>CM065426.1:60338933-61538933 GCA_033060865.1 Dorcus hopei | reverse complement strand
ATCTTGCTGTTAATTGATTCATAGGTTTGCAGGTGAGAATGCTAATGAGAGGTTTGTGATCTGTTCTCATTATGTATTATGTGCCTATTAAAAATTGTTGTAACCTTTCCGAAATCCAGGTAAGCGCTAAAACTTCCTTCTCGATTTGTGCATATCTTCTTTCTGCTTCACTAAGAGTTTTTGAACAAAAATATACGGGTTTCCAAGAATCATCCTCTTGCAATTATTCCAAAACACCTCCTAGACCATAAAACTGGAATCTGCACTAACTCTCGTCTTTCTGTTCGTTTGATAATTTGCCAATACTGGTGCGGTAGTTATTTACTTCTTTAAGTTTTCAAAGCAAGTCTGATGATCGTCGTTCCACGTAAATTCATTCTTCTCAAGTAACAATTCTCGAATTGTTCGTGCTTTGGATGAAGCGTTGTGTATGAACTTAGAAAAATATGTATACATTCCCAGAAATCTTCTGACATCACTTTTATTTGTTGGTACTGGATACTTCAGGACAGCTTCAAGACTTGAAGGATCAGGTTTAATACCCTCATGGCTTACGCAATATCCTACGTATTTGATTTCTCTCAATCCAATTTGACATTTATCAGAATTTAAAGTTAACTCGTATTTCTTCAAAACTGATAATACTTTCAGGAGATTTTCGTTGTGTTCTGCAACTGTTCGTCCTTTAATTAAAATATCATCTGCATGGACTAGAAATTCTTTCAGCTTTTCTAATACAAAGATATTTTTCTGGAAAATTTCTGGCCCACTATTTATTCCGAAGGGTAATCTTTGATACATGAACCTGCCAAATGGTGTAATAAACGCTGTAAGTTTTTGGCTTTCTTTATTTAATGGAATTTGGCGAAATAGCTTCGAACAATCTACTTTAGAAAAATATTTTGAATCTCGTAAGCTTCCGATAGTTTCTTCTACGGTGGGCAGTAGATACCTCTCTCTGACGATATGATTATTTAGATCTGTAAAATCTGTACCCCCTCGTTTTTGAACAACTACTCCCTTCTTCACCATATCTTGCAGTTCTTTACGAACTGTTTCTAGAAGTGGTAATGCTACCCTTCGAGGTGATTGTACTGCCACTGGTTCTGCATTCTTTCTCAACTTGATGGTATATTCTAGACTTTGTAATTTACCCAAACCTTCGAATAAACTTGACAACATATTTCGAATTTCCTCCTTAGTAAATAAATATTTGGAGTTATCCTCGCTTATCTGTAGAGAGTCTTGTTTTTAATCAGTTTGATTTATCACGAGCGTACGCTTGGCAAAAGTGGGGTCGTAAGCAGTATACGATGCCATAGGCGAGTCCGACGACGCTGCGAGTGCACGGAGCCGAACAATGCGTTACTGCATCGAAGCTCGCGGAAAAGATATGTCGTCTCCGCTTGGTCGACTAACGCGCATAAAAAAAACTGATTTTATTTTAGACTACCTACTTATCTGTGAGATTTGTGAGACTAGTTTCTGCCCATTGTAGAATTTTTAGCGTTTCTAGTGCAGGTCGACCCAGTAGGTTTTCTGTGGTTTTTACCACATACATATAATTTAATTACTTCTTCAGTTCCTTGCCAAGCAACTGACACTTTGACAACACCCTTCACCTTTAATACAGTTTGTTTTCCTTCTCCTGGCCCGACTAATCTTATATGTGTGGATTTTAGCTTATAGTTTTCACGAATTTGTTTATAAGTGTTTGTCGTCTGTTTCGTCTGCGCCCGAGTCTATTTTGAAACGAACACTTTCACCCGCTACATTAAGTTTTATTGTCCACGGTTTTGACACTACACTTATATTTTTAATTTCGCCTACTTCTGTAGCGCTCGTAGTGGAATGTGAGCCACTTATCTCACTACTACTGTCGGTGTCTCGAGACAGGTTTTGTTTTACACATTGAAGCACAATGTTATTGCCATCTTAATACTAGTCCAGGCCTTTAGGCAGCAAATGTTTTCAGCTGTGACATAACGGTAAAGGGGTAACTGTCAAGCACATAAATTTATTTCACTTAAAAATTTCAAGCTTATTTAATACAAATGTAAGTTCTCTTTAATTTATATTACTTTTCTTAACACTACGCGTCTGTAGTTTACCCATATCCCTGCGTTAATGTTAAGAAAATGTGTTTATATGAGTTTTAAAAATAAGGTTGGGTGTTAAAAATTTCTGAGGAAAATCATTACAAATCTGTGTGATACTTTCCATCGGGCAAAAAACGCTTTATTGAAGCAATGATTCTGCTTTGTATTGGTATTAATTTGTCCAAATATAAACCCTTCTCATTATTTTCACGGAACCATTCCATCATCTTAATGCTTGGCTCCAACTACTTAAACCAACGAGCTTTACGTTGTTTTGCTGATTTTCGCTTTAAAACGCTTTAACAATAAGTTTAGTGATGTTTTATAATATAATTTGAACAATATGAGACCGTATAAGACTTTAAAATTCAAATATCTGTCAATTCTGGTAGTGATTTTGAATTCGGTTAATTATTAATCTTCTACGACTTCGTTCTGTGGCAAAAACTATTAAATAGACTTACCCCATTCTTTATGGGACAATTTTATTTACTTTTTCTTTACAAACACTGATAAAAATGATAAAATAACGCATTTTGAGAAACGTCAAAACCCCTTTATCGTGACGTCACAATTTCTGCCTATAGGCCCGGACTAAATGTCAAGATGGCAATGACAATGTCCTTTAATCTTGCAACGGTTACATTTTTCTTTAATTGCAGGGCACTCTCTGGTGCGGTGTCTAGGTGTGATCCCACATCTTGAACATTTTTATTTGTTTTCATGATTACTAGCTTGTCCTTCTGCATGTCTTTCCTTAAATTTAGTTTTATATTTACCTTTGTTAACGCGATCTACTTTTTTCTTAATAGTTTCTCTCGCAGTTCCTTATTCTGTTCTTTAACTGTTTCCGAGAGTGTAATTTTTTCAATCGCTTTTTCCAATGTTAAGGCATCATCTAGCTGCAACATTTCGGAGAGTTTGTGATCTCTAATTCCCACTACCAGGCGGTCTCGGATTAGTTGATCCATTAGTTGCCCGAATTCACAGCTTTTCGCTAACACTGTTAGACTATCTATGAATTCTCTAGCATTTTCTCCTTCTTGTTGTGTCCTTAGATTAAATTTTGCCCTTTCATAAATTACATTTCTTTTGAGAAGAAATGTGTTGTCGAATAATTGCCTTGTCTCCTTGTACGTTGTAAGACTATTCTCTGGTTTCTTAAATTTCTCTAGTAATTTGTTCACTTCTGGCCCCATTTGCAACAGTAAATTGGTTATTTGTAGTTTCTCGACTGCTTTGTTTGTGTTTTTGTTTCACGTTTTGTGCACTTTAAACACAGTTCTTTCTTCTACAGCCTGACACCATGTTTGAAGAATACTAAACCCTTCATTAAATCGATGCTGTCATTAGAAGTACCATCTTTACCCTGGCAAAATATAGGAACGGATTTAATGGAAATAAAAGGGAAGCCTTACCTGGTAATTCAAGACTATTATAGCTGTAGGCCAGAAGTATTTGAATTAAAGAACATAACGGCTAGAACGATTATCACATGTGTAAAAGAAACATTTGCTAGATATGGAATTCCACAAATTGTGAGAAGATCGGACAACGGTAAACAGTTCGATAATGTAGAATTGCGTTCATTTGCTAAGGAATACAAATTTAAATGGATTTCCAGTAGCCCATTGTATCCCCAATCGAACGGTCAAGCAGAATCAGCAGTTAAGTTAGTAAAGCAAATATTGAAAAGAAATATAGATCCCTACGTTGGACTTTTAGCCTATCGCAATTCGAGGCGGCAGTGTGGAGCCTCTCCAGCACAGATGGGGCGAATATTACGTGAAAATTTACCAATTCAAGACAAAATCCTAAAACCTAAACTACCAGACCATGAGAGGATAAAAGAAAATATAAAGCAAGAGAAAGAACAGCAGAAGAAAAATTACGACAAAAGACACCGAACAAGAGAATTGGAAGAATTAGAAGAGGGAACAAGAGTGTGGATAATAACAGAAAATAAAGAAGGAATAATTACAAAAAAGAGAGGAGAACCCAGGTCCTATGATGTTGAAACCGACAACGGAACGCTTCCAAGAAATAAAAGACATTTACAAAAACTTCCAACCGAAGTACCACCTACCTCACAGAAGGTCCAGAAAAAGAAAAATGAAAAGGACGAAAGAATTCCAGAATCATGTTTGGAAGGAAGACCTAAAAGAAATATAAAATCTCCAGCTTATTTAAGTGTATATAAATGTAGTAGAAATTAAAAATATTATTAATGTACCCATATACCTGTAATGTAAAGAAAGGGGGATGTAGGATAAAGTGGGTTTAGAAAAACTAGAAAAGTTAAATATAGTTGTAATCCATATGTTTTTAATTATCGTTAATACTCCTATTAAATAAGTTGACAGGAATACAAAACAAATTGATGCAAATTCAGGCGACATTCGAGCCCTTCCAAAAATTACGGAATTTCATGTGGATAAACATAAATTCAAGAAAATGAAAGTTTCATATTGCTGTGGTATTGAGCATATACCTTTTTAGAATAAATGAAATCTCAGGGCCTATTGTTTTAATTATTAGACACGTTACAACACTGCTCGGGGTTCCTAGGCAATGAAGTAATTTTAAAATAGCAATGAAGCTCTGTAGGCATTTATTGGATTGTTGTTGTGCAAGTTTATGAGCAACGTGGTGAAATGGGTAAGTAAGAAAAAAATATTTTTAATAACAAATTTATTTAATTGTGGTGTTGGCAATCTTGTATAGTAAACGTCAAAATAAAATATAAACATAACCAAAAATAATCATGGGTTGCGACACGTACATAAAATTACAATTTACTTTGTGATGATGAATAGAGATTGATAAAACTTAATCCCACATTCATCAAGAACAAACAGGGATGTTATCCTCAGAGACCGTTAAGGTAATAACCCTCATTCGAGTCCCTAAGAATTCTAGAAATTATTGAAAGCAATGAAACGTTGTTGTTGTGTAAATTGACTATGTGGCATGTATACAGTGGTTTGTTGAATTATCATGTGCCGAATAAAACAAAGATGTTGTGTTTGTGTCAGGCATTAACCTCGTATGATGAAACCAGCACGTAATTATTCCGTGTTGTGTTTCCTCAGAACGAATCTTTGACGTATCAGAAATGACAATCCGTCTGTCCTGTATACGACACGTTAATAATAACAAGAGTACGGTGTTTGTGTGGGGCATTAACCTCGTATGATGAAACCAGCACGTAATTATTCCGTGTTGTGTTTCCTCAGAACGAATCTTTGACGTATCAGAAATGACAATCCGTCTGTCCTGTATACGACACGTTAATAATAACAAGAGTACGGTGTTTGTGTCGGGCATTAACCTCGTATGATGAAACCAGCACGTAGTTATTCCGTGTTGTGTTTCCTCAGAACGAATCTTTGACGTATCAGATATGACAATTCGTCTGACCTGAATACGACCCGTTAATCACAAGTGTAAATGACCAAATATCAACAATAATAATATTAATAAGATGTTACCACTATCACTGCCCAAGGAAATTTCCCCACTTATATACTAAAATTGGCCCACAAAAACTAACTCAAAAGAAAACATAACCTCAAAATTGGAAATTAAAATCAAAAATTTAACATAATTAACTAAAAAAAATGTAACTCTATACAATGCAAAGTACTACCAACTAAATTAGCTCCTTGTAGGCCATGCAACCAGTCCCAGTCGAAGTGCCTCCACCTTGAGCATCTTTACTTTGCCCCCATCAGGAAGGCGGAGCAGATATCGGCGCTTATTCCCTCGTCGGTCCTTGAGGAACTCACGAGGAAGCTTTTTGACGGCTTCCTCGAACTCAGCAGCCTCCATCTGCAGCGGGGCAGGTGTTTGAAAATCCGGCAACCCAACCTCCCTGACCGAAGTGCTCTGGACCTCAGGCATCGACAAGACAGGCCTATCGGGTGTTGTGACAAAATCAGGCATGGCCTCGGTGTCCGAGTCATCCCCGAAGAGCTGTTGGAACTTGTCCTTTAACCAATTGGTAGTACTTGGTGAGTCGAGACTCAAAGGATCGTCATCCAGGTTATGTATACTCTGCATTTAACAAATAAAAAATATAAGTACAAGAAAAATCTTAATGAAAGTTTAAATTTTTTGAACTCTAAAGGACCTTGTTATACAAACATGGTAGAAATGTGGCACCAAAAGCCGAAAGAAAAATCATTTAACAAAATAAAACAAATTCAACGTGTGTATCCTTTTCTTTTTAAATTTATTAAATCCTAGGAAAGGAAATAACACAGCAATATGCTACACAGATATTTAGTCGTTCGATGGCAACATATATAACAATAATGGCTCGAGCTGGTAAATAGGACTAGTTATCTAGATTATTTCAGATCATATTCTAAAGTAAATGTTAAAAACATGAAAAATTTACCCCACTTTGATTTGAATTTTTTTTTAATTCCGCAACCGTACCTATGTGTTATGAATTGTTTGTTTCCGTTTTATAAATTTTTTTTATATTACACGTAACGAATTTTATCTGCTCACATAATTATGTATAATATTTTTATTTTTTCAGTACATTTTTTAAAAATTAATTTGCCTTTTAGGTGAGATAGACGTCACTGGACAATATACAATGCAACAAAGGGCACATGAAACGGCGAAGATATTGAAATTCTTTGATGACCTCTTTGATAGTCTAAATGGTAGAACATTTAGGGGTATACATGGCTACATACATGCTACACTAACGGGTGCTGTACACAAGAAATCCACGCATATTTCAGTACGGAAAGAGTCACTAGAATCTTTACGGCAAATGTACTTTCGGAAAGAAGGTACAATTGAAACACATATGTACCTCTTTAAAAAATTTTATAACAACTCTGGAAGGCTTTATAGATCTTATAGAAATAATCTTCAATTACAACGTAAACAATTTTTTTGGAAGATCGTTCAATCAAGATCCCATGGAACACTATTTCTGCCAAATCCGACAACACAGAGGACACCATTCTAATCCGACCTGTGCCCAATTTATGGAATTGTTGCTAATTCGGAATATTAGTGGACGTCACTCTGCAGCTGCTAATTGTGAAGGAACTTACGAAACTTCCCTAATTCAATTAAAAAAAATTGTGAATAAAAATGTTCAAATGGTGAAGGAAGTACATAAATTTCAAATGTGAAAAATTTACCTCTAAAAGACCTAGTGAGTACTCCTCCTCATTTAAAATCTCTGCGCCTGCAAATGAAGCTGATACACTTACATCTCCAACCTTATGGCCAATTGGTGTCAGATACAACCGTTTTTTATTCAGACTACAAACGAAAGGGTCTCCGACAACATGATACCTCCTGCTACTAATTCCGTCCAGGTATGCCACCAAAATATTGACTATAACTTTGACTCTAACCAAGTGAATCAAAACGATCAGATCAATGACATGCCACTGTTTGTTAATAGGGAACTTAAAGAGACTGAAGTGCTTATCTATTCCCAAAATGTCAGAAGTTTAAATAATAAACTTGTCGAGCTTAATTGCACAATTTTTGGATAGTGAATATGATGTAATATGCTTAACTGAATCATGACTAAGGCCGGCTGTCGATAGTGCAGAGGTGTTTCCTAGCAATTACCAATTATTTAGGTGCGATAGAAATTTTCAGGCTATGCGATGTACTCGTGGTGGAGGCGTTCTTTTGGCCATTCGTGAGAATTATCTTGTCTCGGAGATTAATTTTGCTTTGGTGAAAGAGAAGGTTGTTTGTAGATTGTAATTTGCACTGTACGCCTAACAATCTGAGTATTATTGGCATATATATTCCTCCCAGTGTTAGTGTTGAGGACTTTGAACACTTTTTTGATTTATTGGTGATTTATTTAGTGATTTTAATACATCCAATTATGGTCGAAACGTATCATGTACTAAATCTAAAATACTTTTCAATTACCAAAGCTTTGCCGGGCTAGTACGATTTAATGACATTATGAATGCAAGTGGCAATATGTTAGATTTAATCTTTAGTAATATCCAGTTCTGTTAGTGTCGAAAATTCATCCTTTAGTTAGTATTGATCCATATCATCCACCATTACTAATCGACATATTTATTAGTAACATGAAATACTCGTACATTAGCTTCAGGAAAAACATAAATTGTAAACAATATAATTTTAGGAAAGCGGATTTTTTATCTCTATATAATCATCTATTACACGTGGACTGGAATTATTTAAATGACATAACCGATATCGAATACGCTTGTACAAGTTTTTACAGAATGCTTGAATCTATCCTCGATATTTACATTCTTATCAAGAAAGGAAATCCATCTTTAAATTAATTATCCACCATGGTTCACTTCTGACATTATTAAAAACATTCATTTAAAAAATAAATATCATAAGTATTTTGGGATCCCTTCTGTTTACAATATACATGTGTAGATTAGAATCCTGTCTAAAACATCTTTCTGCACATTATTATGCTGATGATACCCAGCTATATTATTCGTTTGCACCTAATAAGATAGATGTAGCTAATGATTATATTAACCGTGACATTAATGAACTGGTTATTGCCTCTAGAAATCATAATTTGGTCTTAAACTCCCAAAAAACTGTAGTTATGTTACTAGGTAAACCTTTGCAATGTTCTCTTCTTCTTTCTAAATTGAAAATTACAATTGATAATGTACTACATATAGCCTGTGTAACGTCTTCCAGAAATCTTGGTTTGCATTTGGATGCAAATCTGCGATTTTACAAACATATAAATGTGTGTGTTGCTAGAGCATTTACGAATTTAAAACTAATATACTCCAATAGATCAATTTTAAGTAAAAAATTAAAAATTCACCTATTTGATTTACTAGTGTTATCTCATTTCTCGTTTGCCGATTCTGTATATGGCCCTTGTTTAGATGCAGCTTCAGCTAAGCGTATACAAAGAATGCAGAACTCTTGTTTAAGATTGATTTCAGGTATACGAAAACGAGAACATGTATCCCACGTGTTACAAGAAATTCGATGGTTGAACATGACGAATCGTCGCCTATTACATTCCGCTTGCTTGTTTATGAACATTGTGCGTACGGAAACACCTGCATACTTGTATAACAAAATACGATTTAGATCTGATATACACAATATAAACATAAGAAACAAAAATGTGATTACCCCACCTTTGCACAAAACCAGTCTATTTGAACGATCCTATTCTTATAATGTTGCATCCGTGTATAATATGTTGCCGCCGGATCTAAAGTCATTGCCAAAGTATAAATTTAAAACTAAA
Source organism: Dorcus hopei (assembly GCA_033060865.1). Taxonomy (NCBI): domain Eukaryota; kingdom Metazoa; phylum Arthropoda; class Insecta; order Coleoptera; family Lucanidae; genus Dorcus; species Dorcus hopei. The sequence goes on along the minus strand of CM065426.1, from coordinate 61,529,561 downwards.
TTTAAGCAGTTTCTACTAAATCGTCAATTTCAGACGAATCTGCCTCATTGATCATTGCTCGACCTATTATTAATTATTACTCAACTATTGTTAACTGTGTATACTTTCATTATTTTTCTTTCGTTACGTTTGTTATAAATTATGTATAAGTTTTCGGCTGTAAGTTGCTAATTCTATATTATACTATAGGTTAAGTGGAAGAACAGGCACTGAACTGAACTTGAGTCTTTTTATAAGTGTACTATTCTAACCATATACGTTAAATAAAGTCCATTTATTATTATTATTATTATTATTATTATTATTATTATTATTATTATTATTATTATTATTATAAGAGGCTTAGTTCTGTCTGTTATTTACATAAATTCCATTATCTTAGAAAACTAACAAGGAAACAAATTCGTATGTCCTACAAGTATTATGTTAGCAACATAGAAGTTAGATTACGTAGTGACCCATCTACCTTCAGGTCATATATTAATCAGAAACGTAATCAAACTCGTATCCCTGGTAATGTATCCCACAATGGTTGTGCTTATTTCAATTGTCAATGCATTTGTCGATTATTTTTCAAGTACTCACACCGAAGTATCATCTACCAATGCTAAGTTCGGTAATTATGCCGGCACGTGTTTTACTGTAAAAAAAATTACGGAAGATGACGTAATCGAGGCTTGTAGGAAGCTCAAGAACAAGATGACCTCTGGAATTGATGGAATACCCAGCTTTCTGGTAAGAGATTGTGATCGTATTTTAGCTAAACCACTCTCAATTGTTTTTAATTTGGTACTGCCGGTATCTTGTTTGCCGGAGATTTGGAAAATATCAAGATTTTGTCCCGTTCTGAAATCAGGAGATGTTTCACTTATATCAAACTACAGACCAATTTCTATTCTATGTAACTTCTCTAAAGTTTTTGAAATTATACTTTACAATAATCTTTACAATCAGGTTGCACCCTTTATATCCGTTTGGCAACATGGATTTTTCAAAAGCCGCTCAACTGTAACAAATTTATCATTATTCTCGCAGTACCTATCAGAATGTCTTGATAATTCTGGTCAGGTAGACGTAATATATACTGATATTAGCAAAGCCTTTGATCAAATAGATTATTTCATCTTACTGAATAAGCTTGATTCGTTTGGTTTCAGCGATCCATTGATTCATCTGCTTAAGGATTACCTGTTAAACAGGAAACAATTTGCTGAAGTAAATGGTCACAGATCTAAATTAAAAAAAGTTACCTCCGGAGTCCCCCAAGGGTCAAATCTTGGCCCACTTCTATTTCTAATATTCATCGACAATCTTCCACAAATGTTAAAATGCAATAAATTATTACTTGCAGACGATCTAAAGATCTATTCTTCTATATCTTCTAAAGAAGATTGTATCCTTCTACATGAGGTTAATTTCTGGTATCCCAACAACAAACTTAAATTAAATGTACACAAATGCAAGATTATAACTTTCACAAGGAAATTAAATCCAATTTTCTACAACTACGTACTGGATTCAAGTCTCTTACTCCGTGTCAACACAATAAAAGATTTAGGCATTTACTTTGACAATTATCTTAGTTTTGTTCCACATGTTGAGGAAATCTCTCAATCTGCCTTTAAAATGTTTGGTTTCTTAATACGTAACAGCAAAGACTTCTGTGAAATTGATACGCTACTGTTATTATGTTCTATTATATTATTCGCTTGTTAGATCTAAACTTGAATATGCGTGTCTGATTTGGTATCTGATATATTTATCTCACATTAACACTCTTCAGAACATCCAGCGGAAGTTCCTCAAATTTCTATCTTTTAAAATTAATAATGTGTATCCACCACAAGGTTTTCCGAATCATTTATTAGATAGATTTCATTTAAGCTCCTTGCACTCTCGTCGTATTTATATATCGGTTTCACTACTTTTTAAGGTCATTCATAACGAAATTGACTGTCCTCCACCGCTCGAGAAAATTGTTCTTTTTATAAATTTTATTCCTAGGCTAACTTCTCGATACAATCAAACTTTTATTTCTCCTCGCTATCGTACAAACATTTTATCAAGGGCACCTATTACAATCATGTGTAATAATTTCTATAATATTTCTCATGATTGCGATATTTTCATCCCAAGTTGCAATTTATGGTAAAACTCGGGCACAAGTTTCTTGTGTATGAACCGTGTCGACACTTTTCATAGCACTTCTGCCTCAGTGCAAATTGTGTCCAAAATATTTATGTTTGTGTCTTGTGACATACTTTTTTGTAAGTAGATTCTCACCTGTTTGGTTGCCATAGCTCAGTTTAGTCGGAGGCTGAGGTGGATTCGGAAGGATAATTCTGTGAACTATACTCTTAAAAAAAATAACTTGCGTAATTCATAAAAAAATAGTAAACGTTAGGTGACAAAACGAAAGCTGTTGAGCGCCAAGTAATCTCTTTAAACTGTAATTACTAAAACAGACCGGAACAAAACTAATAAACTCGAAACAGATTTTTAGGTTACGCAAATTAATTTTCAAGAAATTAGTCTTTAATCGCAGCAAAAATAAAAAAATTGAGAATGAAAAATTAATATAATTGATAAAAAAATTGGTGTAACTGTTGAACATAAATGGTGATTCGAGCAACAAAATATATACATAGAATTAACGATGTACAGTAACTTAAATAAAAATAATATGAGGCAACTATGCTAAGTGACCCAACAAAAAGCGTTAAAATAAATCGAAAGTGACCCAATATACAATTAAATTAATTGGCGACAATCAAAGTAAAATTCAATAGACTAAATCCAGACGGTACGGTAATATTTCCTAAACGATACGGTACGATACGATAATTTTCTCAACGATACGGTACGATAATAATGGTGAGTGTTGCTTACTCAATCCTGACGATAGCTTAACCTGAGTTCCAATTACGACTCCGTTGAACTTATCTTCAAACGACTCCGTAATAACTTGACCTTGGTTCCATTTACGACACCGTTGAATTATATCTTCAAACGACTCCGTAATACTGGATTTGTTTCCAAGAACAACCACGTCAAATAAAAGAAGGAACTCCTGTTCGGTAATATCTTCAAACGACAATGCAGTAAACAGCAAGGAATTTTCCAACAAAAACTCGTGCGATAGGAGGAAAGCTTCGGCCTCGGTAACGCAACACAATTTCGGGAGTCAAAAAAAAAACTCTACATAAAGAGAAAAGGAATCTTAGAAAATATTCTCCTAAACAACTAAGGGTACTTACAATCTTCTGTTAGTTTTTTTTTTCCTGAGCGAGAACTTTAACGGAACACGTGCTCGGATACGTGCTTGAACGAAAACGGTAGCGTTTGTGGCAAAAAACAGACGACAAAATTGACACAGTAGGGCTTTACGAGAGTAGTGACGTAATATTTGCCAAACTGGAATATCTCAAAGCCGTTCAGCTTCACAAAATCACAAAAATTTGAAGACGCAAAACACGCGTCTTAATGGTGTACGAGCACACACCCAAGTCGCACGTTCATCGAGGAGGACGGAAACTCGTCAAAGATTTTACACGCATTTCCGCATACGTCACATCAATCAATAAAATCGACCCAGAACCATGTACGACATCTACAGATTAATTTCCGAAACAAAACAAATGGCTTTAAGAAGAAAATCGAAATCCGCATTACAAACTGAAATTAAAACACAAATCCTGAGAGATAGAGGCGTGAAAGTCATAAATACGAAATTAAACGAACGAACAAAACGGTGTTTACTTGAATTTCAACAGCAAAATAACGAGAAAATACGTAAAAAAAATAATGTAACGGACAGCGAAAAATGTGAACGTTACAGTCTACACATTTCCAACTTATTGTGTCAAAAAAAATTTCACATTTCATACACATTTGTTTAAAATGTCTCTACTTTGTGTTAGTTTGGACTCTTCAGATATATTTGGGCACAAGTGGGTCGACACTAAATAGACTCACTTTGCCTGATTTTTTTCTTGACACGAAGTTTCTATTTTGTTACTGAAATGAGTTGAATAGACACAATAATTTCCGTATGGGTAAATTTTAAACATAGAGTTTCTTTATTGTTTCTACAATGTGTTTAGTTAATCTGGTCAAAGCGTTTGTGTACGTGATTAAAAAAACAAGAAAAAAAAATGAAAGACGTTCTAAACGTCTAATTTTTGTCTTTGAAACACCAATTTCTCGTTTTATTTCTCTAGTAGAAATGTTCGGATTAACTTCGATGCAACTTAAAACATCGATGCTATTTGCTTCTAAATTCCTTTTATTATATGATTAGGTTGATTAAATGACCCGAAATTGATAAAAATTTCTCCGCAGCCTAAAACAGAAGATCGTCTAAAAAGCCAGCTAGATAAAAGAAAGTCTCCTCTAACTTTTGTATTTAACTATAAAATAAATACCGTTCGAAAATTCTCTTATCTGGTTGACGCCGTTCTGGAAACCGTTCGAGATAGTAATTCGTTGCCGCTGTCGAATTTTCTTCACATTGAATGAAAGATTTTATTAAATCATACTTCTCATAATTTTCGTATTTTTCCAATTCACGAAATACTTATTTGAAGGTAATTAACACTTTCTGATAGTTGTGGTACAAGTATTTAGAACGTCTTTAATTTTTTCTTGTTTTCTTTAATAATAATAATAATAATAATAATAATAATAATAATAATAATAATAATAATAATAATAATAATAATATATTTATTGTTCTTACGATACAGATATCATGAACAAGAGTGAGTTTGTCTTATGAAACATTCTTTGTGCATGACACATACATCTATATACAAAAATAATGTAAAAAGACGGTGGGAATGGATGGGATTGCTAACGAGTTTTACCAGAACTTAAACTTAGACTGGAAAAATTATATAGTAAGCATGTTCAATCTAATTTTGGAAAAGGAGCAAGTTCCTGAAGTATGGGGTAAAGTTAAAATGTGTCACATTCTCAAAAAGGGGGATCCAGAGAATATGGACAATTACAGAAGCATTGCTTTGGTCAATCACATAGCAAAAATTTTTACGATGATGTTAAATAAGCGAATTGCATTGTTTGCGGAAAGTAATCATATTTTACCAGAGAGTCAAGCAGGTTTTCGTAAAAATAGACATTGTATGGATAACATTTTCACTCTCAATGCTATAATTTACAACAATATTAGATTACCAAAGCGCAAAATCTTCGGGATATTTGTAGACTTTAAAAAAGCATTCGATTCAGTAGTGCACGAACGACTTTGGGAACAACTTTATCACATGGGTATTAGCGGTAAGTTAATAAGAACAATAAAATCACTTTATGAAAAGGCCGAACTATTCGTAGATACCAATGTAAACCCAGGGCGCAACTCAAATTGAAAAATTAGAAACGGCTCAAAACAATTGTCTCAAAAATATTTTTTATTTACAAAAATCCACTCCGGGTTATATATTAAGATCGGAATTTAATGTCCCTCCTATCTCTCATTACTGCATTAAACAGACGTTGACATTTATCATAAAAGCGCTAAGTATGGCGGACCATAGATATCCACACAGGGCATTGAAGAGACTAGCTGTTCTGGATAAACCTTCAAATAACAATAAATATAACTGGTATTCTCAGGTTAAAGGTATTGTTTTCCAAAGAACGGGCATAGTTTTGGATACAGCTAATTTATCAAATGCAATAATGGGAAGCATTCTAGAGAAATCTATTGAAGACAGTAACAAATCAGATTGGAATAGTATCTTATTAAGTACTTTTTACCCTAATTATAAATACATGATTTATGGTGACCCCTTCTATAATAGGATGCTGTATCTGGATTTTGATATCCCATTAAATGTCAAAAGGTTTACCGCAAACTTAAGAATACATACACTGAGAAAAATGTATATTAAAAACCGTGTTGTAAAAAAAGTATCATTAATAATAAAATAAATTGTTTTAAAAGTAGCAAAATTGTTTAAGTAAAGCAAGTAAATTTTTCTCTTAAGAGAAATGACAATGCGATTATATTACATTAAGCATATGATTTTGTAATATTTATGAGTTCGGCCTGCAGATATGATGTTTACAACATAAAACTTGAGGTCAAAAAGCGATCGAAAGATGTCACTACTTAAATTGTTCATTACTTTCACATCGCAATGGCATATAACCTATAGGAGAGATCGGTTTGGTTTGCAGTGAAGTTCATAGACAACACAACATAACATAATATATTTATGTTTTCTATGGTGGAGTTCTGGAGCTACGGTTCTGTTGATGAAGGCCCAATGAGGCCTTAAACAGCTGTACAGAGCATGCTCGAGGAATCCGCTGTAATCAAAACCGATTTGCACAATTTTTTTTTTATAAAATTTGTAATTTAATATACGTTTTTTCTTAAATCGAGTACTTATTTTTTTGGTGCAGCTGCAAAGGTTGGTGATCGTGTGAATCCCGTAGCTTCTTATCTGTGCGTAGATATAAATGTTAAAATATAAATATATTAAACGATATTATATTTTATATTTTAGCCATTTTAGAATATCTTTTTATAAATTTAAATATATAACAGTTAATACAAATATGTTTTTAAGTTAATAAAATGATTTTGCTGTCACATATAGTAATATAAATTTTTGTAAAAATTACTATATTTATATTTACTTTTACAACGTAATTCTCTCCGTGTAGCAATTTGTTACTGACAGTATTTGTAAATAATAATTTTTATAAAATACAACAAAATTCCATATGCACCTTCTGCAATTTAAAGTTAGTGGAAAGCCTGGAACATATCCTCTTTGTCTGTCCCCTCTATGGTGCAATACGAGAGACTTCTTCTAAATACAGTGTGGATAGTGACGCCTTTGATATATTAACGTCTTGTACAAAACAGGATACTCTAAAGCTTCATCGCTTTATGAAAAATGCAATGAAAATTCGTTCCTTCATTATGAATGAATAAAACTTAACTTTTTTTTTTTTTAAATCGGAAGCCATTGAGTTATACTTTGACATCGGGGTTTGTTTCGGTTTGGGGTGGTCATGCATTTTTGAAGCTCTTTAGGTTTCTGCATTGTATCAATTTGTTTCTCGGTTTTACTGGTTATTAGCCTCTTAAATTATATCGTGGCCGCTCTTGACCGGGATAGTCTTTACCGTCTCGGTAGTTTAATTTTTTTTCGGTGAAAATAAATTGTTTCACATCTTAGTAGCACGTCAGATATTTGTTGTTGTGGGTTAATTTAGGTTTGTCATAGACACTTTAATATGTTGCTTTTTTGTTTAGAGATAAGGCTGAGTTATAATGTAATGCGTTGCAATAGTCAATCGTTTCATTTGTATGTAATTCAGTAGGTATATTTCAGAGATATCCGTTATTTTTGTTTTCTTTAATCATGGCGTATTAAATTTGACATGAATAATATTAATTGTCTGTAATTCAGTCAAAGCCAACTATGACCTCCATTTAAAAAAACATTAGTTGTGGTTATATCTTGGTTATTATGAACTTTTGGTGCGATTTGATTAAAGAATCAAGATTTACGTTAAAAGTCGAATAAAAAATTCCTTTATCATTTTTCGATATCTTTAAAAATAAAAAAAATATGCGCGTTTGAAAATTTGATGAATTTTTCGTTTTTCAACTGTACCGCGAAAATGGCAAGGAATAGCAATTTTTTAAGTTGGCCATTCAAATTAGCATAAAAAGTTGACCCAATATTGCGTGCTCGGTTTTTTTCAATTTCCATTATTAACGAAGATACCTATGGAATACCATCGAAAATGGGACCCCCTGTACTTCGACACGAATGTTAGTTAATGTAGTTAACATGATGCCCTGAATAATAAAATCTCATCGGTATTTGATTTTGTGGAGAATAAATTTTTTTTTTAATCTAAAAATAAGAAAAAACAATCAGTTTATTATAATTACTCGGTATTTGTAAGGCGCGTTTAATTTTTAGCAGTATCATGTAAACTATTATCAGCAAACTTGGGTTCGCAATTGTACCTACGCGAGTAATCCAGATATGCTGACGTAAAATAAAATCCCCTTGTGTTTTTCGGCCTAAGTAGATGAATGCTTGAAATTAAACTTCCTCGATTTTGTGTTCTTGATGTATCCAAAATGTATCGAGAAGAAATATGATGTGTCTGTTTGGGTTTATTTTGCTACACACTGGATAGTATATAATAATTTCGGTAAAATTTAGAACAATATGTGTCGACTTTGTAACTATAATTAGATTAGAACAATGGAAACATTTTGGAAACAATGTGATCACAAACCAAACACATGCAAGTTTACATTTGGACACATAATCGAAACACATTTTCATTAAGTTCGCAACATTGTGGACACATCAATGTTCTATTTTAGTTACATAATGGAAACGAAAGACACTAAAAAGACACATTTTAGAAAAATTTTAGGTCTATTTTAGACGCACGTTTGGACGTATTTTAGACATTATTTAGAACACATTTTGACTGATATTTTGGTCCCATTTCCCCACTTATGATGGTCCGAAAGTCGACAATGTGCCTTAAAAATGTGTTGTGCCCAAATTACAGTGTCGAGACAGCGTCGACATTTTGTCCGAAATGAGTCGGATATTGTTACTTGGGATTTGTACTCTAAAATTTATCAAAAACTAGTTACTAGGTAATTAAGAACCTGTAATTGTAGATGCAATTGTAGCTGATACGTAATAATATTAATTTAACTTCTAATAACTTGGTAGCAATTTTGGATAGATATTGTTCGCAGATATTAACTTTTAGTTGTTAGTAGTAATATGTAGTTAGTTATTGATTGTTTGCCAATCTGTTATTTGCATGCAATTATTTCTCTTTTTGCTTTGATATATATACGCTTGTCCTTTTTAGTACTTTGTATTGTTGGGCAATGAACGATGATGATGATGATACACAGTAGACAACGCTTGTATAGGTAAAGCAATTGTTTCAATGCAATAATGACTGGGAAAACCATTAGAAAAAGCCGTACAAGGATATATTCCGGTTTTGTAGCTAAGAAAGTTTTAAAAAGATTTACTTGTGAATTCTGTAAAATTCACATACTTTCCAATACACTTCAAAATACAGAATAGAAAACATTAACAATCGCAAAGGAATATACTCAATCCAAAAAACGGTTAACCTACTGCAATGAAATATTCATTAAAAGTGTTTTTAAAATTTTAAACTTAAAACATTTCAAAATTAATTTTAAGCAATTTCGCAATTGTTAATAATGTAAAAACAATAATATTACATTACGTACAAAAATATGTGCAATTCTCATTTATGTGCTCACATAAAAATGAAATTATTGATTTTATATGTATGTAACTACGTGATACAATTATGTATATTTAATTTCTGTAAAAACATTAATGATATATTTTACGAGGAAAATGTTGTCCATCAGATAGAAGCTGTACCATTTTTCAAGACGCACTAAAAGTTTTTTTGTAGACGGAAAAAATTTTAGTGTTAAAAGTTTATATTATACAAATATGTATATCTTGTCTTTTATTGAAAATAAAATGAAAAACAATTTATTTCATTTCATACTTTATGTAAAATGTTTGATGTCCTTTCAATAGTATTCCGCATAACTACCATTTCTAAAGAAGAATTTAAAAGCTAGTAGAGTAGGTATGTGTTTAAATATGCCGCAATTAATTAATGTTATTAATCCAAAGCAACAGATGACTCTGACTTTACAACAATAATTGTACCCAAGAGTCGCCTCTATATATCTATTTTATCTATGGCGGTAACTCGAAACGAAGTTGGGAGACGGGGAAGATTCGGCGCATGACATAAGCATTAGTCAATGAATGAAAAGGTCAAGATCACGCGGTGCCTCTCAGCAAATGTAATTCCCCTTACGTGATACTGCACATCAATCAATAATTTCTGTCTTGCGCGGTTACGCGCGGAAAAGTGGGGTTGTCGAACGACTCGAAACTGGGCAAGCGATGCTCTGTTGCTACTTGGATTTTGAAATGTAACAATTTAATACTTCTAACTTATATTTTATGTAACTGTAGAAGAAATAAGTGCTGAAAGTAATGAATTAATTGTCACCACCCGTGCTAACTTCTGCAAATGGCACGATAATTTTTAATGTACTATCAACTTCATCTCCGATCCATGTGCCAAGTTCCCAACCAACAAAAAAACCAAGTAAACATAAAAAAGAGAAAAACCATGAAAGACAAATTGAAAATATTGCTAAACAACATGTTTGACTGAATTGGCCTCATCAAATAAAATTTTAGCAAATTCTCTAAGAAATTGTAAAAAACCATAATCGGCCATTTTTAATTTGACATTTTAGTGGAGACATATTTAAATTAGTATTTAATTATATTTATGTAGAAATAGTTACGTTAGAAAAGTATTATTTAATTTTAGAAATGTATAAATCAATAATTTACTAATGCTACAATTCTAAGCCCGATCGTAAGCTTCGTAAGGTATTTAAGCATATTCATTTAAATGATTTGTTAATATCTTACAATGCTTACAATCGAGCTTAGAATTGCAGTATAAATTTAGAAGAAAGTTTTTAATTTTAATAAAAATTTAGTTTAAAGTTGGTTCTTGTCCGATGAAATTTGTATCACAAAATCTTTTAACCGGACACTAAATAGCGCACAATACACTTAACGTTTCGCCATCGTTCGACAGCTTCGTCAGAACGACGGCGAAACGTTAAGTGATACAAAAAAAAAATTTAGTGGTATCGTTTGTTTTTTTTTTTTTTGTAAACGAAGAAAACAAAAATAAATACAGAAGGGCTTACAATTAAATTATTACAATTAGTGTTTGCACTGCCTAAAATAACTTATTCTTTCTTCTATTTAAATATTTCACAATTTTTATATATATCATAAGATGTCAAATCTTATTCTACTTAGAGAAAATTACAATTAGCCTATGTGTAATTAAAACTTATGCATTGAAATTCATTGCAGTGATATGGTTTCTGATTCTCATTCCTTGATTGAACCAATCGTTATTATCAACTTCTTCTTGTCGATTAAGGCTGCGCTCACACTGATGAAGCAAAAACGTTTTCGCACAAAACATTTTTGACTAATTTTGTTAAAAAGCGTTTTTTTTCCATGCTTTAAATAGAATCAGGCACACACTGATATATCAAAACAAAACACAGTTTAAAACACGCTAAAACAGTTACTGCAAAGTTTAAAGCACGCTAAAACAGTTACTGTTTTAGTGTGTTTTTTGTTTGAAAACACGCTAAAACAGTTACTGCAAAGTTTAAAGCACGCTAAAACAGTTACTGTTTTAGTGTGTTTTTTGTTTGAAAACGTTTTGCTTCATCAGTGTGAGCGCAGCCTAACAAGCCTTGGAGGAACTGGAAACTCTTCATTATTTGGAAGTGGAACATTATGAATTCTGCACGTTATGTAAAATCGCACAACTATAAATAATTTTGGCTGCTCGTAAAGGAATAATTTTGGCTGCTCGTAAAGGATTATAGTGAAGTGCTCGATGACCATGAACAGATCGAAATAATAAGCCATTGGTGTGTTCTATTATAATTCTTCTCTCTGAGAGAGCACTGTTAAATCTAGATTGTGGAGTATTTTCTGGTGGTTGTAAAAAAAAGGAACCATCAACCAAGGTTCTAAAGGATAACCTCCATCATCAAGTAAATAATTTAGGGAACCTGTTTGCTCATAATTTCGTTGCAAAAATCTTTTTGCGCTACTCATCATCCAAATTTTGATGGAGTAAAATCCTTTCCTGCAGTAATATGCATGTCCTGGATATACTGGATGATTTACAGGTGGAGGTATAATTCTTTATGTATTCCATCAACTACACCAATTGTATTGGTTGAAAGAACAGCAAATAGCATCCTGGAAAGATATCGTGGCACCGTATGAGGTTGACGTTCAGTCAGCTGACTTTAAGTTATGTTCTAAACTAACAGAGCAACATGTGTACCCTCACAAACTAAAAAAATGAAGGTAAAAATGGCTTCACAGGTGTTTTCACAACGCGTATCTGCTATAATGCGCTATATTGCCAGAACAGGTAATTTGACTAAAATACATGATGAGGATTAATATTATTTTGTTTTCTAATTACAGAACCTAGTACACTCCCAGCAACAGCTTCTGGAACTGCAGACTTTTTACTGTTTGTATATAAGCTGTTTGACAGCATGAATGGTTCTCATTTTGAGTCAGAAAATGGTAAAATGTTGCGGTGTGCCATCAAATCAACATCACATCATTTGAATTTCTGGGAGACTGCACTAAAAGTGCAACTTGCAACATTGCAACTTTAACAGAGAGTATAAATGCTGTTAGTCAGAAGTTAGATACTACACTGAGAAAAATGAAATAGTTAAGTCAACAATTTTTTGAATGTCAACTTTTTGTGCGTTGACTTAAATAAAATGTATTTGTTTCAACGGTAATATTCTTAACTGAACATCTTACAAATTGTTGAAGTAACACTAAGAAAATGTTAAACTATTACGTTTGACTAAATGATGTAAATGTTTTGCCTTAAAATGAAAGTGTTTAATATGTTAAATCAAAAAGTTGAAATTTCAAAATGATCGTAAAGTACTGTTGCTTTTATATGTTTGTTTCGATTTTTTATTTAACGGAATAAATGTTAAGTCAAGTAAAAGCGAGGGTTAATTCCCATATTACTAAGCTATCGAGTTCCAGATGGCGCCCGCTAAAACTTCACGTATATTTACTGCCTGTCTCAGCATAACCTTGTTGTTCGACATCGTTTCTTAAACGGATAAGTTATTCATATTTCGAATGCGTCCGACATTATAAAATTCGTTGAGGTTTATTCAGCTCCTCTTGTCACCTCAACAAAGGTTGAAGGGGGGTTATCTTACTTTGGCAGTATCGCAAAGAGGTAAACATTTAATTGATGTTTCCCGAAACGATAGTCTAGATTGAATTGACTCTACGCTTTTATTAGCCGTACTGAAAAAATTACTTTAAATATATCAAAAATATAATTTTAATTCCCTAACAGCGTTCAGACTAATAAAATATTTAGCAATTTTAACAATCTAAAGTTCTTGTATCAACCTTCTTGTGGATTAAAGCAACAAGAAAGATGTCTTCATTGTATGCTTGCCTCAAACAAAATATAGAGTTGATTCAATCTAAAATATTTAACATTTTTTGTCTGTTGGTTCAATGACCACGCGTGATTGCTAATAGGTAAACGAAAAATATTGTTAATTGAACGTGTTTTTGGTTGACTGAACAGTTTATTTTTCTCAGTGTATAATTAATCACTTCGAAACTAGAATTGCTAAACTGGAGTCCGAAAACGCCTCCCTGTTTTTAAAAGTCGACGATCTGGAACAATATTCCCGTCGCAGCTGCATAAGGATCTTTGGTGTCAATGAGGATAAAAACGAGGACACTTCTACTAAAGTATTGGATATCTTTAACAACATGCAATTACAAGTGGATCAGGACGTCATTGACGTCTGTTGTAGGGTAGAGACTCCACAGCAAGCCGGAAGAGTAGGAGAAGGAAGGAATAAGAACCGCGCAATTATTGTTAAATTTATTAGTCAAAAAAAGGTTGCTCAAAGGATCTAAAATTATTATCAAGGGAGATCTGACTCAAGTTCGACTAAATCTGTTGAATTTAGCGTCGAGAGATTTCGGATTCAAAAATGCATGGTCTTACAACGGCAACATAAATTTCGCAGGTAAACGACACTTAATTAGACATTCGTCCGATATTGAGGAATTAAGAAAGCATGGAGCCTGACTCCGGCCATAATTTCTTTCTACTTCTTTTTCACGCGATACATCTTTTTGCCCGTTGAAACATTATCATTTTATCGCTAGTTATTTCTTACTTAGCCAGTAGCAGTTAAAACATATTATATTTATATTACGCACATGTGAAACATTAGAAATTTACTGTTTTTCTTTAGTTGTGAGGTATTCCGCTCAACAAGTTAAGTTTGTTGTATAGGTGTTTTGTAATTTATGTAAGTTATGTTAAATAACGATTTAAAAGTCGCTCACTTAAATGTTAGATCGGTCTTGAACGATTTCCATAATTTAGTTGATATCATACCACTACATAACTTTGATATATTATTTTTTCTTTCGGAGACATGGCTTTCGAATAATTTACACTTGAATGTGCTCGAGATCGAAAATTTTAAATTTGTTAGGTGCGATCGAAATGGGAATGCAGTGATCTGCAATTGCCTCCAAGTGCCATTAATAATCATCCCATTATCTGTATCTTCAATATCAATAGACCCACTAGATAAATAATTATTACTTTCCCTTAATCTTAACCAGTTGTGCAGCGCACAACATGCTTTTACAATTTTAGTAACTTTATCAGGGGAAAATGGTATTGGCTTTTCAAATATTCTAAATTTACTAGCTAAAATGCCAAATGCATTTTCGACTACTCTACGTGCCCGTGACAACCTATAATTAAAAATTCTTTGTCCAACAGTTAAATTATGTCCCGAAAAAGGCTTCAGTAAGTATGGTTTTAAGGGAAAGGCATCATCGCCTACTAAAAATGTACCACTTGGAAGAATATTCCCTTCTAATTTAGTATACATTAAACAATTTCGAAAAAGTTCTCCATCTGATATCCTTCCGTTACATCCAACGTCTATGTACTTAAAACAACAATTAGAATCAACAAACTGCCATAAGCACAATGCTGTTAGTTCCTTTATAATTGTAGTACAAACTTTCAGCATCTATTGGCGCTTTTATAACGACGACAACGTCAATGGCCCCGCAACATCCTGGAAAATTCCATCTCTCTCGAAATCCCCTTTCAATTACTTTCCACTCGTCTTCATTTTGCGGCAGCTGTAATAAAAAAATGTAGCGGTATATTTATTTTGCAGGATGATAACATATCAGAAGGTGACACCAACACTGTTGAAGAAAATCACCTCAGGAGCAATGCAGAGAAATTAGTTTCATCACCACAAACAATAATCAAATCGGGACAAAAACGAAGAATACAAGAAATCAAAACTATAGTAACGAATTTGTAAGGCATCATCAATCTTTGAACAAACCAACTGATGAAAATGAATTTGAAGCATTTGGGCGAAATGTAGGACTCCAACTTCAAAGAATGCCTCTGTATTTGGCACTCCAAGCACAGGAACATATCCAATCTTATTTAACCAGATTACGTATTCAAAATATGCAAGAAAATCAAGGCAACCCAGTGCCTAGACCACGCTCAGTGTTTTCTACTACATCACACATTCAATTGCCCATTCGTACCCGATTTCTTTTTCACCAGCAAGTACCAGCAGTATTTACACCGACTCAGGTTTTCAGGACATCCACTACATTGAACAGAATAGCCAGCTGAATACTGATGATACTGCTACCCAATCACCCGATCTTATTTCTCAAGCTATAAACTCTGCATGTAACACTGAAATGTATAATTGTACTAAATAAATGTAGGTACCAAACATGTTGCATTTCAAATAAAAATTTGTTACCTGAATGTACTTTTTCTGTGATTCATAAATTGCATCGCACACTTTTGGAATCATTTCTGATAAACTTGCTTTTGATATTCTATAGAAGTGTTGAAGGCTCCGTAAACTATTTCCCGTTGCAAGAAAATACAAAACTGCTTGTAATTTTGTGGAAGATGGAATAGCAGTTCTCATTATAGTATCGCGTGTGTGAATGGCCCCTTCAACTTTACTCAGCAATATATTGAATGATTCCTCAGACATTCTGAGTGCACCAAAATATTCTTTAGGATCTTCCAAAGCTAATTCCTTTAGAAGACAATTAGAGCACCCTAGCTCCTTTCTTTTGCTTATCCAGTTTTTCACCCAAATACGTTTATTAATTTCTTGCAATTCTTCAGAAACTATGCTCGCTGTTTCTTCAACGACGACTTGCAGAACTGACCGAAAGGCCCGCTTTACATCTTGTTGTTTTTTACTGTTCATAGCTTGTAACGGTCTACTCGCCTTCGAGATATCAATTCAACTAAAACACTGTCTGCATGTAAACAGTACCTCCAACTTGCTGATATTTAACAAACTCTACTAACTTACTTGTGTGGTGTGAATAACATCTTCATTTGACTAAATTACTATACTCTACTAAACTACTGGCTACGTGTGAACCGGGCATTACGATTGCTTGTATGCTCTTGGCGATTTTAATGTAAACCTTATGATGCCCTACAGTGCACTAGCTGTACAATATCTTGAACTCTAGGATACACTGGATCTGAAACAAATATAACTCACCCCACTCGTACTACCATGAGAACCTCTACATTGATTGACCATATTATCACTAATTCCAATAATGTTGTTCCGGAATCTGATGTAATGATCTCCATCAGCTCCTCTGATCACTCGCTAATCTGGTGTATGGTTCCAATTAAGCGCCCCGATAACCATATACATATCTCGTTTTTCTTATCGTGATTTCAAGCATATCAATTTATATAATTTTAGTGCCCATTTAGTTAGGGTTTTTTGGGACGAAATTTATTATTTGGACGTTATTGATATGAAAATAGAATTCCTAAACACTGAACTTTTACAATTGTTTGACATACACATGCCCATAAAATCAGGTCACGCTTCGAACAAACATCGTCCTTGGCTAACTGACAACTTAAAGCTAATGATGGATTTGCGATAAAGTTTTCCAAAAATTCAAACGTACACAACTGCAAAAGCACTGGTCGTATTATAAAACTAAGAAACCTGGTTACATTAACTGTTAAGTCCGAAAGGAAAGCGTATTTACAACATCATCATGAATTGTAATGCCAATGATACTTGGAAGCATCTTAAGAATTTTGGTATTTGTAATAACAGGCAGGTCGCTATTTCGGTTAGTCTTGGTAACGCAAATACAATTAATCAACACTTTTGGAGTACTGTCTTATATGATGATATGGATTCTACCGAAGTGTTAAATTTTTATGCCAACAATTCCATTACGAACGAAAATTTCACATTTTCTCCAGCCACAGAAGAGGAGGTCTGTAAAATTCTCTTAAATTTTTCTAGTAAATCGTGTGGTTCTGATGGCCTCAGTATTGACTTACTTCACTTCTGTTGCCCATATCTCTTGCCAATTTTCAAACACTTAGTTAATTATTGTATTGTTCAAGTAAAACTTCTTAAATTTTTGGTTGTTACCTATTCGTTATGCGTACTTTCGAAATATGTAAAAATATACTGGGTGTTCTATTTAAAAAAATATAACTTTGGTATGGCTCTCAGTTACTGAACACTCTGTAGAGCCAAAAATAATTTTATGAAGTAGAGCTGACTGAGTTACATCTTAGCTCGTTTGAATTTTTTTTCTATCTTATATACTATCGACGGTAGAGAAGACCGCGGCACTCGGTGGACACGCTGTATACAGTGTGTGCATAAAGTCTGGAACAAAATTCATATTTCTGTTATCTTGGGTTTGATGAAAAAATCCTGTGATAAACTAATCAAAAATTGTCAAAAAAATAGATAAATTATCGTCCGAGGTGTACCTCGGATTGCCTTAATCGAGACATCGAGCAGACTCGAGCAGTCGAGAAAAAATCTTCTGGTCATGACAACATTCCACTTTATATAGTGAAATTAATTGCGGAGTACATCTGCTACCCCCTCCAACACATAATCAACCTATCATTTCTAACCGGTGAATTTCCCTCTTATTTAAAAATTAATAAAGTCATCCCAATCTTTAAGAAAGGTGACCCTCACAAAATTGAGAATTTTCGGCCAGTAGCATTACTGTTGGTCTTTTCAAAAATTATTGAATATGCTTTTCTATCTCGTTTACAATGTTTTCTCTCTCGTCAAAATCTGATCTCGTCGGCTCAACACGGTTTCTTATCAAATAGATCTACATCTTCGGCTATTCAGTCGTTTCATGAGACTATTTTGCAATATATCGATGCAGGCGAGAGTCCGATTGGGATCTTTTGTGATCTCAGTAGGGCCTTCGATTGTGTTGATCACAAGATATTATTCAGAAAACTTTCTGCATTGGGGATAAGAGGGGTGTCATTGGATTGGCTAGCGTCTTATTTAACTAACCGTTACCAATTTGTGTCTTTATTACATACCCATGAGGATTCTCAACTTGAATATACATCCAAACAAAAAAAGGTTTGCGCACGGGTACCGTAGGGTTCGATATTTGGCCCATTTCTATTTTTACTATATATTAATAACTTACCACTAATTGATAATTCAATACATTTCACAATGTATGCCGACGACACTTCGATAATCGTCTCTGATAAATCTCTAGCACAGTCTGCTCTTAAATGCAATGATTTCTTGGTCGACTTAAATTCCTGGTTTTCAAGTAATAATTTATTTCTAAATGGTGATAAAACTGACTTCATGATATTTCATACTCGCCAACGTAATCTTCCTGCGGTTAACATAAGCATAGATAATAACAAAGCTGCTACGGTTAGCGAAACTTGCTTTCTGGGTTTAACTATCGATGAACACGTTAGTTGGAAAGGTCATTGTCAAAAACTAGCTACTAAACTCAATTCCTATACTTTTTTATTTCGTAACTTACGTCTAGTTTTGAACATAGAACAATGCAGATGTCTATATTTTGCTCAAGTCGACAGTCGTCTGAGATATGGAGTGTGTTTTTGGGGTGCATCAACACGAATTCATGATGTTTTTGTGGCTCAGAAGAAAATAATTAGAATCATTGCAGGTGTTTCCAACTTCTCATCTTGTCGTGAATTATTTTCCAATTTACAAATTATGACGATCACATCTCTCTATGTGTTTGAATTATGTGTATACATTTTCAAAAATCAATCCAAGTTTATTAGTACAAGAGACGTCCATGGCAGGTGCATTCGTGATGTTGATCGATTTCGGCCTCCTTTCAGTAAATTAAATATTGTCAGAAAGTCTCCTAATTACACAGGTCTTGAATATTTTAATCTATTGCCACATTATATTAAAATTTGTTCAAATTTAAATACTTTTAAAAATAAATTACGAGTTTTTCTTTTAAGCAAAACTTTATATACAATAGAGGAATTTTTGTCCAGATGTAATAGCCAGGAGAATTAACGATATTTGTACCTTTTTCTTTTTTTGTTTTAAGTTTTATGCGGGTGTGACTAATGTATACATATACATGTATATGTCTGTAGTTTTAAGCTCGTATCCATCGACTTGTCCATTCATATTTTATTATATGCACTGGGACTGAATAAATTATTATTATTATTATTATTATTATAATGGAAACAAGAAAAAAACTATACAGGCCTTACCGCTTGTTCGTAGTACCGAATGATTTTTTCAATTTCCGGTCTAGTCATTCATGATTTTTTTTTACAAATGAAAAGCGCGAGTAACGTATACTGTCAATTAGTTTATAACCATACACCAAGTACTGCACCTGAGTGTTCGTTGTGGCTAGACCGGAAATTAAAAAAATCACTTGGTACTTGCTCAATTGGTAGTGTTGAAAGTGCATGGCGAAAATGGCTCATTTGAGCGAACAAAGAGAGTATTCAAATTCTTACTATGGTTGGCTTTGATGATAAAATACGTAGCCATGAAGAAACCTGTCAATTGTTCAATGTAGAAAATGCAAACCGAACACCGATTTCGCGGTCAACGGTGAGCAAAATTGTGGCAAAATTTGCTGAAACTGGCAGTGTGAAAGACAGGCCTCGTCAAGGTCGTCCAAGAATTGAGGAAGATACTAGGCTGAACATTAGGGTGGGTCATTTTTGTATGGAAAAAAACGAATATTGCGCTTTTGATTTTTAATAGCAAAATTATATTGCCTTTACATGAAAACAGTGTAATGCTAAAATTTAAAGTAAATAGCACCTCATCTTCAGGTTGCGCTTTGCCTTGGAAATACGAATAACTTGAATATATTCTGGTAGTCATATAACATAAATGTCTCAAGGAAAATAGGGTTTTTAGAATAAAATAATCATTTATTAATAATTAAAAAAATAATACAACAGAAAAATTAATGAAAATCATTCAATATTGAAATCTTTCTTGCTATCGAATTTAGGCGTTGCTGCGAGATTCGAGTTTTAATTTTATCCACCTTCTCTTGCCCTTTTAGTATACAGTTTTGATTATAACTCTGTTATTATTATTATTGCAAATATGAACTTTTCATGGCATACTATATGGCCTTTCTCGTATAATTTCAAAAATTCAAACGTAAGGCGCACCCTCTAAATATTAATTAAATTCAAAAATATTTCGTAGGTGTCATAATATCACTAAAAGACAACATAATTTTGCTATTAGGTAAGATTATCTCAAAGTTTGGTTTTTCGACCCACCCTACTGAACATTCTCTTGGAAGTTCAGAACAACCCCCACACCTCAACAAGGAACATTGCCAGAGATAATGCAGTTGACTTTTCCACAGTCGCAAAGTACCTTAAGAAGGTAAAACTTCATCCATACAAAGTCCATCTGATTCAGGAACTGAATGAAGATAACTCCGACCGTCGAATCGAGTTCTGTGAAGAATTGATGCTACGATGCGATGAGAATCCCGTATTTCTCAGCAATATGCTTTTTAGCGACGAAGCAACTTTTACAATAAACGAAAATCCTCGATGAGTTCGCGAGGGTCACACCCAAATCCAGCAAAAAGTTAATGTGTGGGCGGGAATAATAGGAGATCGCATTGTGGAACCTATCTTTCTGGAGGGAAATTTAAACGCTGAAAGATATTTAGGTTTTCTAAGATTTGACCTCGTGCCAGCATTGGTAATGCTGTTTCCGGACGAGGCCACTCCCGATGCGCCTCACCCCAGAATCTGGTTCCAACAAGATGGAGCACCTCCACATTTTGGCCAGCATGTTCGGAGGTACCTCGACGAAATTTTCCCCGGGAGATGGCTCGGACGAAGGGGAACAATTGAATGGCCTGCCCGCTCGCAAGATCTCACACCACTCGATTTTTTTCTATGGGGTCATGTGAAATCAAAGGTCTACACAAATAAGCCAAATGATTTGTATGACCTGAAAACACGTATCCGCGAGAAAATTCGAAATATTGACCCAGAGACAATACGACGCATCGTAGAAAGTGTGTACGTCCGTCTCGGCCAGTGTCAAATGGCCAACGGTGGACAGTTTGAACACCTCCGTTGAAAATTTATCAAATTTTTTGACAATTTTTGATTAGTTTATCACAGGAATAAAAACTTAATTATTTGAAATTCGAAGGTGTTTTTCTCCAAAAAATTGTTATGTAAGGTACCAAACTTTTTACACCGTTGTATGCACAATGGAATACCTAACGACATACGTGGAATTCGTTATTTGTGGCAGAAACTAGTGCTTGACGGTTTTAAACTTCTTTGCCAACGTAATTTAAATTTTTTTGGTTGTATAAGATCACAAACAGGTATAAATACTATTATATCAACGTTCAACGTGCCTTATTATCACACAATTAACACAATTTGAATACTAATTTGTAGGTAGAAACATTAATCCAACAGTTAGAGCCCGCGCAAACTACAGATTTTCTATCGGCCGATAGTTTATTCTGAATCAAGTTACGAGAAGTGTGATTACGTGGCCTATAATAATTTAATTTAAGGAACAGCCACGTATCACATTTCTCGTAGCTTGATGCAGAATAAACTATCGGCCGATAGTAAATCTGCAGTGTGCGAGGACTCTTAGCAGCTTCGTGTCTTCATGTCTTCTACTTGTCAACAATTGTTAGAGTTTATTTTCCCGCTTGTGTACGAACACACCTGTATAGTACACATTCCAACACCGTAATCTATTTTTAGCGTGCTCCGTCGATACGTTTTCTCACGCTTTGCTGTATGATTCAGGAAATTTGTTCGCTCTAATGTCTGTCAGTTCATTTAGCATGCATTTCGCTAATATTTTCAGTTTAGAAAAAAAGCAAGTTCGTTATTTAAAATTAGGCCGATCCTTTCCTAAGTTTGCAATTATTTTTACGTTGCGATTATTTGGCAATTTAATGCGTGTTAGTTTATGGTACGAGCGGCGACAGGTTGTCGGTTTCTTTTTTTGTCATTTTTCCGGAATTACTGCGTTTGCTGACATGACCCATTGCCAGATGAAAGAGCGTACAAAAGACTTTTGCAGCAGCGAATAGAATTTGCAAAGTACTGAGGCCTTTGTCGTGATGGGTTTGCGTTGATGTCACGAAAATCGATCATTGGTCCCTTTAAATATTTCTCTCTCGTTTGTTCTTTCTCCTTTTCCGCCGATCGAGGGAAGCGACATTTTTAATTAATTTTCTGCTCGTCCAGTGAACCACACGTTTTTCGTTGGTCGTTCTGTGTTATGGTGTTCTACTTCACCAAGGGGTGAAAGTAGATTTGTACGGTTGTTCTCCGATTTTAACCGGTTCAGTTGGGCGAAAAAGCCGCCTTCTCCGCGACTTGTGCCAGCCTAGCCATACAATGGCCTAGGTAAGTTCTTTTTTTTCCTACACTAGTAGAAAATTCAATTTTACCGGCTCATCAGAGAGGAGAAAGCAAGCGTTTCCACGGCTAGCCCGGCAAAATGAACATAAATGCCTAGCCGAGAAAATAATTTACGAGGCTTTACCACTAGGTGGCGCGACAATAATTTCTGGAATGCATTCTCATCGACATCAAAAAATTAACAAACGTACGTTTTTTTTAATTTAATTCCACTGGTATTTGGTTTTAAAAAGGATTAAAATTATCAAGAAAAAAAAGAAACCAACTCGGCAGCGGTGAGATTCGAACCCATGCCCCCAAAGAGACTGTTGTATTAAACCACCGTCTTGACCCGCTCGGCCACGCTGACACACAACACAGTGTTTTAAAACATCTATAATAATTTTAATAGTAACTCAATTTTAATATTTTTACTTCGAGAAAAAGAACGTTTGTGTGATATTAACAAAATTAATTATAATGTTGTGTAGGAAAAAAAATAATGTGTAAACCATGGTGGTAAAGCAGTTTTTCGAGGTCTCGAGAAGTGTGGCCAGGCTCGGCTTTGCCTCGCCTGTCCATATCTTCTCTCGACCTGGAAAACAAGCACTTTACCGCCTCGGTCTACAATATACTATTGTTTCGTTGTTTCTCTCGGGCTGGATCATTACGTGCGTTTATTCTCTGCTTAGGCTAAAAAGAAAATCAAGGGCTAAAAGGAAAAGAGAGAGAGTATATCGTCCTCGGCTGTGGCAATCGTAACCTCCAGCGCAAGTTGAGGCGCCCTCGCCGATGCCGCTACGTTCACGCGCTTGACCGACGCGACCGCCCCGGCGACGGACACAAGTCAACCACGAGCCCCTGCTGA
The DNA here is from genome assembly GCA_033060865.1 of Dorcus hopei. Lineage (NCBI taxonomy): Eukaryota > Metazoa > Arthropoda > Insecta > Coleoptera > Lucanidae > Dorcus > Dorcus hopei. The sequence goes on along the minus strand of CM065426.1, from coordinate 61,506,172 downwards.
CCGCAGGAACCGACATGAAAGACGAACTGGGAATCTTCAGTTAAAGGTCGGATTTTAGCTTTCTTTTTATAATTAATATTTACGTTACTGTTCGGGAGGTCATATTATCTACTCGCCCCTTTGTTTACGAGGCGATTTTGCCGATCTTGCGTTCTAGCGGTGCATTTTGCGCGAATGTTTATGTTTAATTTTAACTAGGGTGTAAGTAATATGGACCCATAAGGTCAAAGCTCGAGTATAATTTTGTAGCTTGTTTACCCCATTGCTAATTAAGATTCATTGTTCTGTTGTATTTTTCTTAAAATAAACTGTGTATGTTTTGGATGTAAACGCGTTTTCTTAATTTTTCGCGATCCTTTCAAAAAAAATTAAGTGGCGCCTATTTGTTTCTTGCCACGGCGTGTTGGATTGTGAACCTGCCCCGTCCCACTGTAGCTGCCGGCGACACCGGATTTCTTTCGTACCGGTGTTAAACTTCTATCTATCGACACAGGTAGATAGCACAATTTCACTTCCACACATTCCCCTGGCACGAATTGTGAATTTGATGTAAGTGGAGGGGCATTAAATACTTTACGTCACTTCTTGGAAAGTACAATTGAAGAAGATGATGGAGTGAATGTTCTTTTGCAAATTGAAGAAGTAGTAGAAGAAGATCTTTTTGTTCCAAAGGGAAGGTCTACATCACAAACTGTTGACCTTAATTCATATTTAGCAGTTTGGCCAAAAAATTATTTAAAAATATTAATTGCCCTACATGTAGGGGTAATTTGGTAGGTGAAGAACGAAATTCTTTAATTGAAGCTGGTAAATGCTGTGAGACTATGCACTTTTTTTTTACCAAAATTATCTTCAACGACAAGTGTCGCAGCAAAATTGAAAATTAAAATTAAGGAAATTTGTTTTACATGAAGTTAATTGGATGTGCAATGAATATAATTTAAAAGAAACATCTTTAAATATTTTTGTTCAATTTTATATCTACGTCTGGATGGGTAATGTTAATAAGATATTGAAAGGCCAGGGTCAAGGGAATATAAATGATTGTGTTAAGCAAATGGCTGTCAAAAAATATAATCAAAACAAAGTAAAATATTACAAAAATACAAGTTTAAAACAATTAATTTAATTTATTTTCATTCTACTTTTATTTTCTTAATTGTGTATTTAAAACTGTCATCGTTTACATAAAAATTAGCAGATATGGTGATGAAATATCTTTAATTGTGAATATTGCAAATTTATGACATGTATTTGCACATGTAATTGCGTTGTATTTGGATTAAATACATTTATATTTATAATATATCTTGCTTGAAACCATGGCTTATTTTATCCATGTGATTCTTATTTCATTTAATTTAATTCAACCTAAGATATTTATTATTGCCAGCAATGGAAATCTTAGAATCAAACAAATGTAAAAATAAGGAATCTCCTAACTATTTTGTCAGAAAATTGTTAGGAAAGGAAATAATCGAGATTCCTTATTTTTACATGTAAAATTCTCATTCTCGGAAGACAATACCACACTCAAGTATAGGCGACATCAATACAGACGCCATACATTTTAAATATTCCGCCAAATTCCTGTATTTGCAATATTAGCGCCCTTAATAGCTGGAGTCACAATTAAAAGAACAGTTACGATGAAGCAGAAGACGGATATCTATATTATACAGGGTGTTTCATTGATGATGCACCAAACTTGAGGAACACATTTCTGACATTATTTCAAACAAAATATCTTAATAAAATTTTTTAATCGGAGCAAGTTGAAATTTGCATAATTTGGAGCCGATGTTTGTCGAAATACATACTTTAACGCCGCGGAATTGTGAAACCAAACCGGCGCGCGGCGGTCTAAATTGCATTATGAATGGAACACAGCTGCACGGGGGCAATAAAGTTAAGCGACGAAATTTATGACTAGATTTTGTTTTGCCCTTGACCGACTCGCTCGGTCATTCAACTCCCAGCTGCGATGTGAAATCGCGTGGATATTTATAAACTTAATTAATTTAATAATAAATTACAAATGTGGGGCTATGCAAAAATGTGCATTTAGTATGCATTGTTGTTAAAATTGTTATTAAAATAAAATTTGTCGAATCTTAAAAATAAAAACATTTATTTTTATTACATTATTATTACGTTATTATTATTATTACAAGAAATGTTCAAAAATGCCTCCTTCCTGCTGTAGACACAAAAATACCATAAAGTCCTTAATTGGGGTAGTGCGGCGAACGAAATGTTTTTGGTAAAACCCAGGCTCTTTTGCGCTAAATTTCTACGAACGATTTCATGAAACGGTTTATCATTGAATGTGAATTCTTAAATAAGCGCAAACTACTAAATGTTTGAACAATCCTAACAATTAGAAAATTCGTATTAAATGGAGAATCGAAAATAAACGACTCATTATTATTTTTATTGATTTCCAACAACCACGACGGCAAATGTGTTTTGCCGAATCAGCTAGGGCGACATTCTAGCGAGAGTAATAAACCAAGAAAGCGAGTCGTATGAGATTGCGTCACAATCCATTCATTCTTATTTAAAGTCCATCCTACAAATATGCGACTTTGCTTTCCCTTCGATTTTCTCGAAACTTATTCATTTAAGAAAAAAAAATTATAGAAAACTTTTATTTCTTTTCACGATATCTACCGACATACCGAGTTTGGTGCATCTTCATTGAAACAGTGTGTATATATAATCTCTAATCTATGATCCAAACGAATCATAGAAACAGGAAGATTCAAAGGGAAAAAGGAGATTACCAATCGGGTTTGAAATTTATAGAAGAGTGAGGATTAATCCGTTTAGCAAGAGAAAAGAGAACATCCATCTTTGAATCTAAACGCGTAATGTTGCGTTTGGTTCACGATTTTGTTAATGAAAGAAAGCAGCTTTTGTTGGAAATAGTCAATATTGAAAATTTGAATAATTCTGCAACTTCTACAATAATATTATTATTAATTATGTTATTATTCATACTGTTATACTAGTATATTATTTTACAAGTTTCACAAGAAAGCTTATTGTAACACGAGTGGAGCACGAGCTTACTTCGCTACGCTCGTCGTCCCCCAACAGAACGAATGGTACAATGCCTCTTGTGTAACGTGTAAAATATACTTTTTTTTCTACTTTGCCTCACTTATTGAACAAAAATATGAAAAATACTGTAAGAAATTGGATCTCCTTACTATATGGGGAATTTTAGTTGTAATGCGTGGCAACACTGACAACCTTTCATTTTAAGCAAAAATCAAATTGACAAGTTATTAATTTTTCTTGTGTAATAAGTAAAGGCAACCCGCTTACTTGATTTAAAATAAAAATTTTAAATTTTTTAAATAATTTCTTTTTTAGATATGGGTTGTGATACACGGTTGAAACGAGAAAAAAAAAGCTATTTAATCGTACAAAAATCCAATAGGGCGTCCATTTAAAATAAGAAAGTTGCTATCAATATCTTGACAGCCGCCATCTTGAATTTTATTTTGACTGTATTTTCAGCTGTATTTTATCAAACATAGTAACTTTTATACGAAACATTTTTTCATATCTTTTATAATTGCGAAGTTATTGGACATTAAAGAAAATAGCGATTTTCAGTTTTTCTGCGATAATATCTGAACTATTCGGAATTTTTAAATTTTCTCAACGGAATCTGAATCAGCACATAAAACTGCAAAATATTGCCCATTTAACCAAATCTCTATCTTCACTAATAAGAAAGTTACCCATGGTAGCCTACTCAATCTGGGACACACTGTATTCATGTGCATGTATTACCAATTCGTTTTGTAATTTGTGATTGACCTTCTAATACCTCTTGTAATATTAAAAATGCTATTACTATATTTTTTTTATTTGATTTATTATCAATTATATTATTAAAATAATCATTTAATTAATTTGCAAGTGACAAAACTCTGCACTTTTTTTAGTAATCATTTGAAACCATAGAAACAGTGTAGTTAACCTGGAATTTAAGCTTTATGGAGGCGATTTTGTCAGTGTTAAAGTGTAAGAAATTTACATTTACAGAAGTTTCAAAGATAAATTGCAAGCTAATGGTGCTATTCAGAAATATTTGGATTTAACGATTTAAAACTTTAAGAATTTAAGTTAAAGAGCATTTTAAAAGAGGAAGTTAAAGCGTTACTTTTAAAGGTATTCTGAAACAATGTTTTTAAGAAAGCCACCCATAAATCGTTGTCACGTGACACATATTTATGGGTGGCTAACTTCAGATAATTGTTGTCACATTTATAGTTTATTTCCAGTTACCTATTTATCTTCTATAATAAATGCCTTTATTACTCTGAAACTTTCAGATCTTCCCTTAGGTATAATTGTGATGTTAACACAAATGCAAAATTTTATTTTATCAACTTTCTGATACCTTTCAAGACGGTTTTATTGCATTGCATTGCTATCAGCGAATTAATGGTAATCAGTGTCGAATTATTTCACTTTCTTCTTATACATTTTCAGGAAACTTGTTAATTTCTGGTATTAAAATATTTGTTATTAGCCTCAATAGCTCTCTTACTGATGGCTGATTCATATTACTGGGGGTACCTATTATTGCCTAGAGAACTTTCACGTGAACTACTGAAAAGAAAATAAAACGTATACAGAACCTGCACCTATACATTCATGTGCATGTACAATTCGTTTTGTAATTTGTGATTGACCTTCTAATATGTACCTCTTTTTTTATTATCAATTATTATTAAAATAATCATTTAATTAATTTGCAAGTGACATAACTCGGCACATTTTTTTAGTAATCATTTAAAACCATAGAAACAGTCTAGTTAACCTGGAATTTAAGCTTTTATGGAGGCGATTTTGTCACTGTAAATCTTAAAGCGTTATTTAAGAAATTTACAGTTAAAAGTATCGTCCAGAATCGAATTTTCACTTTAATTTTTTAAATCTTAAAGTTTAAAGTATTAAAGAGTTAAAGTTACTTAAATTTGTGTTCTGAATAGCACCATAAATGTTAAGAAAATATTTATTCTCAAATTACAATAATGTCCACTTATAAATAATGAAACAATTTTTTTAGTCCAGTCAAAACTTCCACTTGTGTCTTATGTGATACCTTTAAGGATATTACGAATCTCAGTTATAACGAAGGGTTCCTCGAGGTTCGTTACACTTGGACATTACTATATTTAGGTTATTTTAATCAGAATATTCAGCAGTAGCCAAGAGCTTCATAATGGAACGCTTCAGATTTTGCACTTTCTTTCTTGTTTGCATGCGTTTCAGAGCTAACCCAACAGATCTTGCAAATGTCAAGTCTTTAATAATAAAATCCTCATCTGCTGTACTTGACATGTAAGATTCTAATTTACTGAAAGTACTGGACAATTGCTATGTTAAATCTGTTACAATAATAATTTCCGACTCCTCAGGATTTTTAAATTGATGGCATCTTGAAGACATTGCCTACGTCTTTGCTTAAGTGTTTATAATGTTGCCAATAGTCCTATAGTAATAAAAATGATGATTTACACACTATTAGTTCATCAGTAATTACTTTCTTGGTTTTACTATTTACACTTTTCCATGATGTGTCTTCATTACTTTGACATTTAAAATGTCAAGAACAAATGTCCGTATAACCGCAGTTTTCTCTACATTTTTGGTACGTTTATAAATGATTTATTGGACGCTTTAATAAAGATACTTTTGCACTGTGGCACAGCACAATAATGATAAAATGTTTTAGTATTAATTTTGTTACATTTTATCTGTGCGTACTTGTAATCAGCTTACGATTTAACGACTAATGATCAGTGACGTCACACGATTCAAATGTGCGTGCGTTTTGGCGGGAATTTAATAAATTCAAATTTCTTTTATTAATTACAACGTTAATATTTACTTATAAAAAAAGTTATCTAAATTATCAGATATTCATGCTTTGAAATTAAAAAATTTAAAAAAAAAATGTTCATGTTGCCTATTGCTCGTTAAGCCATACACGAACACACATGTTGCGTGGGGCTTTAGAAATACAATAAATTTATTTGCGTTCGTAGATTTTCGAAAAAATCAAAAGTTGCTCTTACAAGACATAACCCAAATGTACCGTACCATATTACAATAATACTGTTTTTAATAAAAGTGTAAATTAGTCGGTTTTAATTGAAAGAACATTTAATTACGAATTACACGAAAAATTAGAACTATTAAACTATTAAATAAACACTAATACTTAAAACTACACATAACTAGTTTATATTCTTAAATAAGATATGTTTCACGAGATTTATGTACATGAGCTTTATATCTCCGTAGACAATCTACAGGAAACTCGAATAAGGGGGATTCCTCTTCGCAGAATCTAGCGTCGTCTAGGCGGTGACATCACTTCGTCTCGACATTTCGTTACAAATTGTCTTACGTGTATGTATGGTGGTCAAACATCTCAATATTTTCAGTTCAGCCACCTTCACTTGAAGAGTACATAGGAGTGTGAACCGTTTTGTAAAAAATATATTAATATTTTTTATTCACATATTTGTTCAACTTAGCATAAGCAAACAAAAGAAATATGTAATAAAATGTTTACCACTGGTTATTATTAAGAATACTATGCAACAATTTCGATTATGTTTTGCTGATGCTCTTGTTGCATCAAACGCTGATTAATTTCTTTATTCCTTATTTCCCTTATTAAATTCAAATTCTTCTTTTTGAAATCGTAAATCGTAACCGATTTTCTTCCAAACTTAACTTTCTGTATTTCACTTCTGCTTTTTTTATTATTTGATTTTAGGACGTCTACTGCAGTGGTCAATTGGTTCTAAGCGAACTATAAATGGAAAATTTCGTTTCTTCGCCATAGAGAGCTTGAGTCGTCAAAGACTCTTTTACGTTCGTCGAGAGAATGAACAACTACGAGTTGCCTGAATATTACATTCTGATTTCTCTGTATGTGGTGTCTTTATTCACCAATATTCCCACACAACTAGCTACAGAAACCATTAGAAATAATGGCAAAAACATTGAAAATATTACAATGATACCAACTAGATAGTTTCTTATCCAACTCATTTTTCCTTTAGTATGCAGTCGATACCGTCTTCTTAAAACAAAACTTGAGTTAATTATAAAATCTTTATCTTTACTTCTAAATTTTCTCGAATAACTCGTACAGCACTCGAATAATTCATACAGTACTCGAATAAGTCGAGTACTCGAATAACTCGAGTACTGTAGAGAATCAAGTCCAGTACCAAATTGAATCGACTCGAATAACTCAGTACTCGAATAACTCGAGTAGTGAACTTTTAAAACTCGAATAAAAGAAATAGACTATTCGAGTACTGGAATCGAATGTTTTTTATTCGAGTATTTATTACTCAAGTATGGAATTCGATTACGTAATGACAGTTTACGGTCGACTCCGAATCATTTTATTTTGGATCGCACGATACTTATTACGTGAAACCCAAGTACTAGACCTCGAGCCTACTGCTCGAATCCAGTTTCACATTCGACTCTAGATTCGATTCTTTTTTAACTAATATGAGTCTACTCAATTCTTAAAATAAGCGGCTCGGTACATCACAAGGCTCAAATAGTAGACCTGAGTACTGAATTCGAGCACTAGAGGGTCGAGTACTTTACTCTAGTAATACTCGTTGTTTGGATTCAAGATCAAGTTCACGTTTTTATTATTATTAGTATGTAGTAGTTTTGGAAAACAAGTTGTTGTTGTCAATACAAAAAATCAATAAAACAGATTCGTTGAAAAAGAGTTCTGCGTTAAATATTTTATAAGATACAGTCCACTAAATTGAAACAGAATCATCATTGTGACGGTTTTTCATTTATAAACCTAACATAAAAATTTGGTCCAGTTTGAGCCGGATTGAAAAAGCAGGTGCAGAAATTGAAGTTTGACGCAGAGCAAGTTGCAAGATTTGTGGGTAGATATACGCAACGGTTGAGGTGTACGTAAGCAAGATTTGTGGGTAGATATACGCAACGGGACATTGCCGTTAGTGAAGAACGTAAGAAAAAAGAAGAAAATTGTGAAAGAAGGGAAATCATCCGTCAAGTTAAGTTCAAGTCATCAGGCAGTATACAACATCGAGCAGTTGACATCGATAGACGCAAGGTGAGTTTTCGCGATAGTAAAGTTGTAAAACTTTGTTATAACTTTGATAGCAAAAAGTCGTTTTCGCGGATAAAGTTTTAACTTTAACCGGAAGTGCCGCCATGTTCAATTTCAGTCAAGTTATAACGTTGGTCAAGAGCAACGTTATAGACGTCATAGAACTGTCACTGCTTAAATTTGGTTAGGTATGATCTTATTCATTCCGATTATGCTCTGTTAAGCGTAACAGACATAACAGAAGTTATGCAATGCAAATGCTGCTTTAGCTATTTTCACAGTTTTTTCCATGGAGCAAGAGTTTATGGTATTGCAGTCGTCGCCAACGACCCTTCACTAAACCGAAAGCGTGTTTTATGCATATACCACTCTTATTCAACTGTAATTATAGCGTGTCTTCTCTCTGGTTATGTTTGGAGTGTCTCTATATGGAATGATTAGCCTCTCTCTAAGAGGAAATGCTTTATCTCCTAAGATGTGCATGTCCCTAAACATTTGAACTGACAACCTTCAAGTAAGAACGATTTTCGTTTTCGCGATAACTTAAAGTTGGAACTATAGAGATGTCACTTAAGTTACTTTTAGTTATAACTTCGCGTTTTGACTTTGTACCGCGAAAACCCGACTGCAATTTACAGAAAAAGGGTGTGCATTTAGTGGTAGCAGTAAGTCAACACATCTTTCATTTCATTTTGTTATTATTCAATTATTGATTGATGATAATTTATTTAAAGCTTCACAATTTGTATTGACACTTACATACTTCAAATATTGGCAATTTACTGACAGTATTCATTGATTTATACAAAATTTAATTTAAATGGCTGAATTACAGTCTTTGACACGTAAGCGAGGAGCAATCAAAGCTCGCGTAACAACTTTTCGTAATTACATTGATAATTTAGTTGCAACAATAGAAGAAAACCAAATATTTCATTCAAATGACATTTTAGAATTAGAATATCGAATAACGCTAATTCAGGACGTTTTAGTGGAATTTGACCATTGTCAGAGTGATATAGAAGCACTATGTGATGAAAATTGTTTGGAAAATGAATATGTGCAGCGGGAATTATTTGAAGACAGTTTCCATAAACCATTAGTGAAGGCCAAACAACTTCTAAAAAAATGTCAACTTCTGGATAACGAAGAAGAGAGAAAAAACAATGCATCACCTGATGATACGTCATTGGAATCAACGCACGTACCAGTACGTGTCAGTTTATTCAAAATATTTATGATGATCTTGATGCTGGAAACTTTGTCATTGGTTTATTTTTTGACCTCACTCGTGCCTTTGACTCGATTGATATTAAGTTTGCCAGTACTAAACTTTATCAACTAGGTGTGAGGGGCTCATTATTAAATTGGTTTGAATCCTACCTGTCTTCTAGGATAATGCGTGTTAAAATAGGCCATTCTTTATCAGATGACCACAATATTAACTTAGGAGTCCCACAGGGTTCGGTCCTGGGACCACTTATTTTTATCTTATATGTTAATGACATGCCTGATAACATCAAAAAAGGCGCTATAACTCTCTATGCCGATGATACTTCTATTGTGGTCTCCTCACCGAACCCTGAGGAACTTCGAAACGATGTGATTGAAGTGGTGAAGGATTTTAAAGATTGGTGTTTTAGAAACAAGCTCATTGTCAACTTCAAAAAAACAGAATGTGTTTTCTTCTCTAAAAAGAGAGAGTTACCTCAAGACATTGTATTAGATCTTGGACAAAGAGGCCTCTGCATTTCCAATTGTGTTAAATTCCTTGGAATCTATCTAGATTCCGCTTTGACTTGGAATCATCAAATTGACAATGCTTGCAAGAAATTAAATAAAGCATGTTTTGCAATATCGAAGCTTAAATCTCTTGTTAACAGCAATGATCTAATCAGCATTTATTATTCCCTTGCTTACTGTCATCTAGCTTATAATGTTATTGCTTGGGGACAAGGTACTAATGTTAATAGGGTTTTTATCATCCAAAAGCGGCTTCTAAGAATAATGTTTGGGATTCCTGCAAGGAATTCGTGTAGACCATTCTTTAAATCACAGTCATTATTGACACTGGCTTGTATCTACATTTTCGCTTGTGTTAAGTTTGTCTATATAAACAGACACTTGTTCAGTGACAACACTATGCATGGCTACCCAACGAGATATGGTGGTTTGCTTAAAACTGACCAACATTGCATGACTCTTTTTGAGAGGTCTCCTCGCTTTGCAGCAGCTCGTATTTTCAATCACCTGCCTGGTGAAATGAAACACATAAGTGACTTTAATACTTTTAAACGTTGTGTAAAAGACTTCTTATGTCGTCATTCTTTTTATACTCTTGATGAGTTTTTTAATTTTGGTGTATAGCTTCCGATACCGCTGTGTATTTTCAATGATGTTTTTTGTTTTCTTTTTTGACGAACATATCTGTTTTTGTAACAGCTTATATGAAATAAACGAATTTGAATTTGAATTTGAATTTGAATTACCACGAAATTACAATTCAAATAACATTAAGCTGCCAGATTGGAAACTGCCTCAGTTCAATGGTGAGTACGAAAAGTGGCCATTATTTCATGAAACATTTAAATCAGCTATTCATGAAAATGTAAATCTTCCTGTAATAAGAAATACCAATACTTAACGACTGCACTAGGAGGAAATGCCGCGCAAGTTATACAAGGTTTGCCAATGTCAGCAGCCAATTATGAAGTAGCTTGGAATTTAATTGTAAAAAGATATGAAAACAAGAATCTCAGAATACATAATCATATCAAAGCAATAGTAGAATTTCCAAAATGCATAAAGGAATCTTTCAATAGTTTGCGGCAATTGTTAGACAATTTACAAAGCAATCTAAGAGCGTTGGAAGTATTACAACAACCTGTTAAAGAATGGAATAGTTTAATAATTTATCTGATAATAGAAAAGCTTGATCAAATTACGAAGAGAGAATGGGAAAAACAATTGGTGGAAATTAATGATCTTCCGGAAACCGAGGATCTTATTAGTTTTTTGGAAAAAAGGTGTCACTTACTGGAAAGATTAGAAAAACAATCGAAGACTTCAATGGAAAACAATCAATTTAGAAATTCATTCAAGCAAAATAGACAACAAAATGTAAGTTTAACTCGGACGACAAATAAATTTAGTTGTCCATTTTGCAAGGAAATGCATGAACTTTACGCATGTAAAGTTTTTCTAAAGCTACCAGTAGAATCCCGAATACAAGAAATTAAAAAACATAAGCGGTGTCTCAATTGTTTGAGGGTAGGTCATATATTTATTAACTGTAACAGTAGTAGCAGATGTCGCAAATGTTCCAAAAAACATAATACACTATTGCATTTAGAAAAAATTACAAGCAATGATAATGAAATATTGCCAACACATCAAATTCAAATCGAACATGACAAGAATACACCCCATACACTCACAAATCATAATAGTCATTCAGGTCAGATATTTCAAATATTACCTACTGCAATTGTTAAAATTAGAACAACGGTGGAGAATTACATGACTGTACTGCTCTCTTGGATTCAGGTTCTCAGTCAAACTTTATATCTACACACTTATGTCTCAAACTCCAACTACCTACAAAACGTATCAATATACTAGTTATTGGAATTAATGATTCAAAAACAAAAATTTTTGAACGCACAACAGCATCAATTTATTCAAAGATAAATGATTTACAAGCAACATTATCATTTCTAGTTATTCCTAAAATTACAGCAAATCAATCTTGTGAAACATTAGATTTTTGTAACATGCAACTTCCACAAAACATTCTCTTAGCTGATCCTCATTTCTATAAGTCAAAGAAAATCGATCTTTTGATAGGAGTTGATTTATTTTGGGAACTTTTATGTTACGATCCACCTATACATCCATATTTACACAAAACAAAGCTGGGGTACGTAGTATCTGGTAAGATTGACTGCAAATTTCCCACAAACCACTCAATTATATGTAATCAATTACGACAAATGATATATATCAACAATTACGAAATTTTTGGGAAATTGAAAATTGTAGTGATAAAAATTTTAAATCTGAAGAAGAAAGAATTTGCGAATCCCATTTTTTAGAACATATGGTTAGAGACTTTGATGGGAGATTTGTAGTCACAATACCTTTGAAAGATTCCACACAATCGTTAGGAGACTCACGAAAATTGGCGGAAGGTAGATTTAATTCATTAGAATCTAAATTTAGAAAGAATGCAGTTTTTAAAGAGAGATATGTTGAATTTATGGCAGAATATGAATCTTTAGGAGATATGTCAAAGGTCAAAGAAACAGACGTTTTAAAGAAACCTTCCTATTTTTTGCCGCACCAAGGAGTACTGAAAGAAAGTAGCTCCACAACAAAACTGCGAGTAGTTTTCGACGCTTCAGCGCCGACTACAACGGGTGTATGTTTGAACGATTTACAGATGATTGGACCTACTATACAATCAAATTTGTTATCAATTATTTTGCGTTTCCGACAACACGAATATGTTGTAAGTGCAGATGTAAAAATGATGTATCGTCAGATTCTTATCAATCCTGAACAGAGAGCATTGCAAAGAATTCTTTGGCGTTCGGATCCATACAAATCACTTGACACATATCAATTAAACACTGTTACATACGGCATGACCTCAAGTCAATTTTTAGCAATTCGTTGTTTAATTCACTTAGCTGATTGTCAACAAGACTCTAATCCAGCACCATTATTGGAAAAATGATTTTGCAAGATTTATGGAAAATAAAATCATCATGGGAAGACCCATTGCCACACAAATTAAAAACAAAGTGGAGTAAGCTAGTTGTTGAGCTTTCTTGTTTAAATGATGTACATATTGATCGTCCGATTTGTTGTTCTAATTCTGTATTTAATGAAATTCATGCATTTTCAGATGGGGCTTGTGTTTATATGAAATCAACAAATGCATCGAATCATATTCAAGTAAGATTACTTTGTGCAAAAACCAGAGTTACTCCACTTTCTATGCAACATTTAAAAACCTTGACGACTCCACGTTTAGAGTTATGTGGTGCAAACATTTCTGCGCAGTTAGTTGATAAGGTTAAAACGGCATTGACCATACCAATTCATAAGGTTTTTTACTGGTGTGATTCAGCTATTGTCCTAGGTTGGCTTAAAAAGATGCCAAGACATTATGTACATTTGTAAGCAACAGAGTATCAGACATACAATCGAAATCAAATGCAAATGATTGGCGTTATGTTGCTTCAGCGGAAAATCCTGCTGATCTTTTATCAAGAGGACTTAATCCAAAATTACTGTTATCATGTAGTTTGTGGTGGGATGGACCTTTGTGGCTTTATAACAATCAAAACTATTGGCCTATTAATGAGTATGATGATTCAGATTTACCTGATACGAAAGTAAATGTAACAATTACAAAGCAATTCATTAAAATCATTGAATTTGAAAAATATTCAGATTTGAATACGTTAGAAAAAATTGTAGCTTGGTGTTTGCGCTTCATTTATAATTCTAAACATGAAAATCAGAACAAAAAAACTGGATCACTTACGTTATCTGAAATAAAAACAGCAAATTTGTGTGTGGTGTATTTGTCTCAACGTGAGTCATTTCCGGAAGAAATTCAAGATTTGTCAAAGGGTAATTCAGTGAATAAAAAAAAGTAAGTTATTACGATTAAATCCTTACGTACATACTGATGGTATCAAATTACGATTATACAAAGAAACATCCAATGATTGTCTCAAAGAATCATCCATTGACAAATCTTATATTTACACGTGAACACAAACGGTTACTTCATGCTGGACCTCAAGCTCTTTTATCTTCAACAAGAGATCTACTGGACAATTTCCGGTATAAATTTAGCTCGAAAGGTAGTACATGATTGTTATAGATGTTTTCGTAATAATCCAAAGAGCATAAACCATTAATGGGAAGTTTACCAGCGGACCGAGTTAACCCACAACCAGCGTTTCACACAACAGGAGTGGATTATGCTGGACCTATAATGGTAAAAGATAGAAAGGGAAGAGGATGCAAACGTACAAGAGTTATATTTGTTTATTCATATGTTTCACAACAAGAGCAATTCATTTAGAATTAGTTTCTAATTTAAGCACAGAAGGATTTATTTTGGCCATGAGAAGATTTGCTTCGCGTCGTGGTATGCCTACGAAGATGTACTCTGACAATGGGTCAATTTCGTTGGAGCCCGAAATGATTTGAAAGAATTAGGTAATTTTCTTATGCACAATGAAAAAGTTTTACATGAATCTCTAGTAAACGCGAACTTTAATTGGTCATTCATATCCGCTTATGCCCCTCACTTCGGTGGTATTTGGGAGGCAGGCGTAAAGTCCGTTAAACATCATCTAAAACGTGTAGTAGGTACAGAGCTATTAACTTTTGAAGAAATGTATAGTTTCTTAGTACAAATTGAAGCCATTGTAAATTCCCGTCCATTATCTCCACTTTCATCTCATCCATTTGACTTGCAACCACTAACACCAGCCCATTTTCTTATTGGAAGACCATTAACCTTAGTCCCAGATCCTGATGTAACCGATATCACAGAATCCCGTTTGTCCCATTATCAGCGACTTCAAAAATTACAACAAATTTTCTGGAACCGCTGGTCCAAAGAGTTCATTTCAGAACTACAATGTCGAATAAAATGGCAATCGAACCAACGTTCACTGGATGTAGGAACTGTAGTTGTTATTAGGGATGACAATGCTCCACCGTTGAAATGGTTAATTGGCAGAATCGAAACCATTCATCCTGGAAGAGACGGTGTTATAAGAGTGGTGACTGTACGAAGAAAGAACGGACTCATACAACGTGCAGTGACGAAATTATGTCCACTTCCAACTCAAGTGATGTAAACCAAGCTTCAGAAGAAACAATCTTAATTAATTTGAAAGACTTCAACTTTCAAGGGGGGAGTATGTTTGGATTCAAGATCAAGTTCACGTTTTTATTATTATTAGTATGTAGTAGTTTTGGAAAACAAGTTGTTGTTGTCAATACAAAAAATCAATAAAACAGATTCGTTGAAAAAGAGTTCTGCGTTAAATATTTTATAAGATACAGTCCACTAAATTGAAACAGAATCATCATTGTGACGGTTTTTCATTTATAAACCAAACACTCGTATTCCCATTTCATATTCGACATTTTGATCTTCACATTAAAAACAGCAACATGCACTACAGCACATTACACACACGTTCACCCTATAATTTTAAATGTACATCAATTCAATAAAGTAGAAAGAGAAAAGGACGAACTCGACACATTCTTGAATAAATTATATTAAAAAAATCACGCGAATGATTTAAAAATAATAAATTGGGAAATAATTAGCAGTTTTAATTCAAGTTCTGTTTAAATCGAAGATTAATCGTCACCAAAAAAACGTGTCAAGGAATTTATTCATTACGAAAATCGTTCTTTCAAATTAATATGATAATTTACAAAAAAAAACTTGTTTATGTCACTTTAAATTAGTTACAGAACCCAATCCTGTTATAATCACAAAAACTTTCTGCTACGAACCAAAACGAGTGAAAATGTACTACGCTTGGATTTCAGCATTATTCTTCATAACCGGGGCATATCAAATAAATAATGAACTACGTAACTATTGGAATTTCGACAATAAAAAAATAAGTAAACGTAAAATAAATTTTAGCTGACTACATAAAACAGTGCAAGGACAACGAAGAGATATCGAAATGTACCGGGCAAGTATTAGAAGCCATAAAACCACAATTAGTAAAAGGTATTCCTGAATTTCATTTGCCTTCAATCGATCCGCTGTTTATTCCCTTAATTACCATCGAACGAAGAAACTCGAGGATAGCTGATTATACAGCAAATGTGACAAATGCACGCTGGACTGGATGCAAAGACTTCCAAGTACTGGAGGGGTTCATAAGTCTTAAGAAACTCATATTCAGGTTGAAGTTGGGCTTCCCATATTTACTCCTGGATGCTGAGGCATACCTGCATGGAACCTTTTTAAGTTTTGAAGTTGATGGATCAGGAAGAGGATTAATCAATTACAGTAAGTGGTATATCTTAGTAGGTATTTACTCATTTCATTTAAAAGAATTAATTAATTCCTAGCAAATGTAATCTTGGATGTTGTTTTGAATGGAAAACAGTACGAGTACAAGGAAAAGAAATTTATCAAGTGGGAGACGGAAGATATCGGTGTGACTTACGACGATGTATATTATCTAGACTTGTACGGTTTCTTTGAAGACTCTACTGTAACGCATCTCTTAAAACTAGCAGCTAATAGAGCAGCTCGTTTACTGGGCACTACATATCGACCAATAGTAAGTTCGGTCGGAGACTTTATTGTGAGAGCAATAAATCGTGTCTTTAAACTTTATTCGATGGACGTTCTATATCCTATTTAAGTGAATATATTTCTTTTGCTCTCCTTTGTAGTGAAATAAACAGAATAACTTAGTTATATACAGAATAGTGTAGTTATAAACAGTCACTAAACCATCCTTTCCTGGCCAGAACTTCTTTATTCGACCCATTTTCCACTTTACTGGAGGGGCTTGCTCTTCTATTAATATCACCAGGTCACCATCCTTGAGGGGCCTTGAATTCTGCTTCCTCCATTTACTCCTGGGTTGTAGGATGTTAACATATTTCCTTTGCCAGCTCTTCCAAAAATGTTGGATGATTCTTGCATTCGTTGAAAGGCTGATAGTCTGTTAACACGTTCCCTGCCAAGGGTATATTTGAATTTCAACCTCACAGAGCAAGCATAAACTTGGACGTTAAAGTAACTAAAATTCAAGTTTTTATTGATTTGTATATGTACATTGCTGCTAGCCGTTTAAACGTACAAAAATGGTAATAGGCTTAAAAGAGAGAAAATTATGACCAATATTACCTTGCAAAAATTATTGCTAAATGTTAATAATTTCGTGAAAATTAAATTTTCAAATTTTATCTGAAAAATTTAGTTTCCTTGGTATGTCAGATTTGAAACCTTCAATTATTTTTTATTAATTGAAAATAATTTACACGTCACTCCGTCACTCAAAATGTATGATGAATAATTTACACATTGACACTTTATTAAACGTTCTTAATACAATACATTTTACAGCAGGTATTCAAATAAGACACCGTTTTGCAATAAACAATATCCTAACCGATAGAGAAAACTTTTCATGTCTTGAATTTCACGGAAAATAAATTTCTCTATCCGACGCCCAACACCACTGTAAAAGATTTCTAAAATAAAAGTCCTTCCTTCTGTGTAATTATTTATGATACATTTTGAGTGACGAAGAAATTATTTTCAATCAATGGAAAATAATTAAATCTTTCAAATATGACATACTGGTAACTAGATTTTTCAGATGAAATTTAAAAATTTTATTTTCACGAAATTATTAACATTTAGCAATAATCTTAGCATGGTAATTAATGGTCATAATTTTCTCTTTCCTTTAAGACCATAACCATTTTTGTATCTTTAAATGGCGAGCAGCAATTTCCATAAATGTACTTTTCAATGCAAGTTTTCCATGTTCGGGTTTGAAACTTTCCACCCGGTATGAGACCTACAGGGAAACAACTATTTTGACGAAAATATTTATTTAAAGTACTCTTATAGATAAAAAAAAACAGTAAAATAAACTAAACAATATATTTGTAATACATCAAATAACTAACGAATGCACAAATAAAAGAAAATTCTGTAGAGAAACGCAAAAAGAAAAATGAAGTGATTTCAAAAGGAAGGTAACCCTATCCTTCATGGTACTCCTTGAAGCAGGGGTCCACACATAACACAATAGGCTGACCGTTTTTGTCCTTACAAACTTCGCAGACAAAAAATGTTTGACTTCGCTGTTATTTTGAAGAGCAAACACGACATCTCCTTTTCTCAGTTCTTTTAGGGTAATGGTTCTTTTCTTTTGTAAGTTTCAGTAAGTTTAAATACCTCGTTTACGATAATCGCGAATCGTCTACGATAGTATTCGTTAAGTGAGTAAAATTTATCTATTACGTTTTGACAGTATATAAAAATTTATATCAATAATCAGATTATTTTAGACTTTCTTTTAGTACTTACTGTGACATTTTTAAATGCTCCTTTTCTTGAAAATAAGAGACGGAATTAACGAATTTAAATTTTTATTTAATGAAAGGTTTCAAAATGTCAAAAATTTTAAAATACTAACGTCAAAATTATATATGAACGAGAGAACCTGTAATGAACGAAACAGATAAATTGAAATATTAATAAATGTTTTGAAGGCAAAAGATTAATTACTAATTAGGGTTTTATGAAGTAACGAAACTTTTGATGTTGTCTATTCAGAGTTTAGATAATGAATGCCAATTTTGATTCTGATTGTTTTAATTACAGCTCGTATAAATAAAATTTACCATGTTAACCATTTATATGGTAACATGTTGAGCTTTTTCGAATCAACTTTCAATTTTATCTCGTTTTACTAAACTTCAAAAAATAATCTTGACGTTAATCAATGTCAATTGAAAATGTTGTGTAAATTTGTTTCAATACAGTTTTTTCTTAATATATTTGTAAGTATCAATTCATTCTATATCTAATTTTTTATATAATACAACATTTATACACAGATATCCCAAAGAAAAGTAAACCCCTGAATAATTTTGACAGCCCAAACTAAAATTTATAATTTATAATTTTAGGTGTTGATCCAAAAGTTGCTGATAATCTAAACCGACGTCCTCTGCATCTGCCATCTTCACCCGCACGCGCCGTCCGTCTGGAAGATACACTACCCTCCTTCTTCTTTTGTTGTTGGTTCTTTTTATGATCGGCCAAAATCTCGAAGTAAGTGGATGTGTCGGTTTTCTTGTATTTTTATTCATGTATTCACAGAATTCCCACCAATTTATGTTCTTTTCAAACTCCTGGACCCAAGTCACCTCTTCGTCTTCGATGTGAATTCAAATCTCCCCCTTTTCTTCTACATTTGTTCTTTAAAAGAATTTACTTTTCTATACTTTTGGTAAGTTTAAATATTTTACTCTCTCTGAATGTAGTTTTGATAATAAATTTTTATTTTTCAGATGTCTTGTTTGTGATGTATTTGGAAATGTAAATGATTAAATAATTTTATATGAATTATTGAATGATTAATTGAATTTTCTTCCTTCATGGTCCTCCTTTATACAGGAAACTTTTAGTATTTTGGGTAATATCACAGCAATATGTACTTGGAAACTAAATTAAAAAAAAAAAAACAATAATATTGGAAATATTATTGTTTTATCCTGCTCTTCAGTGGAAACTTTTGGTCTGCCCATAGACTTCTCTTTTTCCAGAGTTCCGTCGATTTCCCACCGTTTCTTAACTTTTAGAATGGTATTTTTACTTGTGTGCATAATGTTTCCCACTTCTCTGATGGATAATCCATTATCTAAGTATGCAATAATACGCGCTCTTTGAATAATACTCATTTCGATATTATTTTATGTGACAACCAATTTCACACAGTCCTAAAGTAGCTGTACAATACCTTTTTGAACACATCTGTATGTACACTGGCGTGCAATAAAATTGCGTACACCTTCCAAATCAAGTAACAGAGTTTTTACCTATTTTTGGCTTTGTATATCGGTATTTTGTGAATTTTAACATACTATCAATAATATAGGTTACCTATAAACTGAGAATTTAATATTCTTGTTACGATTTATTTAAGTATGAATTTGTCATTAAAGTATCAGGAAACAGACCTAACATAGGTGCATTTATTTTTATAAAATAGAATTTATGAGTAAAGGAAATATAAAGTTCAATATTTTATCTCTTCTCCATCAGCTTCTAATACTCGATTCAATCTTTCAGGCATAATATGAAATAAGATTTCGCCAATAACTTTCAATCCTGACTTAATTCTTCCTTATCATGATTCAAGTAAAATAGAAAGTGTAACAGCTTCTGTTCTTCCATCAATACTACTTTTTTGGCACTTGTCGAATTTTTTGAAGAATTTATAATCCTTCGACCTGCAGTTGACCATAATGCCGGAAGGTTTGTCACAAATAAAGAGATCTCCTATTGTTTGAGATGGATTTTACCTCAAATAATTAAAGAGGGCTTCATCTTTCCCATGAGTTGAATTTTTTTAACATCCCAAAGATGCTTTTCTATGTACACTTTCTTCCTCTATTTACATCTGCTCTGTTTGTGTAAGAGTGCTTTTACTTATTGTTAGACCATAATTATCCGCCACTGGTCTTATTCGTCACGCATTTTCTAAGAGAGTATTGAAATTGATTCTGTTTGTGTCAGTTCGGTATTTTTATTGTTTGACACTGACAGATTATAAATTTAGACCGACTTAGGCCCGATTTATTCACCTCCAAGTAAATTTATCTGGTCATTTATTCCCATAGTAACAATTGTGATCACAATAGTTACTATGGGAATAAATGACCAGATAAATTTACTTGGAGGTGAATAAATCGGGCCTTAATACAACAAAAGTTGGGTGTACGCGATTTTTTTGCACGCCACCGTACTGCTCCATAGCCAAGCATCTATTAAGTGAAAGAAGACCTTTAGATACCTCGAATTGTTTTTCTAGGAGTGGTATAATAGGAAATCATCTGGACACTCCTATCAATGCCAGACATATTCTACTTGTAATCTATTACAACAATTGGTTTTTCTTTTTCCACGCCTCTTTCATTAATGCATTTGTCAGGTGCAGCAATTTGTATTGTCGATATTACAAGCACTTCTCTTTTGCCTTTCCATTTTAACACCAGAACATTATTCTTTCCCCTAAAGACTTTTTCTCCTTTTTGTTTTAGTTTAGAATTGATAACTTGTTTAGGATTACCCCTTCGTGATTTTCTTAGTGTCCCTACAACATGCGTTTTGTTTTGGTAAAGGAATTCGCCCAATTGAACACAGTAATTGTCTAAATACAACGTGTGGCCTTTGCTTAGGTACCATTGCACAAATTTTGTAACCACTGATTGAGCCTGGCTTGTCTCAATGTTAACGGTTCTTTTTCTGGAGTAAATAAGAATCTCCAAGACAAAACCATCTGGTGTGGAAAGCTCATAGTTTTATTTTATTTCGCACTTTTATTGGAAATGTATTGGCAAAATAATAATCTCCCACGACAAAATAGTAGAGCTTCATCCAAGGATAGGTTTCTCCCAGGATAAAAAATGTTTCGTATATTTTCGGAGATATGATCCAAAACTTGTGCTATTTTATATAAACAAGAAGCTTTGTCATCATTGCTTTTGTAGAAGCATAGGCATCGAAGGATTGATTCAAATCGATTCCTGGACATTGTTTTCCCAAAAATTGGATGATAATAAAGCATACTTGTGCTCCAATAATTTTTTAATGCTTGGCATACTTATATTGTCAATAAGTATACACAACCCAATGAAACGGCGAAACTCCTCAAGATCAGTTGGTTACCGCTTATTCATTGCTGAATGTCTTGATAAATTGTTGCGTCTGGAGATTTACCCAGTCACAAATTTTTTCAACAAGCGAGTTGTCAAATAATAGTTCGAATATTTCCCTTGCAGTACTTGTAGGTAAAATATTGACCTTTAAACCATCAGGCTCTGAGAAATCAAGAATTTTGGATTCACTGTCGATATCTACCCATTCTTTTTCGCCCTGATCGTTCAGTGGTCCTTTGCCATTGTCGTCCTGGCTTTGGATGACATCTGCAATTTTCTCATCGGTCAAAAGTTGTTCCTTGCCCGTCAGAATCTGAAGCTGATGAGGGCTCGTAGCTGCTTCCAGAATCTGAAAAAATTTCTGGAATTTCTTCAAATATTTGACAAAACTTCATCATTGCGCTCATTTATTATTTTATCAGCTGCCTCTTCAAGCTCTTTTGGAGTTAAAAACTTGAGTCCTGCCATAGTTTAGAGAATCTGTGGAAAAACTAACCTAACCTAAATTTTTCATATTTTATAAAAAAAAAATGTAATAATTAAGTGTTTTCTATTTTATGCACACTCTCCAGTGTAAACATTATCGTAAAAATATATAATTCTAACATTAAACACATTAAAAAATGCTTGCCTGTATCATAAACCCATAAAAAACAAAGCACAAAATGACATTTGTTACTTGGCTGATAAATTATCAAAAATACTAGCTATACACAGACCATGAGTCTCATATATGAGACGGGCGTTCCTATAGACCGTGTTAAAATCTTAATCCGCTATCTCAGATCCTTGCTTTTTAAACGGCTACTTTGTGAAACATGATTGCCGGCTTATACAGTATGAGCATAAATGATTGAGGACAAGTTGAATTTCCCGCGTCTCTATCTAGTAATTTTTACTCTTTGTGTGCGGCCGTCCTGAGAAATTAATTTTTGTTCAGTGTCGCCTGTGTAAATTTTGCAGCCGGCTCCAAGAATTCATAAGACAAAATGGGGCGCGTTTGCCTAATGTACCTGTCAGTAGTTATTGCCGCTTCTTGTATTTAAAATAAACAAATTACTTGCCTATTTTTTTTGTAACCCATGCATTTGACCAACTTAAGAAAAATATTGAAAGGCGGGAAATTCAACTTGTCCTCAAACATTTATGCTCATACTGTATATGAGACAGCAGTCTAGCTGAAAAATTGTTGTGGCTCATATATGAGACGTTTGGTAGCGAACATGTTAACCAATGTTGTTACGTAATCTTCATCAAGGGCAGCTAATTACGGCCAATTAAGAAATGAGCAGGGGTTAACGGAGAAAGGTCGTTTGGATCAGTGCTCAAGGGAGAAATCGGTCTTAAATTAACAACAGCTTCCACTTGAGCAAGTAGAGTAGAAACCTCTTCGAATGTAACAATTGTTTACCCAATAACCTTTGATAGGTGCGTTTTTATTGTTCTGATTTGGCTTTCCCATATTCCTCCAATATGAGGCAATCTAGGTGGTATAAATTTCCATTCAATGGTTTTGCTCTCGTTTGAGTGTTGTTTTATTAATTTATCTCAATCGTTGGATATGGTTTTGTATAATCGATCGGATTAAATGGGGTCCAATACTATGACCCAGAGACTAAAGAGCAACCCAAAGAGTGGAAGCACTCCGCTTCTCCAAGAGCCAAAAAATTTCGTGTTCAAAAATCGGCTGGCAAGATTCTTGCTTCAGTTTTCTGGGACAAAGATGGCATAACTCTGATAGATTATTTGGAACAGGATAGCATATTATACTGATTGTGAGTTATTAATTAAATGTGAAAAAACGCCGCGAAAAACTTGCTAAAGGTGTACTTCTTTTCGGAAGACAACGCTCCTGCTCATAAGTCATTGATTGCACTGCAAAAAATTGACGAGATTGGATTTGAACTACTTGACCAAATGATCACCCGCCCTATTTTCTGGATTTAGAACCGTCACATTATAATTTTTTCCCAAAACTCAAAAAACATTTGAAGAGTACAAGATTTTCGACAAATGACAAAGTCATATGTGCCGTTGAAGAATGGTTTGCAGACCAAGACGAAGAATTTTTTTAAAGGACTTTAAATTACTATGAACGTTCTACTAAATGTGTAAGTTTTAAAGGAGATTACGTCGAATAATTAATTTTTTGTTTTCAAATCATGTGGCGTTTTATATGGCAGGTTAAGTACTTATCCCTCGTACACAGGCTGTTACAAATTCGAGGCTCACCATTGGGATCTCGGAAATGGTAAGAGATACGAAGTCGGTTAAATTGGGGCAAAGTTGTGTATTTTGGTGCTGAATAATAATCCGTTAGAAAAAATCTTCTATGATTTGTAGTTTTTGAAATATTTCCAAAAAACCGAAAATCGAAATTTTCTTTTTTATTTTTTTCTGAAGTTATTACTGCAGGGATCATAACAAAATTCATACATTCTACAGGCACTTTTTTAAGCTCTTTACGATGATATCATTAGATTTTACTTAAAACGTTTCGCCTCGTTCTGACTATCATCAACTTCATTTTTTCTTATGGGCGCTATAATAGGTTTTAACACCATTGACTAGATCTATTTTTTCTGATGCTTTTCCATATATCATACATCCCTTTTAATAATTTGAAACAGCTGGAAATGCAAGAAATTGTTGAAAATAACACTGCAAAGAAAAATATGGTATGCAGTGAAAACAAAATGAAGTTGATGATGGTCAGGACGAGACGAAACGTTTTAAGTAAAATCTAATGATATCATCATAAAGAGCTTAAAAAAGTGCCTGTAGAATTTATTACTTTTGTTATGATCCCTGCAATAATAACTTCAGAAAAAAATAAAAAAGAAAATTTCGTTTTTCGGTTTTTTGGAAATATTTCAAAAACTACAAATCGTAGAAGATTTTTCAAAACGGATTATTATTCAGCACCAAAATACGCAACTTTGCCCCAATTTAACCGACTTCGTATCTCTTACCGTTTCCTAGATCCCAATGGTGAGCCTCGAATTTGTAACAGCCTGTATAGACAAAGTGGATAAAAAGTCTGGAACACCTTAGATATTTTCTTTTTATAAAAACGTTTGGACATGTCGATTTTATTATTATAAATTTGCTATATGTATTTTGGAGTAGTTCATTTATTTGTACAGTGGCGTACCTTCGGAGTACAAAAATAGAGTTTTTTTAATGGACACCCCTATTTTTTATTACGTATATGTACAGGGTGGATCAATTTCGATGTCTCTTATGGGCATCTCTGTAACTATAAGAGTTAGAAAAAAACTAGTGGCCAAGTCTCGACCTCTTTTTTAGAGATAAAGTCAATAGACTAAACAAAAATTGGCTATTTTCTTTTGTTTTCGAGTTATAGGCAAATATTGACATTTTCGACTTTTCGTTAATCGCGCATATCTCGTTTATTTTTACAGATATTAAAAAACTGTTTTGACATTATTAGGACACTTTTTTGAATACAATTCAGTGGTGTAATTGGTTTCTTGATATTTAATAAAATTTTCGAGTTATAACATAAAGTTATATTTTTTTAAATGGAAATCATAGTAGGCAATGCCACCTTTAAATAGAGATTTTTTTTCTGTTTTCAAAAATATATACTTTGTTGGGTTTATTTGTTACAATTAATAGAATAAAAAGCCTTTTTTATTATTCTTGGGTGTATTCTATTCTTAGTAGGCTGGTTTGAACAAAGGCCGACAACTTTTTTGTTTGTTTTTATTAAATATCAACTCTTGTTCAAATATTTTGACAGTTGCAGCCGCATAAAGAGAAAAAAAGATAGAACGAGCATCCTCTAAGAGTCGCAAAGACTACAACAATACCGACACCATGTGGTTTGGGTCAAATTCGAAATTATGTAACTTCATTTAATATTTAAGTTTAAAACGCATTTTTTTCGATCAAATATGCATTTCATGGGATAATGAACTAAATTATATGTATAAATTAAAAACATCTTAAAAATAAGAAATTATTGCAGAAATGAAATGTAAGTAGATAATAAACACAACTCTTGATATATCACAACAAATAACTTAAAACCCAGAAAATAATATCAAAATAAATCACAATTTCAACACTGCCGCGCTAAAATACGCAGCCAACTCATGTTGCAACCCAACCCAGCTTTATCGGTGCTAGCTTTCTATCTCTTATGTTTATCGCAATACCTCTCACTCTTGTGCTACCCAATCTTCAAATCTTTGTTAATATTTAATAAAAACAAAAGAAAATTGTCGGCTTTTGTTGAAACTAGCCTCCTAAGAAAAGAATGCATCCAAAAATAATAAAAAAGGCGTTTTATTCTATTAACTGTAAGAAATAAACCCAACAAAGTATATATTTTTGAAAACAGAAGAAAAATCTCTATTTAATGATGACATTGCCAACTATGATTTCCATTTAAAAAAATATAACTTTATGCTATAACTCGAAAATTTAATTAAATATCAAAAAACTAACTACACCACTGAATTGTATTCCAAAAAGTGTCCTAATAATGTCAAAACAGTTTTTTAATATCTGCAAAAATAAACGAGATATGACCGATTGACGAAAATTCGAAAATCTCAATTTTGGCTTATAACTCGAAAACAAAAGAAGATAGCCAGTTTTTGTTTACACTATTGACTTTATCTCTAAAAAAGAGATCGAGACTTGGCCATTAGTTTTTTGCTATCTCTTATAGTTACAGAGTTGTCCATAAGAGACATCGAAATTGATCCACCCTGTACATAATTTTGTCGGGTCACATAAGAAAGTTTTTGAAAAAATTTAATTCTGATTTGGAAAACAATAAAAGTATGGAAATTCATCTAGGTGAATTAGGAATTCAATTGGAATTACACGTGATAGCAATAACGAACCTGAACTTTATTCATACGTTGCTCTTAAAAAAAAATAATAATAATGTTATGCATACACATATCAAACGTTTTAGAAAATTTTGTGTTGTAATTTAACTAATAAAACACATCTATTTGTCTTGGAATATGAGATATTTTATTAACTGTACAAAAGCTTGAGATGAACTTTTTGCACACACATACATACATACATTAATACCTTGTGGCGCGTTCACGGAGAGAAAAGGCGCAATCGCAATGTCACTGCTACCAACTCAATGTAAAAATATTTAAACATTTTTTTCTTAATTTATAAATAATTAATGTCTAAAATATCAAGAGTTTAATTTTAAAATGCTTTAAATACCAAGATCTTTCGGATTGCAACTTACAATTTCATAAAAATTAACTCAGGCAGATAATATAAAACAATTTCTGTTTTTCCATGTTAAATCCCTATGTCTCATTGTCAAATGGACAAATGGTATACAGATCCCGGATATCCTACAAAGATATCCACAAACTTTAACGATTCATTGCACATACCTTGTAAGATAATTGAATGATATTCTTTCCTATTGTAATAATCGGTATGCCGCTCTTTTGGTCTATCTATCTGAATGTGTGTGCCATCTACTGCACCTAAAATCATTGTACCACCTTACTTTTTGAGAAGAGGAATACACTCTGCACTAACAGTAGTGCAGCATCTTTAACTTTCCAAATATCTGCACAAACATCAATGACAACTACCCATGTACTCATGGGTACATGGGTACTCATAGTACAAGATTCTGGAATTAGTATTCCAGAATCTTGTAATTTACTGCATTACAATCGCTTTGTACTCCGTGTGAATTTCAATAACCATGCACTGCAAATTTCAGAGATAACTGTATTTGTACATTCTGAGATACTGAGATGTTGCAATAATTTTTGTGTGGACTGTATACCCACCATAACACTTACCTAAAACATTGGGAAATCCTTTGGAAGCATAATAATTTTTGGTATTTGCTTTTTCCATGGCATTTTGTAATGTTATGACATGTGATGCTCTTTTATTTAAGAACAACATTACTCTTGAGAGCACATCGAACAAGGAACTGAGGGACAGGTCGAATCGATCGGCGACATATTTGTAGGATGATGTCTGGTGCCCAGCAAACCACAGAAACGTTAATATATGTTTTTCACAAGTGATGTTTAATCGCAATTTGGCGAAAATCAGTAATAATCGTATTGCTTTTCAGGAACGACGTCCTTCATACACAAGTTACCACATTTGCTGAGATCCGCATAAGTACCACTGGTTTCAAATTCTGCTGCTAATTCATGGCCAGCTCCATTATGGCCGTTTCAATTTGCCTAAAATTCGGTTCTAGAAAGCATGCCGTGGAGTACTCCCCTCAGCGCAGCGCTCCCTATTAAAGATACTACAAAACTACTGACAGTAACTTAATGACAACTGCAATTACTTAAAAACTCACAAGAGGCGCTGGAGTACCGTCAAAATTTTTAAAAGTCGAATTGAAACGGCCATACATAAACGTCAGTGAATATTAATGTAGCTGGCCATGGCTAATTGAACATATAACGCCCTCTTTACGCGAAAGTAGGATGTGAAGATAGTGTCTGTATAATTGTCAATCACCTATAACATACAAAACAATAATTATGTATAACTATAATAGTTACTCGACTTATGTACCTTTTCTACATAATTTTCTATTGCTACTGTTCGTGTCGTATGACATCGTTTAGCTACAGAACAAACTATTTCAGTAATTGTCTCCTCATCACTATTTTCACTGAAGCTTTTACTTAAATAGTCATTATCCGAGTCAACAACGGATGCAATCTCACTGTGAGGGACGAGTTAAAAATAATGATAATAGAAGAAGGGGATGAATTATCCTTTACTTTCAACTTTATCAATTTTTAGTACAAGGCTTCGTCGAAACACTATGACGAGAGTAAGCGAGAAGTTCTATTATTAAGCCCGAACTAGGTCTTAATTCCCAAAATTAATTTAACGATAATCAACAATTTTCACTTCTTCTCCTCACTCTTTTACTGAAACTTTAATCAGACCGTAAAGGACCTAAGTAGCAATTTCTTTGTTTGTAGGTAGCTGGTTTGAGCTTTTGAGCCAGATATTGCTATTAGCGCCCTCTTTATACAGAATGGGATTTCAGCTCTTGCCCGCCACTACATATATTTTTCGGGATTGACGAAAAATTACGTTATTTCTTTTAAAATGACAGTTAAAAAAAAGAGAGAAATTTTTATATAAAGGTGTATATTCAGAATGAGTAAAAACACTTACAAATCGAATTAAAGAGTTTAGCTTGAAACGAGATTCTAAACAGGAAACAATAACTCGGTCATGTATTATTATTAATTAAGGTTTGAAACAATTTAAACAAGGTACAAAATTAATGTAACTAAATTATTAAGGGACACCTTTTTAGACAAATGCAACATTACAGATTATTTCAGAACATTGTGTAACACAATACAAAACAAATTAAAAATGAATTTAAATGCGAGAGAGATAGCATCTCGTAAATCAGTTACAGCGATCGTTAGTTTTAATAACATAAAAATTGGAAATTAACTCAACATTTATCGTACTTAACCATGGCGAGACGAACGGATTTTTCTTGGTTTGTTCACACACTATAGCATTCTATGAATGTTAATTTCGCCCTCGGACTCTGGGAGCGATGTACACGATCACACGACTGTTGATTATGTGATGTCTATCGTATTGCTCTGCTTATATTTATACGACTCGAACGGGACATTCGATCCCTGGATTGTTATATTTAATCTGGTTTTTTTTAATTGAATCACTCGATGACTGCTTGCGACGCTATATGCAGTTGGAGTTCTGTGAAGTCGGCGCGGCTTTAAAAGGTCAGCTCTGACTCATATCGGCGGAGCAATTTACGTTTGTTTACATGATTTTTATGTGAACGTGTTTCCGTCGTTGCTTTGGCGAGGTTGTATCAAATTTACTTTTACATATTTAGCTCACTGATTTACGACTTTGCCGATCTCTTACATCACTGACAATACTCCTCTTGTCGCATTTTGTAGGTTATCGTTTCGTACTGGGTGCACTATTTTGCTGCAAACGCGTTCGTTTGTAATCGTGCACTTTTTTCAAAACTTCTGTTCAAGGTTGTCTTGTGACGTCATCAACTGTTGTTCTTTACGTTAATTTAGTGCAACAAACGAACACAACTATAATGTTTCCTCTTGGGTGAAGAATTTTTTAAATGTGTATAAAAATTTTAGAGCTTAACATACTCAATACTTCTATGTTAAGTTCGCAAACTCCAACAGTCTAATCCGTTCAAATGTATTTTACTCTAAACACCTTAACGTCACGTGATTA
This sequence comes from Dorcus hopei, assembly GCA_033060865.1. Taxonomy (NCBI): domain Eukaryota; kingdom Metazoa; phylum Arthropoda; class Insecta; order Coleoptera; family Lucanidae; genus Dorcus; species Dorcus hopei. The sequence goes on along the minus strand of CM065426.1, from coordinate 61,476,270 downwards.
CAAATTCCATTCCATCACCGCGTTAACAGCTCAAATAATAACATAAAATGAAATTCTAAAATATGAAAATATCTTGAAAGATTCAAGAAAGAGTTATAGTGGAGATAAGCATGAATTTTAATTTAATTTATAAAACATGATAATGCCAATTACTGCCCCATTAATTGGAGGAATCGTTATCACTACTTAAAGAATTATTTACAGAAATTATTAGTAGCTCCATATCTTGCCTTTAATAATTTATTTTTCAGTATATGGAATACGCATTTGACCTAACGTCAGGAGTTAATTTGGACAATGCTGTCAACTACAGTTCTTTCGTTCGATCTTTGCAGTTACGTCAGAAAATTATCGACTCAAAATGACAAATTTATAAATTCTATCATTGTTTTAACATACGTATTAGATAAGAATAAAAAAATATGTTGATTTCGTTTCTCGAATCGGTAAAGTGTGACGTGACTGCAAAGATCGAGCGAAAGAACTGTACCTACATATGTTCATCACTATATCCGTCTCCACCAATATGGGAATTTTATTAGTTCTTACAAGTTCCCCACACAATTTCTATTGGATTCCAGTGGCGTAGATGCCCCTCCCCCGAAATGTCTAAAATATAATGCGAAATTCATACAAAAAAAGTTTTTCGTGTGGCGTTATTTTTTGTTTTAGAGTCCGTACTCGTTAGATTTTTTTTGTTCGCCTCCCCCCCGAAACAAGTTTCTATCTACGCCACTGGATTAAACTGGCAATGGCATCGTGGAAGCCTCAAAGCTTTGTGCCCGTGTTAACTAAGAATATTATAAGAATATTATCAATAATACAATTTTTCTCTTTTGTATTATTTTTAACAATTTGCAGAAGTTCTGGTTTCAACATTTCTGCATCGTATGGTAAATTGCTGCTATCATGCCAATTTGAAGTAGGCTGTTATTGAAAATTCCAGAATCGTAGGGAGCATTATCCATTAGCGGCGTGTAGAATCAAAAGCGGACATCTCACATTTTTTTACCATGATGTACGTCATGCTCTTCCATAGAATCGCTACCATGTAGTAGACTATTTGGTTGCAAAAGTGTACCTTTCCGTGTTAAAACTGTATTCGAATATCAGATTTCGTTTCTGAATCGGACAAGTCTACTGCGCGTTTATGGCAATACCAGACTTGTCCATGCCAGCCAATTAGATTATCGAACCAGATGACTGCTTGCAGTGCCACCGTCTACTACTAATGCGAACACCATCGAGGGTTCACGTGTGCGTTTATTTTTTTAATAGTTTACTCTCATGGAAAATAACGAATCGTTTGTGAAGGAAGTGGTATGGGATTCTGAAAGGAAAAAGAAAGTACAGAACAGCGGTTGGAAAAGAACAATTGCAAAAAACGCAAGATACATAAAATTGATCTTTATAACCTCACTATCTTATCACTATTTTCTTATTTTTAACTAGATATTTGCCATGCACCAAGTCGCAAGTGTTCCAGAGATGATACCAAACCCAAATCAAAAACTACCATCTATTTTGCTCAACGGCAAAATCGTGTACAAGTAAGAGTTTACAGAGCTGCGTTTTGTAGAATATTGGGCTTCACCAAACATCGTGTAAATGGAGTTGTGATTGTTATCAACTGATTGTGAGTAGAGACTTAACAGAAAAAAGAGGAGGTGACAGGAAATCGAAATTGTAGGCCTATAAACTGATGGTAGTGAAAAGTTTCATGAAATCTTTAAAAGCTGATGAATCTCATTACTGCAAAGGCATATTTGTAAGACAATAACTTCCTGCTGAATTAAACATCACTAAACTATACAAAATGTACAGTCAAAAAGCCGATACAGATAAACAAGTAAAATTTTGCTATTTTCACCATGTTTTAACCACATATTTTAACGTCGGATTTGGGTCTTCTTGCGTCGAATTTAAGTAAAAAATCAAAGTAGAAGGAGATGCTGAAAAAAAGAAAATTCTACAAACTAAAAAAACGGTCCATACGATGCGTGCCAAGGCTTTTTTTGATCTCCTTAAAGAAAAGTAAGATAGATTGATGACTTTTTCGTATAACTGTGAAAAGAATCTAGTACTGTCCAAGGTGCCAGATCAGAAGGCATACTATAGTCGTCAGCTTTACGGTTATAATTTTATAGTAGTCAGCTTTACTGTTATAATTTTATAGTCGTTAAGGGTTCATCAAAATGTCCCTTGAATAATAAGAGCGCATTTGCATACTCATGGTTTTCTAACCATGAGAGATTTAAAGGATCTAATGAAATTGCCTCCGCGATATACCACTGCCTGAAAAGAAATGAACCAACAATGGGAGAAACCCATACAATACGTCTGGTGTCAAACGGATGTCCTGGACAAAACAAAAATTGCACTCTCCTAACTATGCCTCTTAAATGGCTACAAGAAGCAGCCCGTCATATTAAGGAACTTCAAATTATATTTCCGGTTACAAGTCACTCGTATTTACTACCCGAGTCTTTGGTGTTACAGAGAAGAAACTTAGGAGAAAGGACACCATCATTTTTCCTGAAGAATCCCATCGTGTTTTCGAAGAAGAGGCAACATTGTTCCTTGTTGGAAAACACTGGACGCAGAAGAAGAAAAGCATGTAAAACCTCCTGTCCCTCTACATTTCAAAATCTCCCAAATTAAGCGTCTTATCCTCAACCCATATTCTCGTAGCAGTAACTGTAACTGTAACGAAAAGAGGTGGAAAAATTTACGATATAGCTCCACCTGAACTACCAATGGGGGTTCCTGTAAAGGAAGCGAAGAAAAGACGTGGTATTTTTACTTACCATTCATTTTGGAAAGGACTGGCAAAATTTACCAAATTTGGCTTTTACAATGGTGTAATCAACGGCAATACTGTACAAGAAGATGCAATAATTCCAGGTGAAGATGAACTTTCTCCCATATTGTAATATACCTAATATACTTTCAATAAAAAATATCGCAATTTAACTTACCTCTATTGCTAATAAAACGTAAAAAACTCCATTTATGTTTCATTATCGGACAAGTCCAGATTTTCGTTACAAATGAGGCCATGTGCAAAAATTAATATTTAAATATCGTTTAAAGTATTAAAGCTATTTTAAAAAAATGCAAAATTAAAAGGAGTTCGATTTGTTTCCGCCAATCTTGAAACAAACCAAACCAAGGTTCAAGGTTACCAAACCAGGTAAGTCAAGGTTCTTTAATAGGTTGCTGTTTGAAAAAAAAAAGGGTTTTTTCGTTTCAAATATATTTGACAGTTTTTTGCGTTTTTCTCAAAATTATATTAGTGTGTCATGTCCTTTCTTGATTCTACACGCCTCATTACTTTTAAGGAAAGTACTTTTAATCCTGGCAACCCATTTTTGTAAGCTTACAGCATTCATGAATTATGGTAGTCGTTGCTTTTGTTACTACACGAATACACTAAATCAGCTTCTTCAACGAAACCATGTTTTGGCCTAGCATGGAGAATTATGTATCTGTTGCCTTCAAAGCCAGGGTGCTTCACACATTTCCCACTGTGATTATTCTAAAAACGCTTGAAACTTCCCTTTGGTAAAAATCCATGTTTAATCCAAAAACATAACCTTCTCGTCTCCTTGAATCGTTTGATAATAAATTTTTATGAAATGGCAATTCTATCTGCTTGGAGACGTAACAGTTGGCAAGTGCCAGTCTTTAAACAAGATCATGCAAAATTTGAAACAAAAGCTGTGCATTGTTTATGTTCTACAGACGTTTGAAATGTGCACTGCAGCTGTTAATATAAAAATGGAAAAAGGTGAATTATAAGAATTTGTTGATGCGTCAGATAAGTCAAACGATCTACGTAGAAACAAAAACAAACAGGTAAAGAATGATCATCTAAATTTGAACTACCAATTTCATAATCACCTGAATATTGGTGGATAGAAGCTAATTATTGCAAAAGTTGAAAGTAACTCAAAGTTATTGATGAAACCAGTGAAATGAAATGATCTTCTACAAAGTAACAACTGATTGGTTGTGCTGAATTTAAAGAAGATAAATTTGGTCAACTTATTCGAGAAAGCAAAACAAAAAAACACAAAAAGTAATTTTTATTAAACTTTAGGATAAAGAGCATTGAAAGGATATCTAGCATGTATGTTGTTTAGGACGTTGACTATATACGGAACCAAAGAGTATTCAAGTACAGGCCTAACGTGTGATTCAAATAAATCACGACTCTGACTAATGCGCTGGCTGATGGCGCTGGACACAGGTTCCGGAAAGTAGTTTTGAAGAGAAATGAGAAAATCTTTGTATTTTATGTCGGTTGAAACTTCCTTCCACTGAATGTAGAATTTTCCATCTTGGTTGTACTTTCCTCCTCTCAGTAATATATCCACGAATACGTTGGCTAAAATTAAATGGCAACAATTAAAAAGATTAGGTGAAATATGAAATAACTTAGAAAATGATTGTGTGAATGAGGAATATGCAGTGGAACTATGGTTGTGATTTTTAAAGACTGACGCTACCATGTACATATAAGTTTTAAGTTATCTTAATCATACTACCACAACTCATAATAGGTATTATTTCAAAGTAGCAAGATAGTTAATTTTGGATAATGTGATTGAGAAACGTAAAGCTGTAAATGTATAAATACGGAACCGTAGTAAATTGCTTTCACTTGATATTGTATTTGTGCTCAAAACTATTAAAAAAGTCTTACTTATAGTTCCATATGATCTTCCTGTGCCATGAAAAGGCATTCCAAAAATATTTCCAGCTCCGTTACCAACCCCACTAAAATCTAACTTTGGCACTCCCACTTTGATCTTGAGCGTCAATGCGTCCGGATCTACGTGATAATCAAATATTTGAAAATTACTGGCTCCGGAGAAAAAGAAACTTGATACCGCGACGTGATACGTGGCTACGGAGGAGACATTGCGGGTCAGGCTAAACGGTGGCACAGAGATCGGTTCTAGGGGAGGGATACCCAACTCCGGAATACCCCAGGTAAGAGTGGGTCTCAAGATTTCTACAGTTTGTTTCCAACACTGAAGAAAATTGCGGTCGGTAAGCTTGCAGTTAGATACCAAATTAGCTGAAAAAAAAATAAAAATTAGTAGTATTATTTTCAAATGCCTCAAAACTAACTAAAATCACCTAGTTTGACAAATTAAATTAAAAACAAAATGTTTCAATAATATTATACCATATGTTCAAATAAATTTCTGATAAAGGTAGGTCATGGAGTGTAAAAATCTACAACACCAAGCAGTTTTTGAAGTTAGTGACATATCAAGCTATAAGATATGGCCAATTAAACTTCAATTTTACTTAATTACTCAAGAACTGGACAATATTTTAATGTAAATAATGTAATAATTTATCTTCCATGGCCTACCTTTATCAGAAATTTATTTGAACATATGTTATATCTACGACAAATAAATGACGAATTACGTAGTTACAACGTATAAATTGACTTTGTGATAAATATAGCCGAATATTTGTATAACCATTTTGATGGGGCAAAAGTTTATGTTCTGGTCGACGAATTTTTAAGTAAGCGGGTGTTTACAAATGTAAAGCTTAATGTGTAATGTACAGAATCGCACAGCGAGGACATTTGCACCTAACACAAATAAACACTTCATAGATCTTTTATTGGTATAACCGGATGATTTCTCCTCCCAAAATTCCAGTGTAATTAAATACATTGACGAAACAACAAAACAAAACATGTTGTAAAACGTATATAAAACTTACATTTGTAGCAAACATTGAAAAAAAAGAGAATGAAATTCAATAAATTTGATTCGCTCCAAAAATTAACAAAAAATTAAATTCTTCCATTAAACGTATTACATGCATATCAGATTTAAATATTACATCATAATGCTCTGATCTTGACTTACTCGTATTTAACAACACCTGCAATGTACTCTGTGTTTTGAAATTTCTTTTTGTGTGTTTACATTGGTTTTCATTCATTATTGGAAAACAAAATTGTTTTGTGATTTAGATATCTAGATAGTCGTGTACAAGTAGAACATTATTTATGTCAAAAACCTTGTTAAAAATAGCGCATCTCAATGTCCGATCTTTGTTAGGAAGTTTTATTAATTTTAAGGACATGTTATTAAATATGAACTGGGATGTACTGTATATTAAGCGGCATTTACATTTACGAGTACTCGGATCCGAGTTGCAATACTCGGATGCACCTCGGATGTTAATTCGGAAGTGTAAACGCCTACTCGGATGTTAATTCGGAAGTGTAAACGCCCACTCGTATGCGAATTAACATCCGAGTATCGCAACTCGGATACGAGTACTCGTAAATGTAAATGCCTCTTTACTGAAACGTGGCTTAAGGCCGGCGATATCGCACGGTGATATGTTTCGAAAACGAGAGATGTCTCTGCGATCAAGGAGAGATGATTTACGACTAGGGCGGGGCTTGTTAGCTGTGACCACTTAGGGCGACTTGTATAACAGATAATTACCAAGAGATCAAATGTGGTCCAATGATGATCAGTGAATTAACAAAAATATAGCTTGTTCAAAAGATAGTCAAACATTAATCTACTGGTTAACTGCAGGTAGAGATAACCAACCAATTTTGTGTGGTTAACAGATTATTAACCTAAAAAGTTGATGTAGTGATAAGATTATTTTGCCGGTATGGAAAGATTGTGGGATCTAGGTGGTGAATTAACCGATGATGAAGACTTCTTAGAATTAGTTGATGTAGTAAGTAATATATTCCAATATTTTAATGCTACAAAAAATTATAAATACATAATTTTTAGGTGGTGCAAGACAGACGAGCCCGTGTTTTTCGAAATAGGATTAATCCTTTTGAAACCTACAATGAAAAAGAGTTTAAGCAGCGATACAGACTCTCTAAATATGTTGCACGTTTTCTGATAAATACAATTGAAAATGAAGTTGCACCCATAACCCATAAAAATCATACTGTGTCTGCTGCAGAAATGGTTTTCATCACATTACGGTTTCTTGCAACGGGAGCTTTTCTGAAACTAATAGGAGATAATAACGGTGTAGATGAATCAACTACCAGTAGAGTAATTTCAAAAGTTATTCCGGCAATTGCAAGGATGAGACCAAATATAATTAAAATGCCTGCTACAGAGGCAGACAGAAATGCAGTAAAACAAGGCTTCTTTAATATCGCTCGATTTCCTCGTTGTCTAGGAGCTATAGATTATACTCACGTGAAAATTATATCACCAGGAGGACCAGAAGCAGAAATTTATAGGAATCGGAAAGGATTTTTATCATATAATGTGCAAGCTGTATGTGACTCAAACCTGAAAATTCTTGATACTGTAGCTCGCTGGCCAGGTTCGGCACATGATTCAAACATATTTTCGAATTCTCGACTAAAACATCGCTTTGAGACAGGAGAATTTGGAGATGGTTGGTTAAGCCTCAAGTACACGGGGCGAGTTTACAAGCTGCAAGCCGGCTTGTAAAAAGCCGGCGAGTAGGCGAGTGCGCTAGTAGTCGAGTACACACAAAATCTCCCACTTGCTCAGTAGCCAACTAGCTGGCGTGTGGAAACCAATGCTACTAGCCACTTGTGCACAAGCTACTGTGAGTACACGTGGCCAGTTTACAAGCTAGCTCGCTCAAAAGTCGCCGGCAGTTCAACTTTTTCCAGAGCGTTTTTACAAGCGGCTAACGGAGCGAGTGCATCGAGTACACTGGACTCCACTACGAAATGTGCAAACTCCTGCTGAAAATTTATTTAATGAGTCACAAATACGCACACGAAACCCCATTGAGAGATGCTTTGGAGTCTTAAAGCGAAGATTCCCTATATTGGCATATGGAATAAGACTAAAGTTGAAAAAAGTACAACCCATCATAATTGCTTGCGCTGTACTTCATAATATTGCATGCACAATGCGGGATGACCTTCCTGAAGATATAAATGATGACATTGAACGAGAAAATAAATGTATGTAATTTATAAAATGTATGTAATTTATGTACTCGAAGCTTCGTGATTTTACTTACCCAAGTTTAAAGTTTGTACCTAATCAACGTTCTCACACCAGTTTCAAATGCTAGCACACAAGTCACCAAAGAGCCAACACCAGAGTCAAGAGAAGCTCTAAAATTTATGTAATTTATGTGCTCGAAGTTTCGTAATGTATGATTTTAGTTACCCAAGTTTAAAGTTTGTACCTAATCAACGTTCTCATACCGGTTTTCAAATGCTAATCATAACCTTAACCTTAATGACAAGCATTTCATTGTTGCCAATCACCAGAAAAGCTGTAGTCAGCTAACTATGATCTGACCATGCATTGAACAAGTCATTTTGCGTTTAACCATTTGTTACCGTGATCTGTAGGTGATTCTCTTGTTATCTGACTCACCGGTGAACTAACTTTTATACAAGTCGCCCTTAGACGGTGAACGACATCGATATCGGGATTAATTATGTATTTTCTCCGGTATTGGCTCAACACGGTAAGTAAGTGATGCGTTGCATTGAGGCGCTTTGCGCGAAGGGCGCCCAAAGTCAAAATTAAATAATAGGAACTCTTAAAATATATGTTTCGAAATTGCCGAAATATTAAAATTGTTATTTATCGGAAAATCAAAATTTCAACCAGATTTTTTGGTCGTATATTAGTTTTAGCTTAATGAACAATCTGAAGACCAGAAAACAACAACTTTTTCTTTAACTTCTGCAAAAATGGACTTCTTCTATTTTTGGAAAATTTTCAAGATTTTGCTTACCAAAACTTAAATTTAAATAGGAGTATTTTTTTAACTAGAACTTCAAAGATTTATAATTAGAAAAAATAATAAGAGAAGTTAATTATCGCTCTAGTTATTTTATTATTTTCTGAAAAGTAATATTATTGTGTAATTTTTACTTTTTTGATACAAGGTGCTTCTTAGGAGTAATATTTTTCAATGATTATTATTATTATTTAAAATAACTTCTAAAAAATGTAGTCTACCCCTGTTAATGAATTACTTTCACAAATGTCTGTAAAAGTTCTTTTACAGTTATCTAAATGAGGAGATTGTTCATATTCTGTCTACTTAGTGACAGTGAATGAAACAATGAAGAATTTCCTCATTTGGGCAACTATAAAAGAACTTTTACAGAATTTTTACAGAATTTGTGGTAAAGTAATTCATTAACAAATGTAGATTAGAGTTTTTAAAAGCCGTTTAAATACATATGAATTATTATCACAAAATCTTCTAAGCGGACACTAAATCGCGCAAATATACACTTTACGTTTCGCAGTCGTTCGACTGCTTCGTCAGAAGTGAAAATTATGTTGTCAAAATAAACAAGGTTGTCAACGGAAACTGAAAAAGTAACTTGATTTTTTTTTTATGTATATTATATTTATTTTTAATCTAAAAATAATTTGAACATTACAAATGTTAAAAAATTGACAGATCTATGTTCTATTTAAGGAATCGAGAAAACTACAAAATGTATCCTTTAAATTTGCAAAATCAGTACGTTTATTAATAGAATTCGACGACATTTTTATTTTACACATTTCAATAAAACGTCTTTTGAAAATATTAGACTCGTAATATAAAATGTTAGTATTTTCAAAATCAAAATTATGGTCATTTTCATCGGACAAGAACCAACTGTAAATATGAATTATTATTGAAAAATATTTCTCCTGAAATTCACCTTGCACCAAAAACGCAAAATTATTACTTCTCGGTAAATAATAAAACTCCTACGCTGGATTTCACAAACGTCACTTAACTTTAATCATCGATTAAAAATAATCATTCGTATACCTTCAACACATGTAACCATAGCAACATTTACTTTTAACGGATGATTAAATTTAAGTAACGTTTGTGAAATCCGCCATTAAAGACATAATTAATATTTTTTATTAATTTTTCCAATTGTAAATCTTTGAAGTTTTCATCAAAAAAATTAAAATTTTGAAATAAAGTTTTGGTATGCAAAATTTTGAGAAAATTTCAAAGATTGAGAAATTCAATTTTTGCGAAAGTTAAAGAAAAAAACGTTGTTCAGTAAGCTAAAGCTAACATACGATAAAAATATTTCTAAGTAAAAATCACTCCTTGTATCTGACAGGGGCTAAATCGGTTTTCAGAAAAGCACAAATTATTGCCATAAAGTCTTTTTTGAAAAATCAAAAATAAAAATTTTTCCCATTTGATGCCGACTTTTTGGCGGTCACCGTATAAAATAAATAAAAATACGTAAATTTGCTATAAATATGTATATAAATTCAAAATACCCAAAATATACAGGTTGCGCCTAAAGAAACGCCTAAACGAATAGCGTTATTCCCTTGGAAAAAAAGCAATATGATATGATTTTTGTGATTGTAAAATAAGAATGTCATCTTGACAGTTAATAGTATTTTATATAACGAGTGGCTAAAGAGGTGCTTTTTTTCACGAGTGAGCCGTTTAGAGCTTACGAGTGAAAAAAAGCACCGTTTAGTTACGAGTTACATACATAATTTTTTGTAATACCATATTCTTAAGCTGAACAAATTAAAAATAAACTTCGAATGAAAAACGTCATATTGATCACAGTTCACTAGTACTGTTGTAATTTCTGGTTTCCAAGGTAAAGCAAGTTGTTATTAATCAAATTTATTTTGAAAACGTCATTTTGAAATTTAGTTTCGCTAAAAACTATAAAAGTGAGCGAAAATCAGTTTATTAGCAGTGATGAAGTGGAAGATATCTTTGGTGCTCCGCCAAAAATTAAGGAAAAAGCGAAAGTCACAAGTTTGGAATGACTGAAGTTTGGTGACTGAATCTGCGATGCTAAATATTAATAAAACTTTTGGGTAAGATGTCGATTTATGGACGCTCGAATTTAAACTTTTTCATATTGAAAACTGAAAGATAATGTATTCAGGAATCAAAATGTAAAAAAAAATCAGAGGATTAACAATAAACTTTAAAAATATAAACTTTTGAAAATTCAAAATTTGACGTTTTATGGTAGATTTCCGACGTACGCGGCAGACGTCAGACGGGGTCTGGTAAAGAATATGTCCATAAACATTCAACATTTTTTGTGACATAAATAGTTAATTTACCTTACATTGAACGTATTTCTGCAATAAAATTTGCGGATTATCCGTAAATTTCGAAATCATCACCTTTTAAAAGTTACGATTTCTAGGTTATGTTTGATGTTCCATATCAATATTTTCGAATAAGTTATTCTTAAAAAGTGCTGTTAAAGAAAAGGAAAGCCTTTTTCGTGTATATACTATCGATATCATAAAAAACTAGGACAACTTTTCAATCCAGTAGCCATGCGTCTCCATTATTTTATTTTACTATAATGATTCTTACTTTGCTGTCATGTCAGTAACTGTGTTTTTGTTAATGCTGAAATTCTGAGCAATTTGTGTAACTGTGACACCCTTTTCTATGAAAATAGCTATCCTAGCTTTTAAAACAATATTTACTGTAGAAATGATTGACAATTTCAAATAATTTACACAGTTTTACACAACTTAAAAAATCTTGTCCTAGTTTTTTATGATAGCAATAGTACATTTGAAGGGAAGAGAAACTTGTATAAATACATTTTATTATATTATGTTGCCCATCATACCCGACAAATTATGAGACTCTATTGCAATAGCCGATAACGTATGATAAATCTGTTCTAGATTTACAGATTTTATTCTGCAATTTTCTATTTAGCTTTTTTCCGAAATTGAAAGATTATGAATGTTGCGAAGTAGAGAAATTAAGTTTGAGCGTTCGTAAAAACTCCAAAATTTCATGTCAGCACTAATCATAAAATTTCAGGGGCTATTTCTTCTTAAAGAGGTTACAGTGGCACATTTGGCGATGGATGGATCTGTATATGTTAGTTAAAGTGAGCTGGCCCATCGGGCGTTGGTCATGAAAATATACCTATAGTTCTATAGTTGTTTGGGCATTACACAAATAATTTTTATGGGATTGGCTTTCAGAGGTAGTGTGTTAGGTGTATTTAAATGAACAGCGAACATATTAAATTAAAAAGGAAAAGGAAACCTTTATGTGTAAATGTATTTTAAGCAGTGATGTAAAATTACCGTAATTTATAATTTTGGTAAATTACAGGAGTAATTTACCGTTTTTTATTACCATTTTAAATTCTCCAGTAATTTATTGTTGTAATAATTTACCATGGTAATTTACCATTTTCCACGTTTCTATGTAATATGTAGGAAAATAAACTGTGTGTATGTAAAAGTTAAACTTTTATTGAAAATTTATAAAACTTCAATTAAAAACATCAAATTACGATTTCAAAAAAAGAAATGTAAACTTAATAAAAAATAATTTGTAACTTGCAAATAAGAAAATTTAGTTAAAGAAAGCATTGAATTCACAAATTCAATTGAGTACACAAATTACAATTAAAAAATAAGCATAACATAAAATTAATGTATGGGTGAAACATTTTCTTCACTTATTTTTCTTCGGATGGAAAACTAAAGTCCACTTATTAACTCGTTTAAAGTAAAGGCATTTGATTCCTGAGGAGTGCAAGGTTCATCTTTTGCAACAAAGTTTTGGGTCCACTTAGATTTCAATTAACAAATAGTAGCTTTGCAGCTCAATCATTTGTCAATATATTTGTTCCTTTGTTTTAAATTGTATATTTTGTTTATTTAATCTTAGATTTTATAATTAATGGTATGTGATTTGGTAATTAAAGGTAATTAATTAATTAATGGTAATTTAGAATGGTAAATTACGGTAATTTATATCGTAATTTACAGCGTAAATTACGACTAATATCACTGATTTTAAGGGAAGGGAAACCTTTATGTGTAAATATATTTTAAGGGGAGGGAAACTTTTGTGGGTAAATTTTAAGGGAAGGGAAACTTTTGTGTGTAAGTTTTAAGGGAAGGGAAACTTTTGTGAGTAAAATGTCCGTATTCATAGTGTTTCCTCAAGGCTTCCTTGAATGAGGAACCCCTTAGATTGTGATTTTTTTATGCAACTGCCTTACTACAATCCCATTCTAAGGGGTTCCTTACTGAAGGAAGCCTCGAGGAAGCACTACGGACTTAAGTTTTAAGGGAAGGGAAACTTTTGGATGTAAGTTTTAAGGGAAGGGAAACTCTTGTGCGTATTTTAAGGGAAGGGAAACTTTTGTGCGTATTTTAAGGGAAGGGAAACTTTTGTGCGTATTTTAAGGGAAGGGAAACTTTTGTATGTACATTTTAAGGGAAGGGAAACTTTTGTATGTAAGTTTTAAGGGAAGGGAAACTCTTGTGCGTATTTTAAGGGAAGGGAAACTTTTGTGTGTGTTCTAAAAGGGATGAGAAACTTTTGTGTGTAAATTTACACCTAAATGCTAAATTTGAAACGACAAACTAGTACACTACCCCTGAAAGCCTATCGCACAAAAATTATTTGTGTATTGCTCGTCAAGTGGATAGGTACTATTAAAAAATATTTATGTGCAATGGTTTCTCTCCCTTGAAATACACTTACTCAAAAAAAGGCTTTCCTTCTCTTATTAGCACGTTTTAAGAATAACCCATTCGAAAATATCTATAAAGAAACGTTCGAACATAACCTAAAAATCGTTACTTTTAAAAGGCAATAATTCCGAAATTTACGGATAATCCGCAAATTTTATTGTAGAAATACGTTCAGTGTAAGCTAAATTAATTATTTTTGTCATAGAAAATGTTCAGCGCTTATGGACATATTCCTTACCAGAACCATCGATATCTACCAAAAAAGCAATAACAGCAATCTGAAATACTATACAGGGTGTATCATGATTAACCGGCAGCAGACGAAGTATGGGTAGAGCGCAGGAAATGGAACCAATTATGTTAACGTAATCACCGAAAAGCGGTAGTTACCACAAAAATAGACGTTAAAAAATCAGCGATGGTGCGAGTGCAGCCCTGTGATGTGGCCGTCTTAATCTGTTTATTGCCACCATCGCTCACAATTTACAATTTATTGCCAAGTTCGCAACACAGATTAGGGTAGGTCATGGTTAGCGTATTTACACGTACTCAGGACAAAATTGGTTCCATTTCCTGTGCTCTGCCCATACTTCGTCTACTGCCGGTTAATCATGATACACCCTGTATATACTCCGCATGCGCGTGGCATGTGTCAATGCCGCCAAAGCGCCATACCGATAAACATGAACATCGTCCGTAGAGAAAGGAATGGTGAAAATTCATAGAAAAAAAAAAAAAAACTGGAAAAAGCATGCCTTTATTCAAATTAAATATATGTTTAAAAATAATATAACGTGCATTTGATGAATAGTAGTGCTAAAACATTTCATATACATCAAAAACGAGTTGAGAGTTCTCATCAAAAACTATCAAAATTGACGGCCATTAATAATTTCGTAACCTAAAAATTTACAATTTCAAATGCAAATATCTTTTAAATTTATGAAAAATTGTGTGCAAATCGGTTTTGATTGCAGCAGATTCCTTGAGCAGGCTCTGTACAGCTGTTTCAGCAGAACCGTAGCTCGAGAAATCCGCCTCGCATGGGATGACTTATTATGTGGCGAACTAGCTTCAATTTGTCAATCCTACTGCGATGTTAGGTCAAAAAGCGATTGCAAGATGTCGCTACTTAAATTGTTTAAATTTATGATTAATCCTCTGATTTTTTTTTCACAATTTGTTTGCTTTACGCATTACCTTTCAGTTTCTAACTTCAAAAACTCTGAATTCGAGCGTCCATAAATCGACATCCACCCAACTTTTGTTCTGGTGAATTTTTTATTTTATAGTTATTTTTTTATTTTATAGTAACTTCTTTATTTCACACTTTTAAATAATGACACATATTAGACACTGAAAACTGTCAAATAATGACAACTTAAGAATATGGTATTGCAAAAAAATTATTTTAAAACTTTCAGCTTTATTCAATTAAAATCGTTGGGTCGTACAAAAAATAATATACCGAGTATCCCACGCCTGAGCACATGGCGTGGGATACTTTTATGTAGCTATCTCCTTCTAACTTTCGTGAAACAGCCTTGCGGCTTTTGTCATGACACATCATTTCGTCGTATATTTTCGTAACTCAGATTTATACGATCAGTATACAGGCTGTTACAAATTCGAGGCTCACCATTGGGATCTCGGAAACGGTAAGAGATACGAAGTCGGTTAAATTAGGGCAAAGTTGCGTATTTTGGTGTTGAACAATAATCCGTTTGGATAAATCTTCTACAATTTGTAGTTTTTGAAATATTTCCAAAAAACTGAAAAACGTAATTTTCTTTTTTATTTTTTTTCTGAAGTTATTATTGTAGGGATCACAACAAAATTAATACATTCTACGGGCACTTTTTTGAGCTCTTTACGATTATATTATTACATTTTACTTAAAACGTTTCGTTTCGTTCTGACCATCATCAACTTCATTTTTTCTTATGGGCGCCATATTGGATTCTAATACCATTAAATAGATCTATTTTTATGATACTTTTCCATATATCACACATCCAGATTTAATAAAGAATTTTTAGAATCGTTGCACTCAGATTAAATACATGTTCCGTTAAAGATGCCGACAAATCGTCCTGCCGTCCTATCTAAAGTAATATGTATTTTAATTTTAGTGATATTTATCTCAGTAAACACAGATCAAAGAACGAGATGATATTTGTTTTTGAAGGATAAAAAATCGAATGGCTATTGCCAAATGGCAACAAATTTGAGAAAGTATCTGGAGAATAAATAAGATGGTCATTCTAATCGAGACTGCACAACGTTGTGTCTTGACTATTGTCATGTCAAATTTAGTAAATTTTAAAAAATGAATCGCAAACTCTTTAGTTTCGTGTTAGTGGAAAGTAGTTAGTAGAAATTAACACGTATAAAAATTAAAAACAGTAAAAAATGATCTTTCGAATATCATTCGAGATTTCGCTAAGTTAGAAAATAAGGGGGTCATTCTAAAATCGGATTTGCAACCTAGCAACGGTGGTACCTCCTTAGCAACTGGTAAGAAGCTTCAATTTCGGCAATGTTCGGTGGTAACAAGAAGTAATTGCTTGCAAATGGTCGGCCAACTGTTGGTAATTTTTCTGATGAACGGGTGTTTATATTGCAAACATGCTTGGTGTATGATTGCTATCAGACGCCATTTTTTAACGCTAGATTAACGCTGCCAGCAACAAACGCTACTTTATGTTTTGGACGCATGTGGTTCTGAACCATCGATGACTTTAATATTATATGTTGCGATAACCTTAACAGCTTGACCGAGCAAAAGACTGACATTTCAAGTGATCATGCTAATTCCGACCTTAACGACAGTATAAATAGCGACCAAAGTGACATTAGTGTATCTACTGTCCGTGAATGCGACGCAAAAGATGTGGAAAAAACAACTACGAGGAAAAGAATCTACTATCAATAATCTAAATGTCAGCATCAATATTCTAAAGAGTCAATTAACGCTGTTAAGTAAACTCGTGTCTACGAAGTATGAACTTAATCATCTAGAACATCGTTTCTCAACCTGGGGGTCGCGAAAATAGTCTAAACAATAATGAAAGCATTTTGTGACAAAAATTTGTAAACTGCTCACGTGTGTACACGTCATACATGTTAAGTTCATACCCGTCGCTATAAACGCAGCGACATAAAATTATAGGAGGGGGGTCGCGAAATATTAATTTTATTTATATTTACTATTTGGGGGGTCGCGGATAGTGATGCGACGAGTCGAGTAGACTCGCTATCAGACTCGATTCCCAAAGGTACTCATTTTACTCGAGTATCTAATTCTGTGAACCCGAGTCAGCGATACTCGAGTCGACTCGAGTTCGATTCATGTACTCGACTTTAGAATTAAATAGTGGTGCGATGAGTGGAGTAGACCAGCTATCAGACTCGAGTCCCAAAGGTATTTGTTCTACTCGAGTCAACTCGAATTCGATTTTAGTACTCGAGTACCGATTTTAAAATTAAATAGCGTTGCAACGAATTAGGTAGACTCGCTGTGAGTTACATGCAGTTACATAGTAAATAAGTTTTTGTTTATATTTTGTACACTGCCTGCACACTTTCTTAGATATTAGACATATCCAATAATTTATAATATTACATACAAAAGGTTTAGATTTATCTAAACCAGAATATATTAAAAAAGAAAATAAGTGACGATCGGAAATCTAGCAAAACGAGTATCAAATCGTCTTTTTTATAAAAAATACTCAAGCTTACTCGATTCTTTAAAACGGCGACTCCCGAGTTCAATTCGAGTTTAATAAGGTTTAATAAGTCTTTTGATCAATCGACTCGAGTCCAGATCAAACTCGAGTCAAGTACTTGAGTCAAATCCTCGAGTCTTTTGATCTGGACTCGAGTCTCTCAACTCGAGTCAAGACTCGATTCTTTTATAAAAGTATTCGAGTCGACTCGATTCTTAAAAACAGCGACTCGTCGCATCACTAGTCGCGGAGCTAAGAAGGTTGAGAATCGCTGATCTAGAAGAAAATAAAATGGATGAATCGACAAGGTTAGAAATTATCCCGCCAATTTCTCAGCGACAAGCAAAGCCTTCAACCGATGTGACAACTAAACAAGTAGGTGTAACAATCGATATTAAGTCAACTCGTCCTACATCAGAAGCTATAAAGATTAAAAACTCCAAAAATGCGAATTTGCAGTATGCAAACAAGATTTCACCAGGATCGGTGTCATCTGCCGAATGGCCTAGAGGAGCCTGTATAAACAAGTTTTTTTACATTCTCCCGAGGAAACCAGTGGCAATTTAACAATTTTCCAACCGGATATTTTGCTGCTTAATGCTCAAAGAGATACACCTGATACACCTGGTACTATAGTTTTAAATTGTTACCGTGCACCTTCTGGTGATTTAAATATTTTTTATGATGGAATTTTTAACGTGTTAAGTGTTTTGTTTAAGGTTAAGTTAGATATTTTTTTATGTGGGGACTTCAATATTAATGAATATGAAGGATCAAATCAATTTATGAAACTTTGTAATTTTTTAAGTAACTTCAATCTTAAACCAAAGGTTAGGTGGCCCACCCGAGTTACCAACAATTCTATAACATTAATAGACAATATATTTATAAATAAATGTAATACTGGAAGTTGTACCGTTGTTGATAACTGCATCTCAGACCATCGCTCTGTAGGGTCAAATAGGGAACAGTGACTCACTTTTTTTCGGACAGTCATATTATAAAGAAAGAAAAAACAAGCTAGGAAATTGAAATGCACGTACAATATCCTTTGGTTATTAAACTTTCTCTGTGTATTAATATTTTTTCAGTAATGGCCACAATAACGTAAACAAGCAATATTTAAAAAAAAAACAGAAATGAGCCACTGTGTACCGGTACATGGTCACAGTGACCCAACCCTGCGGTGCACAGTGATTCTTAATAGTACACATACACAGTGATCCAAAATATTTGAAATAATAAAAACTGTGGTTTAATACAGGCTGTTTTAGTGAAGATGCACCAAACTCGGTATATTGGTAGATATCGTGAAAAAAAATAAAAGTTTGCTATAATATTTTTTTTTAAATGAATAAGTTTTGAGATAATCGAAGGGAAAGGAGAATCGTATATTTTTAAAACGTACAATAGATGAGAGCGGCTCGAATTCTTAACCTGCCTTAACGTTCGGTTTTTTACTTTATTACCCCATAAACTGTCGCGCCTCAGATGATATGATGAAACACATTTAGTTCGTTCACTCCGTTCTGGTTAACGTTGACGAGTTGGTGTAGTTTATACTTTTCATTTTTAACTTTATTATGTAAGTGTGTGTGTTATTGGTGCGATGGGCGATTACACATTTCGAGAATACGCAGATTATTCGAACACATGTTGTAAGGTAATTGCCGTTTTCGAAATTCGCCCGTGATAGGCAAATAATTTAGCAGACCGGCGCGGCGGAAGCAACAATTCTAGGTACTAATTTTCCCAATTTATTAATTGTACATAATTGTAGTAATCGTTGGATATAGGAATAAATAAAAACCCGTTACAAGCTAATTATCGTACATTATTAAGACTCGGCAAATTTGATGTAATTACGGTTTGCATAAATGTTAGTGCGACGAAAACGCACGCTTTTTTCAAAGTGTTCGCCTTTAAAGCCTGGTCTTTACGTAACGTTTTGTTGTCAGTCTTGCATGATCATGCCAGATTTGTCAAACATATCGTTACGTACAGACGGCAAGTTGGACGTTTTGCATGAACTGAATGAGGTTTGACAAACTCGCAAAAGATTGATGGGCTGGAGCTTTGTGTACAAGCAAGACGACAGACAAGTCGGTGCATGTAGACGTGCGTCAGTCTAATCGGTCAAACTTCGCTCACCTGCCATTCTACTCTCAGATGCAATTATCGTCACTAATAGTTCTACATCTATGTCGATTTCGGAAAGACTCACAGTGGTCATTTTACTCATTCTAGGAAATAATACCAAAAATCTACAATCACCAATATCATTATTTTTCATATTTCTTAAAAGAGAAATAGTTAAATAATACCTGCAGAAAAAGAGAAAAGAAAATCGTTAAGATTTCATTTAGTAATTACGTAATCAACACTTGACAAATTAAGATTCACTTGTATATTTATTTCAGTCAAGATTTATGCGTCCTACAATTAACGGTTAATAGAAGCGTTTGAAACATATCTTCTTGGTTTGTTCTGTTACATATTTATTTTGAAGGTTTGTACTTTAATTGTAAATAATTACTAGTTTTATTTTCTAACAAGATTTAAAGAAAAACGCTATTGAATATCATAATTCTGACAGAATTATTTTCTTTGTATTAATACAAACTAATTGGACTTGTAATACTTATATTCGTGTTTGTTCGTAGTGATACATGGTTTTCTTAATTAGGTATTTTCCTTAGCGTTAAGGTTAGCTTAAAATTAGCTGCCAAGAAGTGCCAAAGACTGAGCTATTTCGTTTGTTTAGGAAGAATGTCGGTATATGGAAAACTTTTTTATTATTGATTTCTCCGAAAAATTTATTCTTTATGAAAGCGCCTGCATCTTCCCAAACTCAAAATGCACATACCAAAATCTGAATACCTCTTATTGTATACCGAGGAGATCAAAATATTTGAAATCGACATAAGAGTAAAGTACCTTTATTTTTCAAGATACGCGAAAATATTATTTGGAAAAATTATTTAGAATTATTCTTAGATCCTAAATTTGAAATTATGGCTGTCTAAGATGAAAAAAAAAAAATTGGACAAAAAAGTGAAATTTTAGCGAAAAACAAATCTCAGAGTCACACCTGAAGAAGCGTCCAGCTCTATATATTTAAAGTTCTACAATATATACGTTGGTACGAGAAAAATTTAATTAATTAATTATTAATGGGTATTAAAAAATTTAAAAAAAGTAAAAAAAAATACTTTATTTTGATCTCCCCTAGCTACCCTTTTGGGTGCCTCCATACATTATGAGACACCCTGTATAACCAGTACGGTCTCAAATTAGTTACTAGTTCAACTTGAGAAAATTTAGTTTAAAGTAAAACATTTCACAATGCTATTTATTATTTCCTAGAATAATTAAAATGGCCACTGTGCAACTGAGCGAAAGTTTGACGGAAAGTTTTAGCA
This sequence comes from Dorcus hopei, assembly GCA_033060865.1. Classification (NCBI taxonomy): domain Eukaryota; kingdom Metazoa; phylum Arthropoda; class Insecta; order Coleoptera; family Lucanidae; genus Dorcus; species Dorcus hopei. Next base: position 61,455,606 of record CM065426.1, on the reverse strand, counting down.
GTGTAGCCCCACGATTTGTGTCAGTCTTATTGGTCAGTCTTTCCAAATCATGCAAGATTGACGACAAAACGTTACGTATAGACCAGGCTTAACACGTCTTGCGGTCAAGGCCAAACTTAAAAGCCTCTCATAAATTTTTCGTTTACCATAGATATTTACTGTCTTCTTGCAGGTGCGTACCATTCATAAAACAATTTAAATCGCTCGTCTTGTTTCACGGCGGCAGAAATTTCAATCGCTACGGTATTTATAAAAACATCGGCTCCAAATTTTGCAAATTTCAAGTTGCACCGATTAAAAAAATTTATTAGGATATTTTGTTTGAAATAATGTCAGAAACGTGTCCCTCAAGTTTGGTGTTTCAATGAAACACCCTGTATAGAATAGTCTGGACTTTTAAGGGATTTTAAATATATAATGACAATAGTAATTATTTAAAGTTATAACAACCAATGAATAACAATTGAGATCATAAAACTGTCTGGCTTATTAATTACTCTGGTTTTCGAAATCAGACAGTAAAGTTTTTGTACGTAACTTTCGACACAATAAACATAAAACTCATCATCTTTGGAGAGACACTAATAAAATGCAAAATTTTAAAAAAAATCTAATCAACAAATTAAACATAAGTTACCTTCGAGAAAAAACATCAAAAAAATCTAGTCTACAAACTAAACGTAATAAACTATTTTAGACAAAATAAAAAATCTAATCAGAAAATTAAACATAACAGTCTCCTTCTAAACACATAAAATAAAAAATCTAGTTCGCAAACTAAAGACAAGTCTTTTTCTAGATAAATTACAAAAATAAAAAAAATCCAGTCAGCAAATTAAACAAACGGTCTTTTTCTAGATAAACTCTTCTAAACAAAACATAGTTTAACATGAGTCAAATATTTATTGACGTCCTGGGTGGCTGTAGAATGAAACACGAATGTCGATTCTTCCTTCAAAAACTAGACATTTGCGACGTCAAGTCAATGATTTGCAGTAAGAATCGACATTCGTGTTTCATTCCAAATAGCCTTCCTATAGACACAACTTTACAAAAATAAACGTCAGGAGAAAATATATGACAAATGAAAAGTATCACAGTAATTATCGCTTAGCGAAGTTTCAGAGAAGACAAATCAATTGGAAAAGCAGAAATAGGTCTGGATGAAGTGCTAACCATTGACGGCTTTGGTAAAATACATTTGATATCATCTTCTTTTATAACGGAGAGATCAGGTTTATCTGGCATATGAAATCTCTGAGTTTCAGGTTTGCGTCTGAGAAAAGACAAGTAATATTCAAAATCGTTATTCCTACCTTCCAAAACTTTTCCTATAAATAACGATTTCTGTTTTTTCGTAACGAATTGCACTATAACATATTCTCCTTCACATGGTGGGCGAGGTAGTGGTCTTGTCAGATGTTTTTCTGTTAAGGCAATAATTTCATTTTCGTTGTCTTGGTCATAGTCTGCTTCATCGCTATATTCATCAGAGTCTGCTAGTTCCACTTCTGTATTTTCATCATCTTCTTCGTCATCACTTTGTAATACTTTTCGGACGGTCTTTTTCTTTTTAGCCGCTTTCATTTGTTTAACAGCGTTTTTTTCATTTTCTATTAAAAGTTTTTCTGGAGTGTCCGTCGCGATCAGACTACGTCCAGCTTTTCTTCGTTTTCTGTTAGTTTTTCGTGGCCCGGCTTTTATAGGATCTCTAAACCCAAAGGGAGATATAAAACTAGCAGAAGATGAAGTCGAAACTGCAGCGAATGCAGCCATTGGTGCTATGGCTGGTTGCGCGTTCTGGGCAGCTTCGGAAATGTTTAATAAAGGTAAACGTAGAGTGGGTGTTGTGTTGAATTCAACTGACGTCGTTGCTTTTGGTTCAGGTACAAGAAGCTTCTCTTGAAGAAGAGCTGGACCAGTTGTAATGGTGTTAGTATCTGCTGTTATGTTAAACTCAGGTGAATCTGCAAGATTTACTTGAGAATTTACTGGTGTATCCGCATGTGCCCGTAAATAGGTAAGTGTTAGAGCCTATTTCAAATTGACCGCCATTTATGGACGAAGAGATCGACATCTTCAATTACAGCTGGCAACACTGAAAAGGACGGAAGTGCATACATTGGTGCATTAGCCATCATTCGATATACACATTGTAGATACGAATCAAACAAATACAGTGTATTTCATCAAACGCAAATAAATACATCATTCAAAATACAGTCCACATCGAACCAGTGCATTATTCCAAACAGTAAGCCTGACACAGTTTCTGAAATATCAATTGTTATTTCCGGGGCTTGCGTTTGGTTTTCTGAAAATGTTGTAGTAATCTCACTAGAAATATCCATTATTGACTGAACTGATTTCGCTACATTTGATTCATCTTGCGATGTTTGTCACATTAGATTGGAGGTACACTACCGAAGATAAAATAATGGGCTTGATATTATATAAACAATGTGGACATTCTTATCGTCACCTTAGAAATTTCTTTGTTGTTCCATCTATTAAAACTGTAAAACATTATTTGCAAAAAATATCAATTATGCCAGGTATCAATAAGTGCATTTTGCAAAATTTAAAGAATTCAAATCTTATTTCATTAATAATAATAGAATTATTTATTCGTATTCGGGGCACATTAGCTACGAAATTTGTAGTTTAGACAGCTCTCCGTTAGAGGCGCTGTATTACAACAACGATATTTCCCGAAAATTTTGAAGCTGTTTTTCTCAGCTATTATTAAATTCACATAACTGATTTTTTTTAAATATGCTGTAGAACATCATATCTAGGTCTCACGTTTTCGTTTTTCTCAAAATTTTGTATAGTTTTGGAGATACCGATTTGATTTTTTCAAAAAAAATTTTTATTTTTTTTTAATATCAAAGTGAGACCTAGATAATTACCTGATGAATACGTACTGAAAACTTGAGCTTATAATTTACAATGGTTAATCAGAAAAACTTTTTTTTAAATTAGCGCTTTGTAAAAGGCCTCTTAAAGAGACAGTTGCGTCTGATGTTGTGAGCGTCAGTGGTTTTGAATTCATACGATGTGATCATACTGAACGTGGGGGTGGTGTTGCAATCTATATAAAAAATAAATTAATTTTGTAAATAAATATAAAAATTAATAAATTAATTTTGACGAAATTTTAATTTCATCGCGTAAGAAATTGTTAAATTTAAATAAAATTTCGTATTTTAAAATTAAAATTAAATAAATTAAATTAAATTAAACACTAAACGTTCTTTGCTATTGCAAATTATGCATGCGATTATTTGCTATTCCCGTATCGAGTGCACTTAGATGTGACGCTCTTGCCAGCGCGAGCGGAATCCGATCCAGCTAACCGTGGTAATGACATTGAGCAGTTATGGATAACTTTGAAAGTAAGTACACACAACATTTGCATTGGTACTTTGTACAGACCACCTAACTCGAATGTTGCAGATTTTGTTAGTTGCTTAGAAACGTCTCTATCCCAAGTTGTCCCATGTCATGATTATATTATTTGTTTGGGCGATTTATTGATTTGTTAAATATTGTAATGACTCGTCGACACCAGCCGGCCGGCGTCAGACGGTTTCTTGCGTCACAGCCGTCTAGCCGACGCGCCTTAGGCGACAGCCTAGAAAATTCCGTCGGCAGAATAAATTAGACCAGACAGTCTGTCGTGCTCCAGAAAATACGAGAACAACAGCTTCGGCTTATAAAATGCACGCGGCCGGGAGTGGGCGACGGTTCGGGGAGGAATTCAGCGTTGGACAGTTCGGCATTAAAGTTCGACTTTCGCTCGCCTGTTAAAATAAATTAGGTATAAGCTTGTAAATAAATTAGTGTTTAATTTAGTGTTAATTAGTTTGCTTTCAAATAAATTAGTTTATTAACGATTTCGTGTTTTGTTTTTAAAATAAAAATTAATAGAACCGTAAAATAGTTACAATATTAATGCACCTAATTCTAAATTACTGCAAAGTTCAATTGATGGAGTCGGGTTGAAGCAAATTATTAATGTACCAACCAGAAGTACCCTAACTTCTTGGACCCTCGTTGACTTAATTTTTAAAACTGATACCGATATTATTTATTATTCTGGGACCGTTGACATGTCAGATATATTAGATCACGAACTAGTTTACTGCTTACTTAACTTTTCCATTTCCCCTGCCCCGCCTATTTTTAAAACATTTTGTGATTTCCGGAATTTTGACCTATGCCCGATTTCTTCATCGCCTTATCTTGAGGTTAAATTTATCTGTCAGTTAGAATGTGACACGTATGTGTATGGCCAACTGTACGTTACATTCAAACTGTTAGATAAATTAGCCTTAGGTTAAACATGGTGAAGAAATCGGCCATTAGATCGTTTTTTGCAAGAACTTACCTCAATTCCTTGGAACAATATTTACGATCTGGATTGTGTAAATGATAAAGTGTTATTTTTCAATATTAATTTATTAACTCTCTTGAATAGACATGTTCCATTAAAAACAATTAGAATTACTAAAAGTTTTCGTCCCTGGATTACAGATAACATTAAACTTACGATCACACAAAGAAATACTGCTTTAGCACGCTATAAGCAGACTAAATTTCCTGAACATTGACAGGCTTACTAATACATATTCGAAATAATACAAATTCGCAGTTAGCACTGCAACTCAGTTGTTATTATTAGAGAAATAAAAAACATGTTCGTCACTTCTAATTATTGAAAGCTAAGATATATTACAATTGGCGCAGTCTACGTTCACCTACAGTGCTCCAACATCATCAAAGTTAACAGAAATCGTGCTTTGGTTTCTAGTTTTGTCAAGTCCCTCAAGAAGAATTTTTTTGCTGACGAATTCTATTTCACTTTTTTCTTGAAATAACTGACTCTTGGTAATGGCTACTGGTGATCAAAACGTATTACAAACGTTACTGGCATTTTTAATTGAAGAGCGTAAAGAAAGAGAAACCCGCGAAGAGCGTCAACGCGAAGAAACAGAATTTGAACGTAAAGAGCAGCTTGCTCGAGAAGAACGTCAGCGTGTAGAGCGTGAACAAGAACGACAAGTAATGTTTGAGCAAATGATGAAAATCGTTTCGGGTCAATATCACCACCACACACTTCAATCAGTCAACCAATTCCTAGAAATGCACCTCCTTTCACGGTATATATTACGAGCAACGATTGGGATACATATTTATTTCGCCTCAATCAACATTTTGAGGCCAACCAAATCACAGATCAAGCTCAGCGCCGTGCTTATTTTTTGTCATGGGTTGGAGTTGAGACATTTAATCTGCTGCAAAAACTTTTTGGCGGAGAGGACCTCAGCACCAAAACTTATTCGGAATTAACAAATAAGTTGTCTGATCACTTCCAAGCAACTACCCACGTGTTGATGGCACGATACAAATTTAATCAAGGTTCAATGAAGAAGGATCAAACACACGCTCAGTGGATAGCCGATTTGAGGGGATTAGCAAGCAAATGTAATTATATTTGCCCTAACGATACCTGCAAACGTTCGATGATAGATGAACATATTAGAGACATTGTAGTTCTGGAGACACCCTTCGAAAAAGTTCGGCACGCAGCGTTACCTAATTCGAATCCATCATTAGAAGAAGTCCTTACAATCGCGAATACCTACGAGGCTACGCAGTCCGCTAAACAATTACTCAGTGGAGAGGAACAAGTAACTACTTCGGAAATTTTCAAACTTTCTTCTGAGTACAATCAGCGTCGAAGCCTCTCAAAATCGTTTCATTCAGAAACAAAATCGACCAGCAAAGGTAAATCAACGACCGACACTCGTAAGAAACTCCGCTCATGCCCGCGGTGTCACATTGATCATAAAAGATCAACATGTCAATTTTTTACTGCTACCTGTCACAAATGTCAGCGTAAAGGACACATCGCTTCGGTTTGCATATCAAAAAGCAACGAAAGAAGAATCCAGCCAATTAGAAACTGTAAAAATTCTTCAGCTAACGAGATTTCCGAGGAAATCAACAATACTTCAACCGATACATATCTACCAGATGAGCGTTATTATGCTACCGTGCAAATCAATGGTCGCCCATTCAAATTTATGCTTGATTCTGGATCAACAACGTCAATAATTGGTCTTGAAACGTATGAAGCTCTTGGTACCCCACCTTTGAAGCAGGCCAAAATCAAAGCCTTCTGCAACCAGTCTGTTCCTGTTAAAGGATGGTTTCTATGTGAAGCTCGCATAGGATCAAAAGTGAGAAATTTGCGCTTGTTGGTTGCAAACTCTAATGAGGCCAGCAATATTTTCGGTGTTCCGTGGTTTAAAGCCTTCAATTTCACGATCACCGAACTCAATGACCAAGAAATTATTAATGCGTTGGACATTTCTTCAACCGTCGTTACTTCTTGCCCGAGCAACGTTCAAGATATTGTGAAGAATCACGAATATTTGTTTTCTCATGGTCTCGGCATTTGTACTACTTTGAAGGCCACATTATATTTAAAAGAAAATGCTATTCCTAAATTTTTCAAGCCCAGACAGATACCGTTCGCACTGCAAGACAAGGTTAACCCATTTCCTTCTGTGGTCCCCATTTGGGGATTCAATAATTTTTGCTTGTTGGCATTACTGAATCTAAGAAAATTTAAATATTTTTACGGTTAGATGTGTTTAAGGTATTTAGTTAAAAGTGTTTGTGTAAGTAGTTACGTTTGCTATATCTATTTACGAGTAATATTGTAAAAATAAAGTGACATTTTGTAGGTAAGTGACACCAAATTATGTAAGCCAATTTGATATACGATTACATCTTATTGCTGTTTGAAAAAAAAATTCTTGTATTAGTAATTATGTACAGATGCTTTATGAATACGATAATTCTAAATTAAATCAAATTAGTCAATTTATTCAACGGAGACGTAAAAAAAAACAGCGATCCCCAATTGGGGATCACGGTAGATATATTATATTTAGATAATATGTTAATAAATTTTATTCCTTTTCAGCATTATTATGGGTAGTAAGAGCTTTTTAACGATAAGAGAACTTGAAGAATATTGGGAAAACGAATGTAATTTTATTGATAACGACGACCTCGATGGCCCCATTGATATAGTGGAGCTACCAACTGATAAAATAGATGAAGTTTCAAATTTAGAAAATTTGGATGAAAATGTATTAGATGATACCTTCCCAGAAGACGTTCCAGGTTCAATTAAAGTTCATGGCATACCGTATAATAAAGAAACTACAGTTTCTTCTGCTCGAAAAAAAGCAAAAAAGGAAAGAGTTATATCAGATTGGAATAGAGAAAGGCCTACATTTGCAATTCCCGATCGTGGTAATGAAGAATGTAAGCAACGTAAATTAGCCATGATAGAGAAGGTAAGAGGTAAAAAACCGGAAGAGATTTTTGAAATGCTGTTTACCGATGACCTAGTACAACACATTGTGAGACATAGCGTAATATACGCAGCACAAAATAACCGACACCAGTTCACATTTTCTGCAGATTGCTTGAGAAAGTTTTTAGGGATCCTACTATTGACGGGATAAAGAGAGTATTGGGTTCACAGGATCAATTGTTAAGCGAATTGGTCAAATGATGTATTTGGTTAAAGTCGACAACACTTACCACCGTCGTCACCAAAATCAACTTCGTAAACGATTAAATGAAAATAATTGCGAAAACAAAAATGATGATTTATTGCTCGTCAAACAACTCAAGCTCGCCGCTGATAATGCTAAAAAAAATAGCCGTTCAGTCAACAGTTCTGGTGTAGCTAATAATGGTTTAATTCGAGACACTGAAAATATCACCAGTACAAGTGATCGAGTTATCCAGCCTATGGAGTTAAGACGCAGATCGGAACGTAAATTCGCAAGCTTCCTGTGAGATTCACATCATATTAGAACTTTTGGGGGAAGAAATAATACATATTCGAAATAATACAGATTCGCAGTTAGCACTGCAACTCTGTTGTTATTATTAGAAAAATAAAAAACATGTTCGTCACTTCTAATTATTGAAACTTATATTGTGCTTTTATATAAGAAAAGCTAAGATATATTACACTTACAACGGCTGCAGTTCGAAGGGAAAGGAGGGCTTATTTCCAGCACCAATGCACGACTCATGGAAATAAAGGTATGTGGAATGCACTGCGTAACCTAAATATTTTAAAGTCTAAAAACAATACTTTACCAATTTATTTACAAGATGTTGATAAGATCAATGAATATTTTGTCAAATCAATCCCAGTAACTAATGTGGATAATACTCCTTTAATAAACACTTACTATAACAAAATAATATCTCCTGATGATTTGTTTAAGTTCAATATAGTTTCTGAAAATGAAAAATACATTAAAGATTTGAAATCTAATGCTACTGGAACTGATGGAATAAACTCTGCCATGATAAGACTGTGTGTTCCGCAGCTCACTCTTGTTAATTTTTGTATTGTACATTCAGTATTCCCCGATTGCTAACTCCACCGTTTCATAAGTCTCAAAATTTTAAACGCTCCTTCAGTTATTGTATCGTGAATTTCTTCAATAAGTGTTATGGTATGTGTTACACTCGACTACTCTCATTTCAGACGCAAACTGTTTCAGAACTTGTTATCCTTACAACCCTAAATTGTCTTATTACGTTAGTAGGTATTTATACATACATATATACCGGGTGTTCCAGAAATGCATATAAAGCTTCAGGTAACTCGTGTCTAAATAAAAACCTGGTCAAGTAGGCTACATTTAGTAATTCTGCTATGTAAATGCGATGGATAACTTCTCGATCACAACCCACTTGACCAGGTTTTTATTTAGACGCTTGTTACTTCCTTTCTACATTCCATAAGGGTTTCAAAAATGCAAAAATTAATTCTCAGGGTTTGTTTGTTTCAGCACACGAGATAAAATACGAGGCCAATAAAAATTGGTAAACTTGGCAACATTGCTTATATCCGCAGTTAATTCGAATTATAGAAGGGCTTCGGACTAAAAGAATTTCAAATATGTAGTTGCAAATGCAACGCCTTAATTAAATATTTATTTTACTGTTCTCTGCGCTGTTGTTTTTAACAGTAACCCAAGAAGTAGTCGTAGGTGGGTGAAGTGATAAGTTTTTTGATACAATCAGGTAACGAGTTGTAAGTTTGATAAATATTGAATTGAGAAGCTCCTTTCAAAGAGTACAGTTCGATGAAGAGGTGGCGAGATTTTCCCTCGAAACCTAACGTTTAAATTATGAACATCAGTTCTATATTTTATTTTAGCAGTTAAATACGGCGGACATTCAGTTTTTATAACTTTATGATAAAATGCAGCAGCCTGAAGTTTGGCTCTATTTTCCATGTTTAACCAACCTACATCTTTCAGTTTGTATGTTACGTGTTGATATTTCCGAATTCCGTAGATAAAGCGTAAGCATGAATTCTGTACCAGTTGTTTACGTTTTTTATCATGACAACCAAACAAGGTGATATTACAGGTGAACAATAAGAAAATTGAGATAATACAAGAGATTCACATAACATTTTCTTTGTCTCAGTGTTAAGAATCAGTCTATGCGGATATAATAATTTAAGAGCGCAATATGCTTTTTGAATGCACTTTGAAATATGAGACTTAAATCGTAATGATTGATCAATAATTACTCCTAAATTTTCACTTCTTTTACTACAGGTATTGGTGTATTATTAATAGTGAGCTTTACTGAACTTATAATTTCTTCAGAAGTACTTCCAAACAGCATAAGATTAGAAGCATTAACTAACAGCGAAAGTTGTGCAGAATATTCGACGAGGTTTTTTAAATCTATATTTATTTTGGTAATAGCTTCATCTAAATCTTTTATTTGGAATGAATAATAAAGTTGCACATCATCGGCATACATATTGTCATGTTCACAAGGACACACAGTCTTCAGATTCTTCAAATAAGCAGAGATTTGTTTCAAATTTCAAATGCAAAGGAAATTCTTCAACTAAAACAATAAAACAAAGATCTAAATATTTATTTTACAAATAAAATATAACATACCTTAATTTTATGTGTATTCCTCGAACCAAACTGAAATTCCTTAAGAATACCATTTTTCTTACTTCCAACACAGACATTAGATGAAAAACTTTAACTGAAACAGAAACACAGGGGCAATTTAAGTATATATTAAAAGTTATACTAATTAAATTGTATCTTACAGTGAATGATCCGGAGTCTTCGATTTTGTTTTTAAATTCACCAAAACACGAAGCATGGGTTAACCATAGGATAAGAAACTTCTGTAGCTGGCTCGAGGTGCAAGCTAGTGAGTTGGCTGTCACAAAGCAGGAAGAGCAGCAGAAGGTTTCCGGATGCAATCTTGATGTGCCGATTTTAAAGGTACAAGATGATCCTGTGGCAGCTGTTGTGTCGGCCCAGGAAACAAAGAAAAATGACATAAATTTTAGACATAAAAACGGGCGTAAAAGAAAATTTTTAGTAAAGTTGCCAAATGGGGAGAAGTTAAGATTAAAAAAACAAGAGGCGGTTAATTTAGGTTTTTGTTAACTAAGATTTTGTTATTTTTAAAGGTTAATTTTGTTATTAGTTCAATATAATATGTAAACTTACCGAAATTTGTTCAAAATTAAAAAAAAAAAAAACCACGAACGAAAGAACCACACTGACACACGCATTGACGTTTTAATGTCAAATAACAAAATAAAAAGATAATCTCGAAGTAGTAGAACTCGTGACGTCATTTAGCCTCGAAACCCTATTTTTAGATTCAAATTTAAGAAAATCAAAGGCGAAATTAATACATTGTATTATGAAATCTTAAATAGAAAAATATTTAATGATTGACGAAACAAACAGACAAAAGATTCACTGATAATTTATGAAATAAAAATCATTGGAAAAATAAAACAAATCATTGGTTTTTCAAAAATAAAAAACTAGCGCCGACGTCATAAAAAGGAGCCTATATAAAGCCCGTCGAACCGAGATTCGCTCTCATTCATCCGACACTCATCACGGGGTGATTAACCTCAAACAAATTGACAACTATCACGGAGTGATTAACTCTAAACAATTTGACCCCTGTTACAAAAGTAAATAACTGATTACAAAAACACTTATCATTGGGTGATTAGCCTATTACAAAACTATTAACATTGAGTAAATAACTGATTACAAAAACACTTATCATTGGATGATTAGCCTATTACAAAACTATTAACATTGAGTAAATAACTGATTACAAAAACACTTATCATTGGGCGATTAGCCTATTACAAAACTATTAACATTGAGTAAATAACTGATTACAAAAACACTTATCATTGGGTGATTAGCCTATTACAAAAAAACTATTAACATTGAGTAAATAACTGATTACAAAAACACTTATCATTGGGCGATTAGCCTATTACAAAACTATTAACATTGAGTAAATAACTGATTACAAAAACACTTATCATTGGGTGATTAGCCTATTACAAAACTATTAACATTGAGTAAATAACTTATTACAAAAACACTTATCATTGGGCGATTAGCCTATTACAAAAACTATTAACATTGTGCGAATAACTGATTAAAAAAAAAATAAAATAAAAAGAAAACTCTTATCATTGAGCGACTAGTTCTTTATTTATAACATTCATTGTTGATTGATTAATTTATACAGTTTCATGATATTATTGTTGTTAACATTATTGTTTTATAAAGCATTGAAAAACTAGAGTAAAATAAAAGTTTAAAAATAAATCTAGCATTTTTATTTATCTCTACTGCTGCTCTTTCTACATAGTCCCACTTTCATTACTTAAAAAAAAAAAAAAAGAAAAATTGCTACTAAATAAACCACTAGGTTAATGAAAATAGTTAAAAGATAAACTTTTAACACATAAAAGTTTGACAATAACCGGTGGTAGCTATAAGTCATAGCAATAATTTGACGCCCGAGCAGGTACGTCATTAAGACATAGCAATAATTTGACGTATCAAGCTGGGACGTCATTAACACATAGCAATATGATATTCACAGGTTTGTAACACATTTTTCAGATTGCAGGTACTGAACAGAGTCGGACCAAGAATTGATCCTTGGGAAACTCCAGAGGTAATAGTAGCAGCATTAGAAATTTTACCTTGCTGTTTATCTTTTGGAATTCTATTTACTAAATAATTTTCGAAAAGTTTTATTGACAATTCATCTAAACCAATATTTTTTAAAATAGATAAAAGTATGGTATGATCAATAGTATCAAAAGCCTTACTAAAATCTAATAATACAAGAACAGTTATGTAACCTTCATCTAAATTTGTGAAAATATCATCAGTAATCTTTGATAAGGCAGTTGTACAGCTGTGCGAGGGTCTAAATCCCGATTGATGACTAGGCAAAATATTATTTTTTACTAAATGTTGCCTCAGCTACAGGTTTAATATTTTCTCAAAGATCTTAGAACATGTAGGTAGAATACTTATAAGTCAAGAAGATCTTTGAAATCAGTCGGATGATCGCATTTTGGTATAGGTGTAATTAATGAGCACTTCCATGAATCAGGAAATACACCCTCAGTTAAACAAACATTAATTATTATACGAGTTAAGAACTGTATGATATGAGGACAACATAATTTGATAACTTCAATACTTACACCATCATCTCCTGTTGAGTTCGATTGGATATTATTGATAATCTCCTGTATTAAACATTGATTTACAGTATCAAATTTCAATAATGTGCATACGTTTGGATGCTGATTACTGCTATAAAATTGGATTAAATCATTATTATTTTTATTTAAATTAGGAATGCTATTTATAAAATACGTATTAATATTATCTGCATCAGTTAAATGATTTGGAATTATAACAATTTTTTTTCCATAAATATTTGCCTTTAGCAATTCATGCCATCGTTCCTTCTGACTGCTGTTAGAAAATTTAAAATTGAAATATGCCCTTTTCTCGGCATCAATTACAGAATTACAAAAATTCCGAGTTTGTTTATAATAATTCCAGTCAGCAATTTCTCCTGTTTGCTTAAACGAGCTATAGTATTTCCACTGATAGAAAGACAGATTCATGACAGATTGTAAATTTCAATGCGCCAAAACATTGCAAATCATTGTATTTCGTGGCGTAGGAATACAAGGTGCGAGTTGTTTTCCGAATAGCCGACTTAAAAGCATTCACAATTGACATTTGGCATTGACAATTTGGAGTGTGTATGTTAGTAATATTGACCTTTTTTAGATTGGCGCGATATTTAAAATCTGCCTTTCTATCGCTGGAAATACTATATAAGCTTTATCTCTTAGCTTCATTAGATACTTAGTATTATCAGATAACCAAGGTCTATAAGAACGACGATTTACTTTCATCGTTTTAATAGGTGCAAACATATCTAATAGACCATTAATACCGGAAATTAAAAAATTTAACTTGTCATTAACGTTATTTAAATGTTTACAGTTGGTTCTTGTCCGATGAAATTTGTATCACAAAATCTTTTAAGCGGACACTAAATCGCGCACTATACACTTAACGTTTCGCAGTCGTTCGACGGCTTCGTCAGAAGTGAAAAATATGTTGTCAAAATAAACAAGGTTGTCAACTGAAACTGAAAAAGTAACTTGATTTTTTTTTAAATTTTTTTTTAATGGAAAATAAAATGCAAGGGTATTTAATAAAATGTTTTATAGAAGAGTTCTAAATCGATATCTTTGAGATTTCTAGAAGTAATTAATTGTGAACTAACTGGGGGTTTAACTAACACCAATTTACAATGTACCATTTCATGGTCAGAAACATTAATATTAATAGATTTAGAATATGATACTATATCAGGATTTGTAGTTAAAATGATATCAATTAAAGATTGTGACGTTTTGGAAATTCTAGTAGGTTGATTTATTATTTGGCTAATATTTAATGAGCACAGTAAATTGTTTAAATTTATAGTACTAGGTGCCGAGATATTTAGGAAATCAACATTAAAGTCTCCTGTACAATAAAAATTCTCAGTACCTAATATTGCTAAGTGGAAACTATTTTCCAATTCAGTAATGAAATCGTTAAGAGGAAAAGAAGGTGGCCTGTAAATAACACCAAATGTATAATTTGTTTTTGTTATTGACACATTAATCCATAATTGCTCAATTATCTTATCAATAGGCAAAATCTCATAAGCATAATTATTACGTAAATAAAAACCTACACCATCTCCCCGACCGACACTGTCCTTTCTCAAGAAATAATAACCGGGGATACTTACCAAATTATCTATTAGATGAAAATACGGATACAGAGCAAGACATATCAGAAGAAGAAATAGAAAATATTCTGAACGTGAGCCAGAGAGAATTATATTTTCTTGGTAGACATAAGAAGACGAAGTAGAGCAAACATGTTCCTCCAAGAAATGTAAGAATCCGTGCAGAAAATCTGATTAGGCATTTACCAGGTGTTAAAGGAGCAACCAAACAATTAAAATCACCATTACATATTTGGTACTCTTTCATGGATGTTGATATTTTGGTTATTATTTTATTTGATTTTAATTACACATATCTAAATTTATCTCTTTATTTTTGTAAATCTAGTTCCTCAACATTTTCATATTTAACTCATTCTTTAGGTGAAGGAATGGGTCCATCAAAATTTGGTTTTCTGCATGAACATGTATTGGTAGCGTATTCAAACCTGAACACTTTTGGTGGCCCGTGCCATATACTATGAGTTTTTTCAACTCTGAACATAGAATGTAAATATTCCTCTGTTCAGTTAAAAAAAAAAAACGAGTCAGTGCATTGCAAGGGTATACCAGCTATCTGTGATGAAACAAAACGAGTTTCAGTAAAATAATTTTAGGATTTATTTTGTTAACAAAGACACTGTAATAAATATTCGAAATGTTCTCCTTCACGTTTTAAACAATATACTAAGCAATTATCTTATACTTACAAAGATTTTCTTAAGATTTCGGTATTTAAATCATGACATTTCATAATTGACACTGACAGTACATTTATTTTGTTGAAGATTGCTAGGAGATTGCTTCCATATCTTGCAATGCATTGACATGTTTTTTTTTAACTGAACATAGGAATATTTATGTATGTTAGGAGATATAAAAAATTCA
The DNA here is from genome assembly GCA_033060865.1 of Dorcus hopei. Lineage (NCBI taxonomy): Eukaryota > Metazoa > Arthropoda > Insecta > Coleoptera > Lucanidae > Dorcus > Dorcus hopei. The sequence goes on along the minus strand of CM065426.1, from coordinate 61,440,468 downwards.
CGGTGTATAACCGATAAGTATCCATATTGATGGGTTTTACTCCTCTTATAATCTTGAAGAGTCATTTTAACTCCGCTGCCCATTCAGGTATTTCTTCATTATTATGTTTCTTTATTCTAATTTCTAATTCTAGTGAAGAGTACGATGATTCAAATAGAACAGCTTGTTTTGCAGATGAAAATGAAGTAAAAGCGCTATTGGGTTTGCTATATCTTTCTGCAGTTAGGAAGACTAACCATTTAAATGCTGCCGGTTTGTGGAAAACAAATGGTACTTCCATCGAATTGTTTCGCTTGACAATGTAGCTTCAGAAGTTTCGATTTTTACTTCGACGTCTTAGACTTGATTATAAATCTACTCGTTTAGCACGAGTGAAACTAGATAAATTAAATTAATAAATTCAATTCAAATTGTGAAAAACATTATTCATTACCTGAATATGTTACAATAGACGAAAAGTTAGAGGCCTTTAGGGGACGAAGTAGAAAATGGACACTAACGCTTGAACGGTCCAGTGGTAAAAGGACCGGCCTTGCAATCGCATGGTCGTCGGTTCGAACCACCCTCGGGATTTTTCTCGGGGGTGGTCGGTATCGACTTCAGGCACCTTTCAGTGTTGGGGATAAAATTCGACACTGCTTCCCCTTAAACGGCGAGAAGGTTGGAAGTAACAAAGCCATGGAACACTTTACACACACTCAAATACACTCGCGCTCCTGAGGTCCTGACAAATCTTTGACTTAGGATCCCGTTGGGCAACCACCACAGATAGAAAAAAGAATGATTTTTCATGCTGTGGAATTGGCATGCGTTAATAGTTTGCTTGAATACCAGAGAGATTTTTCAAAACAAAATCTATCTAAAGAAATTTTTTTAGACCTGCTACATTTCAAAATGAGATTAGCAGAGTTACTAATAAAGATGGGCAACCCAATCAATTATTTGAAACGTCCAGTTGGCAGACCAAACAGTTCTGAGAACAGACTGTCTCCAATTATTGCCAATAAAAGAAGTCCTGGAAACTCGTCCACTTTCAGAGATACGACAAGTTAGACCATCTACCTGAAATTGATATGAAAAAAGAAGCTACTGTGAAAAATGTGCAGTTCATCTTTGTTTGATGGAAAACCGAAACTGCTTCAAACTATATCACAGCCGATAAATGTCTTTTTTTACACTTACATATTTTGAGAATATTTGTTTCATTTATAAAACAAGTTTTTATAAACGATTAGCATTTACTATGTTAACTTTATTTTATATCAATTTATTTTTTGCTAAATATGGTACTTTTGTCCATTATTATTTTGTTGTTAAAAAAATATTTTTTTTGTAAAAATATTGAATAATAAAACATGTTCATGAATGTTTGTCTACAGAGAATCTTTGCAAAAAAAATTCTCTACAAAATATAAATTCGGTAGTGAAGGGGTTAATCTAAGCTTAGTGCAAATTTTTAAAATGGCCTAGTTCTCTTGTTGAGCATTATACAGGCAGGGTCGCTAAAAAGTATGGATACAGCTAAATATTTTCAAAACAGTTTATCAGAGCTCGTTGATATTTATTGATATTGATATTGATTTATTGGTCTTTTTTGATCACATACAATGATATAAGACACGTCAAATTATACAAATTACATACAACTTAAGAATTGGTGTATAAAATCACAGATTAAAATTATAAATTACAGAATAGAGAGCCGAACAGTGTGACGAGATGTTGAGCGATAATCGAACATGAGCTATACATAGGTATATGGCTTGTAAGGTTTGTCAGATCACACATATTGTTCCTGCAGGTACTCATTTAGGGAGTAGTAACATTTGGATACGAGATAAATATGTAGTTGCTTTTTGAAAACATTTAGTGCACAATGGTTTTTGAACTGACTAGGGAGTTTATTATACACTGCGTTCGTAAAGTATGGAATAAATTCATTTTCTACGAAATAAATGATTTTTATGTAAAATCCTGAAACAGGTCGATTTTTAATTAAAAAATGACACTATTTTAGCGGAATTTTGCATCTCCCCCTCCAACCCCTTCCGAGTGACAGTTGCCCCTTTAAAATTTTTAAATGGAATGGGGGGACATGTGATACCTCATTTGAAAGGGCTTTTCATTCTCTATTCAGTAGTATAAGAATTTTTCTTTAATTCCTATTTTTCTAAGAAGAATAATACATTTTAAAATCAACACACAAAATTTTAAAATGGATTATTTGAATGACAATTTTCTAATAGATGGATTGGTCGAAGGGGGCAATTGAGTGCAGGCTAGATCTCCTGATCTAACATCTCTCGATTTCTTTTGTGGGATTTCTAAAAAGTAAAGTCTCCAGAACTAGTCTTGAAGAACTAAAAGACAGAATAAGAAATGAACTACGAGGAATCAGCCCGGAAATAATCGACAATGTTTTGCATTGAGTTTGAATTTCGTCTTGGTTATTGTCAAGAGGTAGGAGGAGGACATGTTGAACAGTTTCTTTGATATTGGTGTTATTACTTTTACTTCTACGTTGATTACATACATTAATATCTACAGTTTCTATTCGTTTTCATAAATAATTTTTAAAAAATTGGAATTAATCAAATTACCCTGGAAATGAAATGTTTTAGATGAACGGGGAAAACGTCATCCAAATAATCCATTTTAAAATTTTGTGTGTTGATTATAAAATGTATTATTCTTTTTAGAAAAAATAGGAATTTAAAAAAAAATTCTTCTACTACTGAATAGAGAATGAAAAGCTCTTCTAAATGAGGTATCACATGACCCCCAATTCCATTTAAAAATTTTAAAGGGGCAACTGTCACTCGGAGGGGGTTGGAGGGGAAGATACAAAATTCCGCTAAAATAGTGTCATTTATTAATTAAAAATCGACCTGTTTCAGGATTTTACATAAAAATCGTTTATTTCGTAGAAAATGAATTTATTCCATACTTTACGAACGCAGTGTATATCGTTATGGCTGAACTTACAGGCCCTTTTCTTCGTATTTCTAGCCTACATTTTGGATAGAATAGGGTAGGATTCCGTATATTATAATTTGCTGAAGCTATGCTAGGGAGGAATTTATTAAGATTCTGCCTTACGTAAATTGAAGCAAAATAAATATACATGCTCGGTAGGGTTAAATAGTTTTTATTGATAAATGTCGGTTTACATGTCTCCCGGTATCCCAATTTATGTATTATACGCAAGCAGGATTTTTGTAAAATGAATATAATTCCTGCTTGTGTTCTCATCCCCCATAGCAGTATGCCATAGCGTAGTAATGAGTAAATTTTTGCAAAGTAAAATGATCTGCTCACCATAACGTTAGATATCATTGCTAACTTACGCAAGGCAAAAATGTTTGTGCTAACTTGCTTCGAGAGTGAATTAATACGATCCGCCCAGACAAAGTTTTCTTGGAGATTGATACCTAGACATTTGAACAACGAGGTGCTTTTCAGAGTGTTACCTTCAATTTGCAGCGTGACTTTTTCATCGGTTTGAGGATGAAAAAGAATATATTTCGTTTTAGAGAGATTTAAAATCAAGTCATTTTTTAGGCACCAGTTTTGCATAGCACCGATAGCTGCATTAGTTACATTTTGTAATTCATTTAGGTCTTTACCTGATGTCACTAATGTTGTGTCGTCAGCATACATAACAGTGTTATCAACGGGTAACCCTTGCGGCAAATCATTTACATAAAGATTGAAAAGAACGGGTCCCAAAATTGATCCTTGAGGTACTCCTTTGTTAAAAGAGAGCTGTTTGATATAAATTTCCTCCCACTTCTTGAAATTTCCACTGTTTGGGATCTGTTTTGCAGATAAGATTCGAGCCAGTTATGAGCTACTCCGCGGATTCCGTATCCCAATAGCTTGTCTAGTAGTCGGCGGTGAGGTATAAGATCGAAAGCCTTACTCAGATCGCAGAAAGTAGCCATTGTTTTATTACGTGAGTCTATATTGTGAAGTATGCTTTCCATCAGATCTAAGAGAGCTAATTCTGTTGATTTCGTTTTCATGAAGCCGTACTGGCAATCAGCCATTATATGCTCTAAATTTAAGAATACAGTAAGTTTATTTAGGAATACTTTTTCAAACACCTTAGAGAGGGAAGGCAAAATGGATATTGGTCTGTAGTTTCCTATATTATCTGTGGCACCTTTTTTGTGAACCGGGCAAACTTTGGTTTGTTTAAGTTTATCAGGAAATATGCCTTTAGAGAAAGAAAGATTGATTAAGAATGTGATGACTTCTGTTAAGTATGGCGAAAATTCTTTCAGTAAATTTACTGGAATACCAATAGAACCACAGGACATACAATTTTTTAGACTGTTTATGATATTAAACGTGTCCTGCTCACATATGGGTGTTAAGAAAAAAGTGTTTGATACTGGAGCACTTGTATTAGTATTATTAGCAGACATATTACCAACAGTCATATTAATCAAATTGGGTGAATTGCCATTTATATTACCGTTTGACAATGAGTGAGCTAAAGCTTGTGTTTGTGTGAAGTGATTATTAAATGTATTTGCGATTTGAATAGGATCACTTATAGCATTATCGTTGGATATAAGTGTTTCTGGAAAATTTTCTTTAGGTTTTGATTTGCCTGTATGGGTACTTATAATTTTCCAAACGGCAGTACTTTTATTTCTGGCTTGTGTCCTACAGATAGAAATGTTTAAAATTCTGTCATGTTCAATTTTGGACCGTCATTTATTTTGAAGATACAAGGCTAACTTGATTTTTTTAAATGACTTGGAGGCTCAAATTTAATATATTTGAAAAAAGTAGTATATTATACACCTAGGTAGAGAAGTCTAGTGTTATAACCCGACGGTATGATTACATCCCGAGGCCCTTAGGGCCGAGGGATGTAAAGAGCCGAGGGATGTAAAGGACCGAGGGTTATAAGACTTCTCTACCGTGGTGTATATACTATTTTTTCCACTACTAGTACAAATGATAATTTTAATTTGAACAAATATTTATTACAAATTACGAAAAGTTTACAGTTTTCTGTATTACCGATATGACAGTTGATTTAAATTTTTTAATTTGTCATAAACATTACGTCGATCTTTTTGACAAATCGTCAATTAAATAAAGTAAGTACGGTAAACGATGTACGGCGATTTAAATTGTACGCCGCCTGAAATGCGGGAAATTGCCGGACAAGTGGCAAACAATCTATTGCCTGAAAAATCAAAAGATTTGTACCTGAAAGCGTACGTAACAATTGATGTTCATTATTTACCGTGGTAAATAATAAAAAAATTATTTACCTCAGGTCGAGAAATTGTTTTTCACAGCAACCTAACACATGTCAAAATGACAGGCTATAGTACTAGTAGTGGAAAAAAGATTTTTTTTGTAATTCAGTGCCATCTTTATTTCTATTAAAATCTCAAAAAAATTATTGAACTGAGTTTACCAATAACAATATTTTCAAAGCTGACTAAGGGCCGTTTTCATAATAGTGCTAAAGGAGACTTTAATTTAAAGTCACTTTAAGCATAGGAAAACTAATGTATTTTTATAGGTTAAAGTCACTTTAAATTTAAAGTTCTATTATGAAAACGGCCCTTAGTGTTACTTTTTCTGAATAAAATTTTTGAATTTTTTTTTGCCTTTTAATACAAATAACGATACTTTACTTCACTGAGTTCAGAAAAAATGCTTTTTTCCAAAATATTAAATTTGACTTCCATGCAGTTAAAAAAAAAATCAAGTTAGTCGCGTAGCTCCAAAATAAATGACGGTAGAAAACTGAAAAATCTCAGATGAGAGAATTTAAATACTTTTGTGTGCCAAATTTCAACGAGCTCTAATGAACCGCTCAGAAAATACTTAGCTGCATACATACTTTTTAGCGATCCTGTATAAATATGAAACTGATACCTGAAGTAGTTTATATACAAGTGACATTCTTTTTATAATACTCACGTGAATTTGCCCATTGTTCACTAAACGTAACTTCAAAAATGCACAAAAAAACTAACACTCTAACCTGCATCTTTCGCATCTTAAGTATGAGCTGCAAAATGCCGACCTTAACACAGAAAAATCCCACTTTCGTTTTCCGTTCAAAATAAATGTTATGTTATGCAAATTATTACCGATCGCAAAAAACCCACTTTTTCAAGATCAATCTTATTCATTGGCAGAGAAGCAAGTTTCAAGTACAATGTGTTTGTGTTTAATTACCATCACTTAAAAGAATAATGAATTTAATAGCATAAACGGAGGTTTATTTAAGCTTTTGCATACAAAGGTGTTCACTTTCCCTTGTTAATTAATTCATTAATTAAAGAGCAAACAATGTTCCTTTATTATCTCATAATTAATTACAAACCTTAAATTAACTGGAAAATTCGAACATTAGTTTTAATCCATTAATGATATTGTGATCTGTAATTTTAAGAAATCATTTTGTACTACAAATAAAGGAAGAAGACTGTAAGCCAGACTAATGTAATTTAATTACCTTCACATTTCTGCACATAAACGGAGACGTTAACTCGTTGACCTAGAACTCCTCTCTCTGTCTCCACGTAAAGTTCATTTTTTTATTATATGCCGATCGAATCAATCTGAGTTAAGAACACCTAGGACTGCAAGCGCCAAAGCTGTTTCACGAAAGATAACACGAGACCGCTATATAAAACTTCTTAAAATTATTGATAGATCGATCCGCGTATATTAAAAAATGCACTGTAGATTAATTTACAATATTTTTTAATTATATTTCATATTATTCAAACTAAAATTGACTTTTTTTGTTGAAAATCACTACTGTACTGTTCAGAAATCAGCGGAACAAGCCTTTTATGAAATGTTAAATCATAATTAGTCAAGTATGTTTAGTGATTAATGTATCACTAGTAATTAATGTTTTAAATAAAATATTAACTCTACAGGCTTTTTATTTTTTATGTCATACCAAACTTATACATATTATTGCTTATTTGGACAATACCTGAAGAACTCATGAAAATGATATTAATTTATTTTCAGCAGTTATTTCGTATTTTGTGTGACAAACAAATCAAATTGAAACGTCTCTTTGAAGATTATTTTTAAAGATGTGAACTGTCGGTGATTGTCACTGTGATTCTTTATTTTTGCATATTTAAGAGAAAATAATGGCTTTCGTATTTAATGAACTTCAAAAACGGAGACCTGGTTGAAAACTGAATTGACAGAAAAATCGATGGCCAATGGGTTTAAAAAGTGAGAGAATTATCTAGAGGAGTTTCTTTGGCCATACTTAAAACTTTATTTTTGAAACTCCCGTTGTTGATTTTTATGACCTGCAACAAAGAAATATAAACAAGAGCGAAGAGATTGATAGTATACCTAGGATTCATCAAAACGTTATTGATTCTGTTAAACGAAGAGCTACATTCTGGCTAACAGAAGGTGGTGGGCATAACGCATTTTATTTAATAAATATAGATAATAATAGAAGTAGTTAAACAATGATCTATCCCCACAATTATTTTATATTAGTAAATATTGTTACGACTTGGAGGTTCACAAATTGTAATCGTTGTTTATTTTAAAAACACTTTAATATCTACGAACATTTAAGACAACGAAGGCACAATAATATCGAGCTGTACACTTATCTAACAAAATAACACTTAATCGTTGTATTATTAGGTTGTTCGGAAAAAAATGTCGTTTTCTTTTTAATTCAGAACGTTTATATATGTATGTATATAAATTTTGATTAAACTATATAATGACCACTTGCATCAGTGACCTTTTGCCATCTTCCTGCCAGCAGTTGTATTCCACGATGATATCGCCCAACTTTTCTGGAATCAAAAAATTGTAGACATAATACGATATTTGTTTCAGAACAACCTAATAATTCGCTTGCTACTATATCGCTTTCTAAATATAAATATCCTGCTGCCTCGGGGTTATATAGCAAGTCACGCTAATCTAGAATAGCAGCGAATAAGGATAGAACATTTCAGCAAATTCTACTATCATTCAGTACGAGTCTGGAATACACTAGAATCTTGTCTGCACCATAGGTCGCGCGACGAGTCTAAAAAATAGAATTTACTTCTCGGAATGTAAGAATATGTATTGAAATTGCACTGTCTCTACGATCATTCTGTATACCGGCATGAGTGATACGATAATTTTTGTGCGTAGGGTACTTTTGTGCTTTCAAAATATGCATGTATTTGAAATGTTCAATGGCCCACAAAAATAACGCTTTTTTCCAAAATTGTGAAATTACTCGATTTTTTAATAGAACGCCCTGTATATTATTACGTGATTGTATAGCTCTTTTTACCGACTTTCCAACGATACCATACTTAATGCATTTAAGTTTAGTAACATCTTAATTATTGTTAATTTATTAATCAACAAATACAAAATCCACAATTTATTATTCAGTTGTGATCTGTGTTTCAAAAAATGTTATTTTTCATCAATATTGGTTTCTTACTTGTTTAATTTATTACGGTTTATTTTTAACTCCAACCTTACCTTATCTATTAGCAATTGTAGCTTGTATTTACAAGGTGTTAGGACTGCTAGTTTAATACAAATATCTTTGAAACCTGTTTCCTTTAGTTTAGCCAATAAAATATTTTCTGCAAGTAATCTATTTTATAAACTCCGGGTTGTCGTTTTACCTTCCTTTTACATCACTGTTGAGTAAAAAATGTTTCGAGCTATTGTTTACATCGTTAAAACATCAAGTTAAATTATATGTTTTAAATTAAATATGTTTTAAATTAAATGTTATCATATTCAGATGACAGCTTTTTTTTCTAGAAAAATAAGTTACGATTATTGATAATGTACTTTTCTCATCTACCTTTAGTTATAACAAATGTTCTCTTGTAATGGTTGGTGTAGGTTTTCATTTATTGCTAGGCTTTTTTATATTAATCTATTTAAAAGGAAATAAAAGATTGTTTTCTGTAGAAAAGTTTCCTTTTTCGAATAAACATTGTTAGGCGTCAGTAAAATAGCAAAGTAATAGTTGATCAGAGAACAGATAAAATTGATAGATATCGTAAGCGGTAAGTGATTTTTGCATTTTTATTATAACGATCAAGGCTCCTGCATTATGCATGTGTTAATATAATTATCATAGTAATTGCTTAGGCTGTTTTGTAAACAACATTTACTATAATTTTTTTAAAGTTTTTACTGGTTGCAAGTTAAGTTTGCCTGAATAGATTCATGTCAAAGTTAAAAAAATAAATTTTGTTTTCACTAAAATTTACAAAATTCAAACATTTCTTCTAAAATCTACTTGAATCTACATTTTTTGAAAAATTAATTGAAAGTAATAACATATCTAAAATGTAACACACTGAGAAAGATAATTCTTTGTAGTTAATGAGTATGTATGAGTATTTAAAGAAACGGTTTCTTACAAAAGTAGCAAAGATATATTTCTTTCGTGATAAAATATTAATTTCATGTGAATAAGTACCTTTTTAACACATAAGATATATTTTAATGAAGTAATATTTATTCCACTGAAATACAAAATGTCACAGGTACAAATTTCTTAACTATAATGATTCTTTTTCTCGATGCACTTGCCGCAAATGCCGAGAAAATACAATATCATTGTTATAAAACATTTAAATAGCGACATCCTGCGAACGCTTTTTGACCTAACATAGATAGCATTTTTAAGATATCGTCGATGTGAAGAGTATATAAGTACTAGAAAAATCGCTTTAAGTTTCAGTTATTGTGAAAACAGACCGAGAAGGCATGGGTATTAGAAAACGAATGGGTTCCGTGACTTTCTTGAGTCTCCAAATACTAATTGGTAAGCAAAAAGCTTCTAATTTTATAGAATTTATTGATCATTTTTTATTTTGCACAGAATAGGTACAATTTTATTATTTCAAAAGGGACTCTAGTTATTACACCAACTTGAATAAAAATTACAGCGTATGTTCAACGAAATGTATATTGTTTTCCAGTTTTTTTTTTATTGCTCTTGATCAAGGTATAAAAAACACTTTCACGTTATTACGATATTTCTAAAATAATGGCAACGTAAATTATATTTAATAAAATTTGCAATCTTTTATTCATTTAAATTTTTTTAAATATAACACTGCGAATAAAATAAAATAAATAAAATTTCAAACAGTTGCAAATTTTTTGGTCATTATTATAAAAGCAGTGTCTTCTATGTTTTCTGGCAATTTCTATTTAAGTACTGTCATGAAATTTTGAGAAATAAAATTTTTAATTTAAGCTGTCGTCAATATACGAAAAGAATGATTTTTAGTTCCTCTTGCATGTTTGACCAACTTGTTAGTTGTTAGCGGACGTTTTATCTTTAATATTTGGGAAAAGTATGAATAAGGCAGTTATAAGAATAAAATTGGTAAATATGAGAATTCTTTATATCAGCTGACAATGATATTAATGTAACGAAAAATATTTTTAAAATGAAGATTGGTATGAAAATATAAATTAAAAAAAAACATAAAAGATTTTTACCTCACGAAAGAAATCGCTTTAAGAATGTAACTTAATCGGTAATGAATTATAATTTATTGATTTAGTGCGTTTAAAAACGTAAATTATGAAGAATATATTAGTAGCTTAGACTTGTATACAAATATCGAACAAAAAATTATTTATTGCCTTAATAACTATAAACCTATGAATTCATTAATAAAAGAAGAATAATATTAAAAAGGAGTACCTACTTTGGAAGAATTTTTACCTTAATTTTTTTGACCTAGTGATGTCATAAGCAAGCGAAGCTTTGTAACCATTGTACAAAGTACAAAGTATGACGATACTTATACTGGGTGCTTAAAAAGTGGCGAAACAGCGCTGTAAGGTCCGCGATACGGGAAAGGGTGGTATATATTTAGATAAAAATAGCTTTTTAACAAATAACCAAATTTTTATGACATACCCCTCTAGACTTTTCTCACCCTTTGTTACCCAAAACTTTTACAAACCGAATCGAGACGCAAAAGGCGACTCCTTTGTTAGTAGCGTTCCTGGAATTAGCTGAAAAGCAGCCAGGAGTCGTTCCGTCCGCTCTCTTCGGACTCGGTATGAATTTTGGCCCTTTCGACCCTCGGACCTACTATTTCGGAATTGTTGAATCTTTCTCCTCTCCTTGTTCGATTTACATCTTAAATAAAAGGTTCTCCAAATTCTACTTTGAGTAATAAATGAAATTCTGAAAGTTTGACAAATACAATTATATTGAAAACAATTTGATGATAACATAGGATTTACATATGTGAATATTTGGCTAGTTTTGATATCACAAAAAAAAAGGACTTTATGATAAAATTAATCAAGACAGATAAATGAAAAACAAAATTACAAAACTACCTGAATCTCGACAAGAAGGGAAAATGGTGCAATACGTTTAGAAAAATACATTTTGCTAATAATTGTCTAATTTTTTTTTAAGCAACAAACTCGTTGAGCTTACCGGGGACGAAACTTAAATGATTTTTCTCGTATCCGTAACTCAGGAAAAACACTATCAATTTAGATTTACGAGTATTGATTCGTTAGCAAGCGAATTTAATTTTTAAAATAACTGAGAACAAAAAATTAATTAAACTAAAATTTCGACGAGAAATTAACGCGAACCAAACTAAGGGAACCGGGAACTGTCGTTTTTGCGCTCTGCCTGTCTACTTAAGCCCTCCCCATCACCCTCGAACTTCGAAGTGGGATTTTTTTCAAATTCAGCAAGTTTTAGAAAAAGTCCGTGATTGATTCGGGCTTTTAGCGGCGAGCCGCTTTCCACTAGATGGCGTGCATGTGTTGCTCTTACCATTTTTAGCCACGTATCGCGCGGTCAGTTGCCAGAGAGGCTGGTCGCACGGCTTTTGGTGACTCTTTGAGAATTGAAAACAATTTTATCTCTGCGACTTAATATTGTCTCTGGTTTGAAAGCACGTTCTAGTCCAATGAAAATGATATGCTTTTCCTGCGTTCCGATTTCATCCTGAGATCAAGTGGAGTTTTAAGAAAAAATAATAATAATAATTTTGAAATTTTTTTACGCAATTTCTCGGGTTCTTACAACGCCATTCTGCACTATTCAGGGATACCCTTTGAGTGGTAAAAATGTTTAAAAAATTCTATCCCGTGATTCCTTAAAGATATTGAGATTATAATATTGGAATTTGCTATTTTTATTTACCAATTTTGAATATTTCAACAATTTTGCAGTGAAGGACATACAGTCGCACCTCTACAACTCGAAATTTACTGATGTCCCTGCACATTGTGTATAACTGAAATCTCTTTCTTTAACTTGAAATTTCTATAATTCGAAGTAATTTTCGGGTCCCTTGAGATTCGATTTCTGGAGGTTCCACTGCATTTAAAATGATGTTCAACAAATTTTTTTATTTAAAATCAATGGATAGTACATATTTTGCATAAAAATGATCTCTGAAGTACAGTGCTTAAAAAATGGCGAAACAGCGCCATTTTTTAAGCACTGTACACAAAACATTATTCACCGCATCACTGTACGTACCATTTATTATCCGGAAGCTGTTTATTACATTATTTCATATTAATAATAATGAATTTATTCCTTTCAATTACTTTTAATTTTTTCCAAAATTCTGCAACGTTACGAACTTTTTTAACGCACCTTGAATAGAAAAATGTTCTCTTTATAAATTATTTTGAATGAAATCTACCGGTTAAATTCATTTAGTTGGAGAGTAAATTTGAGGTTTTTTATGGAACTGACGTTTTACGTAAAGGTGCTGTGACATTTAAACGGTGTTTGAAAGAAATCGTGAAATTGTTAAAATTCGGAATACGAAAATAACTTGTTGAGAGTGAGAAATACGGCTATTGTGCTGTTGTGTAGATATCAACAAGTTAACACGCAAATCGCCGACGACTGTAGCGCCACCATCGGAATTTTAAGTTGCCAAGAGAGATAAATACAACACCTCTCACAATCGGTGATAACCAGACAAGCATCCATGATCATGATCATCATCCATGAAAAATGTATTTGCCTTAAGTCACTATAAACATTTATAGTGACTTAAAGCAATTCTAATTTATTTTTATTGGGTACTAATATTTTGGAAAGTTCTTTAAACTTTAATCAACTTGGTAATGCAATATGCATCTAGAAATTCTCCGAACGCAGCCTCATTTCAAAGTTCAGCCCTGACTCATATTGGCGAAGCTTTTAACAAAGCAAGGCGTTTGTTTACATCATTTTTAGGTGAACATATTTCCCGCGCTCACTTAGGCCATATTGCATCGAGTTTAATTTTTGTAATGGGCTTAATCATGATGAAATGCTCGATTTCTTACAGTATTAATAAATGCGGTAAAAACAAGATGCGGATACTCTTAATACACACTAATGCAGTAAATGAAAACTCTAAACGCTAAGTGACATTTCACTTTAATCTAATTCAAGATCTGCGCCAGAATATTATGAAAAATTCAAGGCTACTTGATGAACTTTTCAATTGAACACTTGATACTGTGTAATGTTTAATTTGTAAGTAATAGCTAACTTGATGAATTTGCACTAGATAGAGCATTTTTTTATCAAAACTTTAGGAAAAGTGACAAATTTCACTTAAAATTTTAATTTATTTCAACTGAAATGTCTTCTATGCAGGCTATCCTAAATTTTTGGGTGTACATGTATCGTAAAACGTAAAGTATGTACTTTAATGTTCGCAAGCCATGATGATAATTTTCTTACATTTTTCTAGATATGTCGAACAAACATTTTTAACAAGAAATAAACCCACAAACTTCAAAGACAATGCGACTGTCAAGAGAATAATTTGATTAGGTTTGCAAATGTTTTGTTTCTAAAACACAGGCATCTTCTTGAATTTGCAAAAAGCAAAATATCTTCTTTTTTTTTATTAATTTACAAGAAAATGACAAAGAACAATTTTATTCTCTTTCGATTAGTCAAATATTATACAGGCTGTTCTATTTACAAAGGTGTCTTTTTATCTTTATCTCATAAACGCGACGTTCAATTATTTTTTTTACTGCATCATTGCAAGTCACCCTGAAAAGTACTACTAGTTTGGTGATTTAAACTAATTTGCAGCTTTTATAATAACAAAGTTAGCAATAGTGACGACTTAAGTTAACTGACTGTCTAGCTACATTTGTAAGCAGCCACAAACCTATGAAAATACATTTAAAAATTTGTTGCTCGAGCGTCCTCTGGACAGTTGTATCGGTCCTATTTGTAGCCTCATCAGCAGAAGAGTAGCTCGAGAACTCCACTGCAATCTCACCGACCTGTCCAAGTTATCTCGGATTCGAGAAACTTTCTTATATTAGTTTTCCACATGTCAGGATTAAGATACCTTTTTCTTTTTCTTTTCTCGTTCTTGAAACGCCTGCATTCATGACCTCTATCGGAATCAAAATCGTATTCATAATATTTATCTCATCACAAAATCTTTTAAGCGGACACTAAATCGCGCACTGTACACTTAACGTTTCGCAGTCGTTCGACAGCTTCGTCAAGTGTATAGTGCGCGATTTAGTGTCCGCTTAAAAGATTTTGTGATACAAATTTCATCGGACAAGAACCAACTGTAAATATAATATTTATCATTCATATCAGTTATTTTCTCATGAAAAATGGCCTTTTCATACACAAAATAAATTACTCGTCACGTGCAACCGCAAACAATCCAGTTTTCTAGAAATTTATGCCAATAGGGACCATGCACATGCGATGACAGCGCCACCAATTGTGCATTAGTGATATGAAAACACGAGTTCTGTCAAATATGCACCTGTCATTTCAAACAGTTTCAAATGACCAGTGTACATTTCTTGAACTTGAATTTTATAATTAATTTCATACCAGAAGGTTAAATACTTAAATTATGTACTACAATGGTAAATTGTCATAAGAGTAAGAGGAAGAATGTTAAATTTTACAATTACCTAGACAATAGTATGAAAAAGAATGCAACTAAATACCTATTATGTATATGGATTGAAAATTTAAGTTTGTGTGCTGTTTTGAAAGTAATTAATAGATTTCAAGGGTGGATGTCGATTTATGGACGCTCGAATTCAGAGTTTTTGAAGTTAGAAACTGAAAGATAATGCGTAAAGCAATCAAATTGTGAAAAAAAATCAGAGGATTAATCATAAATTTAAAAGATATTTGCATTTGAAATTGTAAATTTTTAGGTTACGAAATTATTAATGGCCGTCAATTTTGATAGTTTTTGATGAGAACTCTCAACTCGTTTTTGATGTATATGAAATGTTTTAGCACTACTATTCAGCAAATGCACGTTATATTATTTTTAAAGATACATTTAATTTGAATAAGGTAATACTTTTCCAGTTTTTCTATGAATTTTCACCATTCCTTTCTCTAGGGACGATGTTCACGTTTATCGGTATGGCGCATTGGTACATGCCACGCGCATGCAGTAGTATGGTTAGAGCACAGGAAATGGAACCAATTTTGTCCTGAGTACGTGTAAATACGCTAACCATGACCTACCATAATCTGTGTTGCGAACTTGGCAATAAATTGTAAATTGTGAACGATGGTGGCAATAAACAGATTAAGACGGCCACATCACAGGGCTGCACTCGCACCATCGCTGTTTTTTTAACGTCCATTTTTGTGGTAACTACCGCTTTTCGGTGATAACATAATTGTTAACATAATTGGTTCCATTTCCTGCGCTCTACCCATACTTCGTCTGCTGCCGGTTAATCATGATACACCCTGTATAGTATTTTCAGATTGATGTTATTCCTTTTTTGGTAGATGTCGATGGTTCTGGTAAAGAATATGTCCATAAGCGCTGAACATTTTCTATGACAAAAATAGTTAATTTAGCTTACACTGAACGTATTTCTACAATAAAATTTGCGGATTATTCGTAAATTTCGGAATTATTACCTTTAAAAGTAACGATTTTTAGGTTATGTTCGAACGTTTTTATAGATATTTTCGAATGGGTTATTCTTAAAACGTGCTGATAAGAAAAGGAAAGCCTTTTTTGAGTAAGTGTATTTCAGGAGAGAAACCATTGCACATAAATATTTTTAATAGTACCTATCTACTTGACGAGCAATACACAAATAATTTTTGTGCGATAGGCTTTCAGGGTAGTGTACTAGTTTGTCGTTTCAAATTTAGCATTTAGGTGTAAATTTACACATAAAGTTTCTCATCCTTTTAGAACACACATAAAGTTTCCCTTCCCTTAAAACTTACATACAAAGTTTCCCTTCCTTAAAATTTACATACAAAAGTTTCCCTTCCTTAAAATACGCACAAAAGTTTCCTTCCCTTAAAACTTACATACAAAGTTTCCCTTCCCTTAAAACTTAAGTCCGTATTCATAGTGCTTCCTCGAGGCTTCCTTCAGTAAGGAACCCCTTAGAATGGGATTGTGGTAAGGCAGTTGCATAAAAATTACAATCTAAGGGTTCCTCGATTCAAAACCTTCAAGGCACCTATGAATACGGACATTCTCACAAAGTTTCCTTCCTTAAAACTTACATACTAAAGTTTCCTTCCTTAAAATTTACCCACAAAGTTTTCCTTCCCTTAAAATATATTTACACATAAGGTTTCCCTTCCCTTAAAATCAGTGATATTAATTCGTAATTTACGCTGTAAATTACGATATAAATTACCGTAATTTATCCATAATTTACCATTTTAAATTACCATTAATGAATTAGTTACCATTAATTACCAAATCACATACCATTAATTACAAAATCTAAGATTAAATAAACAAAATATACAATTTATAACAAAGGAACAAATATATTGACAAATGATTGAGCTGCAAAGCTACTATTTGTTAATTGAAATCTAAGTGGACCCAAAACTTTGTTGCAAAAGATGAACCTTGCACTCCTCAGGAATCAAATGCCTTTACTTTAAACGAGTTAATAAGTGGACTTTAGTTTTCCATCCGAAGAAAAATAAGTGAAGAAAAGGTTTCACCCATACATTAATTTTATGTTATACTTATTTTTTAATTGTAATTTGTGTATTCAATTGAATTTGTGAACTCAATGCTTTCTTTAAATACATTTTCTTATTTGCAAGTTACAAATTATTTTTTATTAAGTTTACATTTCTTTTTTTGAAATCGTAATTTGATGTTTTTAATTGAAGTTTTATAAATTTTCAATAAAAGTTTAACTTTTACATACACACAGTTTATTTTCCTACATATTACAAAGAAACGTGGAAAATGGTAAATTACCATGGTAAATTATTACAACAATAAATTACTGGAGAATTTAAAATGGTAATAAAAACGGTAAGTACTCCTGTAATTTACCAAAATTATAAATTACAGTAATTTACATCACTGCTTAAAATACATTTTACACATAAAGGTTTCCTTTTCCTTTTTAATTTAATATGTTCGCTGTTCATTTAAATACACCTAATACTACCTCTGAAAGCCAATCCATAAAAATTATTTGTGTAATGCCCAAATAACTGTAGAACTATAGGTACATTTTCATGACCAACGCCCGATGGGCCAGCTCACTTTAACTAACATATACAGATCCATCCATCGCCAAATGTACTGTAGCCTCTTTAAGAAGAAATAGCGCCTGAAATTTTATGATTAGTGCTGGCATGAAATTTTGGAGTTTTTGAACGCTCAAACTTAATTTCTCTACTTCATAATATTCATAATCTTTCAATTTCGGAAAAAGCTAAATAGAAAATTGCAGTATAAAATTTGTAAATCTAGAATAGATTTATCATGCGTTATCGGCTATTGCAATGAAGTCTCATAATTTGCCGGGTATGATGGGCAACATAATATAATAAAATGTATTTATACAAAAGTTTCTCTTCCCTTCAAATGTATATACACGAAAAAGGCTTTCCTTTTCTTTAACAGCACTTTTTAAGAATAACTTATTCGAAAATATTGATATGGAACATCAAACATAACCTAGAAATCGTAACTTTTAAAGGTGATGATTTCGAAATTTACGGATAATCCGCAAATTTTATTGCAGAAATACGTTCAATGTAAGGTAAATTAACTATTTATGTTACAAAAAATTTGAACGTTTATGGACATACATATTCTTTACCAGACCCGAATTCGGAACCTAAAGCGACGATATTTCGTTCAGCGTTTCTCGGATTTGCCGCATTCCATGCGCATTCGACTGCCGTCTGACGTCTGCCGCATACGTCGGAAATCTACCATAATACGTCAAATTTTGAATTTTCAAAAGCTTATATTTTTAAAGTTTATTGTTAATCCTCTGATTTTTTTTCACATTTTGATTCCTGAATACATTATCTTTCAGTTTTTAATTTGAAAAAGTTTAAATTCGAGCGTCCATAAATCGACATCTTACCGATTTCAATATCGATTATACAATGTACTCTATTCGAAAAATGTGCAGGAGACTCAGATGAAATGAAAGTTTGAAGAATTTCATGAACAGAAGTCGGAAAGCAAGTCAACAAATGTAGGCCGGTTTCAAATGCGGTTGATTATCTACGGATGGTCAGTCTTGATAATGTGAATACATTTACGCTCAGGATACTGATGGTATGCGTTTCATGTGAAGAAGTCAATTTAAACAATAGCCCCAACCGATCATCAGACCGACCGTTATGTGAGATGCATGTGAAACATGTTTTATACTATTTAACTAGAATACCTTGTATTAATTATATTAAAAGACTGATTATATTAGTGATGTTTCTTAAATTGAGGTTTGTAGTCAGATTTTTGTTTATATATATCACACTTTTACATCAATTCTATGAGTTACTTTCTCATTACCCATTTTATACACACAAATGAGTCTAAAAGAGCAAAAAAAAGTGCGAAGCACACCTTCTAATCGGGCAAATTTCCATAAATTTGTGTACGGAGGTCATGCATAATATGAAACCCATTGTTTGAAACGAAGAATTTAGAAATAACGGAAAACGCCCATGTCGCCATGTCCAGCAGTATCCAACTGCCGATCTTTTACTACTTCATTGCCTGAAATATGTTTGTAAACAATAGAACGAAATCCAAAATATATTTCAACATCCATTGTAACGTACAATTACAAAATTAAAAAAACGTCACTTTAACGTGTGTTAGGAATAACCTAAAAAACAATGTTTTCATACCACTAATGCAGAAATCACCGCCACGCGGCGCTGAACGCAGCGATGTGCATGGTCCCTATAGGGTTAAGCTACATTTACATTCAATTTCGTGCCAGCACGAATTCGTAGCATGGAAGTTTAACGTATGCCTTCGTGTGTTACCAATTACTTTGACAGACTGTTAATGTAAATGGTTATAGTTATGTGCATATGCCACAACATGATATTCTTTTTTTTATTTCTTCAAAATATTTTAATAAGTAAGATTGTCTGCACTAATAGCCAAATTGGACCACCCTGTTTAACCAGTTCACTATTTCAAATATTTACTCGCCTTTTCTTTAACTATCTGCTTTCGGTGCTCTAATATGTACACTTCTGTGCAATAATGTTAAGCACACTGAAACATTACAGTTTAAAGCGCACGTAAAGAAAAAATATAAGTTCGTCAGAATAAAATACGAGGCAGAGTCAAATGAAAGCCTTAAAAGTACCCTAGAAACTGTACCTAACGGAACCTCGACTTATGCGTTGGCAGAAAAATTAATTACTGTGTGCACAGAAGTGTACGTAACAATTAAAAGAGGTATAAGAATAAAATGAATTGTTTATTTACTGCGTTTAATAGAGTAATGTAAGAACGTAAACTTAAGTTATCTTAAGTTATGGTGCAGTAAAATTATGTTGATTAATCAAGTTATAACCGAAGTAATAAAACTTGGCATGGATTTTAATGTTTAAAACGTTCGTTTTAATGTTAATTAAACTGATAATGAGTTTAAAACGTTATTAGTTTAATCAAGGCTACATTCCAAAGAATGCTTAGTTTTTTACAAAAGGAATTTTTTAAGTAAGCGCTCGTTTACCGACCGCAAATATTCTTTAACAAAACGCAAATATTTTCATGCGTAATTTTAGAAAGAAAAAATAAACCGAGAATTTTCACTCGATAACTGCTATGTGTTAAGTGGTAAATAAGGAAAAGATTTGCGACGTTCTTCAAACTTCTTCTCTTTTATGTAGAGAAGGTAAAGGACGAGCATTATGTCTTCTATTATAATTAACTGCTTGATTTGATTTGAAACGTTCCTGTTTTTCTATTATTGCTTTAAAAGTTTTCCAATTTGGTGTAAAATTCTCAGGCGCGTTTGGAATAGAAGACCTTAGATTAAGTACGTCCCATATACAACTCTGCCGGACTACAACCACGTTCTAATTTTACAACTCGTTAATTAAAATGTCCTAGAAATGGATCTTCTGATCTTGTTAAAATTGATTTTGCAGTTTTCCTTCCAGATTCTGCAACCCGTTGCTTCTCGGATATCCAGGCTACTCTGTTTTGTTCATCTGTTCATTTTTAAATTGAACACCATTAGTACTTCTGAAAACTTGAGGAATGCCATATCTTGCGAACTGTATGTGGCTCGAAGCTGTTATATTAATCAGATGTTGCACTTTTTTATAATAATAATATTTATTGGGTCATAAATTACACTGTAAAAAAACAAAATGTAATCTTGTTTTGCCCTTGTCACAAATATTTAATATTTTATAATAAAGGAGAAAGAAGACAAACGTTAATAACAACAAGGACGAACAACAAATACAGTATTTCAATCGGTTGCTTATAACGAACTTAGCTTATTCTAACAATCGTGACAGTTTGGTTGCATATCCAGGAATTCGTTGATGAAGTCAAAGCAGTTTTCCGCGAGATATTGTTTTACTTTTCCTTTAAAATGCCTTGTGTCCATAGATATCAGGAAATTCTCTAGAGACAGGAGTTTGTTAAATAATTTGCTCCCCATGTAGTACGGATTGTGTTCACCTACTGTTAGCCTGAAAAAGGGCACTTGAATTTCATTTCTATTGCGTGTGAGATGCGAATGTATTTCGCAACGCTTCTGGCTTTCTTATTATTCTTTGCATGTACCAGCAATGCGAATACATATAGAGATGGAAGAGTTAATATACCGAGACGCTTAAAACTGCTTCTGCATGATTCCCTCCTCGACAGACACATCTCATAAATCGGATTGCCTTCTTCGACTTGCCCCGTGCGCCGAACCCCAGTATGTCAGCCTATGGGCTGACATACAGGAAATAACGGACTGTATAAATCTGAAATACAGGAGCTTTAAAACATCTATCGATACTGTCATCTTAATGTTCCTATTAGGAAACAAGCTGAACTTATCTTGAGAAGAATGTGATCGATGTGTGCTGTTCAGGTGAGCTTTTGATCTAAGAAGGGACCAAGAAACTTGATAGTTGAGAGATTTTCGACCGATTTTCTTTCTATTCTGAGTAGTATGGAGGTATCGACTATGGTTTTCCGGGTGAAATTTAACCACGGATGTTTTTTGCGGTATTAAGTTTGATTCCGTTTTCCTGTACACAAGATCCTTGTGGGGTTCCTCTATTCGTTAGTTTTTACTGGATTTGATGTTGTCGATAGCTACAATCTGCTCGCGATCATTTAAGTACGATTTAATTCATTCAAGAGGTGTTCCCCGTACTCCCATTAGGTCCACTTTTCTTGCTAATAGCTGGTGATCCACCGAGTCAAAGGCATAACTCATATCGAAGAAGAGGCCAAGAGGGTTGTTCTTGTTATTAAGATTTTCATAAATATGAGAGAAGGCATCGTCTAACGCTGTTTGGGTACACCTCCCATTCCTTCTAACTACTTACAGAAATCTTGAATTAACATACTTAGGTACTGTATATTGATACCTGTCTTATTATACACTGCGTTCGTAAAGTATGGAATAAATTCATTTTCTACGAAATAAACGATTTCTATGTAAAATCCTGAAACAGGTCGATTTTTAATTAAAAAATGACACTATTTTAGCGGAATTTTGTATCTCCCCCTCCAACCCCCTCCTAGTGACAGTTGCCCCTTTACAATTTTTAAATGGAATGGGGGGTCATGTGATACCTCATTTGAAAGGGCTTTTCATTCTCTATTCAGTAGTATAAGAATTTTTTTTAATTCCTATTTTTTTTTTAAAGAATAATACATTTTAAAATTAACACACAAAATTTTAAAATGAAATAATTTAAATGAGATGCTCGAACTGCCCCTTGGAGTTGACTTGAATTAAGTTGATTTCATAATCCATGGAAACTAATGTTAATAAGTAAAAAAAAAACACACCTATTTTTTGACATGTGCGCTATCAATAATTAATGAAAGCTTTTCATTTAATTTTATTGAATATATCTGCTTCCGTTAACTAAAAAGTGAAGTATGGCGAATCTAACAGAGAGAGAAAGAATTGAGATTTTGATTATGGTTGGATACGGAGACAGAAGTCGGACACAACATGAGGTTTGTCAAGTATTTAATAACAAGTATCCGAACAGACCTCCCATTACACAATCCACCATCAGCAAAATTGAAGCCAAATTTAGAGAACTTGGTCATGTACGAGATTCTCCTAAAACTGGTCGACCTCATATTTCAGAGGACACCCAAGTAGATGTTCTCTTGAGTTTAGAAGAACAACCCCATAAACCTTGTAATGAGGTTGCGTTAGATTTAGGGGTTTCTAAAACATCGGTTTGGAAATATTTAAAAAAAAGCAAATGGCATCCGTACAAAATTAAATTAGTTCACGAGCTGAATGAAGACGATCCTGACCGCAGAAATGAATTTTGTGAAGCTATGATGAATCGATGCAACAACGATCCACAGTTTGTAAGACGAATACTTTACTCAGACGAAGCAACATTTACGCTACATGGACATGTGAACCGACAAAACTGTAGATACTGGGCCCCGGTGAATCCTCACTGGATGAGAGAGATCCATACTCAATTTCCTCAAAAATTGAACGTCTGGGCGGGAATAATACATGGGAGAATTGTGGGTCCATATTTTTTCGATGCGCCTCTTACGGGGAAAGATATTTAGAATTTTTGGAAAATGACCTTATACCAGCACTTGCTACCCTTTTCCCCAATGATCAAGATCCGGATAGACCAAATAACAGCTTATGGTTTCAACAAGACGGAGCACCGCCGCATTATGCGCGACGCGTGCGGGATTATTTGGATGACGTTTTCCCCAATAGATGGATTGGTCGAAGGGGGGCAATTGAGTGGCCGGCTAGATCTCCTGATCTAACACCTCTCGATTTCTTTTTATGGGGATTTCTAAAAAGTAAAGTCTACAGAACTAAACCAAACAGTCTTGAAGAACTAAAAGACAGAATAAGAAATGAAATACGAGGAATCAGTCCGGAAATAATCGACAATGTTTTGCATGAGTTTGGATTTCGTCTTGGTTATTGTCAAGAGGTAGGAGGAGGACATTTTGAACAGTTTCTTTGATATTGGTGTTATTATTTTTACTTCTACGTTGATTACATACATTAGTATCTACAGTTTTTAGTAGTTTTCATAAAGAATTTAAAAAAATGGAAATGAAATGTTTAAATGTTTATATTATTTTAAAATTTTGTGTGTTAATTTTAAAATGTATTATTCTTTTTAGAAAAAATAGGAATTAAAAAAATTCTTATACTACTGAATAGAGAATGAAAATCCCTTTCAAATGAGGTATCACATGACCCCCCATTCCATTTAAAAATTTTAAAGGGGCAACTGTCACTAGGAGGGGGTTGGAGGGGGAGATACAAAATTCCACTAAAATAGTGTCATCTTTTAATTAAAAATCGACCTGTTTCAGGATTTTACATAAAAATCGTTTATTTCGTAGAAAATGAATTTATTCCATACTTTACGAACGCAGTGTATAACATTGGATCTACATTATTACGTTTGTACACAATGCAAACCCTTTCTTATACAGATATTTTTTTCAAGTCAATTCTATAGAATTTGTGTAACTACCCATTCAATCTGTAAATTTCTGACAACACATCTCTGACATAAAATAAAATTTTCACAATTGTTTATTAACAACACATTTACAAAAGTTTCTATAAACATTTACCACGTTTTACTCAATGTTATATAAAAAAAATACCTATTTTATCATTTATGTAATTATTATGTAATTTTAGAAGTAATTTAATTTATACAGGTTATCCCAAATTGAGTGGCCTATTAAAAGTTTTCGGGGAAGCGGATATACGAAAATTCTGAAAATTAATACACTGTCCTAGGGGAAAATGATGTTTCAGATTAAAATATTTTCACTTTTATATCACTTCCAGTTATGCCGGAAGTCGCCGTTAACTTCTGTAATAGAGTTGGGAACTTTGATAACATCCATAGCGGTATTATCGATACCCCTCTTAGAGATAATTGAATGTGTACATTAGAACATGGTGCCCAAAAGTGTTACAGTGTTCATGTTGTTAGGCTAGCCTTACTGTTTTATAAAAACTACAATAAACGATTAGCAAGAAACAAGTTCTATCATTTAAACGTTAACGTGGCGCAGTCATAAAGAAGGTTATAACGCTGAGAAATAATGTGTGCAACAAATAAGTGCTAAAAGATGGAATTTCTAAAACAATCAGAGCCAATGATGATGAAAGGAGACCTAGCTTTGAAATGGAAGAAGTTCAAGCAGAATTTTGAACAGGAGAGTGAAGACAGGAACTGCATGCCAAGTGATAGCAGTGATAATGACGATTTACCTCCAAGCAGTGATTTTGAAAATTCTGAAGAAGATAATGACGACCTTGTAAACGTTGCGGGCTTGTAGTCAATAATTTTTAGCTTTCTTTGTTTTTATTTTATATAATAATTATAGATATAACTATATCGCCCACATCTCGATGGTTTGATGTAACAGGGTGTCATCAGAAAACATTTAACTTTGATATATGAAGAGGTATTGCTGTTGACATATTGCCAAACTCAAAGCCTATTGATTGTTTTTTTAGTGTTCCTAATTAATGATATATTCGAACTCCTGGTTGCTGAAACAAATAAAAATGCCGAACAAACAATTAGTAAAGGACAATACACTCGATCCAGTCGTTTTGCAGCATGGAATCAACGACAGTCGAAGAAATGAAGAAATTTATAGGTCTTTTATTAAGGATGTGCTTAGTGCGATATCCATCAATTCATAATTATTGAAGTCGTCATAAGAGATATAAGAACGAAATTTCTCCTTCATGTATGTCGAGAAATAGATTTGAAATGTTACTACGTTTCTGGCACTTTTCTAACAACGCGAGAGCGCCAGAAAATGATCGTATTTTTAAAATACGTCATCTTATTGAAATGTTAATAAAAAATTATAAAGAAATTATGAAGCCTGATATCCAAATAGCTGTAGATGAGAGCACGGTGCCATTTAGAGGTCGCCTCAAATTTATTCCAAATACATTCCAGGAAAATGCGACAAATACGGAATAAAACTGTTTAAAATGTGTGGAAGTAATGGTCACACATATTCTGTAATGGTTTACGAGGGCAAGCATGACACTGGACAACGCGACCTTTCCACTTATGTAGTTATGAAATTGTGCAAAGATTATCTTGATAAAGGAATAATTTTTGTGACAGACGATTTATACATTAATGTACCTCTTGCCCATGATTTATCGCACAGAAGAACTTACACAGTTAGAAATAACAGAAAAGGACAGAAAGGCGCTACTGTGGGACGAGAAAATGAAGATGGCATCATAGTAGCTAAATGGCGCGACAAGCGTGAAGTTCTAATTTTGTCCACATATCTCATTTTAGAAATACATTGTGAACACTGGTAAAAAGATAGAAAAAGAGAGGAAATTCAGTAACAAAATTTATTTTGGATTACA
The DNA here is from genome assembly GCA_033060865.1 of Dorcus hopei. Classification (NCBI taxonomy): domain Eukaryota; kingdom Metazoa; phylum Arthropoda; class Insecta; order Coleoptera; family Lucanidae; genus Dorcus; species Dorcus hopei. Next base: position 61,414,548 of record CM065426.1, on the reverse strand, counting down.
ATGGTCGCAAGGCAGGGATTGATTTGTCTGATCAATTATCGAGTTATTCGACTCCTGTCCGAAAGTCTATACGATGGTACCACAAACCGGCTACAGAGGTAATTTGTGGAAGACCGTTGTAAATGCATTTATTCTGTACAAGATACTCAACCCAAACGTACGAAACTTAACGATTACGAAATTTCGAGAACAGCTTGTAAATTCTCTTTTATTTCTCGACAATGAGTCCGAAAATGTTCCGAATCTACTAGTAAATGCCACCAGAAAACGAAAGCATCAGCTGGAGAGAACTGCAGAAAATTGTAACCGATACAGAAAAATTAGAAAAAGATGTAACATGTGTTACAACAGAATGACGACTACCAGCGGTAGCAAAGAAGCAGCTAAGTTAGCCCCAAACGTGTCCACATTTTGTTCAGGATGTGAAGGAAAACCATTCATGTGCTTGGATTGTTATAACAGACACAGCAGAGGTTAGTTTTACATACGAAATGTAGTATTGCGTTCATGTTTCATTAAAAATAAATCTCTATTTCATATTATTTTTTTTTGCATTCGAATTAAAATAAAATTATACTAGAACTGATCTTTATTTTAACTCGTTTAGGAATTCTAAGGTATTCATCCAAACATCTATGAACTACTAAATTTAATAATGTTAGGATGAATAAACAAGTTTTTGTTAGAATAAGTTTTTGTTTCTGTACACGCATGGTTCATTGAAAATAAATCAGTACCGTCTCAGCTCTGGTCTTTGTATTGCCTCGACCGCAAGTAATTAAGAAAATTATATTTAAACAAATTTACAACAGTGGCGACGAGGATAAAAGTTTCAATTTAATGAAAATGTGTTCATGTATTTATGAATATAAATAATACTTTTTAAAGTTACAAAAAGTGATAAATTAAAGAGCAAATAAAATGTCGATTGGAAAAATCAACGAGTTTCAAATTGGGTCTAAAAACTGGTCCACTTATATCGCACGTTTGGAACAGTTTTTCATTGCAAATCACGTGAAAGAAGAAGATAAGAAATCGATTTTATTAACCGTAGTTGGTGATGAAACGTACGAATTAATGACGGATTTGTGTGATCCAGATAAACCATCAGATAAAACTTATGCTAGTTTAGTGGAAATTGTTCAAAACCACTTGGAGCCTGCACCATCAATTTATGCTGAAAGATACAAATTCCGATTACGTAGAAAAGAAAATAATGAAACGATAAGTCAGTATACTGCTGCCTTAAAAAATTTGGCAAAAACATGCGAATTCAAAACAAATTTGAACAAAAATCTGCGAGATCAATTAGTGTATGGTTTGAAAAGTGATGCAATTAAACAGCGATTATTTGCAGAAAAAAAATTAACATATGCGAATGCAGTACAATTAGCAGTAAGTTTGGAAGCCGCGGAAAAGGATGTGAATTCTATGGGAGCAGCTCAACCTCTTCACAAGTTAAAATCGCAAGCTTCTTCCAGTTCCGGGATGAGGCGTCGTTCAGCGGACATTTCGACGAACGGAGCATACGAAAAACCGGCGACGACGAGAGCGAACGAAAAACGTCCAGATAATGTGAAACAGGTATTTTGTGAGTATTGTGGCCGTACAAATCATATACGCGAAAAATGCTTCTTTAAAAACGCTATATGCAGAGGATGCGGTAAACAAGGACATGTTATTGCGGTTTGTCGAAGTCGAAAAAAAAATAGGGGACATTTCTCTAAAGAAAATAAAATTTTTTATGTAAATAATGAGGATATGGATGATAATTTATTTCACATTGAAAATTTTATAGAAAAATGTCCTCCTATTAAAGTTAAAATTGGAATAGAAGATATGTTATTCAATATGGAAATTGACACGGGCTCAGAGTTTTCTGTTATTGCGGACGAAATTTATTTTAAACACTTTAAAAATTTGCAATTACAGGAAACTAAGCTTAAATTAAAATCTTATACAGGTAATTCGATACAATGCAAAGGGTTTATCAATGTAAATGTTGTTTACAAGGATGTAGTGAAAAATTTGAAATTGTATGTTATACCGGGAGGTGGTCCTCCGCTATTAGGTCGTCAATGGCTGAAAAAGTTAAAGATTAATATTAATTACGATTTTTGTGTGAACAAAATCAGTGGTGGAATGTTCAGTATTTCCGATTTGTTGCAAAAGGAATTTCCTCGCGTGTTCCAAGACGGAATTGGCACTTTTAAAAATTTCAAAGCTAAATTACAGGTGCAAAATGATAGCATACCAATTTTTTGCAGAGCAAGACCTCTTCCGTTTGCAATTAAATGTAAAGTAGAAAAAGAACTTGACTTTTTAGTAAATTCTGGAATATTGAGTGCTGATAGCGAATGGGCAACTCCTATCGTTCCGGTTATAAAAAAGAACGGAAATGTTCGTATATGCGGAGATTTTAAAATAACCATAAATAAACATTTGTTAGTAAATAAATATCCGGTACCTAGAATTGATGAATTATTTGCTTCTTTAAATGGCGGAAAATTTTTTAGTACTATTGATTTATCACAGGCTTATGCGCAAATAGAATTAGACGAAGAGTCAAAGAAATTGGTTACAATAAACACACATAAAGGCTTGTTTACATACAACAGGTTACCATACGGAGTAGCTTCATCACCAGGTATTTTTCAAAAGATAGTAGATCAAATATTTGCCGGTATTGATGGAGTAACTGTGTTTATGGATGACATTTTAGTGGCCGCTAAAACTGAAAAGGAGCAGGTGGAACGTTTAAAAAAGGTTTTTCATATTTTAGAGAGAAATGGGCTGAGAGTCAGAGCTGATAAATGTAATTTTTCCTTAAAGAAAGTAACATATTTGGGATATGACATTGATGCAGAGGGGTTACATACTTCAAAGCAAAAAATTGAAGCTATTCAAAATGTTAAAGTTCCTGAAAATGTAACAGAATTAAAGGCTTTCTTGGGTTTAATCAATTATTATTCGAAGTTTGTTCCGAATTTAAGTTTTAAATTACATTCCTTATATAATTTACTTCAAAAAAATATCGAGTGGAAATGAGAAAGTGAAGAACAAAATGCTTTTGAATTGATTAAAAATGATTTGATGTCATCTCGAGTATTAACACATTATGATTCAGAGTTACCTATTACTTTGGCATGTGACGCTAGTGCTTATGGTCTCGGAGCGGTTATTTCGCATATTTACCCAAATGGGGATTCCAGACCTATAGTATTCGCTTCAAGGACACTAAATAAAAATGAAAAGAATTACTCTCAAATTGATAAAGAGGCGTTAGCCATTATTTTTGGTATTAAAAAGTTCAATCAGTATTTGTGGGGGAGAAAATTCACATTAATAACAGATCATAAACCACTTTTATCAATTTTTGGTAGTAAAAAAGGAATTCCTGAGATGGCTGCTAGTCGATTACAAAGATGGGCAATATTTTTGTCACAGTATCAATATGAAATAAAATTTGTTAAATCGGACATGAATGCAAACGCCGATTGTTTGTCGCGATTACCTTTACTAAATATTAGTTTTCCTGATAAAGATTTTGGACATATTTTTCATGTAGAAGAAATTTTACCGATAGATCATAAAAAAGTAGCATTTGAAACTAGACGCGATCCAATTTTAAATAAAATTGCCGGGTTCTGTTTACATGGTTGGCCTAATAAAATGTTTGAAAATGACATTTATAAATCGTTTTTTGTGAAGCGTGATCAGATTCATTTAGAACATCATTGTCTTTTATGGGGTTATCGGGTAATTGTTCCGAAAATATTAAGGAGTCGCATTTTAAATAGTTTACATGAAAGTCACTTAGGTATTAATAAAATTAAGTCGATAGCCAGATCTTATGTCTGGTGGCCTCTAATCGATAAGGATATTGAAAATTTATGTAAGAATTGTGACATTTGTAACACGGTTAAAAGTAATCCACCACGGTCTGTTATATGTCCTTGGCCTAGACCGGATAATCCCTGGTCTAGATTACATATGGATTTTTTAGGTCCAATATATAATTTTAAATATCTTTTAGTTACTGATGCGTCAACTAAATGGTTAGAACCAACTGTATATAAATGGTTAGAAGTATTTAAAATGACTAAAACTACAGCACAAAACACAATCGCTTGTTTGCGAAGCCTTTTTGCACGTTTTGGTTTACCAGAAACTGTAGTGACTGATAATGGTCCTCCTTTTTCATCGCAAGAATTTGCACAATTTATGTTAAAGAATGGAATTAGTCAATTATTTACTGCACCTTACCATCCGAGCAGCAATGGCGCAGCTGAAATTAATGTAAAAACCATTAAGCAAGGCACTTAAGAAAGCACGTTTTCAAAATAAAGATTTAGACAGGGCAATGTGCCAATTTTTGTTTGATTACAGAAACGCTGAACATTCAACTACTGGTTGTAGTCCAGCGCATTTAGTGTTTGGTCGAAAATTACGCTCGAAGTTAGATTTATTACTTCCGGATACGTCAAAAATTGTTAAAAGTAAGCTTGAAACTAAAACTTGTACAAATTCAAAACAAAATAAAGTCTATGAAGTAGGTCAGTCAATTTTAGCAAGAGATTATAGGGAACCGAATAATCCAACTTGGCAAAAAGGTGAAATTATTAAAAATTCGGGTAATGTCATGTACGATGTTAAAACAGAAGAGGGCAAATGTATGAGGCGTCATTCAAATCAAATTATACCGTTATCGGCAAGTTCAATTGTCAAAAAACGTCTTTCTTGTCCGCTGTCTGCTTTTAACATTCCGCAAACGAGTAATGTTAGTAATAATGAAACCAATATTACTGATCAAACTAGCACTGCTGAAACAGTTAATGTTGAAACACGATATAATTTACGTCCTAGAATTAAGAACTAATTGTTAAGCAAAACTGACAATTAATTTAAGAATTATGTTTTTATTTTATTTTAAGAAGAGGGATGTTAGGATGAATAAACAAGTTTTTGTTAGAATAAGTTTTTGTTTCTGTACACGCATGGTTCATTGAAAATAAATCAGTACCGTCTCAGCTCTGGTCTTTGTATTGCCTCGACCGCAAGTAATTAAGAAAATTATATTTAAACAAATTTACAACAAATAATGTATCTAACTCAATTAAAAACTTTTTTTTTAAAGATTTGTAAAAATGACCGCCCGCGGAACACATGGCCTAACGGTAATGCACACGCTGACTCCTACACACCAATTTATTAAAATAAACTTGGCGTTTAATGTGTTTTGCGCACAAATTAAACGCGCATGGCATATAACGGTTTTTTCGTGTTCCTACGCAATACAGAGTGACTCGAAAAACTGGAAAGGATTTTAACGAAATTTTCATCCGTAACAAGATAGATGATGAAATTGCATTAATAGTTAACAGAAACGCAGAAGAAATATTTTAGTTATAACAATTTTTTTTCTAGTTTAATTTATAAATTTACCAGGTGTAAGTTGCAGCAGCGGCCGCTGATGCATACAAATTTGGGTGTGCACTCAATGTGCACTATGTATTGCTTGTTCTCTGTTTATGTGTGTTAGACAAAGCTAGCGTTCAGCGAGTATATCTAGTACACACGCAAATTCGCACCAGCCGGCGCTGAGTTGCAGCATTATTTTTTCTTTCCCTATATATTTTAGACGGACTATACCGAGTGATTTTTTAAATTTTTTATCAACCCTTGCCATGAAATCTGAACGGCATGTCTTAGCTTAAGTGAAAAGTATGTCATTGTACTCCTTTATACTGTTTCACAATAAAGCTAAGACATGCTGTCCAAATTCCACGACAAGAGTTGATAAAAAATTTTAAAAATCACCCGGTATTATCATACGCATGCAATACAAATGTGTTTTTACATTACGTGAAAAAACCTACTTTTATCAAGAAAATCGGATCTTCAAATTATAACAAAAATTTCAAATTTTCATTACAGGTTTCGGATTCCGTCAAGTAAATCTAACTGAAGTGAATAACATTATTAGTAATATTGCAAAAGTTGCCGTCGACATTACGAAAACAATTACAAATTCACTCGCCCTAAAGAATTTTTTGAATTGGATCGTATTGGGAAATTTGGCTTTGCTCTACACCAATGCCGGAGCGCTCGATTTAAATTGCAACAAGATTTTAATCGAACCTGTGTGTCCCAACGAAAACATTACATTTTGGCTATATACAAAGTAAGTATTAAATTGTTATAATTCCAATTTTAACTTTATTTAATTAAAATAATATCCAATAGTTTATGTCGCGAGACCCTGCGGCAGATTTTTGACCCAACCTTGTATGAGAACTAACAAAAGATAGTAACCAGTTTGCTGCTTAATAAATCGTCCCACACAAGACGGTCAAGCTTGCTGTCAGAGCATATTTGAAAGTTTAAAAATTTGTTACGAAAAAGTGTTGATTCCAACGTGTTCTTACAAGTCAAGACCTGTCAGTTAACCTAGACTCGCAGAATCCTCCCCCGTTTCTTTGAGAACCAATCATTTAATAAGTAAAGTTCGTGGAATTTGTACAAAACGTCACGAATGTTGCCTCACCAAACAGACGACTCGCAGTGTAGGTTCGTTACGGGCAAATATTACCGCCTTAGCGGCGGCGTAGCGCTCGGTAACACGACATCACACGCCGCTGGACTGTGTTTCTCGTTCAGTAGTGGGGCGAATTTGAACATTTTTGACGAGGCACAGAATAAATTTGTTATAAACTTTATCAAAAAGTCTCGAGCCTGTGTAAATAGCCCAAACAGTTTCTGTTATGTGTGTGATGAATTTAAAATTCGTTGACACTGGAAAAAAGTTACACCTTTACAGAAAAAGCGTACACAGCTTATTTTGGTTTCGCCAGGATGAACAAAATACCCAACTGATCCGAAATAGCCTCGTCAGTGTTTTCAAATTGTTTCGGCTTTGCAGATGATCGTTCGCAACGATCACAGAAAATTTTAATGTAAACTCACTTGTACACTGAAGGTATCGGTACAAATATAAAAACAGCTAAAATAAACAATTGCTCCAATTACACACACAAAATAATTACAACTGTCACAAACAGGTTAATTATGTATATACGACAGAAGGTCGTCGAATACACTACGTTTAAAACAACTAAAAAATGTTGCACCTGGTGTACAGCTTAACTATTTATTCTATTCAACACTTCAAGGTTAAATCGTCTTAGGGGAGAGTTGCGTATATTGGACCGGCTCCAAAATTGGACCACTTCAATTCAATTTAAATTAAAACCAACTAGAAGTATCTATCGGTATTAAAAAAAATACTTGCAGAAACGTTGTTTAATACAGTACCATCTGAGGTATATGTAGTGCTTACTGTTATTGAAGTTTCTAGTTTATTTTTATTTGTTCAAAAGCGATCCAATTTAGGAGCCGGTTCAATATACGCAACTCTCTCCTACTTTTGCAACAAATTCCACCGGTTAATTAAAGGCGCAAGATTTATCGAAAATTCGCTCTTTAAGAAAAAACGCAGCGTCTACGTATATGACCTTCGAATGCAGGGCACACTCTTAGATTGCACGAATTCGTACCGTATTTCTTTATTAGGGAGTTTTTGCAAAGCATTCCGTTAAAATTTGCGTACGCTAAACGTTAAGACTCAATTTCTGATTGCTAAATTCATAAGGTTGCTAAGCAAAGTAGCCTTTAACGTATCGATATTTTTAATCGTAAGGTATTGCAAAAACTCCCTATTAACTGAGTTTTTGCAATACCTTACGATAAAATCTCGCAAGATGTTTTTTTCATAAGTACATATAATTTTTTTAATTTCCTTCCTAAATTTTATCTGACTACGTTGTGCAGCATTAATTTCAATAATTTTCTCATTTAATCTAAGATTAATATAATTATTAAGTGGTCCAGTTCATTTCTTGACATAACGATGATTTTGAAAACAGACTCCATTTATACATGTTACGTAACTTTGAAGTTTAAAGGTTCACTTTGCTTTTACTTCTTCCAACCTATGTTTTATGTTGTTTCTTTATTTGAAGAAAATGGATTCAATTTGTCCAGTTTTAAAGCAAAATGCACGCACTGAATTACTTTGTTTGTGTGATAATTTTTTCACCATAGTTTTAAAGAATTTTAGAATTTATGGATAATGATAATTTTTAACTGATGTTCTGTATTAGCATAATCTCCATATTTCACCATTGGACACAATCAACAACTCATTAATCATCAAAATACTCTTCATATAATCCATTCACGATCTTTTCAGACTCTAGAGGGCCATGCTTTTTTTTTCGTTAAGTACATGAATTTTGATAGAACTCAATATAACAAATGTAAAATTCTAACACTTTAACGTCAGTCCCATCGACTATATTGCTTCTTATACTCTACGATTGCATGAAGAAAGTAAAATAATAGCATTAAAACAAATAATTACTTGTGACTTTGTAATACTAAGTCAAAATGCTCAAAATCATCAATGTTTTTTGACGTCAGTTTTCAAAAATATAACCATCAAATTAAAATGGAACATATTCACTTGGAGGTACCAATAACCACCCTAACATGGCCTACTCTGAGTCTAAAAAGATTGTAAATGGATATGTTTTGTTTACTTAAAATTTACAGCACCACAAACGAGTATCAATTGAAGGAATTCGACATAGCTAATTTGAGAAAAGCTCCATTCATAAAAGACACCTCAGTTAATATTCTAATCCACGGTTACACTGGCAACAAGTCGTATGCGCCAAACCCGCAAATAAAACCAGGTAAACGAGGTTTTGAGTAAAACGTGCATTTTGTTCAAATTTATTAGCAGTATTAATTTTTCAGAATACATAGCAGTAGGACAGAATGTTATTTCCGTCGATTACGGACCTGCAGCATTATCTCCATGCTATTTTCAATCAGTTATAAACTTTCCAATTGTATCTAACTGTACAGCTAAGTTTATAATGGCCCTCTTGAAACACACCAGAGTTAAAATAAGGTCAATTCACGTTATCGGATTAAGTCTTGGAGCTCACATTGCAGGTCTAACTGGAAGTCTATTAAGTTCTGCGAATACAAATTTGAAATTAAAGCGTATGACGGGTATATATTAATAGAAAATCTTAAATTTGATTAATAAGCCTCTTTCATTTTAGCCTTGGATCCAGCAGGACCACTTTTTAAGTTTCGTTCATATATCCATCGCAAATATGCGGATTTTGTACAAGTAATTCACACAAATGCCGGTGTGAAAGGAGAAAAACATTCTGATCCCCATATAAACTTCTACGTAAACGGTGGGACCAACCAACCAGCATGTAGTAAGTAATCATCATTTAAAACGTGAAATACACTAAAAACTATTGCAAAATTCAAGGTATCTTCAATCGTTAAAAATCACACTGTATTTGTACCATGGGCTTACCGAACATATCCGTTAGTTCTGAAGTAAGAGTGAAATTTTGTTTGTACAACGCATTCAGAAACATTTCTTACAATTTAAAAGGTTCCGTGCAAGAAAGTTTGGAAGGCGAGAATTGCAATATTCAAATCTAGGACTCCAAATGTATGTTCTTTCAGGACCTTTGAGCTTTGTACACCTGGGGTTCCAGCCAGGAAACGTATCAAATTTCTTCTGCCGACATTTCGTCTCCAATCCTAAAAGTTAATTATAGGGGTTGCTGCTAATAATTTTGATGCGGCTGCTCTTCTGTTATTTTGACATTGTAAACTATTAAGCTACATCCACACCAAAACAACATAGAGGAACTTTTGTGTTTCTGTTGCGTATTTATTAAATTGTTCCTGAAAGTTCCAATTAGTTGCTTCTTGTTGCCGCAACAAAAACTAAATGTTGCACTGTGTTCCTTGTTTCCATTATAAGTGGCAAAGATCAAAGAAAAAGAAGGAACTCTTGTAAACAAAGTTGTGTTGCGACGTTTTGTTGTTGCGGTGTAGACGGATTGTAACTAGTTGCTGTTTGTACATGAAGTGAGCAAGTGTACTATTTCAGTTTCTATAAAATATGCCTGAGTTTAAGTGGAAAAATGAGTCATTAACTCTGTTAAATGAGTCGTAACGAAATTTAGAGTGTCTGTGGAATCCAAAAAACCAAAAATACAAATGCAGAAATACGAAGCAAGATGCATGGACAAAATTAAGAAGCGAGATTTCTGGAGCAGATGAAACGGACATGAAAAGAAAAATGCAAAATTTGATTGCACAGTTCTTTAGTATGGTAGTTTTAAAAAGTCTGAAGCCGGAGCATATTTTGTGTCGAAATGGTTTGCATGTAAGAAGATGTTGTTCCCTGCTGACAAAAACGAGCCTTGTCGTTGTACGGAGAAAGGATTAAACAAAACAACAAAGGTAACTTTTCAGAAGTAAATGTTTTATTTTTATTAAACGAATTGCAATTGAGATGACAAGTATACTCTAAACACTAAATTTCATTAATTATTTTGCCATGGGACCATTCCTTTTGGCGACATTACAGTATGTTATCTCATAATTTGCGTTTACAACAATAAAAAAAGGTTTGTAGATGAATAAATCGCTGCCACTATTTTTTGGTGCTTGTATCATGATGTGTTTGCCATCCATAACTCCTTCGCATCTAGAAAATTCCAAATATTGTTGAATTGATTTGATATTATTTTCCACTCTTCGGGACATTCGGGCACCTGAAAAAAATGTGTTGAATACAATACTGTTGTTTTTGAATTTAGATTTACTATTGAAAATTAAAACCGAAAGCCAAAATCAACTCTTTAATAATAATTTTTTTTAGGGATTTACAGACTATTCACATTATCTATTTCATTTTACAGGACTCTTCAAGTGCATCGGAAAATTATTCTGAAACTGAAGAAGCTGTATCTTCAATGCCACCAAACACTGAAAACCTAAATTGTTCGCAAGAAGACGGTCAAACACAAGACACCATTATTGCAAAGACCCGTACTGAAGACAGTAGACCTCAGTCAGCATCTTTCACAAGTCAACCTGCACCGAAACAATTGCAAAGCGATGTTATAACAGAACAACTTGTCACCAAATTTACTTTTCACTTGACTACCTCAATCTTACCTTGACCAGATGACAAGTCTGCGATGTATCTTTCACCAGCTTTTCTCCTCGACTAGCTACAGTGAGAAAGGGGTGGGTACTATGTTACAAAATTAAAGGCGCCAGGATGGACGGTAAACCAGTTGATTGACAAAGACCTCGTCGGCGTCCCCAAACTGACTTGATTGTGCAGAAGGCCAAAACAAAACTCGAGGGTAACCTTAACTCACGGTGGGGTAACGTAAACACACACTTTCAGTTAACAAATTCAAGCTTTATTGAATAATAAATTATCGAGTAAATGGAGGAAACAAGTTACACAAAGTTGAACATGTGACTCTTCAAGATAAAGTTTAATCAAAGACGCAGGTCTCAATAAATCTAAGGTTATTAGTTTTATTTACACTACAATTTAAATCTATCAATGCAACACTGCATTTAGCGGAAATTCGCTCTCCGAAAAGGGCATGCATAGACCGGACAACGATTTGAAGTTCAAAATCCAATAAATAACTCACTTATTTACTGTCAAAGCATAGTCGAGATCGTCTGTCAACTTGCGTAACGATGTGAAGTTGGCAGCCACCACCGCCACCTGTTGGTTGTCTCCAACGCCGGTGAACTGGATTGAACCGGACTTGCAGGGCCCGTAAAGGTGGCTGAACCAATTCCCTCGGAGGCTCGAACTAGCGCAAAAACGCTCGGAAGCGAATGAGTCAAACTCAAGACGGTAAAGTAAAACGGGTACTAAGACTAGAACTAGAAGTAGAAGTAGAAGACTGAATGGAAAGAAAGAAAGGTCGTTAGCGTCCAAAATGGCGTCAGACAATTCGCTTGTTTTTACCTGGGTTTTGTAGTTTCCGAAACTGGTATAGGATTTAAGATACCCCTAAACCCGTTCTCGGAAATTCCGGCGAAGCCGTAGATAAGCTCTTCTTAATTTTCTAAGCAAGGGCTTCGGTAATTTTCCTAGCGATAGACACACAACACGGCACCACGTTCGGACGAGGAATGAATCGAGCGCGCGAAAACTAGTCGGAGGACGCCAAAGATGCAGGCATGGCGTGAGCAGTGTCCAATAGCTGTAAATATTACGATCACATGACACCTCTCAACAAATCAAAATCGTGGCGAGTGAGGGAAAGTGAGGTTGCCAAGCGACTCGAGACGCGGGCAAACGTTGCTTTGTTGCCGCTTTTCCGTAACCGAATTTCTAAACGTAACAAACTGCTAACTACAGTGGAAAGCAAAAAAATAGTAGACAAAAATATATAAGAAGTTTGAAAGCTTTCAAATTTAACAAACTTAAAATTTCTACAAAATCATTTTAAAATGCCTTTTATAAAATAAAAAATGAGAAGGAACAATTACAGGAAACTGTTTTTGTCTACTATTTTTTGCTTTCGACTGTAAATCAAAACCAGAACCCTCCATACAACATGACAATAAAGAGGATCCAATTTTATTCAAGAGTCCAAAAAGAAAAGCTAGAAAACAAATAATATCGAAGTATCTCTGGATGAAAGGCAAGAGGAAGCCTACAGGTTTTAAAAGAGCTGAACAACAAAAAACTGCGAAGTTGGAAGTTTTTGGAAAGCATGTGGTTTTATAAATTGAAAGCCCGTCTACAGGATGCACAAAAAATACCGTTTTTAATATACTTTGTAGTTGAATAAAAGTAAACGACATATGAACTTACCTTTACCTGATCGCTGAGAACTACAATTGCTTTACAAACTGCTGGCACAATATTAGAAATTGATTGTGTAGAAATTCTAAACAAATACATTAACGAGTGATACGAATCACTAGTTGCTAAAAATCTTAAGGTCAAAACCAAACGTTCTATGGCCGATATTGAAGTTCTATAATTGGTATCAGATTTTGGAGTCATCGGCTCAATGCGACACACTAACCATTCCAGATCAGAACTTGATATCCGTGTAAAGTTTTGTACGTGACCGTCCTGATAATAGGTCATCTTGTTTCAAGACGTTTAATAGCTGTAACCCGCCATGTCATGGAGAAGAGAATACAAATACTACACTTCAATTACTGAAGAAAGCAGCAGGATTTAATGGTAACGGTGATGACCGTTAAATTTGTTTAAGTATATAAAAAATTTGTTTAAGTATATACTGCTTTCTCTCTCGAAGACTGGGTCGCACCCAATTTTTGCGTATTCTTTTCTTTTTTTTTTTTCATTTAGAATGATGAAAGCTGCTGCCGCTGGTGCAAGACACTCGTCATCAGTTGACATTTTTTAACTTTGTTGATTGAATGGAAACACTGTTCCGTCTATGCGCGCAACAGGAACGAAACTGAAACACGGTTATTTTTTGGATGCCTCAATGAAGACAAAATGTTTATTTAAATGTTCCTTCCAGTCTATACTTTGGAATCAACGGCAACATACACCAACACAAAAGTTGCTCTATGTTGCATTGGTGTGGATGTAGCTTTAGTTAGAAAAATAGTGTTACGACTTGGAGGTTCCCAAATTATAAAAGTCGTTTATTTTAAAAACACTTTAATATTAGCAATCGCATCACACAATTAAAGCACAATAATAATGAACAGTAACACTTGTCTACTAAATAACACTTCCATAACTTTAAAGTTCTACTAATCGTTAGATACATACTTCGCTCTCGGAATAAAACTGATTTGAATAGCGCACCGCTCCTTTCTTATAACCTGTGAGCAACTAAAAATCAGATTAGAGTCGGCGGTGCAAAGAAAAAGTATGTCTGTAAAGCCTGTTGCAGACGATGTACAGTAACTGGCGCGAGTACTAACGATTAGTACTTGCGCCAGCGTTCATACGTTGGTACCCACTTGTACCTTGCCTTGCACAGTGTTAGTTCATAGCAGACAGCCCTGGGACTTCTCGCAGGCAGGTCTGCAGACAAAAATGAACTTGTGCCAGTAACGACAACGTCATGTTGGTCGTGTTCGAACGATGCGAAGTAAGAGAAAATGTGGTTAGCACGGGATGAAAGCAGCGGAGTGGGGCTAACTGGCGCAAGGACCAAAGCGAGTAAAACTAAGCAACTTGCACTCGCACATTCACTAAGTAAAAACTGTTCACACGCTCAAATTTGATGCACAGTAATAGTACTCGCGCCAGTTACTGTGCATCGTCTGCAACAGGCTTTACTAACGCGGCGTTAGGCTGATCTGACAGTTCATGAATGTAACCTGTGAGCAAATAAAAATCAGATTAGAGCAGGCGGTGCAAAGAAAATGTATGTCTGTGATTAAATAAAAAGTCAATAAATTTGACAGTCTATGAATGCATTACATTAATTAATTCAGTTAATCACAGACATACATTTTCTTTGCACCGCACAGTGGTCCAGAATGAATTTTTAGCGCGTCAAAAAGGGAAAAATTTGACAGTTTGAATAAACGTAAAAATAAAGAAAATCTTTCTATTAATGTTATTTCATGTCGGTCTCATTCGATTAGCAAACATATGATTTTATTTACGCTTCTGTGGCGCTGTCAAATCACCATAAATTTTACAAGTATCAAACGTGACTGAAAAACTAATTAGTTAAACATAAGATTGAAAATATTTTAGCAAGTTTTGTTGGGTAAATTTGGTGAAATCTTGTTACTTTACATTTCTTTAAACAACTTCATTTAAAATCAATCGGATCTAAATGTTTATTTACATAATTTTTTTTATTTCAAATTGTTGTATTAAATATCTACATTTTAAAGTTTCAAAAGACAAGAACTAAAAATAAGATCAAATAAGATGTTTTTACGAGTTATATAATAGTAACTAGTAATTTATTTTAAAATAATTTTGCCCAATAAAGTGCTACTTTTTGCTACTTTTTAAGATTTTTTCAAAATTCTCTCTCTCTACATGAGTAAATACTAATAGATAAGATAAGAGTTTACTGGATACTTAACGTGAAAATTTTTAAAAATAACCAGTAGAATATCAATATACAGGGTGTCCCAACAGTGTGTTCTCGGGCCATATCTCCATAACTATTGAAGATACAAAAAAATTTTCAACACAATTTCTTTTTTAATTTAAGAGATCTCCAATACAAAATTATTTTCATCTATACAGAGTGAATCAAAACAGTGGTGCCGGACAAAACTTTTTTATTTCAAATAGCATGCCCTATATATGAAATCAAATTTGAATTGCCCATAAAATTCTACACATTTTCTGTATACCATTGCCTATACCTAAACCTAACCGTTCTTGAGATATTTAACATTTTGTCTAAAAACCGCCATTTACAGCCACTATTTTATTTATTGATATTTTATTTATTTTTAACCCTAAGAAAAAGATTTTTGGTACAGATGTAGTTGATATATAAGCTTATCGTAAGCCATTATTAAATATATTTTTATCGCTACAGGGTGGTCATGGTAATAAACGAAATCTCAGAAATTTCAAAATGACAGAACTCAATTTTCTTAAATAGCATGCCCTATATTTTTCTATCCTAAATTCTTCGTTTAATAAAGTACTTTCATTTTTGTTAAGTATATCTTATACCTATCTAAGATATTTTCTGAGATTTTTTTTTGAATTATTTCTTTTAAAACGAGTTATTGTCTAAAGTGGCCGTGGAAAACGGCAAACGAATGAACCTGTTGACTTTAATAATTAATTTTCAAGCGACAATAATGTAGAGGCATTAGTTAGTTCTAGTACGTGACTCCTTTAAACAGTTATACATTTTTTTGTACTTACGTCATACATGCCCCAAGCTCTCTATGAGCTTATCAGGAATGCGTTAAGCTGGTTATTGTAATATTGCCCGCTGCGGCTGCGATCGACCTACTAGGTGTTTTCCATCGACATTCGTCTTACAAACCGGGAAAACGCAGAAAACCTAGTTCGAAGGGGCCGAAATGAATCCTGAACACAATCCGACACATAAGTGTTCCATTTGTCACATAGGACCCATATGTACCAGGAGGGGATTCGAACGCACACCCATAATTGTCCGACCAAGCGTCAAGCCCGTTGCCAGCGGATCCAACCAACTTTCGCTATGCAACCATTTAGTAAAGAAATAATTCAATAAATCTAATAATTCATGTCTTAACAAGTACCCAACAGTCTAACACTTTGAAAAATAATTATTAATGTCAACCGGTTCATTGTTTGCCGGTTTTCCACAGCCACCTTAGACAAGTGTTCGTTTTAAAAGATATAATTCAAATAGATCTGAAAATCTCAAAAAATATCGCAGATAGGTATAAGACATACTTAAGAAAAATGAAAGTACTTTATTAAACGAAGAATTTAGGATAGAAAAATATAGGGCATGCTATTTAAGAAAATTGTGTTTTGCCATTTTGAAATTTCTAAGATTTCGTTTATTACCATGACCACCCTGTAGCGATAAAAGTACTTTTAATAACAGCTTATGATAAGCTTATGTATCAACTACATCTGTATAAAAAATCTCTTTCTTAGAGTTAAAATTAAATGAAATATCAATAAATAAAATAGTGGCTGCAAATGGAAGTTTTTAGACAAAATGTTAAATATCTCAAGAACAGTTAGGTTTAGGTATAGGCAATGGTATACAGAAAATGTTTAGAATTTTATGGGCAATCCAAATTTGGTTTCATATATGGGGCATGCCATTTGAAATAAAAAAGTTGTGTCCGGCATTACTGTTTTGATTCACTCTGTATAGATGAAAATAATTTCGTGTTGTAGATCTCTTAAATTAAAAAAGAAATTGTATTGAAATTTTTTTTCTATCTTCAGTACTTATGGAGATATGGCCCGAGAACACACTGTTGGGACACCCTGTATAATCATTTTTATGCAACATATAAAAAAATTGTGGTGTAACCTATCCCAGTTCATTTTTTAAATAGAAAAATATATAAGGTAACAATCCAAAATCAGGCAAAAATTTTTAAAGAAATAATTATATTCTGATATTATGTCATTGGTTTAGAAAATGTATTTTAAAGTACACAATTCTGTTATTTTCACCATTTTAGAAACTTAGATGTAAAAAAATAATTTTGACGCGGTAGAATTTCATTCTGGACCACTGTGCACCGCCTACTCTAATCTGATTTTTATTTGCTCACTTTTTATTAGATTCATTAATTCAGTTAATCACAGACATACATTTTCTTTGCACCGCCGACTCTAGTCTGATTTTTATTGCTCACAGGTTATAATAGACATCCCTGTCATTCCAGCTACAGTGACTTTATAATCACAATGATGACAATGAGCTAAGAACCGCCATTAAGAGGCAAAATTTTAAATGGAAAAGTATTATTTTTATGTAATTGAAATTGATTTAAAAAGCGAAAATAAGTACTTATGCTTGTTTATGGACTTTTTAGTGCAGGTAATACAAAACAGATACGTTTACCCTAAAAATGCGCAAAATAACTTGACGCCATTATGAGGCAAAGACCACTATTGTCATCACTGTCTATATAAAGTCACTGTAATTCCAGCAAACTACCAGAACACCCCAGCGTTCGACTCGAAACTCACCGAAAAATCGAGAAAGGTAGATGGCGTGACCGGACCGAAATTGAATAATCGGCGGCTCAGACGTAACACTACCCGCTCCTTAATTCCGTTCGTCCCGAACAAACTATGGAACCAAATGGTCTATGTGGATCACTTTCATCTTCCCAGGGGGTAGCTTCCGTATTCTGCACAATCGGTCATTAATTCTCTTGATGACTTCATAAGGCCCGTCCCAAGGCACCTACAATTTGCGATACAGTCTACGAGTTCTTCTGGGATTGTACAGCCACACTTGGTCCTCTGGTTGCAATCCCATTTGATTGGCTCGTCTATCGTACCGGGTCTTCATTCTGTCGGTGACCAGATTTATGTTTCGGCGCATATATTAGTGAGTGCTCGTCAAGCAATTCTCGAGGTACTGCAGATACTCGTGCAACTGAAGACGTTCATGACGTGACTTCATTACTTCTTTTTGACATTTGTATCAGCAGTTTTCTCTTCTCTAATTTTTTTGGTACGTTTATAAATAATTTATTCGGCGTTTTAATAAAGATACTTTTATACTGTGGCACAGCATGATAATGATATTTTACACTAATTTGCAACCTATTACGATTTGACGACTAATGAACAGTGACGTCACACGATTCAAATGTGTGAATTTAACAAATTCAAATTTCTTTTATTAATTACTGTAATGCTATAATATTCACCTATAAGAAAAAATAAATTTATCTAAATTATCATATATTCATATGCTTTCAAATTAAAAAAAAAAAACTAAGAAAAAATTTCATGTTGCCTATTGTAGGTGGTCGCATCACGTGTAGTCATGAGATTTCGTCAACTTATTTCGGAGAGGCGATAAATTCGTCAATAAATCCCACGAAAGGATTTTACGGAATACCTTTACGAGATCGCAAATGTAACCGTAAAGATCAAGTTATAATGGGGCCTTATACACCTCCTAGGTAAGTACGAGTACATCATTAAAGTATGTTTTCATATGATCTAAGTGATATTTCGTAGGAATTACAAACCAAGAGACTACTTCGTAACTACAAACTCTCGAGCTCCATTTGGGAAAGGACCCGTGTGTTGAAATTGCCGTTGTTACCATATTGTCTAAGATATTTAATAACAGGAATTAAATTGTTTTCAAGTTAGAATATTTTAAATTTTAATCTAATTTGTACCACTTTCCCAGGAATATCCTTACTCAGTCAATATTAAAATTTTGTACAGTGTCTTTCAAAAAATGTGCAACAAATGAGATTTTACTTTATTATTATTTTTTATCAAATTTATCTGCATTCATTAAAATCAAATTGGGAAATGCCAAATGAAATTTATCTTTTTTTTAAATTTTTGAGTTCTATGTATCTAAGTATAAAGTGACTAATCTCAAGTTAGTGTCCGGGGTTGGTAGTAAAAAGTCGAGTCGCGTCTTCGTGTCGCCATCCCGGGTCCGGGGACAACAACTTATACATTCCACCCACGACTACCTGAAAGGCACTTCGAATATCGCCATGCGGCCCTTTTTTCCCATTTTCTCTAGTAGTAATAACTATCGGCACACAGTCTGGCCGCGCTTCGCGTAGATCTAAGAAGGGTCGTATTGTAGTGCATATTTTCCTTTCATCGCTGATTTACTGTATTGTTTCGTTTCCGATTCGATTAAATCTAGTGTCATAATCACGCGTGTTTTATTGTCCACATCGTACCTCAACAAAAAGATCCCTACATTACGAGTAGTAGATTTTTATGTTTGATAGTTTACAAACATGATTCATGTTATTTATTTCCGCCCGGCAAACTGTCCAACGTGGTACTGTTACTTGCTCGTTTTTACTGTTTTTTTCAATTGTACTGTACTATTTCAACGTGTCGTGCAACAGAAATATGTACCATGAAATTCGTACGAACTGCGTAGTTGTTAATACGTAGCAGGTTTTAATTCAGGCGTTTATACTACTAAGCTTTTAAGTTTTTCGTTAGTTATTTCTGAAATAACACCTTTTATGGAACATATTGTAGTGGTTTGTTACTTATTCAACTTCACTTCGAAATTTTTAAATTTTGATGCAATGTCTTTCTGAGGCTTATCACAGGGATAGAGATTCTTGTAATTAAGAAAACCTATTATTTTTCTTTATGTATAATATGTAATTTTCTAATTATGAACTACCAATAGATTTAAATAAATTGTTTACGATCTTTACGAATCGTCTACAACTTACTTGTTAACTGAATAATTTCTAATTAATTTTAAAATTTTCTTCAGTCGGTTTAAATACCTCAACTAAGATCTTTGCGAATCGTCGTCAAAATATTCTTTGATTGAATTTTTCCTATTTTTATAAAATCCGTTCAATAGGTTTGAATGTCTTAACCACGATCTTTGCGAATCGGTTTTAAATAAGCATTCATTAATCAATACAGTTTTTTATCGAGTGTCAGGTGTGTCAATTACTACTTGTCACAATTTGAATTTAATATAGTCTTTCTACAAAATTATCTGTTCTTTTACGTACTGTTACGTCCTTCAAATTAGATTCACTTGGGATATAATATCACAGAAATGTGTCGCTTAAGTTAGTTTTTGAAAATAAGTGTGTATTAATTAGAATTGTATACAGATTACCTAATTACAACTACGCTGAATTGTTGTTTGAAGAGGTCATCCTTAGACTGTCTGCGTCTTACGATTTCTTATATGTCCTCGGCGATTTTAACGTAAACCTTATGATTTATGATACAGTGCACTAGCTTTACAATAGCTTGAACTCTTGGGTACATTGGATCTGAAACAAATTATAACTCACCCCACTCGTATTACTACGAGAACCTCTACATTGACCATATTATCACAAATTCTAATAATGTTGTTCCGGAATGGACACCATTAGTTCCTCTGATCATTCGCTAATCTGGCGTGTGATCCAATTAAACGCCCTGATAACCTTATATCTTGTTTTTCTTACCGTGACTTCAAGCATATCAATTTAAATTTTAAATGTGATTTAGTTAGGATTTTCTGAGATGAGATTTACTACTTGGATGATATCAATATGAAAATAGAATTCCTAAACACTAAAGTTTTACGATTGTTTGACACACACATACTCATAAAAACATGTCACGCTTCGAACAAATTTTGTCCTTGGCTAACTAACAACTTAAAGCTAATGATGGATTTGTGCCATACAGCTTTATAGAAATTCAAACGTATACAACTATTAGAGCACTGGTCGTATTATAAAACCTTAAGAAATCTAATTATATTAACTGTTAGGTCCGAAACGGGAGCGTATTTACATTTGATTACGAATTATAAGGCCAATGATACTTGGAAATATCTAAAGAATTTAGGTATTTGTAATAGCAGGCAGGTCGCTATCCAGGTTAGTCTTGGTAACGCAAACACAATAATTGAATGGTTTATTTCAGAAACCCGTCAACTGAGATTTTTATCGAAAATGGGATATGAATAGATTCGGAATGGCCTACTGAAAACACACCGTAAGCGTTTTCACGCGAACTTACAGTTTGTTAAATGGATTTTTTTACGCACGTCATCGATTTTTTCCGTAAGAAACACGTCAATACTCTCAATCCAAGTAATAAATCGTAAGTTTTACTTTACAAACATTTGTATAAAGACGTTCTTTTTTCAATCCTAACGAGTGATGTACCTAGGTACAATAGTTATATATAAAACTTGGTTTTAATACTGCCATGTGTCAATGACGTGCGTAAAACGATCCATTTAACAAACTGTATTTGCGTTACCAGGAAGTTTCGAATAAGTTAGACAAACGTCATAACTATGACGTAAGGTAACAATTATCGCGTGAAATTGTTCAGTAACTCAAAAAAGTTAGTCGTGACTTGCGCATGCGTATTACGTAAAAGAATCGTTAACAGTTGCATTGCCATCTTAATACTACTGCCTTTAGGCAGCAAATGTTTTCAGCTGTGACGTCACGGTAAAGGGGTAACTGTCGAACACATAAATTTATTTCACTTAAAAATTTCAAACTTATTTAATAAAAATGTAAGTTTTCTTTATTTATATTACTTTTCTTAACACTACGCGTCTGTAGTTTACACATATCCCTGCGGTAATGTTAAGAAAATGTGTTTATATGAGTTTTAAAAATAAGGTTAAGTGTTAAAAATTTCCGAGGAAAATCATTACAGATCTGTGTGATACTTTCCATCGGGCAAAAAACGCTTTATTGAAGCAATGATTCTGCTTTGTATTGGTATTAATTTGTCCAAATATAAACCCTTCTCATTATTTTCACGGAACCATTCCATCATCTTAATGCTTGGCTCCAACTACTTAAACCAACGAGCTTTACGTTGTTTTGGTGATTTTCGCTTTAAAACGCTTTAACAATAAGTTTAGTGATGTTTTATAATATAATTTGAACAATATAAGACCATATAAGACTTTAAAATTCAAATATCTGTCAATTCTGGTAGTGATTTTGAATTCGGTTAATTATTAATCTTCTACGACTTCGTTCTGTGGCAAAAACTATTAAATAGACTTACCCCATTCTTTACGGGACAATTTTATTTACTTTTTCTTTACAAACACTGATAAAAATGATAAAATAACGCATTTTGAGAAACGTCAAAACCCCTTTATCGTGACGTCACAATTTCTGCCTATAGGCCTGGACTAAATTTCAAGATGGCAATGATAGTTGGCTTAAAGTTAAAAGCTAATAAGCCCCAACTGTCCTAATCAATGGATTATAATTATAAAATACTCTTATTCCAAGCCTTCATGGAAGACTACTTTGAAGTCTCTCCATGTCGAAGTGGCTTAGTAATTCAGCTTTTAGAAAATTTATTTTCTGTGAATGGAATGATATCCTCTTCACCAATATTGTTAATAATGCCCATAAAATTAAAACATGTGCGAAATCAATTTTTTCATGAAGAATGGATAGAAAGATATTTGGATTATGATTTCTTTATCCACTTCAGGATGACGAAGACAACATACCAACACCTTTGTACAGTTATTGCTAAACATGTACCAAAGCAAAAGTACCGTGGTGGATTTAAACCAATTCCATTAGAGACAGAAGTGTTGATAACTGTATGGTATCTTGCTAAAGGTGAAACTTTACTTTCAGTAAGTGATAAGTTTGGTACATGAATTTCATCTGTTTATTATTCTACAAATAAAGTAATTGATACACTTGTAACTTTAATGCCTGAATATATAAAATGGCCAAACATAAATGAATCTGTAAAAATTGTGGAAGATTTTTATCAACGGAGCAGTTATCCAAGTAGGAACACATTTAAAAAAATATATACACTAAATTTAAATTTTGCATTATGCAGATGTATTAGGTGCCATAGATAGATGTCATGTTTCATGCAAAATACCTATAGATCAGCATAACAGTTACCAAGATAGGAAGTTCAATTATTCCATTACATTGCAAGGAATTTGTATATCTTCTCGTTTATTTATAAATAGGGTATCCAGGTTCTATTCATGATGCCCGAGTAATTATAAGAAAGTGGACATTTATTACTTACCTTTCTAATTGGCTTTAGATTCTTAGAGAGTCAGAAATTTATCGACAAATTGTGCGATATGGATCACATAAATTATTCTATGGGAAATATCATCTGGTTGGAGATTCTGCGTACCCACTAAATACATGGTTGATGACACCTTTTAAGTATGAAAATATCTAATTATACAGTGTGGTGATAAAGTAACGCACCAAGCGAAAAAACACCCTTAGCGTTGACTTTTTCGAAAAATGCTCGGACAGGTCGATTTTATTTTTAAAAAAGACATCTTTTACAACCAATTTTAATTTTACGTCAGTTACCACTTTTGCGCCGTGACGTCATCGACACTTTTTTTAAATGACAACCTTTTTTGGAAAATGTCATTTGAAAGCATCCATTTTTCTGAGTACAAAAATGTTAATGAATCACTAGTTGCATAAGAAAATTTTGAAGAAAAAAATTATTGAAAAATGGAAATGTGATTTTTAATCTTAATAAAATTTCAACCTAAAACAATACTTTCTTATAAAAACAACAAAACAACATAATAAAATTACAATAAATGCTGAAAATGTCCTCCACCAACCACTTGACAGTGACCAGCTCGTGTGTAAACGCTGTTAATGAGTCTTGCGATGATTTCACATCTAATGTTATTCATTTCCATCCTAATTTTGTTTTGTAAGTTTTCTTTTTATGGGGTTATCTAAAAGGTTGAGTTTACGTGAACAGACCACAAAATTTGGAAGACTTACAAAACAAAATTAGGACGGAAATCCTTTTATTGTTGATAATTAACTACTTAGTGTGCTGATTTCTAGCTACGAATAAAATTAACTTCTTTGGTTAATCACTAACCAAAGAAGTTAATTTTATTCGTAGCTAGAAATCAGCACACTAAGTAGTTAATTATCAACAATAAAAGGATTTCCGTCCTAAACGTGATGTTTAATTTCGAACAATACTTAAAAATACAGCTTAACAAATGTAAAACTCAACTTATCAGTTCAACGGGCGATTTAATACTTGTGCCCTCGTTCGTGTTTTTTACAGAATTTTCAGTTGTTCCACATCCTTCGGTCGGTCCAGCCATAAATTCCTCCGGAGGGTGAAAGAAAGTTTGGGATCTAACGGTCAAGTGCAAAACATAACTGTACACAGCAGAATTAGAAATATTTATCTTTGCGTTGATGTTAGAAACCAAGTAAACTGATGTTAGAGACCAATTTAGAACTTAAACAACTAAAACACAGGTCCGAACACATAGTTTGGTAAATATGTAATGGACACTTTAAACAAAAATGAGAAAAAAGTTTTTGTCATGTTGCATTTTGAAAAAAAGTCGTGATTAGCAGTTGATTGACTGCCTTTCCTTTGTCAGAACTGATGTCTGGCGTACCTACTAGTGGCGGTAAAGTTGCATATCTTACGCTTTTGCCACGTTTTAGCAACGTCTGCCATTTTTTAGAGTCGTCGTTGATTCTATAACGAATATCGCTGTTAAATTCGTTTATTGTCTCACTGTTCTTAGTGCGTTTCCTAATATACATCTTTTTTTGTTCACTTATTCCGTCAATCTTTTTAAATGTGTCCAGTAGAGTTTTTATGTCGTAAGCAATCCAATCCCTCTGCAATGAGTAAAATGCTTCTTGTATTGGAAGTTTTGGGAGTACTTGAACTTACTGGTAGTCAAAACATAATGTTAGGACGTTATCATTTTGCTGTTCATTCAGCAACAAGTGAAACTGTTTTGTACGCATTTTGTGCACCTTGTAATCACGGGTGGCAGTATTTTTTGCTTCCAAGCAAGACGCTGTTTTCACTTGATACTTTAGCCTTTCACAGTAGCTGCAGATGTCGCTAGCTGGTGATCCAAAACTCAGTTGAAAGTATTTTATGAAAATAGCCGTAATTGACTTGTAAAGATTCATCAATACTGGAATTGTACATTGTACACATTTTAGAAATCGTTAAATCAGACGGTAAATACAGCCTCTAGGATTTTTGTCGGTTATAATGAGACTCGCGTGCTTTAAACTTCCCTGTAAAGAACACTTTCCTTTTTGTGTAGTAGTTTGTCTTTCCATTGATTACCACTTCGATTTTCACGGAACTCTTCGCCATCGTTAATACGTTTTGCTACCCATAAAACTCGCCGGTGTGAAATTTCCAAAAGTGTTTCAAAAAATTTCTTGCACACTTGATAACTTTTAGTTTTCGTAGCAATCTTGTATCCTATTTGAAATTGGTGCGGTTTTCTAGTTGAAGCCGACACACGTTCACGATGTCTTTTATTAAAGTTTGCTTCTATTAAATGAGAAAGTCTCACATTTTGGTTCATTAAGTTATTGTCTTTATAAAACTTCCATTTAACACGAAGCATTGTTTCTTGTCCGACTTGTTTAAATTCGAATTTCTTGTTGTGCGGATGATTACATTGCAACTTCCAGTTTTGTAGCTGCATATCTTCCGCAGGATATCTAGAAAAAATTTCAATTAATAATAATACCAAGTGATTTTTTAGTTTTTTTATCAACTCTTGCTATGAAATTTTAGAAGGCATGTCTTAACTTGATCGTAAAACAAAACACCTTTTGACATTGATTAAAATCTGAAGCTGCAAATTTAATAGTCTTTAAGATCTTTATGCAAGACTTCTTAAAGCAAATTTACCTTTTAATTATTTTCTTTAATTGCATTACGAAAATCTGCTTCTGTAAAAACTGGGTTTGAAAAGGATATTGGTTTATGAACAACTGTCAGTGCTGTTATTAATCTAAGACACATTTTTCTAATTTCATAGCCAGACTTGATAAAAAATTTTAAAAATGACTCGGTATTAGTAACAAATAAACGCGTAGCAACTTACTTGGATTCCTTTACTTGCTTTCTAACCTTTTTTTTACACTTTGCCGTTTTCTGCTACCTACATTTTTTTCACACACTAAGACAGCTCCCTCTTCTTCCATTTCAGTAAAACTTGAATTATAATTTTTTTGTTAAATATTTTGATGACAAATCATACAAAATCTTAGTTTTACAGATTGAAATGAACTACGTAAAACACGCTAACGCACCTACTATGTAAGCATATCGGCATTCCTGATTGGCTGAATGGACATATTGCGGTTGGAAAATAAAAATAAGCGGGACTTGTTGCAATTTGAAAATTTAAGAAATATTAGTCGCTTTATGTAATAGGACTTATTGTGGTTTGTGTAAAAGGTTCAATAACCAACTTGTAGAGGAGGTTATACACTATATAACGACATCTATATCTCAAAATTGCAATTTTTGGACATGTTGCGTTTTGAAAATAAGCTCCTCATATATAAAAATTTGACTTTTATTTAAATTTATTTTTCAGAAATTACATTTATGTTTAATAGATAAGCACTATTTGGATTCTATACGTCCCATCAGAACTACGTAATTGAATTAAAATGCTTGAAAACGTAATTGAATATTTTTATGTGTTTTCAATACTTTTATGAATCAAGATTTGAGGTCATATTTAAAACCAGAGATAGATTTCCACCCGCTGCAATCGCTTGCACTGGTGGAATCACGGAATGGTTTGCGGGTGCATTGCTAATTTGTCTATATTCGAACAAACATAATTTTAAATGTGTATGTTACAAAATATATTCTTTTCTAAAATACAAATTGTTTATAATAAACAGATGTTATTTAAATCTCATTTATTTACCCAGCTTCATAATAGAATTTAAAGGAGACTCTCCCTCACACTTTTGCTCAGCGCGTACTCCGAGCGTAAACGCGAACTTGCCCATAGATAAAGGTCGCTTTCATAATACAACTTTAAATTTAAAGTGACTTTAACCTATAAAAACACATTAGGGCCAGTTTTATATTTAAAGGAGACTTTAAAATAAAGTCATTTTCAAATGTCAAAACAAATATGAAAACATATTTGTTTACACATCAGAATGTGGCCTGAAACAGCTGTACAGTAGGGTGGGTCAAAAAACCAAACTTTGAGATAATCTTACCTAATAGCAAAATTATGTTGTCTTTTAGTGATATGATGACACCTACGAAATATTTTTGAATTTAATTAATATTTAGAGGGTGCGCCTTACGTTTGAATTTTTGAAATTATACAAGAAAGGCCATATAGTACGCCATGAAAAATTCGTATTTGTAATAATAATAATAACAGAGTTATCATCAAAACTGTATACTAAAAGGGCAAGGGAAGTTGGATAAAATTAACACTCGAATCTCACAGCAATGCCTAAATTCGATAGCAAGAAAGATTTCAATATTGAATGATTTTCATTAATTTTTCTGTTGTATTATTTTTTTAATTATTAATAAATGATTATTTTATTCTAAAAACCCTATTTTCCTTGAGACATTTATGTTATATGACTACCAGAATATATTTAAGTTATTCGTATTTCCAAGGCAAAGCGCAACCTGAAGATGAGGTGCTATTTACTTTAAATTCTAGCATTACACTATTTTCATGTAAAGGCAACATAATTTTGCTATTAAAAATCAAAAGCGCAATATTCGTTTTTCTCCATACAAAAATGACCCACCCTACTGTACAGAGCATGCTCGAGGAATCTGCTGTAATCAAAACCGATTTGCATAAAATTGTTATAATTTACATATAGGAAATTTCTAACTAGGACTAAAAAATGTGCGGGAGCTCCGTCTTGCATCAAGCACATATTCATTTTTTCATTCTAAGAGTAGTGGCAAAAAATTATGCTGAAAATCAAGATACAGTCAAACGATTAGTGGACCTATCAGATGATCTCCCAAAAAACTACACCAAACGTTGAATCAAAAGTGGTGGTAATGATAAGATTCGACAATGGCATGGGCCAAACATGGCCATTGTGAAAATGAAATATGCCTTCTCTCGTGAACCTTGCTTCGTCCGTAAATAAAATGTTAGTAACAAATTGTGGATTTTCTGCAACTCTTTTCTGTACCCATCGGCAAAACACAACTTGTGGAACATAATCAGACATCGTAAGAGCCTATACCCTTGGAATATAGTATGGGTACAATTGGTACTCATGTAAAATTTTCCAAATTAGCGAAGCATTAACATTTATTTCGGCAGACAGTCTTCGGGTATTGATTTTCTTCAACTCTTGAATGTCCAGCAGCTGCATCGCAGGAGTAGAAACTGATTTCGGTCGGCCACTACCACGTTTTTTTCATGTAAATGCACCATCTCCAGATAGTCATTGATGCAATGTATTAAAGAATTTATCACTCGGAAGTATCCGGGTCGGGAATGCTTCGGCGTAAAGGCGACGTGCCTCATAACTAAGGCTCGGATTATATGCAAAATGCATATTTGTTATTAAGAGGTATATCAACAAAATTGTAAGTTTTCTATGCATATCTAATGTTGTTTGATTAAAAGAAGCTAATTAAAAAATGCATATTTTGCATATTTTGGCACCTTCGTGCATATTTTAGGAAATATTGCATATTTGTGCATATTTTCTTCAAATCAAAAATTTCCAATTAAAAATTTCAGTTCAAGTTAAAAAGAATTAGTATCCTGCTGAGTGTTTCCTTCTTAAATTCGTTTTGAATGGCTATCTATAATGCCTATAATTCTTCCATTCGGATTAGTAGTTTATTTACATGAATATTTACAAGGTAGTTACAGGAGCACACACTAGGTAAAGCTCGGTTGTAAAATGGGACCGAACCGTGCGATATGAATGACTTCAAGTAAGTGTTGTAATTTTAGATTTTGTTGGGCAAAGGCCTCTGATTCTCGGGCAAACATACTTTCTAAGGGCTTTATGACGCTAAACTCAAGTGGTTGATTTACTACGTCCAGTTGTAAACTGGCATACAATATTAACTACGGACGAAACGAAAGTGCCTACACAGTGATTTGTTCGAAACCCTTAAAAAATGTGTTGGAAAAAATAAAACTAAAAACATATTTAATTGTGAGGCGCAAGTCCGAACACTAGGTTTTTAAAATAGCTTGCTTGAGGCAAAACCAATTTTTAGTTGTTCTCTTTCGTTCATCGTGTGCAGTTCAATATGCCGAAAATACAAAGTTTAGTGTACTCGTGGATAAAAAATTATCCCGAATTGGTATTCAACGAGGACCAAGCTTCACAAAATAAAGTATTCTGTAGAGCATGCGGAAAAAATGTAAGTACGCCTACCAATATTGAGATAAATTAATTTTGTTTTTTTTTTAAAAACGTCTACAAATATATAGTTGTAGTTATATTTTACCCGACCTAGGAAAAGTGTCAATAATTATCCACAGGCGATGAAATCGCGACAATTTTTTCTCTTTTTGAACCTTTCAGTTATCTTATCTGCTACTTCATTTTAACAACTAGTATACTCGTATAGGCATAAAAAAGTTTTTTGTAAATGTTTTTCTAAAAACTTGATGATTTTTAAATTTAGCTAAATTTTTTAATGTCTGTAACATAATTTGTAATATAATGTTTTTTTTTTTTAATTTTAAGGTGTCATGTGAGAAGAAATTTTTAATTAAGCAGCACGTAGATACTGCTTTACACCGGAACAAACTAAATAAACTCAACTCTGGAAATGGTTCTCAAAGTCGCCTTATTGAAACATTTAAAAACATGGACAAAAAGACGGCGGAACAAGAGTTCTCCAAGGAGTTGTGTGAGGCATTCTTAAGCGCCAATATTCCATTATCAAAAGTACAAAACACGAAATTAAAATGTTTTCTTCAAAAATATTCCCGACATCATGTTCCCGATGAAAGTACATTAAGGAAGAATTATGTGAACCAAATTTACACCGAGGTAAATACCGAAATTCGTTCATTGATTGGTAACCACTTGCTCTATTTTGAAGTGGATGAAACTACAGACTCTTGTGGTCGATATATTGCTAATCTGTTAATTGGTTGTCTTGATGTTGAAAAAGCTAGCAAATCGTATTTAATAAGTTGTAAGCAGTTAGATAAAACTAACAATTGTACAATAACTCGGTTTATTCATGAAGGATTAACAAATTTTCTTCTGCCTAATCCAATTCCACATGAAAAAGTAATATTGATGTTATCGGACGCTGCTCCTTACATGTGTAAAGTCTCAGCAAATTTAAAAATATTTTTTCCTAATTTAATTCATACCACTTGTTTGGCACATGGTATTAACAGAGTTGCCGAAGAAATCAGAAACCAATTCCCTCTTATAAATGAATTAATCGGCAACGTAAAAAAGATTTTTTTAAAAGCGCCATTGCGAATTCAATTGTATAAAGAATCATTTCCGGGTTTACCGTTGCCTCCACAACCAGTAATTGGTGGGGCACGTGGCTAAATGCCGCAATTTTCTATTCAAAAAATTATGAAAAAATTAAAAAAATTATTTTAGAATTCTCTGACGAATCTACTTCTATTAAAGAAGCCAAAAAAATTTTCAAAAATAATGTAATACCAAATCAATTAGCGTTTATTGCAAGTAATTTTTCTGTAGTGGCCGAAACAATTTTAAAATTAGAATCAAGAGCTGCTTTTGACTGAATCAGTAAATTTAATAAACAAATGCCATAGAGAATTATTATCAGCTGTTACAGGAACTGGAAACTTAATTTTTAAAAAGCTTAACTCAGTAATGAATAAAAATGAAGGATTCAAAATTCTGTCAAAAATGTCTAAAATTTTGAATGGGGAATTTGTTGATGACGATGACCTTGATTGAATTAGATCCATATATTGTAAGCAATTTAAAATATGCGCCCATTACTTCCGTCGATGTTGAACGATCTTTTTCGACGTTTAAACATTTACTAGACGACCGACGACATTCGTTTAAAATAGAAAATTTAGAGAAACACCTAATTGTCAATTTTTTTCATAATAATAAATAGGCATATAATATGTATATAAATATATTACTCATGTTATTTTTGTTAATAGGTAGGTATATTGCTAAATGTTGTATTTTAAAAATGTACAATAATAAGAATAAATATGTTTTAGTTTATTAAATTGGAATGGACTTTCATTTTTTATTGTTAAAAGTTTTGCATATCGGTGCATATTTGGCATATATTAGAGCATATTTTTTAATATCTTGTGCATATTCTTGTGAAATTACGTGCATATATATGCGCATATTTTACAGATTTTCCGTGCATATAATCCGAGCCTTACTCATAACCATTACCATTAGCACGACCATACATGAAATGCATATCTACCATTTATGCACTGAGAAAAGTAGGACCAAAGAGTACGTTTATATTAACAAGAATTCCGAACATTTTATTCGGATTCGCTTTAAAAACCGACTTAGAGTACAACTGCAAAATTAACACTGTGGTTTGTTGTTTAGAGTATCATTTCCTGTCACGATAAAATTACCGGAGTAATTAACAAAAAGTCAGACATGACATTTTAGTAGTAGGGATGGGCCGATTCTGGAACCTGCTCCGACCTTGACGGAAAAATTCAAGGTCAAGGTCGGAGGAGGTTCCAGAATCGGCCTATCCCTGACGTGACCTTCGCCATAACCTTGACATGGAGGAGGTTCTAGATTCAAGGTCA
Organism: Dorcus hopei; assembly: GCA_033060865.1. Taxonomy (NCBI): domain Eukaryota; kingdom Metazoa; phylum Arthropoda; class Insecta; order Coleoptera; family Lucanidae; genus Dorcus; species Dorcus hopei. The sequence continues at coordinate 61,382,893 of CM065426.1, read as the reverse complement.
AGGTCGGAGGAGGTCCCCCCCCCCCCCCACCCCCCCAAGGTTTTATTCGTAATTGAATGGAATCAGAATGCCATTACATTCAAGTATATCAAACTCACATAAAGAAACAACATTCACTTTTTTTATCAGCACGCTCAAAGCACACGCTTTATTTTAAAAGCTTTCCTACTGCGCAGGACCCAACACCTTTTTTAAAGCAAATTAAAAGTTCTTTCAAGAAAATGAATATAATTTTAAAAATATTCACGTTTAAAAAGAACTACAGCAATAAACAAAGGAATATCAGGATCTCCAGAGCGCCCCCTATATGTTACGTTAAAAATAGGAAGATATTCAGATTCAGCAGTACAAGAAACCTTTAAATACCAAATTACAATTAAATATCTCTAAAAATGAACGAGTGTTGCTAAAATATTGAAATAAAAAAGTTATCTTTGTAAGGCCATAACTTTTTAATGAAGCAAAATTGTACTAAGATAAATTGGTCTATATCGATTTGTTTTGACCCAAAGAAGCCACCCTTGAAGTATGGCCCATTCTTTACCGGACACCCGGTATATCTGTAATTAAATCCGAGGGGAAGTAACGCCGTACTTGTTGAAATTTAATTTATAAGTAGTTTAACGAGGATAAACGGCTGTTGAATGGGCGTTGTTTAAAGAAGAACCCCTTTTAACTTCTGTCGATATTTCGCAATTTATTTATTGCTTCATCAGGACAAAACTGTGTAAAAGTATAAAACATGAGCAACGTGATACAAAAGTTAGGTTATGTATCCTCGTTTATCCTTACCGATCAATTCACCTTAGATTTCTCACTAACATCTGTCCCTTTCCTTACCTATTATGGTTATATATTTACGCCTGCAATTTCGCTCGTAACGACCCAATATTTGAGTTTATTTACGGAGCTGTTTACACACGAACACTCGTACACACCGTACTTTCTGTAATTGCAACATACCACAGAATAACAGATAGGACAAAAGCCGTCGGCACCTTTTTGATCTTCTTGTACCCAGTTTCGATGACCTTGCGCCATTTTGTAAAGCTGTTCAGCGGTAAATTTTGAATGTTCAATCAATATACAAGTAATGTAACTAATACTTTCTGACTAATCAAAATTTCTAAATTGTAAAAAAATTATTTACAGTTGGTTCTTGTCCGATGAAATTTGTATCACAAAATCTTCTAAGCCGACACTAAATTGCGCAACTATACACTTTACGTTTCGCAGTCGTTCGACTGCTTCGTCGAACGACTGCGAAACGTAAAGTGTATAGTTGCGCGATTTAGTGTCCGCTTAGAAGATTTTGTGATGTAAAAAAATTGTTAACTTTTGCATTATAATAAAAAAAAAATCTTTTTTTTGTTTATTTCTTACTTGAGATTCACAGAAGGAAAATGGTAGGGTATATGTAAAACAATATCCGAAAGTAGGTTAATGTTATTTTTGGTGATAATTTATCTACACACTAAGTTGTATGAAAAATAAGAAATAAATGAAAATATTTAGAAAGAAAACGCAGATCTAAGAAACAAATTTTATTTACTACATATAAATAAACAATAACATTACAAAAACAAAAGTTACTTGCTAATGTTTCTATATTTTCTTTATCACTTGAGGAACTTTTCTCTTGCTGACGTTTGCACATTTTCTTTATCACTTGAGGAACTTTTCTCTCCAATGCGTTGAGAGGCTAAAATCAAAAATTATTGAAAGGTAGTTTCACTACAGAATCACTCGTTCAGATTGAAAGAGGAACGTCTTTATACGAATGTTTGTGAAGTCAAACTTACGATTTATTACTTGGCTTGAAAGTTTTAATGTGTTTCAGACAGAAAAAATCAAAGATACAAACTGATGCACATAATTAGTTTGTTGTCAGGGTTTCAATTTACATTGTTTATTTTCTAAATGGTCGCGTTCAGGCAGAAAAGATGTTTGCAGCGTTACAGCACAGCATAAAGTTGTAGCTTGTAGCGCTCTAAATTACCTATACTGGCTTTCTGTCATAGGGGTTATGAATTCATTACGCTGTAATGTAGCGTATACAGACCATGCTTGATTATCGCGGTCGCTTGAAGAAAGTGCTGCAGGTTTACTGCCTAAAGCACTGTAGCATTGCGGTTACCTGAACATAACTCTAAGTAAATATAAAATAAACAACGTGCGTCGAAACCCTGACAACAAATTGATGGCGTTCATGTAATCTTTCGTTTGAACAGTACAAGTAATAACTAACTTTATTAACACCTACATTTGTTTCTGTCTTTTAAGATTGAGTATAGCAACAAGTGATTACAGAATCCATGTTGTGTTTCATTTAATTCCATGTGTTGCTCTTACCTTCCATTTCAAGTGAATGTCCTGATTTCGATGCAGTTTCTTCAAATACTGTTGGAACAGCATGTGAGTGAATACGATTTTGCCAAATATTAATAAACATTTATGTTTTTCAAAGTGTTTTCCACATACATGTTGTATTTGTAAGTTTTGACAAATCTCTATTTAAAAGATCTTCTCGTTTACAACTATAAATCCATTTCAAGGCTCTGTATGTACAATAATACATTATTATATTAAATTAGTTTAAATTAAATATACAGCAGTTAATACTTAATAATAATAATAATAATAATAATAATTGTCTTTATTGGCCCAATTTAACAACAACAAGATGTAATTAGAACTGGTAACAATGACCAAAAGGCGAAGTTCAGTAGCAGCAGCGCTGAACTGTTCTTCCACTTAACCTTAACTTAACTTACGTAACAATGAATACTAACTAAATAGGTAACTATTAAGAAACAATTATACAAATGAGACGTACAGAAAGAAAAAAAAAGTAAAATCGCTGAGGACACACTAGAAGTTAATCAGAAATAAGTTCAATTCAAGCAGACAGAGCTTTAATCTGCTTCATGTGTAAAACCTGGCTGAATTTCCGTTTAAAGTTAATTTTGTTCAAATTTTTTAGGCCATGAGGCAATGCATTATATATAGATGCAACATTAAATTGGAAAGATCTTTCAAAGAGCGCAGTTTTATGAAAGAAAAAAAAAAGCTGTAACATTGGTTCAGCATAATAACGTGAAGCCAATGTTCTTTTCTTTTTTGTTTTTACGATGTTTACGAAAGAGACAATTTAATAACAAACAGCAATAATCTTAGAAACCCTTAACCAACGCTCATAACCTCAAATCAAAACATAAACAACAGCTTTAGAACATGGCTGATCCGAGTTTGCGCACTAAAACTAAGACAAGCTATTGTCCCTTCTGTTATTCTGTGAACATACACAGTATACTTTAAGGTTGGAGTCAATACTACGACGAAGATATTGAAACTTGTAGTATCAGCAGGTTCCTTCATTTTTATTCATACCACCCAATAATTAACGCGTGATCAATATCTTTTCTAATCAAGTGACCTATGGAAATAAAATCATGTGCCTTTGATTAGTTCATTATTTCAAATGCCATTTGAATTAGTTTTATTGCATTCCTATCGTTTTGTATAGGAATGCAATATAAATATGTAATTCAAGTGGCATTTGATATAATGAACTAATCAAAGGCACATGATTTTATTTCCCTAGGTCACTTGATTAGAAAAGATATTGATAACCTGTTATAAGCCTGAACTTCAACTTGCAATCGTGCGTTTTTATTTATACATGTGAGAACATTATAGTGTTTTTATTACATTATTATTATATCTTCTAAATAAACGGTACTACTGTTGTTAAAATTTCAGCACTCAGGACCTTTACCAAACGGAGACTCATTCGCCGTATTCAAATAGTAACTATTCGGAGTGTAATTCCTAAAATCACGTAATTAGACCGAACGAAAAATTTCGCTCTTTGTTTACCTCGGAGGAGTGTAAGGACCCATAAGGACTTGGTTGCTGCTTGTACAAATAAGATCGAGATTTGGCAATCCGTAGAAACCTTTTGTGGGATTTATCGTCGAGTTTATCGCTTCTCCAAAGTAATTTGATGATATCTCGTGACTGCATTTAACATCACCGTCTAAAATAGTAAAACAGGTAAAATAATTAAAACGACATGTAATGTAAACAACTTAATTTTAAAGTTAGAAAAAGCCCAAATTGCTGTACGGAGGATGCTCATAGATCTCATTGCGTTCTATCCGACGTACAACAAACTTTTAAAAAAAGTTGATTCTCCCCCTTTTACTGTTTGATATTGAACTATGCTTAGAATAAAAATACCAATTCATATTCAATAATACTAATTCATACTATTATTTTAAAATACTTACTGCAAGCGGGTTGGTTGACGCCACCGTTCACATAGAAATTTATATCTGCGTCGGAAACGGCCTCTCCATTAAAGCCAACATTTGTGTGAATTGCTTCGACGAAATTTCCAGAACTACGTGTTACATACGAATGCGTTTCGAATAGAGGACCAGCCGGATCCAAGCCTACAATTCCAGAATAAATTGTCTTATAAGTGTTATACAGGGTGTTATCGAATTTGAATTATTTAACGAAATTATATATGGTGGAAGCATGGCCTTCTAAATCAAAAGCGAGTTCTAACTGGCCTGGGCGTTTTGAAAAATTTACATTGAATTTTTGTGTTCGAGAAAACGCCAAAAGTCGACACTTTGGCGCTGGTTATGGGGCACTGACGGCAATGAGTGAAGTGCACTGTCATTATTGTCAATCAAAGTGAGTTCACGCAAAATTAATTAATACTGTGATTACCGTAATACAACATAATTTATGTGATATAAACTTTATAGATTCATGCACAAATCATTTGATCTCGTCGGGGTGAAGTACGCTTGCGCAGTAAAGAAAGACTGGCACTTTCGTGTTATGAATAATTACAACAAGTTACATAAAAGAGTTTCGACTTTTGATAATGTAAAACGTGTTAAAAAGGCCGTTGATAATTACGCACAATGAGAAAAGAAGCTTTATTATACATGTTGTAACTTACCACAGAAATTATTTGTATATGCAGGTAAGATTTTCATCTAAAACCGTAATAGTTTAATGCTAAATTAAGTTGTCGAAATTGGACATAAATACTCCACCTTATTCCAACGTAAATAATATCCAGTATGCTCAAATTTTTACAACAATAACATTAATTGTTCTTACACGAACTCATCCATCATTCACATGTGACAGAACTGTCAAAATTTTAGGTTAAGAAAGCGCCCTGTAAGCAGTGCTTGGCGGAGCACGCCTGAACTGCACTTTTGCGCAGGCCAGATAGAACTCGCTTTTCATTTAGAAGGCCATGGGTGGAAGTATTTGTTGCACAAGTAAGTTCAAAAGAAAACAATAAATAAAGAAACAGGCAATTTTATTTTATGGGAAACCCGTTACATCGCAGGAATACCTCCGGTTATTGAAGATTAACCATCCATAAAACTGCAGATACTTATGTAGATGTCCAAGAAACCTTGTGCATTTACATTTTTTTATTGGTGCAAATTTTAGTGATAATAATAACCACAAAAAAAAACGTTATATTAAACATGACTAAATAGGTTGCAGGTATCTGATTCTCAAGTATATTTGGAATCAATTAAATTTTAAGCAACATTAAAAGTACATCACCTGTAAAACGTTTTGGTTGAAGGTTTTCATTTGCAGTAGTTAAAAGAGTTCCGGTTAATCCTCCCACGTGCGCGCCAAGACTTAATCCTATAATGTGAATGGATCCGATCGTGACATTGGTGTTCTGCAGAAGAGCAATTATGAACCTTGCCGTACAATTTGCAACTGTCGGAAAATTAATGACTGACTGAATGTAACACGGTATTGTAGCTGCTGGACCGTAATCCACAGAGATCACATTGTGCCCTGTTGAAAGATATTCTGAAATAAAAGGCTTTTAAAATTACATATGCTATGGACTATACTCATTAGTACCTGGTCTTATTTCCGGATTCGGTGTGTAACTTTTATTTCCGGTGTAGCCGTGAATAAGTATGTCTAAGGGAGCATCCTGTATAAATGGGGCGTTTCTCAAATTGTCTGCGTCATATTCCTTTAGTTCATATGCATCTGTGGTGCTGTAAATTTTGAATTGCGACATATTTAAGTGATTTTGATAATTTGTTAAGATTACACTTACTTTGTGTACAGCCAGAATGTAATGTTTGGATTAGGACATATTCTTTCGATTAAAATGTTGTTGCAACTTGGACTGAGGACTCCAGCATTGGCAATAAATGAGGCCAAATTATTTACGATGATATCGTTTAGTAAATTATTTACTGCAGACAAATTTGCAGTTACAATGCCATTTACAGTGGTTGTGACGTTGGTAAGGATGTCTCCTACTGTAGATAATAGTCCTGCCTCATTTAAATTGAAACCTAAAATAAAAGTGAATAAACATTACTAAACAAAAACTAGAGAAAATTAATATTATGAAACGGAAGCAACAACAAGATTCCAGAGTAATTGATCTAGAAAACAGTGCGCCGCACCGAAAGAAGAGGAGGCTATAAGATATGGTAGTACATCGGGCACAGATATAGGGCTACACTCCTGCAGAGTATCCAGGCCGAACGTTGGAAGTAACATTTTTATGATTTAAAGAACATTTTGTGGCAAGAAAGGGACTAGGAAAGTGTGTACTCATTCTGGATGGTCGTACATCCCACTGTTTATTAGAATTGCTGCAACTTGCAAATGAAAATAATGTTATTATTATTTGCCTTCCGAGTCATACCACCCAAGCCTTGCAACCCTTAGATAGAAGTTTCTTTAAACCCTTAAAGGACTATTTTAAACAAGCCACTCAAACATTTATATTTCAAAACAAAGAGAGAAAAATAAGTAGATATAATATTGGTCAATTGATTGGTGAAGCTTGGAACAAAGCAGCAACATTTGGTAATGGAATTTCTGGATTTGAAACCACGTTTCCAAATCCAGTGACCAGAAGCAGTACCAGACTATTTTTTCAAAATATCAAATACCGCAAATCAATGCTCTAGCTCTACTGAAATTCAACATCAAAAAGAAGCAGATGGAAATAAAAATATTTCAATAGTTACTGACTTAAATGTAAACGAAGAATAACAAACATCAAATTTATTAGATCTTTCAGAAGATGTTTTCGTTAAAATTTTACAACACAAGAGGACACTGGTGTACATGGTGCAACAGAGATAACTATCCAACTGCTGAACAAAAATATTGCATGTTTATCATCTTCTAATGTTGAAATAGTTGAAGAACCAAAGTCGACCACTTCGAAATATCTTCATGAAGTTTCTCCCATTCCCACGATACCATAACGAGCGCATAAGCGAAAACCAAGTGCTGAAGTACTTACATCTGCTGAAAGTATAAAGAAAAAAATTAAAAATAAAGTAATAAAAGAAGAAAAAGAAAATAAGTCGTCTAAGAAAAATACTCAAGCAAAACCTTCAAAAGCAAAGTCACTATGGGAAAAACCAAAGAAATTATCTAAAGCAAAGACAGAACGAGAGGCATTACCATTAACATCAGTATTTTTAGCGAAACCCACTTCTAAACAAAATAATGGTAACAATGACGAAGACGTGGATTGCGCAGAATGTTTGGAAAACTTCTATCGTACGAAACTCAATATTGATTGGATCAAGTGTATCGGCCGTAATTCATGGATTCGTGAAACATGTACAATGTACGAAAATGTAACAAAAAACAAGAACAAAAAAGAAGGAAGTTATGAAACGAAAACTGTTAAAAAATTAATATTAAAAAATAAGGTTTTATATAAAAAAATATTCCTTGTGAATGTTAATTTTTGTCATTTTTTGTACGAGAGAATAATTATATTTTATTTAACTATTTGCATTACTCTGCCAATTATCTCCATAAAATATTACCAAGGATTATATACCATAAATCCCATATAGTGTGGGATATATGTGTGGCCAACTGCATATGAAGTTTTAGAAGCATTTTTTAAGTATTTGTTGCTATTTCTAAGTATTATTTTTAACAGTGTTTTCAAATAGAACGAGTAAATCACTCGCTTGCAAAGCCTTGATGTTTACTTATTTCAATTATTTTTTTATGCCATTTTATGCTTAAGTGGGGCATATACCAACTTTACCCTAGTTCATTATGATGTCAGCCATTCACAAGACCCAATAACAATGTTTTAAGTACTACCGTCTACCGTCCAGGGGAGAAATGTTGCATTTCCTAAGGTACTAAATCAACATACTTCGTATGGAGGTAACGCATTTAGTGATTTTTTATGTCTATCCTTGTCGCACATTCCTCTCATCTAGGGATAAAAAACAGTTGGAAATATTATTTGAAGTGACGTTTGTCGAAGTTACTGTCAGTGGTTAAGAAAATTGAGTTTAAATATCGCATCTCAAACTTTTATCGCATGACATTTAATGATTCCGCCTTTCTCGTAAAAGAAAAATTCTGCATTTCTTAAAATAACAACATTTTGATTGGTAAATAACTTAACTAGACATAACCTAATACACTTTTAAATTGAAATCAGTGACATTGTGGTAAACAGAATTCCCTAAAACTGTTATCTTCCTTATTGCACTTGCGACAATTATATTTGTTATCTTTGTTTCTCAATCCTCTCACGCAGTGTAGCCACCCGTAGCGGAATTCCGCTACTGTAGCGGTTTTTTACTCCTTGTAGCGGCGTAGCGGCGGAAACACCATTTTTTTTAAAGTAGCGGAATCTGATTGGGAGACTACTATCGGTCTACTTTAATTTATATTAACGTTCTAAGAATTCAATTAAAAACAAACATTTTGTAGTATATAAAAAATCGGATAAAGACTCCATATATGTATGTTTATAGAATGCCAACAACGAACGATTGTTCTAATAAATTATAAAATAAAATTATTTCGCTTATATCACTTCATTTCACGTTCAGTGTAAACCAGTCTTTCTCAAAGTGGGCGATAACGCCCCCTTGTGGGCGCTGGAGGCCTACAGGGGGGGCGGTAAAAGGCACAGAGAAAATTGGGGGGTCTCATTTAAAATGTAAGTTTGAACTCGGAAATAAGATAAGGCTACAATTTAACTAAAGATATTAAAGTAATGATTGCGATTGTGATTTTTAAGATGTAGTAAAGTTAAAAATTTTTGGGGGCGCTTTGAAAATAATTGATTCTCAAAGTAGGCGGTAGACGAAATTAGTTTGAGAACATATGGTGTAGACCAAAAATCTATATTCTAAGGCTGCGTTGTATAAAAGGTTTGAGCCAGGATTATCTTTAATCCTAAGTTAGAATGTGATACTTGTTATGACGTATAGCATTTTGTGTGTCACATTCTAACTTAGGATTAACTTTAACCCTGGCTTAAACCTTTTATACAACGCAGCCTAAGTCGACGGAATAACGTAAATTAGAACTATCGAAAAATCGTATCAGCGTCTTCAATGTACCACACTTTAAATCATAAATAGGAAACTAGAATTTAACATACAGCAACTTGCATTGTGTTTACCATTACAGAAAACTCTTAGCGTAGCGGTTTTTTTTAAATGTAGCGGAATTATCGGATCACGGTAGCGGCAGGATACGCTAGGCAGGTGGCAACACTGCTCTCACGAGAGGAATGGAATTGCGTTACCTGTACGAAGTGTTGATTTAGTACCTTACCATTTCCGACTGAGATGTTCCATCCAGCGTTGCTATATGTACGATAATTATCGTTTTTGTACGATTTTTTCATAATGCATACGATGTACGATAACGCCTATACGATAATGGCAAAAAGTACGATATTTTTTCATTTTCTAGGTTACGTTTTGCGAATTTAGGACTGCATTCGTAAACTCTCCTAGGAAGTCCTAAGTATATTTTTTCTCTCTCGTGTAAATGATTTTGTATATCTTGCTTTACATCAGGCTTTACATTTTATTCACTCTTAGTGTTACCCAAGGAGACTTTATGAACGCAGCCCTAGTATATATGTAATGTATAGACCTCGCAACATGAGATAGAACAGAGGGCGGAGTTTATCTGCGCAGTCACGCAAAATTATACATAAAAATAGATGCGTAATAGATTGGCTTCGTGTCAGATGTTTTACGTGTGAGTGCGGTGAAAAAGTGTTGCAAGGTGTCTTTTTGTGTATAAGTTTAGTTAGTGGAAGTAATCAAGTCAAAATATAATGTCAGATTCAGATAGTGATAATGAAAATCAAGAACGCAGTGCAACGCCTGAATATAAAAAATTAAAACGTGGTGAGAGTTCGCAAAAATTAACACATAGAATTCAAAAATATCGTGCAGAATGGGAACGTGATTCAAGATTTAAAGCTTGGTTGATTCGAGCGCCAGGTATAATATTTTTTATTCTTATAATTCACGTTAAGTAAATTTATCTTTTAGAATCGTCGAAAGCAAGATGCCGAGCATGCAATGTAGATTTAACAGCGGAGTTAATGGTTTTAAAAAACCATGCGAAATCGGCAAAACATTTATTAAAAATACAGAGTATTCCTAAAACTTCAATTTCGGATTTGTTCAGTAAATCTGAAACTAGCTTAGAATCACAGAAGAAATTAGCTGAAATTAAGATAACCGCTTTCTTAAATGAACACAACATATCTTTCAACTGTGCGGATCACTTGACCAAAGTGATTCAGGAAAGTTTTCCAGATTCGCAAATTGCGAAACAAATAACGTTAGGTAGATTTAAAGCTACTCAAATAACAAAAAATGTAATTGGTTCTTGTTCTGAAGATGAAATAATATCTTATTTAAAAGATAACCAATTCAGCTTGATCATAGATGAATCAACTGATATTTCATCTGTAAAAACACTGTGTGTTTGCGTTAGATTTTTCTGTCCACTAGTATGTAAAGTTGTTACACTTTTTTGGAAATTGATTCAGGTATTTTCTGGTGACGAATCAGATAAAGCTAATGAGGGAGCCACAAGTGAAAGACTGCATAATGAGCTAATGACGCTTTTTAGAAAAAATGCAATTCCTTTACATAATTTAATCGGCTTTGCATCTGACGGGTGTAACACCATGTTTGGCAAACTCAATTCTGTTGCAAGTCGATTAAAGAACAGTAGACCGGGAATAATAGTGAATAAGTGCATCTGTCATTCATTACACTTATGTGCCAGCGAAGCTTGCAAGGTGTTACCAAGACGATGTGAAGATTTAGCTAGAAATGTTTACAGTTTTTTTAAAAATAGCGCGAAACGTCAAGCTATGTTTAAAGAATTTCAAGATTTTTGTAATGTGGATCCTCACAAAATTCTTCGCCCGGCACAAACTAGATGGCTGTCGTTATTACAAGTCGTTAATCGAATTTTAGAACAGTGGGAACCATTAAGATTATTTTTTACGTCAAATTATCTTGAACATAGAATTATAGCAAGTGAAGAAATATACCATGCACTCAACACAAATGAGTTAAATTATGTTTTATATTTTTACAGTGGGTACTTCCAAAATTTGTGGATCTTAATAAATATTTTCAAAGCGAGAAAGTAGTTATTTTAGACTTGCATAAAAAAATGATAGAAACTTATAAAGATTTATTGGCATCATATGTTAATCAGAATTATTTAAATAAAACAGATATTGATAAAATTGATCCCGCTAATAGCAGTTACTTTATTCCATCAAAAAGCATGTATCTTGGTGTCGGAGTACTTAAAAATATTGATTTGATAGAAGATGATTTAATTAAAGAAGATTTTTTTGAGCGATGCAGACGTTTCTTAATTACATCTTGCCAAGAAATTAAGAAAAGATATAACTTTACGCATCCTGTTTTCAGCCAATTACAAATTTTGGCAAAACATAATATTAAAAAATACGAAACTTTAGTTCCTCTTATGAATCAAGTTTCAGACATTTGTAATCTCAGTAGTGTTAATGAAATGCAGAAAATTGATAGCCAATGGAGGAAACTGAGAAATTATGAGTATCTTCCTGAAGCAGAAGAAATAGATACATTTTACTACGAATTAAGTAAAGTAACTGATGCGAATAATGAGAAGGTTTTCCCAGATTTATGCAAATTTGTCAAGAAGATTTTATCGTTACCTCATTCGAGTGCTAGCTGCGAGCGAGTATTTTCAAAAGTTAATTTAATAAAAACTAAAAGTAGGAATCTATTACTGACGGACACTCTAAATGGTTTACTGTTGTCATCGCAAAAAATAAATCTTGAGAAAAATTGTTTTACTTTTAAACCAAGTGTTAAAATGCTACAAAGCATGACTGCGGCTAATTTGTATAGAAAGAAGATTACTGAAGATAATACCGAGAGTAGTAATGATGATGAAAACGAGATTATTTTTGAATTAACTGAATAATTTTTTTAAGGTAAAATTTGCACAAATACGTAAAAGTTTATTTGACATACAAGTTTTTAATTTTACAGGTTCAACTACAGGAAGTTAATGAAACAGTTCACAGCTCTTTCGCTGTTTTATTTTATAATTGGTAAGCTATCGTTACTATTAAGTAAAATTTTCTAGTTCATTCGATGGGTTTTATTGTCCAGTGTTACATTATGCTTTCAAGATTTCCCAAACTTTTTCAAAACTTTTGCTCATTGATGCTGCCAACCTAGTAAATTTGTCTCAATTATTTAATACAACTGATATTACTTTTCTCTTACACATCAGCAAATTTAATGTCAGTACGATATTATTTTAAAAAATACGATAATATGTACGATAAAGTACGATAATTTTGACAAATGAAAACGATAATTCTACTTTTTACATGTAGCAACACTGGTTCCATCTGTTAATAGAAGTTCACATTTAGCGCTTAGATATAAATAACGCAATATACAGACTGATCATTATATATTGTCCAGAAAAAACTACTTTCCTTGAGTACATCAAACTTTAGGTCCTAACTGATACTAGCCACAATATGGCCACAGTTATTTGACACTTGAGCTTGTTGGTGTTACATGGTGCTACTTTTGTTAGTTTGCGAATTTTCTATAGTATTTTACCGACAATAGTCTTTTTCAAGACCACATAGCGTATTTGCCATTATTTCAGGTTCTGTCTGGTGTTTTCGTAAGTAAATTTTATGCAATGATTAATTAAAAACATTAATATTTATTACGTTTAATAGGTTATGTTTACACTTGAACAAAACCAGTTCATTCTGGAGTCATATTTTCGAAATGGCCAACGCAATGAAAACGGTGAATGGATATATTCTGTGGCCGCATGTATGGAAGAAGTTACTACTCACTTCCCCAATGTGGAATTTGATTATGATAATTTAAGTAAACATGTACGGAGAATTGTTGCACGTTTCCGGCAAACTGGCTCTGTTGATAAAGGAAAATCTCCTGGACGTTCGACAGTTTTAGATGAAGATACTGTAGATGATATACGAACACGTATGGAACGCAGTCCTCATAAATCATTACGAAAATTGTCACAACAGACAGGTATTTTACAGAAAGAAAAACTATTTCTTGCTAACGAAACTTATGAACACATTTTCTTGCAGGACTGAGTTATGGAACATGCCAAAAGGTGGTAAAAAGGAAACTCCATTTGCATCCGTATAAAATTTTACTAATGCAAGAATTGCTTCCTCCCGATTACGAGAAATGTTTACAATACAGTCATTGGTTCAATGAAAATGTTAATGACGAATTACTGAATTTATGCTTCTTTTCTGATGAAGCATGGTTTCATCTGACGGGTTACATAAATTCTCAAAACTATAGGACATGGTCTGCTCAGAGGCTCCTGGTGAATTTTTTCAAACTCCGTTACATCCTATCAGAATTGGTGTTTGGGTTGCCATGTCAAGAAGAAGATTAATAGGCCCTATATTTTTTGAGGAAACCGTTACAGCAAATCGTTATATTGGAATTTTAGAGCAATTTGTGGATCGGCTTCATGATGACGAGTTACAGCAGGAATATTTTCAACATGACAATGCGGCTGCACATACAGCTCAACAAACACGCCGATATTTAGAAGAGTTTTATGACAATCGAATAATATCGACAGGAATTTTGCCTCCAAGGTCACCAGACCTTACACCTCTTGATTATTTTTTATTTGGGCAATTAAAAAACACAATATATCGTACACGAATGCATACTCTAGACGAACGAAAAAATGCAATTACAAATGCTATTGATAACATAACGGAGCAGCAGTTACGCAATGTTTTCGAGAACATGAAAAGGAGAGTTACTTGTTGTGTTAATAATAATGGTGGCCATATTGAGCACCTGCTTTAAATTAAAATTTATTTATATCAATGATGTCTATATTACTGACTTTAACATATTTAAAATAAATAATTAAAATTCCATTTTATTTCATTTGAAAGAATTGATTGTTAAGTAAGGTTAAGAAATTTATCCAACTTCACTATAGACATGTCAGTGGATGTAAATTTTTATATCACGTCCCTGGAAAGTAGTTTTTTCTTTACAATGTATAATGATCTCCCTGTATTAGATAATGCAGGTTAGTAACTAAAAGTAGGCGTGTCTTACGCATTGCGCAAAAGCATACGGCAGTTAGAGTTAAGGCTGTTTTACATTGACAATTTATTCATGAATTAATTCATGAAGTCGCTTTATGAAAAAGTTGGACAAGTGTAATGCACTAAATTTGACGTCAAATAAATTCATGAATTTCTTCGTCAATTTATTCACGAATTACAGCAAGTTCTATTTTTCGTCAATATTTGCGTGAATTTCAGGGGTACCAACAATAGCAAACGAAGGTTATGGTATTTATTTGCGCATGGCAGTGTTAAATCGTTTGTAAATTCTTTCACTATGTTGGTAATACCTATAAACGGTCATTAGAATCAAAGAAATTCATGAATTTCTTCACCAATGTAATACGAAATGCGTTCATGAATAAATTCACGAAGAAATTCATGAAGAAATTCATGAATTAATTCATGAATAAATTGTCAATGTAAAACAGCCTTTAGAAGTTAGATATGAAGATGAGCAGTAGATAAAGGGCGGTATGCGCAGTAGTTTTAAAAGTAAAGAGTGAAAAGAACATGTTAGGGCCGAGGTGGTCGATAGTTTAAAGAATAGAATAGAAGAATAAAATCTTAAGGCGTGAGTACGCAGTGTGAATGTGTAAATCAGAAAGAAGTGAAAAAATAAAATAAAATTACGTTGACATTCCGAGTGTTTTTTAATTGAGTGTAAAAAGGTAGATAACACATCTTTACTCTGCGATTCTTCTACAAGTTCGGTTTTCGTGAAAAATTAATTAACTTTTCCCACAGTTTGCGTTCGGTAGTAAAGAAAAGTATTCTTTACGTGAGTGTTTTCAGTTTTCTTATATAAATTTGAGTAAGTGTAAGCGAAACGTCTTCGACATTAAAATTGAAATGTTCCAAGATTTTGGAATACGAGAAGATATAAACAGATTCCACTTTTGGTGAGCTAAAAAAATCATTTTAACTACTTAGAATTCAGAAAGCTTTCGTTGTTATACAGAATACCGTTTCTTCTCTCTTCGAATTAATTTTGAATTATATTGTTTGTATTTTCCTTATTGATTTTGTTATTCTATATATTCTAATACTATTTCACCTTTAATATATTTGTTAAAGAAATTCGAGTATTTTATTGATTGAACCAAATTTGATTCCTATAATAAACAAATATAGAGAAATTAGAAATATCAGTGGGTAGAAAAGCACTTGTACAAGAGAGAAGAATAGGTGATAATTTCTTCAACTCCAAAATTATACATAAAGTAGCGGTTACGGTAAGGACCATAAATTCATTCCAAAAATAAAGAGCGTCGAGAGCAATGAACACAACTCCATATTGCCATGAATATAATTCGCTATTGCATTCCTAAAATTCGACTTCATAGAACCACCCTCCTTATTTCGCCCCTCAACTGAAAAAGAGTTTAAAAGCTCGTAATATTTCGCCTAAGGAGAAGGTTATAGAGATTGTGCAGGGCTGGTTTGTAAAACATTATTTGTTAATGTATTTAACTTTACATGATAATTATTCTTTCTTGAATTTAATCAGATGAATATATAGATAATAAAACCGCAACTGTGTACAGAACTCAATGAACTGAAATAAACTGAAGTGTACAACAGTGAAAACGCAAGGAATAAATATAAAGTAAACTTGGAAATAATGTTAAATTCCGAAGTTGTAACAGTAATAATAAATGAAAAATAATAAACTGAAGAATTGCTGACGATTTGAAAAATGAAAGGAATATTGAAATCGCATTGAATATAATAAAATTAAAAAATTAAATGTAGTTGGAACAAGAAACTATGAAGTAATTATTAAAATGGTTTTATCAAATGAATGTTGAAGGTCTGAAAATTATAAAAGTTTGTATAAATAATAAAGCAAATGCTTACATGATGTGACCAGTAGAATCAAGAACACTTTACCAGTAAAATACATTTTCCTCTAATCCCTGTGCTATACAACGAATTAAAAATCTTCGAAGGTTCATCTACTTATATCACCAGGAGAGTTTGCATGACGATTATAATTTCACAATAATTTGTTAAAAAAAAAAATCAGCAATTATTTAACGGAAGCTACTAGGTCAATATTTTCGTAACATGGAAACCTTCGGCGCTTTTAATAAAAAAATATCTAATTAAAACTTAGCGTGGTAAACGCGATACAGTAAATTTTCAATTTTTAATTTTTCGCATGGCACACGCAACATCATGATTTTTTGTTTGAATGAGGCACAGCCTCTAATTTTCATAAATTGTATCAACTTCTTGGAATTTTGAAAAATTCATTGGTGAAACATTTGTGAGGTTTAGTTTACTACCTTCAACAATGGTAACAGACAATGGACCGCAATTTATATCCAAGGATTCTGCCGATTTTTGTAAATTTAATGGAATTATAAGAAAAACGCCTTATTATCCGGCAACAAATGGAGTCGCAGAAAACGCTGTAAAATCCTTCAAGAACGGGATACGTAAAACTATTGAGGAGCGAAAGCATGGAAGTTCATTAGAAACAGTCATCCATAGATATTTGATGGCATTTAGAAACGCCCCACATTGCATACAACACGGGAAAGTCCGTGGTACTCGTATGTTTAGAAGGAGTTTAAGAACGCGTTTAGATTTTGTCTTACCTTCAAGCAGCTATAACAAAAAAAAGAAAGAAATGGGAAATTTAATAAGAGAGAAGTACATTTTGAGGAACGGGAAATTGTTTACGCAAGAAACTACCGAAAACCTAAAAAAAAAAAAACTGGAAAAAAGTATTGCAAATGAAGTTCTAGGTGAGCGAACATATTTAGTGAAATCTATAGACGAGAAAATTTATTGGAAAAAACACATAAACCAACTAACACAGTTAACAGTACAAACATTTACTTTTAAAAATAACAGTAAGACACTGATCGGAGAGGAATCGAACGACAGCAAGGATAAAGAGTTAGAAGGAACCTGTCCACAAGAGGAAGACACAATCCCAGAGATAATTCCGACTGGGGTACAAATGGAACAGATGACACATGAAACTAGTGGGTAAGAAATTCAGGACGTTAACAAAAATAATATTACTAGTATACAGAGAATAAATGAGGACACCGATTCACATGTAAGCAGTGTAAGTAATAATAGTGATTATACGAGTAGTATTGTCAGTGTCAAAGTTTGAGACTATAATATTATTAGTCATGTCGAAATTACAATAATTAAACAATTCTATAGAAAATACATTACAGTACATTAAAATTTAAACAAAGATATGTTATACAAACATCAAAAATAAAACAGCCTCCTCATAAGATAGTAATCGAATTAATACAAATCCTGAAGATTGGAAGTGTAAATGCAGTTGCAAAGCTGAACAAGGAGGAATATGTAAGCATTTACTTGCTTGTTTAATATATGCCAATAGCTATGTGTAAAGGTTAATTACGGCTTATATAATTCAATAAAATTTGAGGGCATTATCAGATTAGTGTGTATTACTTGTACTTATTTTAGGAAAGAACTAGAGTATTTCAGTTCTACGGATACTCAACAAGCTTGGGGTAAAGCAGTAAAAAATAGATACACTGATTATATACCAGTAAAGGACGATTGCCATGTTAAGAAATTGTCTGAAACGTTGTTAGTATCAGATAACACAAAGAAGAAAAATTTACAGTTATTTCTAAAATGTATTTTTTAATGAATATCTATATGTACAGGGTGGATCAATTTCGATGTCTCTCATGGGCATCTCTGTAACTATAAGAGATAGAAAAAAACTAGTGGCCAAATCTCGATCTCTTTTCTAGAAATAAAGTCAATAGACTAAACAAAAATTGGCTATCTTCTTTTGTTTTCGAGTTATGGAAAAAAATTGACATTTTCGACTTTTCGTCAATCGTGCATATCTCGTTTATTTTTACAGATATTAAAAAACTGTTTTGACATTGTTGGACACTTTTTTGAATACAATTCAGTGGTGTAGTTGATTTCTTGGTATTTAATTAAATTTTCGAGTTATAACATAAAGTTATATTTTTTTAAATGGAAATCATAGTAGGCAAGTTGCTGCAAAATGTGGAGTTTCACAGACTTCAGTACGTCGCATTAATCAAAAAGTGATGAGAAAATCACCCCTCGGTAACCTCCATAATGGTAGATGTGGGAGAAAAAAAATTACCCCCAGAGGAAAAAGAATTCTCCGGAATATTGCTGTGGAAAATAGAAGTGCAAGTCTCAGGGACCTGACAGCAAAATTTCAGGCCACTAGGTATGCGGTTTCTAAAAGAACAGTCAGAAGAAATCTGTATGATTTGGGCTTTAAATGCAGAAGACCTGAGAAGAAGCCAAAACTGACACCAGCAATGATAAAAACAAGGCTACCTTGGGCTAATGCACATAAGCATTTAACTATTGATCAGTGGAGAATAGTAACATATTTAAAATAATTTTATTTGCAGTGTTGAATTAATTTTATTGTATCATATGCAAACTTGCTTCAGTGATGAGTCAACATTTCAAATTTTAACAGATAAAAGTCTGTTTGTCCGAAGGAGGCCAGGTAAAAAATATCATACTGACTATGTAGTAAAAACAGTAAAGCACCCCCAATTAGTAATGGTTTGGTCTGTGATAAGTGGGAAGGGATTAGGGCGATTGTACCTTGTTGAAGGTACGATGCCTCAGGACCAGTATAAAAAAGTTTTACAGCACAGGCTGATTCCTCAATTAACAGAATGGTTTGGAGATGGTCCAAAAGTATTTATGCAGGACGGGGCTCCATGCCACACTGCTAAATCCATTAAAACTTATTTGGATGAAGCTGGAATACCACTTTTGACCTGGTCAGGCAATTCACCGGACATGAACCCAATTGAAAATGTTTGGGAGAGTTGGCAAAAGAAAATATTACTACAAAGGTCTACACCTTTTCCAAGTGTAGTTCAGAAAATAACAGATTAATTTCAGACAGTGTCAAATGTTTTTCAGATGCAAAAAATGAATTTTAGAAAGTGTCAATTGTATTTCAGAAACGTAAAATGTATTTCAGAATTTGTTAATTGTAGTTCAGAAAAGCGAAATCAATTTCAGAAAAGGTGAATTGTATTTCAGAAAATAATAATTATACATATATTTTTTCAGCATACCACAGTAAATAAGTCTTAATACACCTTAAGAACCATCAACAGATTTTCGTGGAGTAGTTGCTGTTACGATTGCATTCAAATAAAGTGAAGAATGAATTTAAATAATTGTGGAATTTGTATGATGTCCGTGCTAAAAAATGCAGTTCTTCGCTTTTAACATGCAGGCATTTACAAACTTACAAAAAAAATCTTAATTACAAATGTTTCCTGAATTGCAAATAATGCTTTCAGATTTACAAATGATGCTTTCTGATTTACAAATAATTTTCTGATTTGCAAATGATATTTTCTGAATTTCTTATGACGTTTTCTGAAATACAATTTACTGATCTGAACTACAATTACAACTTTCTGAAATATAATTTACTAATCTGAACTACAATTGACGATTTCTTAAATACAATTTATTAATCTGAAATACAACTGAAATTTTCTGAAATACAATTGGAAAAGGTGTAGTTAGTTAGAGAGAATCATCCATCATTGGAATTATAAGGAAATTTGAAAAAAAAATTGCAATAAATTACATTGATAGCATGCCGTACAGAGTCGCTGGTCTTGTGCATGCGAAAAGTGAATTAACAAAATATTAATTTTAATAATAAATAATTTTTTTTTAAATTTTATCATTCTTTATACACCGTTAAATAAGAAAAAAATACTGAAATTACTGTAATGCTAATAATTTGGCCAGGAACTGTAGTTATTTCATATTTAATTTAATTTATTTTAAGCTTCACAATCTTCTGCATTAAGTAAGCTGAAATATGGAAGAACAAAAACGTTTTATTCACAAGTGCCAGAAGAAACAACCAGTAAGTTCATAAATATATTTTTTCTATTTTGCGTTGATGAAAGAGCTATTAACGCACCCAAACGAGTGCTTTAATAGAAGACTTGAGTGCGTTAATGGCATTGGTGTAATTAATTTATTTAATGTTGGTAGTGCTAGTTCCAAGTAAGAAATAAACATCAATAAATGTCAAACGATATCAAGAACTTTTATTTAATTTAAACGATCACCACCATGAAATGTGCAAATATTATAAACGTTAACGATTACATGGGATGTGTCTTTAGAATTTATAGTAATGCCTGGTATGTTCTGATTTGATACAATAGTTTTGTGGAGTGCATTATTACCTTGAACCAGGCCTGATGCTCTTAAATACGAGCTCCCGTCACGACGTTTGTAATTTTCGTTCCTTTTAATAGATGGTACCAAACGGATGTAGCTTTCGGAAAGGCAGATACTTCTTTTATCTACTAAACCGCGTTACATTGGTAGTGTACAGGTAA
This sequence comes from Dorcus hopei, assembly GCA_033060865.1. Classification (NCBI taxonomy): domain Eukaryota; kingdom Metazoa; phylum Arthropoda; class Insecta; order Coleoptera; family Lucanidae; genus Dorcus; species Dorcus hopei. The sequence continues at coordinate 61,361,971 of CM065426.1, read as the reverse complement.
TGTAGTGTCAGTTTTTTTTGTTTATGTTAGCATCATCAAAATTTTATCGTGTTATTCTAGCATTTCATCTCTGTGCATTGTTGTTGTTTTGAGTATAGGTATTTACTGTTTTAACTGTATTTCTCAATAGACATCCTACTATGCCAACCAAAATAATCAAGTATTGTGTTATTAATTGTCATAATAATGGTGAGTAATTTTTCGCTCATACATACAGTGACCGCCAAATGTGGCATCAAATGTGAAAAATTGTTATTTTTATTTTCAAAAAACTTTTTACAGCAATAATTTGTACTTATTTTAAAACCTATTTAAGGCTGGGTACACATTAAGCGAACGAACACCGAATGACGAACGATCGCCGAAGACCAAACGTTTGTGTTCACCATTCGGAGTGTCATAAACATTTTAACTTCATGTAACAGATAAGGATAACAGTATATGAACAAGAACTTATTTCACTGGAAATGTGAGCCCAAGAATTCCCATGAATCCTTCCTTTTAAAATTATTAGATAATTAGGATTTCTTGGATTCCATAGTAATTCCTGCGTTCTATATTCAAATGAGCGTAGAATTATTTCTTCGATCCACTCAAATTTGGCCATTTTATTTCGCTAAATAATTGGGCAGCTTAACGTAAAATAAAACAAACAAATTTGTACTATTTCTTATTTGAATAACCTTTCTATACAGGGTGATCAAAGTTACTGCCACACTATTACTTACTTTATTATTGGAGCTACGAAGTGGTTCAAATTAGCAAAAATGAACTGTTTTCACTCAAGATTACAATGATGATATGAAGAAAACAATTGCGCATCCGCATTCTAAAAATAATTGCATGTGTAAAGTCTTTTTTAATGGGACACCCAAATTATTGCTTACTATTTTTCCTTAAAACGAATAATAAAGAAGTTATTGCGAAAGTTGTATTCATCATTTACAATTAACTTTATTTAGTTCAACGCATTAACAAAACTGTCTTAACACACAGTACCTTGGAATTATGTGTTTCAAAAATAAACAAACGTAAAAAACATGAACGCGATATTTTGAGGAGCTGGTATTTAAAATAAATGTAACTACTATTATGTACAAAAACAAAATTAATTAATTAAAATGTGCTACTCTTGAAACTATTGTAACTTAAACTAATTTAAACAAAATTATAAATAACTTAAAGTAAGTGTTCAAAGTGGCAAAGTGGCATTTAAATGTTGCGTTGTATGGGTTGTATTAAATGTTATACCAACAAAATTGTCGCAATAACTTCTTTATTATTCGTTTTAAGGAAAAATAGTAAAGAGTAATTTGTATTTATAATTTGATGTTCTTTCATTTTTCAACAAAAAATATAGAGTTGTTCCATTAAAAAAAACTTTACACATGCAATTATTTGATCACTCTGTATACTATGTATTTAAAAGCTCAAGCTGTTCAAATAATTTTTTTTAAATTTATTTGCAAAATTTTGTCGTACACGAAACAGTTTAAATTAAATTACAACGTACAATGAATTTACGCTGGACTGCATAAAAGAAACTGAGTTCCGACTTGCGACTTATTTTCAAAGACTGCAGCCGACACTTTGATGTACCGCTCTTGGAGCGAACGCAATCGAAGGCGAACCAATCGTTCCTTTTGCCTTTGTTTAATCGTACTCACGGGCCAAATTTGCCTTCGGTTTTTAAATGTTCGTTTACTTTACTGTATACGCGCAAATCAGCGTACTTAGGGAGCGAACACAACCCTAGACGAACCGAACGTTTCGTTCGCCTTCGTCTCGGCGTATACATTGACTAAATTCGCCTTCGTTCATTCGGCGTTCGGTGTTCGTTCGCTTAATGTGTACCCAGCTTAACACCTATCTGATGTACCTACCGAGTGATTTCTACGTAGTTAGAAAATGCGTTTCTCGAAATAATCAAAATCCTAAAACTGTTATTTTTCGCAAATTAATCAAGATTTTTTATCGTTTGTTAGTTTTAGCTTATTGAATATTTACCAAGACAGATACAAAAGTATCACAGTAATTCTAAATAAATAATAACTGTATAAAATTACATGGGTATTGTTCTACTTATAATTTCTTAATTTTTTATTTAACAGATGTCCAGTCAAATGTTGCCTCTCATGACCACATCATTGCTAGTGAGTCTTTACTTGTAACAAGTCTACAAAACAGAGAAACAGTCAGGTGTATTCCATAATGCAGCGGTTATTTGTAACTTTATTAACACTGTGCTTAATAATAACTTCTTAACCACTGCTTTTAAATCACTGATTGAAGACGTATTTCATAAGCACACGGTGGTTATTTTACAATTTTAAATATTAGTTAACTTCATTTGTAAAATATGTATAATCACTGAACATAATTGCATATCCTTCTTTTCAATGTCATTTGCGCTTGTGAAATAGCAAAATGTTTAAAAAGTGGTTAAAAGTGACGCACATGTGCATAATTCAGTGTTTATTAATCACTGATATATGGAATATACCCGAGTGTCAGAAAAAACATTAGGTAAATATTTCCTTAACTTAAATAAACTATTTCATATTCAATTTACATATGATTATTTTAATAAAAATAATAATTCATTTTTACCATGCAAAGTGACAACAACAAAGAAAGAGGTAAATATTTTACCATTTGAGCATTTCTAATTTGGTTACGTATCCTGTAGTCTGTAGTTTGTGGAAACGCTTATGAAATTCAACTTAAAAAAGTTAGTTAAACTTAAACTTAATTTTTTCTTATAAAAGATTATATAATAGTAATAGTAATTAATATTGTTATGGAAGTACAACCAATAGTGCCAAGTTACATTTAGTAAGACCCATATGACACGGTGATAATTTTTGTACAAAATTTATTAAAAACTGAGAGAGAGTATCAAAACAACCAAACACAATCAATGTGGTAGTCTGTCTCTCTCACTTTGTAACAAATTTTACACAAAAATTAACATCGTATCATATGGGCTTAAAGCATGAATAGTAATAATATAAAAATTTAAAATAAAGTTTTAGCATTTACACGACTTTAATTTAACAGTGGTATAACAATGTAAGCAGTATATTTTTTAGATTAGATTTTAGAATTTGTGTATACAGTCACCGCCAAAAAGTTCACACCAAATGGGAAAATTTTTTATTACAGTGTTTTTCTTTTGATTTTCCTCTTTTGTCAATTGTATTTCACTATTTCTCAAAACTATTTCCTATCTATTAAACAGAGTGCTGTGTTTGTCAAACAATTTCCTTTTTTGGCAGAAGCGTTTCCTTATTTGTCAAATCAATTTCACATTATTATTAAATCATAATGAATGCTGAAAGAAGACAAAAATCCAAAATCTCCAACGAGGAATGTAGTCTTATTATCAGAGCAATGAATGATGGTACTTTGGCAGTCCAAATAGGACGGCAATTTAATGTATTGCCAAACAATGTAAGAGAAATTATCGGGCGTACAACGAGGTAAATAAGAGAAGAGTTGGGCAACGCCCCAAAAAATTTACTCAAGAGAAGCAATTTGATTGATGAGGATTGCACCTTGATACTAAAACAAATAAAAACCAAATTGTTGGAGCAAAATCCACAACTAGTGGTAAGTTTATCGGCCATTGACAGAGCGATAAAGGAATTTCACTATTCTGTAAAACGCGTTTCCTTTGTGCCAGAAAAGCGTAACACTCCAGCTACTATCCAAAATAGAATCGACTATGCTGTTTAATATAACAGAATGATGATTGACAGAGAAAAAATATTTTTTATAGATGAATTTGGAATTCAAGTGAATTCTAGATCATATGGAAGATCACAGAAAAATACAAGAGCCAACAAAGTCAAGGCCCAATTAAGAGGCCGTAATTATTCGGTTGCTGCTGCAATGTGTATTAATTCATTATATTTATTCACCGTTCAAGATAAGCCATACAATGCAGACCACTTTGGGAAATCTTGACAACTTTAATTAGTCACATAGGCGAAGATCATCATAGGCCCCCATACACGAAGAGACGCGGTCGGCCGACCATGTCAACTGACCAAGTTTGACATACCACGACCGCGGTCCGGGTCTGTGAGTGTCTCGATTTAAAAGTGTCCATACACACGAATACACAGCCCTTCATTTTTCTAGCGATCAGTTCCTTCACTGACACGGACCCTTGGTTAATGGCAAAATATTTTAAATTTCTACATACCGGGTAGCGCGACCTGGCATTTTAAGCAGACCTAAAATACTTCGCGACAGTCTTTCGTACACTTACTTAAAAATAACATGAGTGAATTACGAAAAAAAAAAAAGAAGAAAATTGGTGCTATGGCTTTATGTTTTGTACCGGGTGTCCCAACGGTGTGTATTTCTTTTGTGGAGCCTATAGGAATAACATGAAGAGAAATAAAGGTTAAGAAAATTATACTAGACATCACGCGGCATATTTTAAAATTATTTTCAACTGTACAGGCTGTCCCATAAAATGGTGGTGTATAGAGAGTGAATTTTTTTAAATGGAACACTATATATATTTTTAGATATTTAGATGTCCCGTGGAAAACTAATTACAACGATATAAGTAGATATTGGTTTCACTCTGTTATTTTCGTAAAAAAAATTTTTTTCGTCGAAAATTCCTTAAAAATCTGCAAACATTGAACATATGTTTCTGACTATGGAGATGGCATAGACTTACGAAAATCTACCAAAATATTCTTAGAACTTTAGCCTTTGTGATAATATTAAAAAAAGTTAGAATATCCTTTAGCATTATACAGTGCGAAAGGCATTTGCGAAACACTCGGTATCTCATTTTTTTTTAATGGAATGACCTATTTTTTATTTCAGAAATGGATAGTATTTTAACTTAGCTTTCCACTGATACCAGGTTATATACCTCTTTTTCGAACATTTCTTCTACTAGAAATCTTGTTTTTACTGAATTATTATTATGTATTATAATTATGTATTTCTTCACATGTTTTTGACTATTTTATGTTGTCTTAATGGTAATATAAAATAGTAGTTATTTTCTTACGACTATATAGATAGCAAAGAGCAAAATTTTCATTATTTATAAAATTTCATCAAAGAAATTTTACTCTGTTGCACAAACAAAATTTTAAATAAATTGTTCGAATATTCTGCCTTCATGTTGCACACATTTGTTTAATCGTTTTATAAAATTTAATTTAACTTTTTGTAAGGTGTCTCTGGGAATGTTTGCAAACGCGTGTCTTATTCTCTGTTTCATATCTTCCACAGTAGTTGGAGCGATTGTATAAACTTGACTCTTCACATAACCCCAGAGGAAGAAGTCGATAGGTGTCAAGTCAGGGGATCGCGGCGGCCATAGTACAGGTCCTCCTCTGCCAATCCACTGGTTTGTACACCAATGATTCAAATAGTCTCTCACTTCTCTACAGAAATGTGGAGGAGCACCGTCTTGCTGAAACCATAAATTTGCAAGCGCATCTGGATCTATACCATGTAGGAGGCCTGGAAGTTCTTGTCTTAAAAAATGAAGATAAGTCGCGCCTGTCAAGGACCTTCGAAGAAAAATGGTCCAATCACTTGCAAATTTATTATTTCTCCCCAGACGTTCACTGACCAGTGATTTTGATGAATTACTTCTCTAATCCAATGAGGATTGTCGGTTGAATAATAATGCATATTATGTCTATTCACCATCCCATTGCTTTTGAATGTCGATTCATCAGTGAATAATATTTTGTTAAGAAATTCATGGTCGTCATTTATTCTTCCTAAAATTATATTGCAAAAATCGGTTCTATTTTGAAAATCGTCGCCATGTAGATCTTGATGTAAAGAGATATGATAAGGGTGATATTTATGCTTTTTTATAACTCTTTGCACACTAGTCTTACTAATATTAGTTGTTTTGCTAATTTCGCGTACACTTATCTTGGGATTTTCTAAAATTTTGTTTTCATGTAAATACTACTTCCTAAAATACTTTTTACTTCAATTATTATAATGTGTGTCCAACAATTATTGTAGTCCTGGGTGGCTGTAGAGACAAACATTTTTAACTAATTATTTATTGTTTCAAATGGCATTAAAACATTAAATACGTAAAGAAACATTTATTTGTTGTCTAAGAGTGAATATGTGAGACTTCAGTTCAACGATACGAAATAAAAATCGACATTTATGTGTGATTCCACAGTCACCCAGGACTACAACAATTGTTGCATGCATGTTATTTGACATTCATTCAATTATTGCATGGTAAGCGATAATTAAAGTAAAATTTACTTAGAAAAATATATTTTTTAGCTTTCAAATTTAGCTAGTAGAAGAAATGTTCGAAAAAGAGGTATATAACCTGGTATCAGTGGAAAGCTAAGTTAAAATACTATCCATTTCTGAAATAAAAAATAGGTCATTCCATTAAAAAAAAATGAGATACCGAGTGTTTCGCAAGTGCCTTTCGCACTGTATAATTCTAAAGGATATTCTAACTTTTTTTAATATTATCACAAAGGCTAAAGTCCTAAGAATATTTTGGTAGATTTTCGTAAGTCTGTACCATCTCCATAGTCAGAAACATATGTTCAAAGTTTGCAGATTTTTAAGGAATTTTCGACGAAAAAAAAATTTTTTACGAAAATAACAGAGTGTAACCAATATATACTTATATCGTTGTAATTAGCTTTCCACGGGACATCTAAATATCTAAAAATATATATAGTGTTCTATTTAAAAAAATTCACTCTCTATACACCACCATTTTATAGGACAGCCTGTACAGTTGAAAATAATTTTAAAATATGCCGCGTGATGTCTAGTATAATTTTCTTAACCTTTATTTCTCTTCATGTTATTCCTATAGGCTCCACAAAAGAAATACACACCGTTGGGACACCCGGTACAACTTGTGAAAGAAAATAATGAAAAGAAAAGAAAAAGAACAAAATGAGTAGAAAATTGGATTTCACAACGAGAAAGATATGGTTACATGTCGTTAATTCGTGAACTTAGACACAATGAATATGACGATTTAAAAAATTATTTTAGAATGAATGCTAAAAAATAAAATTTTAAATGTATTTTACTAATAACGACCAACGACAACGTATGTACGTCTGTTGTTGGCACCCGGAACAGGCTTGCAGCGACTTGTTCGTTCAGTGACTGGATATTTCACCGACCGGGTCTTCAGTTCGCCACTAACAGACATGTCAAAATGACAGATTTGGTCGGCGAAATACCAGACCGCTCAAAATGTCGCTTCGTCTGTGGGCGCCTAATAAGAGGCGCATATTTTGTAATGGACAACGTCAGATTTCATAGAACGGACGAAATTCAACAAGTGATAAAAGCTCATGGACATGTTCCAGTTTTTCTGCCCCCGTACAGTCCTTTTTTAAATCCCATTGAAGAGCTGTTTGGCCAATGGAAAAGCAACATAAAGAGAAGTCAGTCCACGAATGTAGAACAACTGTATGCAAAAACTCATGATGCTTCTAAAGCTATAACGCAAGAACATTGCCAAAATTATGTTCGACATATGAAGACATATTTGGGAGATTGCCTCAACAGAAATAAAATTTTGAACTAATTCAAATTTTTTTGTACATAAGTATTGTGTTACATAGTATTAGTATAGTTAGTATTGTTGTTTTTCTGATAATTTGTGCCTTCAACTGTTTGTGTTTTTGTTTACTTAAATTTTCAAAAAAGAAAAAAATCATCTGCAATAACGTGAAAGAGTTTTCACAAATAGTGAATTTCATTTGACATATTAATGTCAACGTGACGTAAATATGAAACAGTGAAATACAATTGACAAAAAAAGGAAAACCAAAAGAAAAACACTGTATTGATTAAAAAAAAACTGCGCCAATAGTTTGATAACCAAATATAAGGAGGTGAGCAATTCTTAGTGTAGCTAAAATTGATACACATTTAAAATACGAAAATTAAAATAATAACTTATAATTTGGAATTGTTGGATACATATCAGACAAAATTTTAGTAGGATCCAATAAATTATTGCAAAATGTGCCGATTGGTACTCAGACAAAATTTTCAGCGACATACTATTTCGAAAAAAAAAGAAGATTTTTCATTTTCTCAAACACAAAACTATTGGCACAAAAAGTTAAAAAAAAATCAATAATAAAAAATTTTCCCATATGTTGCGAGTTTTTGGCGTTCACTGTATTTTTTTTCCATTTTCAGTGACAACACCTCAGGAGCATCTATTAAAGGGTGTATCTGTAAGTCGAGCAAAAAAATTATCCCCAAGAGCCCAAAAACTTTGTAAAGCAGCTCAGCAATGGAAAAAGACGGCTATTAGAAGGCAGAGAAGAACTTCTTCCCTAAAGAAACGTTTTTCAAATTATAAAAAAAATAGCAGAATCTAATCTGTTTAAGAAAATGTCTGTAATGACACCCCATGCCGAGACTTTCATGCGCTTGCAAATGCAAGAACCACAAAAGAAGAAAAAAGGACGAAGATTTACACATGAGGAAAAAATTTTATCCTTGTCACTTTCAAAACAAAGTCCAAAAGGATACCGTTTACTAGAGAAAATGTTTACAGTCCCAAGCAGAAAGACTTTAAATAAGTTCTTGGGAAGAATGAATATAACTAGAATAAATATGAAATTATTCAAAAGTTGAAAGAGAAACGTTACAAAATTATGAGCTTTGGATAGGCACTGTGCATTGCTTTTCGATGAAGTAAGTCTCTCGCCACAACTAGATGGTTTTGTAGATGATGGTAAATTACGATAAGAGAAATTTGCAGACCATGCTCTCGTCTTCATGATTCGTGGAATCATTAAACAATGAAACAAGCAATAAATTGCAATTACAATGAGTGAAAGTGGAACAAGCAGTGCATTATTAGCAATTCTATTGAAAGATATAATAAAAATTTTACAGGAAATTGATCTGACTGTTGTACTGTATGTGATCAGTCAACTGCAAATGTGAGTGCTATCAAAAAACTTACACGTGAAACTAAACAGAAGTATGCCAGAAATGGACAAAATTACGATAAGAATTACTTTGAAGTAAATAACATAGAAATAGAAATAGAAATTATACCATTGTTTGATGTGCCACATGTTACTAAATTAACAGACCGACATATAAAATTGGAACGGTCCGCATACAAAATGAAAGTGAAATATTGCACTCAGATTCTGAGTCAACGAGTAAGTAAAAGACGGTAAAACATATTTTCTTATAATTATAATTATTTAAAACAAAAGCAATTACTTTCATTTAATTAATAAAAATAGCTATATAAAAGTAATAACAATACCTACAATTAAATTAACTTGATATTACTTATTTTTAGATATAAGCAGGCGGGGAAGCGAAAGAAACAGCGACAATTATTGTTTTTAGACCAGCTACTTGATTCTAGAGATGGACAGTTTGAGAACGAACTAGCTCAATTGAGCTACTCATTGAGCTGAGCTACAAGAGCTAGCTCGCAATAAATCACATTTGTAGCTCCTAGCTCGCAATGGCGTGTGTATGATGCGTCACATAAATAAGTTCAACAATCGTTAATCGTTACCTACTTTTTTCGCTCGCTGACTCAAGAAGCTTTAAAGTAACCTCCAAGAATGCGTACGGTTTGTAAAATTGTAAAAAGCACTGGAATGGCATATAAATATTTTTTTAAATCTACTCTATACCCGCATGAGTGTAAATTAATTTTAATTTTTTTTTTTAAAGATAGCTCAAGTAGTAGGGATAGGCCGATTCTGGAACCTCCTCCGACCTTGACGGAAAAATTCAAGGTCAAGGTCGGAGGAGGTTCCAGAATCGGCCTATCCCTGACGTGACCTTCGCCATAACCTTGACATGGAGGAGGTTCTATCGGGATGACCTTGAAGTGACCTTGAGGTGACCTTGAAATGACCTTGAGGTGACCTTGAAATGACCTTGAGGTGACCTTGAAATGACCTTGAGGTGACCTTGAAATGACCTTGAGTTGACCTTGAAGTGACCTCGGGATGACCTTGAGGTGACCTTGAAATGACCTTGAGGTGACCTTGAAATGACTTTGAGGTGTCCTTGAAGTGACCTTGAAATGACCTTGAGGTGACCTTGAGGTGACCTTGAAATGACCTGAGGTGACCTTGAAATGACCTTGAAGTGACCTTGAAACGACCTTAAGGTGACCTTGATGTGACCTCGAAATAACCTTGAGGTAACCTTCATATGACTTTGAATGTAACCTCGAAGTAACCTTAACATGATCTTCAAACCACTTTAACCTTAAAGTATGTAGCATATACAGGGTTAGTTAAAAGTATGGAAACGGCCATTTATTGCCGTTAATATTCATTTTAAGAAATATGTACTTTATGAAAGTTTTTTAGGAAATTTTTATCTACAATTGAGGATACTTGAATTTTTTTCTTCTTCAATTGTTTTTGAGTTACGCCTATCTGCGTAATTTTTTTAAATGGAAACATGTTAATTTTACTCTACCATTCGGTAGAGTATTTTTTTCTCTTTACAATAGTATTCTTGTTTTTTTTTTAGAATTGAGTTTCTGAAAAAAAAACATTTGTCACTTTTTTGTGAAATTGAAAACACTGATTCAAATATTTATTTTAGGGCCAGTTTCGTAATGGAATTTAAAGGAGGCTATAAATCTAAGGTCACTTTCAGATGTCAAAACAAATATGAAAACACATTTGTTTACACATCAGAATGTGACTTTAATTTTAAAGGTTCCTTTAAGTTCCATTATGAAGCTGAAGTTAGGTAGATCTAAGGCAAAAGTGAAGTCACAGTATTATCATTAAAAAAAAAAATAATAATAAATAACTAAGTAAATTAAATTAAGTATTCAAATTGTCCTCCATTTATAATTTGACAATGACTCAATCGATTTACAAAACCCTGAAGAGAATTTTCTAAAAATTCACGGGGAATTTCTTGTATCGTTCTGGTAATTGGAATTTTTAAATTTTCGATGTCATCGGGCTTATCTTTATAAACTTTGGTTTTCACATATCCCCAGAGGAAAAAATCTAAAGGGCTTAAATCAGGGGAACGGGCTGGCCACTCAATTTCACCTCGTCTCCCAATCCATCTATTTGAAAAAAACGTTATCAAGGTACTGACAAATATTTAAACCATAAACTGGTGGGGCGCCATGCTGCTGAAAGCAGATACTGTTATTGGGAAGGTTTTCGTTGTTTTCATGTGGATAGAGTATAGCACAAGCAGGTATAATTTGATTTTGCAATAACTGCAAATACAGAGCCGAATTTAAATTGCCATCGATGAAAAAGGGACCTATAATATGACCCCCTAGAATGGCAACCCAAACATTAACTTTTTGGGGATACTGCGTATGGTGCTCTAAAAACCAAAACCGATTCACAGATGACCAAATTCTGCAGTTATGTCTGTTTACTTCACCGGTAAGGCAAAAAGTAGCTTCGTCAGAGAAAAGAATATTATTGACAAAATTTTCGTTATTATTGCAAATATTTAACATTTCTTCACAAAATTGAAGTCTCCTATCAAAATCATCTTCCGTCAATTCCTGTACAAGTTGTACCTCATAAGGTTTATACTATTCACTTTTTAACATTTTAATGACTGATCACTGTGAAATATTGAGATTGACCGCTAATTGGTTGGTTGATAAATGGGGATCTTCAGATACAGCCAATAAAACATCCAGTTTTTTATCATCGCTGGTCGAAGTTCTCGGTCTACCACTCTTTGGCAAATCTTTAGCGCTGCCGGTTTGTTCAAAACGTTTCAAAGTTTTACTAACAACGGATTTAGAAATTGGATTTCTATCAGGATGCGTATTATTAAATAAATTACAAACGTCTTGTAAACTTCTACGTCTATCTCCATAACCCAGCATCATAAGTATTTCAATTCTTTCATGTTCATTTAAATCCGCCATTGTTAATATTAACAGCAGTAATTACACACAATTGAATTTAACGTAAACAATAACCACTGATAAAGTTACTCGCTCGAGTTTGTTTATCGCTTACTTAGATACTTAGATGTACCTGACTTGGCGCTAATAAGCATGCACGACGGGAAATGAATACTTGAACCATTGTCTTTTTTTCAGAATCCCCTCAATTCTAAAAAAAAAACAAGAATACTATTGTAAAGAGAAAAAAATGCTCTACCGAACGGTAGAGTAAAATTAACATGTTTCCATTTAAAAAAATTACGCAGACAGGCGTAACTAAAAAACAATTGAAGAAGAAAAAAATTCAAGTATTCTCAATTGTAGATAAAAATTTCTTAAGAAACTTTCATAAAGCACATATTTCTTAAAATGAATATTAACGGCAATAAATGGCCGTTTCCATACTTTTAACTAACCCTGTATAAGGAGGTGTATAAATTCGTACCTACAGATGAAGTGTGACACTCACGTTGAGTTAACCTATTGTATTGAACGTGATCGAAATAACAGTTCTAAAAACATGTTTGAGTGTAATCAGTGCGGAAAAGAATTTACGAGAGTTGATAATAAGAATCGACACATGCGTACAGCATGTCACGGTAAACGTTTAAAATTAAATGAAGCCGGTCCATCCAAAGTTCTTGACCCCGTGAATGTCGTGAAATGTGATGTGTGCGAAATATACGTTAACAGAAAGTGTTTGTCGGCACACCTACGTAGTAATTCACATAAAAGCAATGCTTTTGTAATTGTTGATAATGGTGTAGAAAAGATAGCAGGTGCATTCGGTGATAAAATTGTTTCGTATTGTATCACGGAACCCTACAACTATGTGGACGTTGACGACTTTACGTATAATATTCAAGAAAAAGTATTAACTTTGGTTCAGAGTATATTGGATATTCATAAAGCGTTAAAATGGAATGTCGAAATTTTCGGAGTGTATTTCTTGGATTCTAAACAAAGTACCGAGATAAAATCTTTCAATACCAAAAATAAAATAACTTGTTTTGGAACGGATATATATAATATATATCGAGACTTCGTGAACGAAATTCATGCTAAAATGTCAGAGTTTCAGGAGCGAGATTCAGGTAAAGAAATTAATTAATACATTCTTTTGGAATAATGTATAATGTTGTAAATATTGTTGCAGGGTGGACTTTGTGTAGAATTTTGTATATGGAAGTCAACATTAATAAATATAATCCTTTGAGAGCATCCAGCTTCATGTCATTACCGGCTTCAATAAGTGCGAAAAAGCAGTCATAAACGTTAGAAATAATGACAACGCTTGTTTTGCTCTGGGCGATAACATCAGCGATGTGTCAACCGACAGGTCTTCCTCAAAGGATATCTTCGTATCCCCATTATAGCACGGTAGCAGATTTCACAGATTTAGAATTTCCACTGAAAGTTTGTGATGTGAAAAATTTGAAAGTCAGAACAATATTTCTATAAATGTTTATGGACTTGCTTCCCATTATAACGGTAACGTTATAGTCTATGAAGTTGTAGGACCGCTACATTTTACTAAAAATCGAAAAGATATTCATATAAATTTGTTATTGGTTGATGACGGTAACGAAAATACTCACTATTGTTGGATTAAAAATTTATCGCGTTTAGTGTCAAAACAGACGTCACACCACGGTCACGAGAAATATATTTGTGAAGGATGTTTAATATACTTTCCATGTGTAGAAAAATTGCAACGACATGAAAGAGAAGATTGTAAAATTATCAAAACAATTTTACCATCAGCAGAGTTAAAAATAAATAAATATGGTGAATCTATCCCAGAAAATATATTACAATTTGAAAATTTTGAGAAGCAATTGAAACTACCCTTTGTTGTGTACGCTGATTTCGAGGCTTTACTAAAACCATTAGATAGAGTTGAACCAACTCCAGATAAGTCTTTCACAGTTAAATGTTATGAACACGAACCTCATTCTTTTGCGTATTATATTAAGTGTAGCTTTAATAACAATTTGTCAAAATTAAAGTTATATCGCGGACAAAATGCTGCTACTGAGTTTATGAAATCGTTAGAAAAACATATTAAAGAGATTTATGATAAATATTTAAGTAAAATTAAACCAATGCTTGATTTAACACGAGAAGAAAAAGAGGTCTACGACAGCGCAACGATGTGTCATATTTGTGAAAGACCAATATTGGATGTTAAGGAAAAAGTCCGAGACCATGAACATTTAACTGGAGCGTTTAGAGGAGCTGCTCATTCGGTGTGTAATGTTAATTTTAAAATACCAAAATTCATTCCAGTTTTCTTTCATAATCTTTCTAATTATGATAGTCATTTATTTGTGAAGACGATGGCATTAGTAGGAGAGGACGTTGATGTGATCGCACAAAATAAAGAAAAATATATATCTTTTTCGAAATTAATACACGTAGGGGATAAGATAGATTGTAAAGGAAAAATGCGCAAAGTCTATTTCAAAATAAGATTTGTAGATTCTTTTCGTTTCATGCAATCGTCTTTGGAAAAATTAGGCTCATACTTGGAAGATTGGCAATGTAGGGAAATTAGGAAATATTTCAATGACGATGAAATGTTTAAATTAGTACGGCAAAAAGGGGTTTTCCATATTGTTTTATTAACTCATTCGAGAAATTAGATTATCCCACCTTACCTTCTAGAGAAGAATTTTATGACGTGCTTTATGATGAACACATTAGTGATGAAGATTATGAAAGAGCACAGCGCGTTTGGAATTTATTTAATTGTAAAAGTATGGGTGATTACAGCGATATATATGTAACATCAGATATTTTATTATTAGCAGACGTATTTGAAAATTTCAGAGATCTTTGTATTGATAATTATAAACTTGACCCTTGCCATTTTTTCACAGCTCCGGGATTAAGTTGGGATGCAATGTTACGAATGACGAAAATTAAGTTAGAATTATTACAGGATGTTGATATGTTACACTTTTTCAGAATGGGTATTCGTGGTGGAGTGAGCATGTGCACTAAAAAAAATTGAAAACGCTAATAATAAATTTTTACAGAGCTTTGATTCAAGCAAGGCAACTAATTATTTACTTTATCTTGATGCTACAAATCTCTACGGGCATGCGATGTGTTCGAGATTTCCATGGGGAGAATTTACTTGGTTAAGCAGAGAAGAAATTAACAATCTTAACATTTCAGAATTCGAAGAAAATTCAGATGTTGGATACGTATTCGAAGTAGATTTGGAATATCCGACTTATTTACATGAAAAGCACAACGATTTGCCGTTTTGTCCGGAAAACATAATTCCACCAAAGTCAAAATATAGTAAACTTATTCCAAATCTCTATAACAAAACCAAATACGTAATTCACTATTTAAATCTAAAGCAATGTTTGGAACATGGTTTAACATTAATTCAAATTCACAGGGCAATTAAATTTAAACAGTCTCGTTGGTTAAAAATATATATAGACTTTAATTCGCAGAAACGAGCTGAAGCGAAAAACGAATTTGAAAAAATTTCTACAAGTTAACTAATAATAGTGTCTTCGGTAAGACCATGGAAAATGTTGAGAATCGCGTCGACATTAAATTAGCTACCAGGTGGGAAAGTCATAATCGGAGACCGGGAGCTGAATCATTGATTGCTAAACCGAACTACAAATCGAGTAAAATTTTTAGTGATCACCTGGTCGCAATAGAATTAACCAAAGTACAAGTAAATTATAACAAACCTTTATACGTAGGATTTTGTGTTTTGGAAATATCGAAAACAGTAATGTACGAGTTTTATTATAATTTCATAAAACGAAAATATAACAATCATGCAGCTCTATTATATACCGATACGGACAGTTTAATATTATCCGTTAATACTGGTAATGTGTACGAAGATATAAAGCAAAATTTAAATAAATTTGATACTTCAAATTACCCAACAAATAATATTCATGAAATGCCTCAAACTGAATCAATTATTGGAAGATTCAAAGATGAATACGCCGGACAAGTAATAGAATCGTTCGTTGGTACAGGCGCGAAAGCCTATTGTGTAAAGCTTACTTCAAAATGTACTAAGAAAGCGAAAGGTGTTAAAAAATATGTTATAGATAAATACTTAACTGTGGATGACTACAAAGAAATTATTGAACGAGATGGTTTCATTTTAAAAAAAATGTACGTGTTTCATTCAGATTTTCATACGGTGTACACAGAGTTGAAAAATAAAGTTGCATTATCATCGAAAGATGATAAACGTTATATTCTGGATGACAAGATTCATACTCTCGCATGGGGTCATTATAAAATAGCTGATATAGAAAGAGATAGAAAACTGAAAGAATTAATTGAAGAATTAGAAAAGGAATTAGAAAAAAGTAATAAAAATAGTAAATAGATTAAATATATATATGTTAGTTCGTAAAATATATTTATTGTAAATAATGTATGTTTCTAATTATAGTTAATAAAAAGTTATTATAAAACATTGCGTTTTGGTATCCAAGCATTATGTTTAGAACTTAATCCTAAATAACTAACTAGTGCTTTATTACCTCTTTTTCTCAACACATTAATTAAATATACATCAGGATGTTTCACTTTTTGTAATTCGTACTCATAAAACCCACCAAGTATAGCTTCACCGTCAACGTCTTTAATTAGATATGTTCGAGGATTAGTATTCTGCACTGATGAAATTGTAAATATTTCGTTAGACCAATTTGGAGTGTACATTTTCGCAAATGCTTGTCGATATTTGCTGATGCGCACATGATCTCCAACTTTAAATTTTGCACTTCTTGGATCCACAATTTTAATATTGCTGTAGACGGACTGTAAAATAGTTTTCGCATTTCTTTGATTTATCTTACTAGGTTTGTAACCCGTCGTACTGTGAACTGTGTTGTTGTATTCTTCGATTAGTTGTGGTAATAACTTGAACCAGCTGAAATTTCCTTGCATGCTAAATTCTTTCCACATTTTTGTTTTAATGTTCTATTAAAGCGTTCAACTATCGAACTTTTTAAATTAGAATATGTGCTGTAGTGATTAATTTTATACTTCTTCATTAAATCTTGAAAGTCTGCATTGTAAAATTCCTTTCCGTTATCTGTTTGCAGATTTCTCGGTATAGAATTTCTACCTTCAGATAAGATTGTTTGAAAAGCTTTGGTTACTTCTTTACCTGTCTTGTTTTTTAATGCTATTCCCCAAGCAAATTTAGAAAATGTGTTGATCACAGCCAGAATGTACTTGTATCCTTTGTTTATCTTTGAATAAGGAAGCATTTCAATTAAATCTGCTTGGAAGAGATCTCTGAGACCTTTTATTATAACTCGACGACGGCGAAAGTTTTTCCTTGCTGGTTTGTGCAGTTCATCGACAACATCACGTTTTACACTCGATGATAAATTAGACATTTTCAGTTAGAACTCGTTTCCTTATAATGAATTCAACAAATAATGTAGTTGCACAAACTACAGCTGTGCAAGAAAACGAGAGTTTATCTCCCACATTCAACGTTCTTCCAATTAAAGTATCAGTACAATCTATACCGTTGATATATACTTTCCTGTTCCTAGGTTTATGAAAAATTACTTTTTAACCACGCAAGTTTCTTGAATCGTATACGTCGTTTGATTACCTCTATTTGAAAGAATAAATTCGCCTTGGGCATTTAACTCGTCACTTCGAAAGTCTAATAATGTTTCGTAAAATAATTGTCTAGAAACAATATGCTTGAGAACTGTATGTTTAGTAATGTGCCTTCCAAACTTATCAATGGTCATCGTGAACTGACCAACAAAGATGTGAAACTGAAGAATGACCTCGATATCATCCAGCTAAATACTTAAAATTTACGAAATAATTTTGGCTTCTTTCAATTCTTCGATAATAGCTATAATCTCATTGGTATGTCCTGTATGACCTGCAGATTCTGATGCTTTCAATAAACGTAATCGTTCTACTAATTCATTAGCATTATCCCAGTATTGATACTGTGTACAACTGTTAGGTATAAGTTCTTTTTCCAGCTTCGAGCCCACCAAACGTTTGGTGGTTTTCCTGCATTATTGGTTTTATAATATGTGTATACTTATATCCTTTACTTGCAGATATTCGGCCAGAAGGATTATAATTTACTTTAAATGCATGAGTTCTTCTCAATATATCTCTATAGTCACGTACATCATGAAATGTAAATTTCTCAGGAGCTTTCTTAAAAATCAGTTCATATAAACCTTTTGTACCTTTATATGTTAAGTCTCCTACTACAAGATCACGACCATCAAACGCAACTTCTGCGGCACCAATAAACAATTTCCCATCATGTTTTCTTATACCGTATTTGGTGTCAAATTCATTTTCCACATCAACATTAAATCGTGTAATATAATCACGTGGTAACGGATCAATTTGTTGTAAAGCAGCCTGTACCTCTGGTGATTGTAATTTAGATTGTAGTATTGATTTCCGTTCTTGTAAAAGAGTACGAGCATGAGCTTCGGATTCGTCTAAAGGGACACTACTGCTATCTGTATGAAACTCTTCAGCTTCTTCATAAGCAGATTTTGATGGTGGAGATTCAGGTTCTCCATGAGAGATGTCGTGAATTTCTTCTTCTTCTAAGATGGAAGGTTGTTTCTTTCCAATTTCACGACCAACTGGTGTTGAAGTACTCACATCATGCTTTTCTGACCATGTAATTTGTGATGAAGGATCAGATTTTAATTTATAAAGAGGTCTTTTTCGTATGAAAGAACTTTTCGGGTCCCCTTTAAAGCCTTTTTCACTGGCTTCGTACGATTGTTGCTCTTCTTTTGTAGGTAAAATACTGCGAACAACATCTAGCTTATTGACAATATCTCTTAGTGGTTCCACAATAGGTGAATAAGTCGCCTGAAGGTATTTTCTTGATTGCTCAATATGATGTTTTGATCGTTCGATATCGGATTTAAGTGTTTTTAATTTAGTACGCAAACTTTCACGTGCAGTAGCTAATTCAGCTTTAAGTTTATTACTCATAGCGCATCCGTTTCCTTTAACGCCTTTTACAACACTGAAGAACAATGTTAAAATGTAGTGGTTTTAAAGGTTTATATAATTGTCGAATCCTTTACGATATCTACCTCCGTTGATAGTACAGTCAGTATCAATAACTAAAAACCAAACGGTTCCTTCCAACAAGCGTAGCATATATCACGAAACTGGTCAAAGGTCATGTCTCCATACACATGTTCATCAAATACATGCTTTAGATTTGTAGAATCTTGCCGAAATAACACTAAGAAATTACAATTATCACGAATCATTTGTTTTGGAATTGCACTATAAGTTTGACTTAAATAGAAACAATCGACATTTTTATGGCGTCCAAAAGAGAAGTATTCTTTAATTACATTTTGTGTAGTACATTGAACGTCATCAAAAACAACAACTGAATATTCTTTTACATTTGCAGGGATACCATCTTATCAGTATCAGAAATTTCAAAGTAACCTATCTCCGGCACTGTAGGCAGTAAATGTCTAAGAAAGTTATACTTTTCTTGAGATAAGGTCTTACAACAAATGTATAAATTTTTGAAACGCAGCCCATTAGCGTTTACCAACAAAGACACTATCAAATTACTTTTACCACTCCCACTTTTACCACTGATTATGGCACATTTAGTTGATCCTCCGAAAAGAACACTGTGACGTTTAAAGGTTTCGTTTATGATTGCATCATCAAAATTTTGTATAGGTAACTTTAGAGACTGTTGTTTAAACTTCATATTTCTAAAACAGTAGTTTTCTGATATGGTACTTACACTCTTTACCAAATGCGACACTCTGTTATTATGTTATAGTTATTAATATCATCTGCTATTTATAGTAAAAATGCGTGTTGTAATTAAATTATTTATTTAATACATAAATAACAAACTAAACTATAAATAACAAACTATAAACTATAAATAACTTAAACTATAAATAACTTAAATTAACTTAAACTAAAGAGCGCCTCCACCGTAGTCTCGCCCAACCGACAGGGCGATCTACCGCCCTATCTAATCTAATCTGGATCACTCTAGAACTTATTCTGGCCAATACGTTGCTGTAAGAGGGTGCTGCGGCCTTCTAAATCTCTTGTCCATCCAAGTTCTAAAGTGATCCAGTTTACTGTCAATCTTCACTGTAAAAGTAATGTTATTAAAAATGTTGAAAAATGTAATAATAAAAATCACAATCCCTTGACTCATCCATCTCGGTGGATGACGGTGCAGCCTCCGCTTCCACCTGCACAGTTTTAGGCGCTGGTGCAGGGAAGAGCGGCTGAGGCTGCGACCCCAACACAGGCGGCGCAAATATACTGCGTTTAACCACGCGCCTCAACCGTATGCGACGTTGAGGCGCCGCCACTTGCTGCTCCGGCGGTGGCCGTTCCGGCGTCGCCGGCTGCGTTGGTGTTGGGGTATATGTAGGGAGACGGTGAGACCTGCGGAAACCGCAACGAACAATAATTGATTGTTGCGGTTTCCGCATTTAATAGTGTTCCATCTGTTAACTGGATGAGTACAAAAATTAATATACCTGTAAACTGTAAAACTAAAAATAATTGACTCACTTTCATTTCCACTTGCTGCAGCACAATGGACTTCATTGCTACTTCACTACTGGAAGACGACATCTGTAAATTGAATAACATTAATAATACAGATGTCTTATTAGGTATACTTTATACCTAATCTATCTCTTGGGAACAACTTCATTCGATGAACAATCCATTTAACAACAATTTTAACAACAATTTAAACACAGACATATCGCTGCCTTGGAGTTACAAGGTTCTATGTTATGTATGATTGATAGATATAACATAGAACCTTATAACTCTAAGGTAGCGATATATCTACTTTATGATGTCTGCAGCAAGATTATGAAATAAATCTTTGATCAGACTCAGACGGTCGCGTACAAGCAAAATTTTATCGTATTGTTCGCTCAAAGCCCGGTCAGTCGGAGACCTTGAGCGAACTATACGCATAATCTCTTCGCATGTTTCTAACTCGTCCGTGACTTTTCTAAGATTTCTCTCACCCTGTAAACAATAATTCCTTACTTCAGGCATTATTCCATCATAATAATTTTGGACTGCTGTTGAGATACTTTTAGATAAATTGGAAAAGGGTTCTTGTAAAGGAATAGAGGGTAAGGGTTCTTGTAAAGGAAAAGAGGGTGCTAAGCGTTCTTGTGAAGGAATAGAGGGTGCTGGTGCTTGTGAAGAAACGATAGGTGTAGACATTCGGGGCTGCAGTGGTTGTGGTGGCATTTGAGGTTGAGGGGGTGGTTGAATCTGAATATTGGAAATAATGTTAGAATTAATATTATCCCCAATAGGTGATTGAGCTGGTGATAATTGAGATATCTCCATTGATCGGTCTGATATATTAATTATCTCAGAATCATCAGATTCATTAGGATTTATCGGGATATTATCTGCAACAACTCGAACTTGCGACTGACCTAACAACTCCGCACTGGACTTTTGCTTAGACAAAAACATTGAGTCTGAGTCATTTTGCGGCGAACGTAAAGATGAAAGGATAGCTGCTCTTCGATTAACTATCCTAGTCATCCTTTGTTGACGCCTAAATAACGCATACTCATGCTTAGGCAACCACAAACTTTCAGCGGTCCTTAGATGAGAAGATTGACTACCTCGGGTACATCTGCGACTACCCCGCGTACATCTGGATTCACGAGATAGAACGTTATAAAGTTCAGAAATAGAAGCAGGTGCAAGTGTAGAAATAGAAGCAGGTGCAAGTGTAGAAATAGAAGCAGGTGCAAGTGTAGAAATAGGAGCAGGTTTAGAAATAGGAGCAGATTTAGAAATAGGAGCAGATTTAGAAATAGGAGCAGATTTAGAAATAGGAGCAGATTTAGAAATAGGAGCAGATTTTACAGTAGAAGTATTTGCGGTGGAAGTAACGATAGGAGTAACTATTGATTGTTGGGAAACTAGTGAAAGGGATTGAGTGGACTTTTGGATAGGTTTAAGAAAAGATGAAATAAGGGGTTGTGGGGCTTGAACGGAAACTGCTTGGGGTTGTGCGGGTTGAACGGAAACTGTTTGAAATGGCTTTGAAGGAATAATTATAAATTGTGTTTGCGGATGTACATGCGGATGTGTTTGCGGAATTTGAGTTTGAAGGGGTTGTATTTGAGTTTGAAGGGATTGTGTTTGAAAAGAAGTAGACGGGGTTACTTGAGTTTGAAGGGGTTGTGTTTGAAGAGGAAAGGATTGAATTTGAAAAGAAGTAGACGGGGTTAGTAAATTTTGTTGAACAGGTTGAAGTTGCAAAGAAATATTCGGCGTTAGTAAATTATTTTGACTTAAACGATCTATCTCGTCACCAAGTACGGTCAAGGCAGAATCAACTGCACCTTCCTGGAGGAATAAACCATTATCAAAGTCTTTCAACCAGGATGGTACAGCATTTGCCTGAGTGGTAACTGCACTCAGAGAACTTTCTGGAAGTGCAGAAACCACGCTAGTAGTAATTGAAGTAGAAGGGTTTTATCCTGCAAAATTGTTGCAAAATTGAACGTTCATCATTTCCGCCACGTTCATCATTTCTCCCAATATTCGACATTACTGTTATGTAAAAACACGGGTGCATTAAAACATATCATTTTAGTAATCGTATATAAAAATACAAAAATACTCACTATTAGATTGTAGAAAAAAAGATGTGAAACAATGTTAGATCTACAACAAGAAATAAAACAGTATTAAATTAAGGAACAAAAACAGTATTAAATTGTATTATCTTCAATTGTATAAAGAATTAACAGCATTATATTAAGATAAGTAATAAAGAATTAAAAGTGGACTTACCAGTACTGTTGTAGAAAGCACTTATGATGTTAACTGAACGGAAAACTTCTTATATACCCGAAAAGTGAACGTTAAACCTTCAGAAATGATGTAATGGAGATTGCTTCATATTTGTAGGAATTGTTTAACATTTGTAATATCGAAAGGTTACATAAATGATGTAATAGGAAATTTCTATCATGTATTTCAATAACATCTAAAGGTTACATACCAGACGGGTGTGGGAATTTTATGATATCCTGTTTCCAAGGCAAAACACAAGGAGAAATGGGAGGAGACCAGCCAAGGCGAAATGGGTGGAGACTAGCCAAGGGAAAATGGGAGGAGACTGATCAAGGTTTAGTGGGCGGATTCGCCCCTGCCCCCTGCCCCTGCCCCTGCCCCCGCCCCCAAGTACCACCACCATACCGGTTCTGAAGGGAAGGGGTGAGAGTCAAAGAGGGTGACAGACAAGTGGGGTGAGAGATTCGGCAACATGAGTTAATGAGTGGAAGGAGAAAGAAAAGAAATCAGTCATAAGTCGGCAACTCATACAATAAGAAGTGTTTTTATTAAAAGTGTTTGTGTGAATAATTATAATAATAATTAATAATTATATCACTCATTACAAAAGAGACTAAAAACATGGTCGGGTATGTTACCTTTAGATGTTATTAAAAATATAAAATTTCATTGTCTTCCTTTCTTCTCTTCTTTACATAGTACTAAATGTAATTCTGTTAGATCAGAAACAAAAACAGTATTATACTACGTGTTTTTAAATGTCATAAAGTGGCTGTGGAAAAGGAAATTCATGCCTTAGCTCCATTCATATACTCTAAATGGTTAGTTTTGACATGTGTTAAATGGTAAGTAACCTTTATAACATTTAAAAATACATCGTATTACATTTATAAAAAAGAATCTCACCTGTCTGCAGGATTGTAGAACTACTTGTGAAGAGATTGACTATAATTTTTATACTGAATTTAAAGCAGACGTGATTCTGTTTTTATAGAAAAGTGAAGGTAATAAAAACAGTTTCTAATCGTTTCGCTAAATTGCAAAATTCGCGAAATGTCAATGAGATGCAATGATCTTATGCGTTTTAGAAACTTTATATTGCATAAAAAATCACGTACCATTGTTCGATCAAGTATTCAGGAGCGTTGAAAATGAAAATCACGTTCTTTTTTTATATTGTTAGACTTTACAAAGGTTTCTTCAGTGCTCGCGTAACAAAATCTAACTCCATTACTCGCGTGGATTACAAAATTGCGCATTATTGCATATATACATACGCTTATCCAAAATTGCGACTTTCGTAAGGTTACACCCGCGTCATTCTAATCGTTTCGCTAAATGTTAATTAATGCAACAACGAAATGTTAATGATATGACTGCAATTATGCCGAATTTTGATGACTTTCAAGTCCGTGTTACATGCATAATGAATGTCGTCGTTTTTACGATTCGTTTTTATATAGTATACAGGGTATTTCAAAATCTTAACGCTTCAATAATTATTATAAATAACGAATAAAGCAAGGTGTTCTTTTTGATTTCCTTTAATAATAATAATTAAGCATGATTACATAATTTACAATTCATCTTACGGGGCGCTGGACCGTCTATTGCGTCGCTAAAATCCAATTGGAAACAATGATGGTGTTCACAGATTCTGAACATTTGTAGCTCAGCCTTCAAACGATCAGGAAGCTTATTGTAGACAAATTCTAGATCAGTAGATGTGACCTTCTGTGCTAAGTACCATTTGGGAAAATAAATCAAATCCTTGTCTGGAATATCGGTGAATGAATGATCCGTCTCGTACTTCTTCATGACATCACCAACCTTTTCTACTGTGTGTTTTATAATTTGCTTGCAAAAAAGACGTCTCAGCGAATCCATCGCGAAGCTGGACTTTTCTTTCAATAACTAAGAACCAAAGTTCCCTCACACTATATCACAAATGCTTCTTGAAAATTACGTTTTTGTAACTGGTTCATTACAAAATAATATAGATCATACACGTTGGTTAATGCGCACATACAAGTTCTTCTTAAATGAAACGGACACTTGGCTTCGGACTGTTGTAATTTTTGCACATTTCCGTAAATTTCACTCAAATCCATTACAGGTATTACACATGTACTTCCTGTAAGAATTCCACGTAGAAACCGAGTCTTCTCCGTTCCTTTAACGTATACAACTTTGGCTGTACAACACAAAGAATTGATAATTGCATCAAAATCCGATAACGGAACGAATCCCGTATTCCAGCTAATGCAATGGTGATTAGTCATTAACCAGTTTGCAACATTCTGATATTTTCTGGATACTAATGACAAACTGGTGTGAGGTTGAAACATAAAATGACTTACTTTATTTTCACTATCGTAAGAAGCCAACTCTTTCGGTATAAATTTATTATCTTCCACTTTAAATCCTTGGATATCAATGATAATAAACTCTTTCATGGTTCCGTTGATCTTGCTTCTTACAAAATCAAATTACGTTTAGCTTATAGCATCACTTTTAATAATGTTATTACGCTTCAACGTTTACATCAACTGACGTACGATTTTTGTGAGAGGTAAATAAGAGAATGCTTTGTCGTGCAGAATTAAACAGTATGCGATAGTATCTGCCTTGATATTTTCTTTAGTTGTAAACTCAATTCTGATTTCTACTGCACTTTTATGCATCGTATCTTTTGAAACGTGCAGTCAATTCCTATTAAAGGACATCGAGCTAATTCCTTTGGATTGAACCAAGGTTGACTACTTTCACGATGGTAATATTTTTCTTGAAATCTAGAATACATATCGTATAGGATGGCGTATTTATTATTCTCAATGTCGATGTCTAAATTATCATACGGATATCGTTCACCATTTAGAAATACTGTTAAAGATTTTAACTTAACATCATCAAACAGACTCATGTTAACATCGGCAACACCCTTTCTCTTAGTCTGAAAAGCAATAATTATATATCTTGGCGTTTCTAACTGTGGAGCAGTTTTACAGTCCATGAATGATTTGTACTAGTTGGAATGGAAGGGTACTCGTGTAATTCCCAGCTCCTAAAAGGGACTTGTATTTCAACATCTCTATCTGTTATCCTCGTTAAAACCAATTGCTCTCGCAATCCTACTGATACATGCGGCATCCTCCATACAATTTTATCAATTGTTAGTTTGATTTTTTCAGCCGTATTACTTTCATAAATTGCATCAACGTCATCATTCGTTCTGATCAACACCAGTTCCTGCCTCATATTCAAGATTATCTTTCTATAATCTTCCCCAAAACCTAACAATGTCTTTAAAGGTACGCTTGCTGCGAAATTTCCCTTAACGTCGAGTACATTGCTTATTCTTGCTTTCTCCTGAAGCCATCCTGCATTTTCCAATTTTATTGTTTCGTTGGGAGTAAAAGAAAAGTAACCTTTCATCGTGGACGTTATCCCAACATTTCTTACCGAATCCACCTGAACTCCATTCAGAAGATATCTAATCTCGCTAAACATATAAGCCACTGGATTATTTATCAACTGTGCTGTAGGACTATGCTTGGTATTATCGCTAGCCAAACGAAGTCTTCCTTCTACATACAAATAACTTTCACATGGTAAAGTGTAATTGTCAATTTCCGGAACTGTTATTCGAACTTCATCGTTATTACCAAATGATGAACCGAATGGTAAGTGTGAATGATACTCAACGTTAGTTATTGAAGTATCCATTTTAATTTTATCAGTTACTCCCAAAATATCCATTTTGTTTAGGTAATAATTGATTTATGTATAATGATGGTGCTCACCCTTTGACGGTTATGTCACTTCTACAGAATAATTCTCTTTAAGAGTTTTTAAAAGGTACTGTTCTCTTTCTCTAGATTAACACATTATAACCTAAACTCTTTAAATACTTTTTATTTTCTCGTGTCAATTTCAATTTTTTTGTCGACAACAATTCAGTATATATTTTCGTGGCTTAAATAATATATTACGTCTTATTCTATCCCACTTCTTTTGTTTCGAATAACCACTGTCGTAGATAATCATTATGTAAACCTCTTCAAGTGAAGTCTTATAGTAACTACTTCGTTTCTAAAGTTAACCAAACGATTCTCTTGATCTAAGACTCGAACGACTAATCTCGTAATTACCTTCACGGTCACTGGCAGATAAATAGCTTGAAGAGGGGATTCTATTATTTTAAATCCCGGTGGTACGTTTGGAAAGAAATGATACAACATATGACCTGGCTCTCCGTTGTTATAAGAACCACCGGTCAAATTACACTCTATTCTTATAGCATTGACTTTGTTTATATCGACTGGAAAATCACCGATGTTATTGTCGTTTTCCTTCAATATTCTGGGTTCAAATCCCAACAATCTTCCCAATGAATTTGGTTGACTAAAATCGAGCTTAACCGAACTGTTTATGGTTGCCTTTAAAGTATTATTATTTCCATGAATGTTTATATAATCAGGAATATTCTTATTTTGAAAATAATCTTTCAGAAATTTATTAATATCATCGAGTTCATATGTGCCTGTAGGTATATCGATAGTTTTCCAAGCAGACTTTTTCCTCTTTCTTCATAATGTATTAAATTATTACTTTCATCTATGTTAGGTATTGCGTTAAACGTTTCAAAATTTAACATACACATTTCATAGGTTGCGTCTTCGCTCAGGTATATTGGTGGATTAAATTCACAAACTAAAACCGATTCATTTCCGTTAGAGTAAATGTACACGAAATCGGTGAAGATTCCATGTTGACCATCTTTCAAGAACTAAATCCTTACTTAACTTGTAAGGCTATTAAAAACTGTAGACATAATTGTCCACAATTTTGTGAATTCGACTTTGATATCTTTCATAATTATAATTAATAACGCCTACTCCGTTTGACAAAAGATATTTTTCCACTTCCACTGGAGGTCGTAGATCTCCATAACTATCAAAATACTTTACAGTTCCACCTCTTTTGTAATATGCTACCCAATGTGTTCCTTCACCAGAATTGTCATCTAAATTTATAATTCCACATTCCTGTTCTCTTATTTTTTTAGGTAATGTATCTCTCATAAACACTCTTCGAAAAATTGTAATTTTAATATTTTAGCATATTTTAGTATGTCAAAGTTACTCAATGGTCGCCGAGGCAAATATTTCAGTTTTTTGAATTAGATGGTAAATATAATCCACATCCTGTTTTGTAAGGTTTAATGTAGAATCCACTTCCCACTGCTTTTGTTTCCATAGCCCTATTATGTCGTTCTGCCTCTTTCATTTGTTCTTTCGCAGCCTTTGCATCGTTTACCGCCTTAACAATTGCAGCTGCACCGCCACCGAGTGATCCTATTGCTCCCAAAGCTGCAAATAATGGAATTAAAGGTAAAAATCCTCCTCTCTTGGGAATTGGAATCACTCTTTGACGTGGACGTCTTATTTTTTTGTGGTTTTCTTTAAAACTGACTGCGCCAATTTAACATTTTCTAAGAGGCTCTTGTTACCGCTGTGCGAAATGGCATGTCGAGCTTTCTTGACAGCTTCCCGAAATGATAATTCACCACCGCGCTTCCTCGCACGCTTAATCGCACGCTTTCTTTCCACTGTTCCCCATTCCGAGCTTCGTCTTAGCTCGCATTATGGCGGCTACAGATAATGCCGATGCCCTCTCTCCAAGTCCCGCTTCTGAACTTTTAACTCTTTGTACTGCCGCTTGATACAATTTTCTATCTGCTTCGTGACGCTTATCTAAATCGTCACTTAACGAATATGCAATGTCGTGTTGCTTACACGCTTCGTCCAATACATTAACACCTCTGTCTCCTCTTTTAAGACGAGTATCTAATTTTGTACCTGGACCGCAGTAGTTGTAACCTGGTATATGTAACTCTATTGGCAGTTTATTAATTAACGTATTAAGTAAACCACGACCTTTTCGTTTTACACTACTTCTCAAAATGTGGTCTCTCTTGACGCGACGCCGCATTTATGGCTTTTGTTTCTAACAGTTGACGATGATAATGTGTACTACTCTGATACTCTTGTCGCTAAACATTATATATCAAAAGTTATTAGGTGAGTAAATGATAAAACTATTGTCAGAAAATTTTATTTTAATTTCATATGTTTACAATTTTACAGTAATATGTACATAATGAATCAAAACATTTACATAGTAACAGCTTTATGCATACTTATGTCACACATTAATTTATTAATTCCGAACATTATTAATTCATTTGTAATCGCCCCTTTCTCAGATATTTCATTATTGAGAAATGCTTTGACAGTTAGCTTCACGTCACCATCCATAACACTCACGCATGGAATCATGTTGGAGTAGAATGTTTTATAATTCAATTGCTTCAAAACCTCCAAACGATATGATATAATATCACACAATTTCCATAATTCCAATAAACCCTTATAAGATATATACAGTGTCTCATCACCTCTTTCTAATTTCAATATTTTTGTTCCTTCGATACGTTCGAACGATGCCTTTACTGAACTAATTTTCATTACCGGATAAACAGTTTTTTTCTCGGTAAAATATGATTTTAATGTGTAGTTATAAGTACAAAATTGTTTCCATTCCTCTTCTAAAAACGATATGCTCTGCCTTTTAGTACCCATAATGCGTATTACTGGATCAAAAAATGTTTCGGCACACAGTCCCACGCAAACCCATTTCGTGCGACTCTTATTTAAAAAATATACACTTTGAGCTAACAATGGTAATTGGTCCACATCAGCCACTTCCCTTACTTCTGATATCTCTGAAGGTGCTTTCTCGCTAATGTCATACTGACGAAAATCTTCATCCGTGAAAAAGGTTGAGACAATACTTCAAATTGAAACTCGTTTCGAACTGAGGACATATTCAAATCTTGCTCATCCTGTTCTTTTGGTTTATCAACGTTTTGAGTGAGAAATCTTTTCTTCTGTACATCATCACCTTGATCATCCACGTGTCTTTTCTTCTGCTTCAGGAAATATTCCACTTGTTTAGACGTCACTATTAAATACATCAAAAATATAAGAATTGTATATGATTAGAAAAATTTAATAAACTTACTTTTATATAGATCGACGATACACTATTAAATTTGTATAACACAACTCACAGTTCTGCAACAACTGAAACAATTCACAAAATAACGGCCTTATATAACAAGATTTTAGGTGGGGGTAATACTAATTTAAATAATCACCTCCTCCAACCACAAGGTCACTAAGCAGAAATCAACACTATAACCTCCTCTGACCTCAACACCATTTCAAGGTTATCTCACTCTGGAACCTCCTCAACGTCAAGGTTATGGTGAAGGTCAGGAGTAGGTCGATTCTAGAACCTCCTCCGACCTTGACCTTGAATCTAGAACCTCCTCCATGTCAAGGTTATGGCGAAGGTCACGTCAGGGATAGGCCGATTCTGGAACCTCCTCCGACCTTGACCTTGAATTTTTCCGTCAAGGTCGGAGGAGGTTCCAGAATCGGCCTATCCCTACTACTAGCTCATTATAATGTTTACATTTTGTATTTTCAAAAAAACTTATTTAAATATATTAAATCAATTACTTTTTTAAAATGAATAAATGCAAAATAAAAAATAAATTAATTCCTTTTGCGAATTTTTTACACCTGCTCAACATTTTGTCAAGAGAGAACACAATATAGTAAAATTAAGAATGGATTATTATTAATCATTAAAGAAAAATTGTTAATTCGTCGTATTCGCTATGGAACATATCGCATGCCCCAGATTTTTTGTCGGACCGCGACCGTCGGGGATAGTACATTATTGGTCGTGTGATACGCGGTAAAAGATCACGGCTCTAAACTGAATGCACGAGAGCTGCGCGCGCAAAAAGAGCTACTGAACTACACAAGCGAGCTAGCTCCTTGCCGCGAACGAGAATCATTGAACTAGCTCAATCAAATGAGCTACTTTGCCGATCTCTACTTGATTCCCTCAATATCAGTTCTCCTTGAAAATTTTTCTGGACTTATCAGAAGTCACGGAGTCCGTAACACTAACCCTAGTTGCTCTGCGTTTATGACGTCATTTAAAACTTTAACAATAAACAATTTTATGGCAAAACATTCCATGGGAGCCAATTGCGAGGAGGATATCAGTGAAGGAGCCCTATCCAATTTAAGGGAATTATTAATTCTTAATGAAGAAAAAGTTCCTTAGGAGAACATTTTCATGAACCAGTGACCAAATATAAATGAAACTGACACAGAATTAGTGAAATCTAACTTTCGTACTGGATATATTATAAAACAAACATAGAACTGTAAAAAACTGTAAAGACTGTAAAGTTGATTTGCATGCAGCACAGAAGGGACCTCAACATGATTTGATACAAGCAAGGGAATATGGAGGTGAAGCGGATAGACTTATTTATCCATCGTTTAGTGCAACTTGTTTTTATAAGAATCAGAAAAATAATTATAGATATTTTAAATAATAATAGTCACCAAAGAAATATTAAAAAATACATAGAGCAATATGTGTCAAATCATATCGATTTTAGTTTTTTAAATTGCATTATTCATAAAAATGTTATTAAAGATATACTTATCAAAAAAAGTGAAGCAAGAAGATATGTGTTGGGGCTCCGAAAAGTGGACTGTATTTTTCTTTACGTTGTTAGAAGTTAGAAGAGCACTCCAATAGGCATAACTCGTTTATTAACAGAAATTACAATCAGGGTTACATCAGTTACATGTTTACTATTTAGCTGCTACTTGTGGAATAATGTTAAGGAATAATATTTTCACCACCGGAAATGCTCACTCTTCCCCACTTTATCATTTACACGTCAGTGTTGCCAATCCTTACACAAAACTCACCATACCCCCCACCTTGAAGAAATGTCTTCAACAGTTTTCAGTCTCTGGCTTAGGTAATAGACAAATCTTGGTTATTGCCCGTTTTACAACACCATTCGAAGTCCTGATGGATACCACTCGTACGGTATTGTCTTCTCCAGGATGTAGCTTCACTATTCGTCCAAGCAACCACTTAGCTGGAGGTAGATTATCTTGCTTAATGACAACTAAAGAGCCGATTTGCACCTGTGATCGTTGCTGCTTCCATATTGTGCGCTGTTGCAGCTTGCTAACATATTCTAAAGACTATCGTTTCCAGAAGCCTTGGTGCAATTGTTGCAGTAATTGATACCTCGTTAACTGGTTCAATTTCACTTCTTGTAAGTCTGGATCGGGGAGCATTGTTATTGGTCTTCCGATGAGAAAGTGAGCAGGAGTTTTGGAGCTTCCAAGTCATCAGAGGATAATGGGCAAAGTGGACGGGAATTGAGTGTAGCCTCAATTTGAGCAATTAAAGTGGAGAATTCCTGAAAAGTAAATATTGAATTATTTATTACTCGATATAGATGATGTTTAGTACTTTTCACTGCAGATTCCCACAGATCTCCGAAATGTGGTGCATAAGTAGGAATAAAGTGCCATCGAGTGTTTTCCTGTGCAAAGTTGTTTGCTAAAATGGATTTGTTTTTTAACAAAAATGAATACATATCTTTGAGTTCATTTGCCGCGCCTACAAAATTTAAACCTTTGTTGCTGTAAATATCTGATGGCTCGCCACGTCTTGCAATAAATCGCCTCAATGCAGAAATGAAATTGTTTGTTGTTAAATCGAATACTAATTCTAAATGAATAGCTTTCGTACAGAAGCATATAAACAAACAAATATAAGCCTTTGACATCTTAAAGCCGCGACCACTTTTTGTAAAGGGGCCAGCATAGTCAATCCCTGTGACTTGAAATGGACTAGTTTGAGTTATCCGTGCACCAGGCAACAATTTATACATTCGCGTGTTACCTTACAACATAAACTTCTCCCGGAAATAATCCAAAATTGTTGTCTAATGGACGCAAGTAACATTGATGGACCCGCGTGTTATACACGTTCATGTTCTTCTTTGAGTACAAGTTTAGCAAGAATGTGTTTCCCTGACAATAGTAATGGGTGTTTAGCGTTATAATTTAATTGTGACATGTGAAGTCGACCTCCCACTCTTAATAACCCTTGTGAATCTAGAAAGGGACTTAAACTCAATAATCTGTTATTTTTATGTAAACAATTGTTTGATTGCAATGTACAAATTTCACTGGAAAAACTAACTGACTGTGATAATTTGACCAGCCGTAATGTACTTTCTTGAAGTTCTTCTACACTTAAGTTTCCCAGACGAGGTTCGTTAGAATGAATACAATTGTTCTTAAATCGTAATAAATAGGCCATAATTCTTTTCAACCTTGAGAATGATGAATAGCGGGAAAATAGAAAGAAATCGTTATCAGTGACATGAAAAACTTGTGAATGTTTACGTATTCAGGAATGTCGACATTTAAATTGGTATGACCTTTGACTGGCCATATACATTCATCTTGCATGAGCCATGATAGACCTTTCCACCAGATATCTGAGTTTATCAAATCATGGGGCAGAAGACCTCGTGATGCCACATCAGCAGGATTTTCATGCGATTGTATGTGATGCCAGGTGTCGACATCGGTTTTTTTTTATCTGGTGGTTGCCCAACGGGGTCCTAAGTCAAAGACTTGTCAGGACCTCAGGAGCAGGAGTGTATTTGAGTGTGTGTAAAGTGTTCCATGGCTTTGTTACTTCCAACCTTCTCGCCGTTTTGAGGGGAAGCAGGGTCGAATTTTATCCCCAACACTGAAGGGTGCCTGAAGTCGATACCGACGACCCCCGAGAAAAATTCTAACCAGTGTTCATATGATCCATTAAACTGTAAGCTAATTGTCGGTAAAATTACACCTTGTAATCTGCCTGTGCTCGTATTTGAATGAGTAATTGAAATATCAGAAATCGCATTACTTTCTACATCATTTTTACGCTTTAAAATAGATTTTGCTAGAGACAAATCCGAATAGTATTTATTCTCAAAATCGTCACGTTCTTGGTACTGCTCGTCGATTGAGTCATCATCGCAAGCTGCTTCGATATTTTCTTGGATTTCAATAAATTCGTTGAAAACTTGTTCGAACCTTTTATACCTGGCGTCTAGCTCTTCCAGGGCATCGTCATTAACTGTTTCGTTATTATCTAATAATTATTTTAATGATTTAACATGCGTGGTGAAATTCGTAATTCGGTGTTTCAAACCACCACATTTGCGTACCAAATTTGTGTAATCTGTCGCCATTTAAATAAACAACTTGCACCTTTAAAATAGAAATCGCAATAATCGTAAATTTAAATAGATAGCAATTGAAGCTACAGTAATTGAAATAGGTAAAAGGGAAAAATGGAACTGACTTTTTTCTGTTCCCAATAGATGATTTGATTCCACGTGGCTTCGTAACCCTGACTTCCTATTCTTGAACCTCTTCGAAGAATCGGGCTCGACTGGACCAATGTTGGGGCTTCGAAAAGTGGACTGTATTTTTCTTTACGTTGTTAGAAGTTAGAAGAGTACTCCAATAGGCATAATTCGTTTATTAACAGAAATTACAATCAGGGTTACATCAGTTACATGTTTACTATTTAGCTGCTACTTGTGCAATAATGTTAAGGAATAATATTTTCACCACCGGAAATGCGCACCCTTCCCCACTTTATCATTTACACGTCAGTGTTGCCAATCCTTACACAAAACTCACCAATATGAAAAATCTTGTCATTTTAAAAATAAAAATAGATAAGAATTTTTGTTTCATTTCAGTCCTACTCAATATTATATTAATAAATTTTCCCTGAATTTAGAGTATTTATATTTTTATTTGGCAATACATTTTGTTCATCTTAAAATTATTTTTTTATTGATTTTT
The DNA here is from genome assembly GCA_033060865.1 of Dorcus hopei. Classification (NCBI taxonomy): domain Eukaryota; kingdom Metazoa; phylum Arthropoda; class Insecta; order Coleoptera; family Lucanidae; genus Dorcus; species Dorcus hopei. Next base: position 61,327,300 of record CM065426.1, on the reverse strand, counting down.
AAAATCTTAATTTTGCTATGAAGGTTTAAATAATAAAAGAAGTAAATAACGGCTTAGCTGGCAAGGAAAAGTAACTGTCGACGTACGTTTCGGTCTTATTAGACCTCATCAGGACAGTATAACCAAGATGCTTCATTTGTTTTCTATCTCCAAGTGTCAACACCTTACACCCTGGTTATACTGTCCTGATAAGACCGAAACGTACGTCGACAGTTACTTTTCCTTCCCAGCTAAGTCGTTATTTATTTCTTTTATTGTTTTTTTTTCCTGGCGTTAACCTTTCCGTGGTTTAAATAATAATTTAAATTTTAAATTTAGTCCTGACAAAAAAATTCATATAGCTAAAAAAACAAATGTAGATGTATAAAATGCTAAATAACAATGTAAATGTCGTATGTCTGGTTGCACCAACATTTTAAGCAGATTTAAGTTATGTTTAGAATATGACATTTACGTATGGTCAGTATAATGTCAAATACATTCTGATTGACATTTAAACTTCAACTTATGTATCAATTACAATGTGACTAACATTTGTTAAATCTATAAATGTCATAGTCTAAACATCACTTAAATTTAAGTTCTGCTTAAAAAGTTGGTGCAACCGGGCATTAGAGAAACAAATTAACTATTATATACCCACAGAAAATTTGATTATATTACTTTTCGTTCCTATCACTAGATGGCAAGTCTAACATACAACCATTAGAGTGCTTTTAATAAGAGTGAAGACTTAGGCGCCATTTTTATGCTAAATGGGAAGGGATAGGAGGGAAGTTCAAAATTAGGTGGTGGTGGTTCAAATTAGCCAACCGGTTTATCGGTACTATTTTCTTTCTGTAACTACAAAGCCGTATTGAAATAAAAAGCAGACGGATTTATATACACACAAACTGAATAATTAAGTTTAACTAATTTAATTAACCTACCTCAAAACAAAGAACAATTACTAACCTCAAAATATCCGTCGACGTCCATGTTTCGCAACAAATACGTAGGCCATTTCACAATTCACCGAATGTAATCGGTATATTAAACCGGGACCCCTACCAACGCATCATTAAATATACAACCGTCTACATTTAACCACATACACGTAGTCCATTTCACAATTCACCGAATGTAATCATATATTAAACCGGGGCCCCTACCAACGCATCATTAAATATACAACCAGTGAAGTCTGGAATGCTCCGGTGGTTCAGAAATGAAACCGGTAGACCAAATTCTGAAACATGCCCATTTCTAGCACAAAAATGGCTACGGACCTTGGTAAATAAGGTTGAAAATCGCTTGCGACCAATAGAAATTGACTTCACGTATGTCTTCACTCTTATTAAAGGCACTCTAACAACCATTTCATTATATTTCAGTTTCATATCTACAGTATATAGGTAATCTGTGCCTTGAAAAATGGTTTTATTATGCGAGGCGCAATCAGACTGTGATCCAGTTGAGCAACTGAACAGGTTAGTTTGCTGGGAAGTAAGTTACCGATGGTACTTTGAGCAATTTCCCGTAACTCGGGCGGAGTGCACGATAAATCTTCACAATCCATTTTAAAGTTTTATGAACATTTCCCACTGCCTACTTAAATGATGTTAAATAAAGGTCACCAACCACCGCAAAATTCCCTAAATTTTAAAATATCGCTTTTTTTCTTTAAAAAGGGGCAAAATAGAAAAAAATAGTATAAAATACACTATTATATCACAGATAAATAATTGAAATTACATTTTTGCACGATCGAAAGATTTATTTTACTTACCGCATCTATTTTCCAGACATCAAGATTTTACTAAATGCTAAGGCTGACATGACGGCAAATAATTTGTAATGTTGATATATCACGACAGTAAGTAATAAATTGAAAATTTAAATTGAGAAAATAACAAAAAAAAAATGTTGGTGTCAGCCGTATTTAAATTGTAGAATATCTAGTACTGTTTCTTACTTTTAGGTGGAAGTGTTATCTACAGCAACATAAACCAAATGAAAATAGCAAATAATATATTTAATTTTTGCTTTTACCTTCAACAGTGGTCCAGCTAAGTCTGTTGATTTAAAAGATTCAATCGTGAAAATAATCGCAAAATGCCAAAGCAAACAGCTACTATTTGTGATCAAGGGGCAGCAAAGCAAGCTGCTATTAATTCGTTGTTACGGGAAACTGCTGAAAAGAGTGAACAAGCTAAATGTTTTAATTGCTATTTCCTTGTGAATAACTGTGAAATAGTACCTGTGAAATAGTACCATTGAACACCCGAACGGTCCAGTGGTAAGAGGACCGGCCTTGCAATCGCATGGTTGTCGGTTCGAACCACACTCGGGATTTTTCTCGGGGGTGGTCGGTATCGACTTCAGGCACCCTTCAGTGTTGGGGATAAAATTCGACACTGCTTCCCCTTAAACGGCAAGAAGGTTGGAAGTAACAAAGCCTTGGAACACTTTACACACACTCAAATACACTCCCGCTCCTGAGGTCCTGACAAGTCTTTGACTTAGGACCCCGTTGGGCAACCACCACAGATAAAAAAAAAATACGATGTACCACACCTCTTCAAGGGCATTAGAAATAATTTATTAAAGCAAGTACTACAATTTTAGCAGGACGGAAAAGTAAAATTTGCTAAATGGAAACACATTGAACAATTTTATGTACTAGATATTGCAGACAATGTTAAAAAATGCCCAAAATTAACCGACATACATATTTATGCAAACAAAATAAATAAAATGGAGGTCTCATCGTGCATACAAGTTTTCAGTCAGAATGTTGGAACTTTGATGAAAAGATTGTCACAATGGGGTAAGATATTGGTTACATTTATTTATATTATATTTACTAACATTAAAGTTTACACTCATTTCAGGTTTGGAAGAAGGTGCAAGTGATGCTGCAGATTTAATTCTTTTTTGGATGTACTGTTCGACAGCCTCAACAGTAGCAACCGACTTGTCCCTAAAAGTAAACCTTTAAAGGGTGGAGTGACTAAAACATCAGACCACCACAAGTTTTGGGAAGAAGCAATCAAAATTTTAAAATCTGCCCACATTCTAGAATAAACCAGCGAATATTAATACCATCACTGAATAATTTAGTAACAACCTTAAAGAGATTTCTGTATCTTAAAGATGCATTGTTAATGAAGAAGAAGTTCAATTACATTCTAAAAAGAACCTTGAATCAAGATTGTGTAGAGAATTTTTTTCAAATATTAGAGGTCAGGGCGGATGTAACACCAATCCTTCTATGTCACAAAGGGTGTCCTCTTTCAAATCTCTAATTATTAATCATTTCTTTTCACGCCATTCACCCAATGCAAACTGTCAAGAAGATGCTCATGAAGGAGCTCTAGATAACTTACGAGTATTTCTTACTGGCGAAGAAATTTAGGGAATCACTCACCTTGTGATGTTACTTTACCTGCTTACATATCCACATCATAACGATCAAGAATAGAAGCATGCACAATCACCTATGCCGCTGGATATATTTAGAAAAAAGTTTACAATTTACAAATAACTGCACTGAATGCACTAGGATTCTAATATATACAGATAATAATTTGTATATGGATTTCATAGAAGCTAGGGAATATTCTAATTCATTTTTGAAACGACTTGGTTCCTGCTTAGTATTTGTTACAACTCAAACATTAAGCAAATTATTTTGTATCATTCCTCGGGTCTGTTACAAAAATAATATTTTTAAGATGGTGACAAAATATATAGCAGCAGAAATTAATTTTAATATATTTAATTGCAAAATACATAAATCACTAGGGGAAATAATTTTAAGTATATTAATGTATGTAACATAAGTTTAAGGAAAAAATTTGAAGCTCTTAAGCAAACAGTAGCAAATTTTTTATTGAATCATGAGTATTAAGGTTTGTTCCTACATCCTAACGTAATAAGTGACTAATTTTACAAAACTGCCAGAGGACCATAATTATCAATTGCGCGCAGTTTTCTGCGAATATGTCTCAATTTTCACTGGACAAAAGTAACATCTATTTCCCGAATCTTCTGAAATATTCTTCTCCGCACTGGTGTTCGTTTATCATGAATTTTTATAACGAGATGTGTCCAAAATTCTTCAATAGATCTCGCCTGAGGAACATTTGGGGGATTGTTTTCTTTGGATACAAAATTAATGTAACTTTCGTTTAAAAAATTCTTGGTTATTCTGGCGTAATGATTTTATTAATACTCATCATCAAAATGATGAAACAACATTTTGTCCCGACCTTGCTTCATGTCATCACACCAGAATAACCAAGAATTTTTTAAACGAAAGTAACATTAATTTTGTAATTACGAATTAAGGAGTATCGACCGTTAGTTGATTATACTATTCTATAATTAAACGGGTAAGCGGTCTTCTAATAAACTTTTTATTGTTATCTGCTAAGCTTTCGGTAATTTTTTGTTACCTTCCTCAGAGGAACTAAAAACGTAAGGTTACATGTAATTATACAAAAGTACAATAAAATCACTTAACTTACATAATTCTAGTTATATTCCATAGTCAACCATTATTAAAATTTCAATTCGTTCTTTCTCATTTAAACGTGCCATTTTACCAAATTGAAGAACTTAATTTTGATCTTAGTTAGAAAATTTTTAACAAACTGTTACAATGGAATTGTCATATTTATTTGTTGTCTTGGTTTTATAAATTATGCATTAATTTGCTTAAGAATATGATTTGTGTTTTTTGAAGAATATGTTTCATTTCTCGTTGGACTAAAGTAACATCTATTTCTCGAATCTTCTGAAATATTATTCTCCGCAACTGGTGTTCGTTTTGGGCTTTCCACAAATAAATGGTTATACAAATTTGATTACTAAAGAATTCAAAAATATTAATGCCAAAATTGCTAAATATAATTTAAAAACCATTAATAATCTTTTCAGTAAAATTAAAGATAAAATTCCGCCTTCTCTTCAATATGGTGTTGTTTATTCTATTCCTCGTACTGAATGTGATCAGGTTTATATAGGACAAACTTCCAATTGGCTTAAATCACGACTGTCACAACATAAATCTGATTGTAAAATGATAAAAGAAAATTCTGGTGCTCTAGTACAACATTTTAAAGATAAAAATCATATATTAGACTTTAGTAACACAAAAATTTTAGATAAAGAAACAAATTATCATGCCAGGTTATTTTTAGAATTATTCCATATTAAAAAAATAGTAATTCCATGAATTTTAGATCAGATATTCAAAATCTTAATTTGGCTTATGAGTATTTAATAAAATTTGATTTTAAACGTAGCTCCACACAGAATCCAAGGTAAATAAGATTTTTGGAATAATTTTCTAAATCAGGTTACATTTGATAATAAATTTATTTCGGTCTTCTATCAAACTAAATTTTAATATTTTGGACATTAATTGATGAAATTTGTATTTAGAATTTCACTAGAATTATGTAAATTAAGTGATTTTATTGTACTTTTGTATAATTACATCTAACCTTACGTTTTTAGTTGCTCTGAGGAAGGTAACAAAAAATTACCGAAAACTTAGCAGATAACAATAAAAAGTTTATTAGAAGACCGCTTACCCGTTTAATTATAGAATAGTATTAATTTTGTACTCAAAGAAAACAATTCCCCAAATGTTCCTCAGACGAGACCTATTTAAGAATTTTGGACACATCTCGCTAGAAAAGTTTATGATAATGGTTGAGAAGCCCAAAACGAACACCAGTTGCGGAGAATAATATTTCAGAAGATTCGAGAAATAGATGTTACTTTAGTCCAACGAGAAATGAGACATATTCTTCAAAAAACACAAATCATATTCTTAAGCAAATTAATGCATAATTTATAAAACCAAGACAACAAATAAATATGACAGTTCCATTGTAACAGTTTGTTAAAAATTTTCTAACTAAGATCAAAATTAAGTTCTTCAATTTGGTAAAATGGCACGTTTAAATGAGAAAGAACGAATTGAAATTTTAATAATGGTTGACTATGGAATAGACGAAGGAACTATGAAGAAGTTAGATTTATCGCAAAATAAGTCAGCAGAATAGTTTCCAAATTTGAAGAGACTGGAAATATTAAAGATTTACCGCGTAGTGGTCGACCTAAAATAAACGAGGAAGTGAAATCAAATGTTTTACTTCAACTGAAGAAAATCATAACATATACATAACATTTGTCAAACATCAGTCATAAAATTATTTCAAAAAGAAAAATTTCATCCATACAAGGTTCAATTAATTCACGAGCTAAATGAAGATGAATTTTTTAAATAACATTATTTTCCCCGACGAAGCCACGTTTCACTTAAATGGATTAATTTCCCACGAACTTCTGATAAAGCAATTTTCGAAAAAAGTGGCTTGCTAGACAAACTGGATATGTTTCAGGATGAAATTATGGTCGATAAAGGGTTTTTAATCGAAAGTTTGTGTGAGTTTTTCGGCATTGGTTTTGTTCGGCCTCCTTTCCTTCGTAAAAAGAAAAAATTTTCTCAAGCTGAAGCTATTCAAAATGCTTAAATAGCGTCAGCTAGGGTTCATATTGAGAGGTCTAATCAGAGGATAAAGACATTTAAAATGTTAGCATCTCGCTTGCCAGCCAATTTAATACCTATTGCAGAGCACAATTTTGTACTTAAAGATATGTGCAGTTGTAAATCTTTTTAACCCGATCCTAGCAGATGATAAGTTTATTTAATGAAAACAAATAATAATAATAATAATAATAATAATAATAATAATAATAATAATAATTTAATTTATTGATCTACATCAAAATTAATTATAACAACAAGCTACAGAAACTTAAACTATATTATGCTTCTAAACATAAAAGCACGGAAATGGAGTAGATCAATAGGTGTGGATTCAGGCCGTCGGCGAACCGAGTTTCTGTTCTTCCATCCACACCCACGTAAAATGTTCAGAGTAGGTATATAAAAGAGCGAAAAGATTATGATAGTAAGTAAAAGGTAGAAATAAAGAAATGGAGTATAGACTAAAGTAAACAGAAATAAAAAATAAATAAGAAAATAAGTAAATAAGAAGAATCGCATTGATAAGTGAGACAAAAAATTGAAGGAAGTGAAAGGCAAATTTAAGTATATAAAGAGAGAAAACGGAAGCGAATAGCAAAAATATCAAAAATGAAAAATCAAAATCAAAAACGTTCACTCTTCTTCATGGCCACTAGCTTGCGTCTGAGGTTTTTAATTGGGAGACATTTGAGTTCTGGGGATAAAGCATTCCATAGTAGAACTATATTGTAGGAGAAACATCGTCTAAAAACCGTAGTAAAATAACGAGGAATGGTGATGACATTCTTATGATGAATATTGATGTTGTGCACATCGGTACGGTAAGAGATGCGATTGTAGAGATAAGCGGGGGTCTTATATAATAAGATGTTGTGAAAAAGGCATACACTATGAACGTATCTCCTGTTAACCATGTTTAGCCAACCGGCCACGGGGAGTAAATGCGAAATAAGCTGGAATTTTTTTATGCCGTACACAAACCGAAGACAGGAATTCTGAACCTTCTGGATACGAGTCAATGGCATCAATGCAAGGACCATACACACTAAGGCAATAATTAAAGCGTGACAGTACCAGCGAGTCACAAGGCAGTAATTTGAGTTTTTGATTAAGGAGAAATCTATTCGAAAATAATATTTTAAGGGCTGAAAAAGATTTACGAATAAGTGAATTTACATAGTTATTGAAACGTAATTTGTTGTCCACCAACAGTCCAAGAATCTTGGCACAGTTGGATAAGGTTAATTTTTCATTTCCCAACATGAAAAAAGCCCCATTAGCAACAATATCAATAAGAGAAGGGGAACCGAAGATCAAAACCGAAGATTTAGAAGGATTAATATTCAGGCCATGATTCGCAGATAAGGTACGAAAGTGCTCTAACTCGCGGTTAACAGAATAAATGACATCATCTGGATTTCCAGGAGGAAAGGAAAAAACTAACTGCGTGTAGTCCGCATATGTATATAATTTGCAGTCTTGAGAAATAGCAGTAAAGCAAGAAGTGTGTAGGATATACAGTAACGGGCCACATATGCTGCCTTGAGGCACCCCATAATGCAAACCAACAGGGTCAGATAGCAAATCCTTGATTTTTACTCTTTGAATACGATTCTCAAGAAAATGACGGAAGAAAGCAATAGTGTTCTCACTCATGCCTAAAAAATGTAAGACGGCTAATAACACTAGGCAACAATGATTTTGCCTCAGAACCGCAACCAGCTAATAACAGTGGGTTTTGTCACTCTGATAAAGAATATAAACATTAAAACTCATGATTGGCTCTGAATTTGATGAGATTATTTTTTTCATATTATTCATTTTAGTATTTTTTCATACGCGGATTGCACGTTTTTTATGAGGATCATAGTCACCTATGGATTATATCGATTTTTTTCATGCACGGTTCGCACCTTTGTTCGCACGTTTATTATGAGTATCATAGTCGCCTATGGATTATATCGATTTTTTCACGCACGGTTCGCACCTTTGTTCGCACGGTTATTATGAGCATCATAGTCGCTTATGGATTATTTCGATTTTCATTTGTTTAGTTGTTTTCGTTTGACAGTTTGCAACAGTCTTGTTAATCATGTCGAGAAATAAATGTGTTAACAATGCTGATAACTTTTGTTACGTATGTGGTGAAGTTACTTTTACAAAACAAAAACGAAACATATCCGCTTCGGTTAAAAACGCATATCGTTTGTATTTTGGATTCGATATCGGTCACCAGGATAAGAAATGGGCTCCTCACAGGACATGTTTAACATGCAGCTCAACTCTCTTAAAGTGGTTGAAAGGAGAAAGGAAATCCATGCCCTTTGTTGTACCTATGCTATGGAGAGAACCATCAAATCATTTAACTGATTGCTACTTTTGTATGATGCCACCGTTGCGTAATGGGTACACTAAAAAGAAGAAATGGACAATAAAATATCCAAATTTACCTTCGGCAACCCGCCCTGTTCTTCACAGTAAGAATTCGCCTGTGCCTAAACCTGTAGCCAGTTGTTCTTTTGGTGCAATTGACCAAGATGAAACCGATTTGCTGGGAACAGATAGGGACAGTTTTCAGGATTCAAATTTTACGTTAACTCCAGAACAGCCGCACAGAATCACTCAGGCTGAATTAAACGACTTGGTTAGAGATCTAGACTTACCAAAGTCTAAGGCTGAGTTGCTTGGGTCAAGATTAAAACAGTGGCATCTGCTTGAAAAAGACGTGAATACGAGCATTTACCGAAACCGTCACAAGGATTTAGTAGAATTTTTTGCCATGGAAGACAATCTTGTCTTTTGTTCTGATGTAGACAACCTAATGAAGGCTTTGGGAATTGAGCATAATCCAACAGAATGGCGCCTATTTATAGATTCGTCAAAGTTGAGTTTAAAGGCTGTGCTCTTGCATAATGGAAACATTTTACCATCTATTCCTGTTGCTTATGCAGCACATATGAAAGAGACCTATAGTAATATGAAAAAGATTTTAACCGGTGTGAATTATGACGAACATCAATGGCATATTTGTGGCGATCTGAAGGTGGTTGCTATTTTGTTAGGGTTGCAGCTAGGATACACAAAGTTCTGTTGTACTTTTCGTGAATGGGACAGTAGGGCTAGGACACTGCATTATAAGAAGAAGAACTGGTTGCCTCGTAAATCGTTTGTCCCAGGTTCTAAAAATGTTCAAAATTTGCCATTAGTTGAGCCAAATAAAGTTTTTCTTCCGCCCCTTCACATCAAACTCGGACTTATTAAAAATTTCGTCAAAGCTATTGATCAAACTGGGCGGGCTTTTCAGTATTTGCGAAACAAATTTCCTCAAATCAGTGATGCGAAAATTAAAGAAGGCATCTTTGTGGGTCCTCAGATTCGAAAAATACTCTATGACGAAGAATTTGAGAGTCTCTTGGCTGAAAAAGAAAAGGTCGCATGGAAAAGTTTTCAGCTTGTTGTGAGCAATTTCTTAGGCAACACAAAATCTGACAATTACAAGACAATAGTGCAAAATCTGTTGCTCTCATATGAAAGACTAGGGTGCAACATGTCTTTGAAGTTACATTTTCTTCATTCACATTTAGATTTTTTTCCTATTAACTGTGGAGCAGTTAGCGATGAACACGGTGAACGTTTTCACCAGGATATTGCCACAATGGAAAAACGATATCAAGGGAAATGGACTGCTTCAATGTTGGCGGATTATTGCTGGACTCTTGTAAGGGACAGTCCAGAAGCTATTTATAAGCGACATGCGAAAAAGAGCACAACAAATTAAAAATTAATATTTATTTTGATGTGTTAATTCTTTCTTCTTTGAAAAATAAATATTTTTCCAACCAGAGCCAATTATTTTTTTTAATTCATATATTTGCTTTTATCTATTGGTAAGTGATCCAAAAATAATAATTTGTTGAACGAGGCAAAAAAAAGTTTCAATTTTGTTGCCCAGTGTAATATGTCATGGTCAAGGGTGTCAAACGCTTTGGAAAAATCGAGTGACACTAGAAGACAGGAACATTTCTTATCGATAGAATTAATTATATCATCGACTACGCCTAACATAGCTGTACAGCAGCTGTGGCCAGAGCGGAAACCAGATTGAGTAACAGGTAGGAGATTGTATTGACTTAGAAACTGTCTCACTTGCTCATCTACAACTTTTTCCAGCACTTTAGAAAGAACTGACAATAGACTGATAAGACGCAGGTCTTTAAAATCTGTAGGTTTTGTAGTTTTAGGAATGGGGATGATTAAAGCCTCCTTCCAACTTGAAGGAAACACGTTAAATTCCAAGCAAAAATTAATTAAATGTGTGATGTAAGGTAATATAAAAAGACAGCACAAAGAAATAAGTTTAATATTCAGTCCGTCAGATCCTGTAGCGTTGCTACTTATACTGTTTACAATTTTTCCAATATGATGAACTGAAACTAGTTGAAAATTTAACTCGCAAACAAAGTTTGGATGACGGCTATTTAGATACTGATTTAGCATAGTGATTTTATTTGGATTATGAGCGACCCCTGTACTTGAAAAATATTATTTAAATCATTTGGATTATTGAATGATTCAGGTAGAGAGTTATGAGTTTTATTTAAAACTATTTTATTTAGGGACGTCCAAAGTTCTTTAGAGTTGGATGATTGAAATTGTTATGAAATATATGCCTTCTGTTCCTCTCGAACTGCAAAGGTAGCATAATTTCTTAGTTGCTTATAGTAATCTTTATGAACGGAATTACCAGTAGCTTTGAACCGTTTCAAAGCCTGGTCGCGTAATTTCATTATGTCACGCAGGGTGGCAGTGAGCCATGGAGGATTACGCTTCCGAAAGTTGGAAGAGCATATAGGAGCATGAGAGTCAAATAACAGCAGCAGCTGATTATTGAAGAAAGTTATTTTGTCATCTATATTGTTTAAATAAAGCAAGTGATGCCAGGGAACGTGTTCCAAATCTGACAGGAAAGCATTATAATCAAAATATCTAAAATTACGGTAAGTAATACGTTTAGGGAGTGGGCAAGGTACAGCAAAATTAATATCGCAAAATACAAGATTGTGATCGGATATGAGCGGTAGATTAAGAGAACCCGTGCTAACGCAGTGAAGTCTATCACTGAAAAAGATGACATAATAATAGAACTAGAAAAGGAAGTTATACGCGTAGGCTCTTTCACTACTTGTTTCAAATCAAAGGAGTCAAAAAGTGAATATAGCTGCGTCACGTGAGTATCATTAAAATTTAACAAATTGTTATTTAAATCACCTAAACAAATAATGTGATCACAGGTGCAAATAAAATCACTGAGCTTATTTTCAAGATTGTCGAAAAATTCTTTGTGATTACTTCCAGGACATCGATACAACGCGCCAACGCCGAAAGTTTCATTGTTAATTTTGGTTTTGAGCCAGATCTGTTCTAAAATCCCAGAATCAGATATCTCAATAGAGCAGTGAAAATTACTTTTAATGTAAATTCCGACACCTCCCCCACGAGTCAAACGGTCACATCTGTAAAAGTTATAACCGTTGATATGCACAACATCGTCAGGTATATTTTCAGATAACCATGTTTCACTTACTGCAAAAACATGTGGACTGGCACTTAACAAATATTCTCTAACTAAATCAAAGTGAGCCAGAAGAGAGCGAACGTTTAAATGCATTACAGAGAGATTTTCAACCTTCATTGAATATGAAATCAAATTATTTATGCTTAGACAAAAGTGATATAACAAACAATTGCACAAAAAATAGCAAGTTGACTGCACATTATTCCAGACACATTAAATTTAATAATTTTACTCTAATTAATTTAAACTTACAATTTTGATAGCAATCAAAATAATTTATTTCCCAAAATTTTTAATCAAAAGTAAGAATAAATAATGCGACTTCTGAAAATGTTTATTACTGTGCAGGTACGAATACCTAAAACGAGTACGAAATTAACAAATAAAATTAAATATGCAAACTAAAAACTTAACGAAACAACTCTTTATCTGATCGCTCGTACTATGTTCGTAGACCAAGCAGATATTTACTATGTGAGCCGACCGCTTCATTTAAAATTAAACTTACTTAATTGCATTTAATTCCTTAAAGGTAGTAACTTTTTTTTATAGCTGAACCAATTTTGATTAAAATTTTTCTGGCGTTCGTCCATACTTGTCCCGGACCAAATTTCTTAATTGCAGCGTTTAATAGCACATGCCTGGATTTCGTTAAATCTTCCCTGATGACCGTCCGGGTACCTTTCAGCTTACGTTTGTTGTAGAAAAGTTGATTCCTTAGCCCAATTCTAGTAAAAAAAAATAATTTTTCGTGTAGTTAACAGAAAAGTGACACAATGTTTAATCATAAATCGTGAAGAAAAGTGGGACTTGTCTTGTTAGCAACACTTTTTTACATTCATTTTGACGTATCAGAGGTTGAAGATTGATTGAGTGATATCACAGATTGCAAAGTAGAAGAAATGTGTTTGCAGCAATTGCCATCCCCTGCTTTACATGTGCAGCAGAACTTTTTCACTTTGACCTCAGCACTTTTCTCAATTTCTAGAATTCCTTCGATTGTGTGAGGTGGGGTATCTAATGCACTCGTCTGGAGGCATAATGCATATATGTTTATCTCCCTGTTTGTTCTCTTGGTCGCTTCGCATAGGATTAAATGTTTGGATTTTAAAGTGTTTTCACTTTCAGTAAAATTCCTAGAAGACGGCGTTCCTTGCAATGCCTCACAAACTTGAGCCGTACTTAAAAATAAATTTGTAACATCAATGGCAAACCTAAAAATGAATATGGCATCTTAATATCCTGAAACACTGAATAACATGCCATTTACCTTTTATTAAAACAATAAAAGAGAGTGGTAAACACTACAATTCTCAATGTAAACACACCTGGAAAGCGTGGAAACAAACAAGGGGCACTTTTCAGAATTAACCGGTTACTCCACCGGTAGACATTTTAAAATTCTAAAATCCACTGTAAAGCTGTAATAAGTTACTTTAGCTATAGTAAGTTATTAACTTATTATAACTATATTATTATTATATACTTATTATAGCTATAATAACTTATTATAACTTTACAGTGGATTTTAAATTTTTTAAATATCTACCGGTGGAGTCACCGGTTAATTCTGAAATGTGCCCAAGATATTTCAAATCTATCCCGACTGTAACGTCACAACTACATCGAGCTCTGCTTTACCGACGCCCGCTAAAATTAATTTGAATTTCCAATAGTGTAACGAAGTGACCACTCCGTTACTGTTTTTGTACATATTTAGTTAAGTTTTGTATATAGAGGAAAGTGGGGAAATATGCCTCGCCTCTAATTTAATAGAAATCAATAAACTCTTATCATAACTAAAGAGTGGAGGTAGTATTTCAAACGGTAAGTATTCCTAAAATGTTTTCGTAGTACATTATGAATACTTTCAAACATAGTTTGGTTTATTTTACAAACAATAACAATCACGCTTTAAAGTGATTCTTTATTTAAGCAGGTACGTTTAGAGAGTTTCATATTTTTCTGGACGTCATTTGGGGTAATATGGCAACAAGTTCTAAGTGCTTTTATTTGCTTTTTCTAGAAGCAATCAGAAGATGCCACGCACACTCGTTTGCAAAAATTTTGAGAGCAAAATGGACGGAAGAAAATGCTGTCAGTGATATTAGACTTGGCACAGGATCGGTGCGTGCAATTAGTCGAATCTACAGGATACCAGTTCGTACATTAATGCGCCGAATGCGTTCCGGTAATCTAAACAAGATTAAATTAGGAAGAAAAAGTTGTTTAGGAGAAGAACACGAAGAAAATCTTATAAATTACATCTAAAAGATGGAAAGACATGGTTTTGCCCTAACCGCCTCTCATATTAAAAAACTAGCATATTTTGTAGTTAAAAATAATATTGCAAATCCTTTTAATTCTGAAAAAAAGGAAGCGGGACATGATTGGTTTACCTCCTTTATAAGTAGGCATCCAGAATTGTCCATCCGCAAAGCTCAAGATATGTCTACAGATCGTGCTAAAGGAATGTGCCAAGAAGAAACAGACAAATACTTTGAACTTCTAAGGGGAATCTTAGGCGAAAATAATCTCCACGAAAATCCCAGGAGAATTTTTAATCTTGACGAGACGGGGCTACAATTAAACAATGAGCCTGGGAAGGTTGTTGCTACTAAAGGGACAAGAACTGTTAACTGCATAACAAGCGCGGAGAAGGGAGAAACAATATCTGTAATAGCTTGCGTTAATGCAGAGGGTCATTTTTTACCCCCTTATTGCATATTCAAGGGAAAAGATAAAAAACGGGAATTTGAAGATGGATTGCCACCCGGTGGCACAGTAATTATGAGCGAAAAGTCTGCATATGTGACTACCGATATTTTCAAAAGCTGGCTACAAGAACATTTCATACCGCGAAAAGAAGCCGGTAAAGTGTTGATAATCTTAGACGGACGCTCTTCACATTGTTCAGATGTAGAACTTTTAGAATTAGCACTAGCCAATGAAGTGATCTTACTATGCTTGCCAAGTCACACAACTCACTGGCTCCAAGCATTAGATCGATCCTTCTTTAAACCTTTAAAAACTTATTGGTCCCAAGTTTGCAGAACTTGGGTTCATAGTAACCCAGGTTGTAAGATAAGTCGACTTCAGTTTCCATCATTACTGGACACCGCAGGAGTAGAACGGCTGCAGTCTTAAATGGAGTATCAGGTTTTAGAACATGTGGAATATTTCCATGGGATCCATCGAAAATTCCTGATCACGCCTTCATAAACGAAACCACTGACTTACTTACCTAAGAACATCGAAGATCCGGAACTAATTGACCAAGAAAAAAATACCACTTTACCTGAAAATGTCGTAGACGCAAAGTTAGTTCAAGAAGAAGACATTGCAAGAAACCATTCCGTTATTGTCAATATTAATCCTGAAAATACTAATTATGATACACCACCACCTAACTCATTTGAAGCAGTAACGCCTATTTCGTCTATTCCAGGGCCAAGTAGGATTCAGAACAAGCGAAAGCAACACGCTGAAATTCTGACATCTCTAGAAACTATTGCAAGAAAAAGAGAAAAACGGGAAATAAAGGAAGCAAAGGACATCAAGAAACAATGTCTTCGAGAAAAAAGGGAACAGAAGTCGGCAAAGCAGAATAAAGGGAAAAAGATGATAGAAAAGTCAAAAGAAAAACCAAAACAAAAGAAGAAGTGTAAAATAAGCTGGTATAGTTCTTCAGAAAGTGAGGAGGAGAAGGTAGAAAGTGATGGTAGTTCTGAAATCGAAGTGGACCATTCAGAAATATGTGCAAGTTGTGGAGGGCATTTCCATGATAAGAATGGACCTAAGTGTGATTGGTTAGAATGCATTTGGTGTAAGCGATGGGTGCATGAAATATGCACCACTTCAGATGATTTCTGTGTCGACTGCATTGAATAAGTAAGTAGAAGATTTAAAGAGTTGCTTCTCTTACTATGTTTAAGTATTTTTTATCTTGTTAACCGGAAATAGATTTAATTTTTTACTTTACCCTAGTATCCTGGTAATATGGCATATTTGTTAAATTTCAAAATTTTGTATTTTTCAACATTGCGGTTAATTATCGGTTGTTGATTTCTTTACTGTATTAAGCTACATTTGTGGAGTATAGCGTGCATCTAAAATTACGTACCTGTATTTACACAGAACGAAATACAAAGCATATCAAAAATAAGTTGCCATATTACCCAATTTACTCTATTAATTAGCCTGTATTTTTAGGATGTGTTTGCGCAGTGTTATAAAGCATAATTTAGGTGGGAGTTCCAAAAGAGTAGGACTCCTTACCACGCGCAAGCCTTTATTAACCGCGCTGAAAGCACGCTTTAGGCAGTCATCCGCCGGTTCATTGAGCCGCCGGTCGTGACTTCAAGGGAGTCATCCGCCGCGCTATCAAGCCACCGGACGTGTCTGGAAGGCAGTGACTCGCTGGGCATTCCGAGCCGTCGCACATTGGGGCCAAACAGGTCTATATTTGGCAAAAACTAATTCAATGCATATTTTGTTAAAAAATGATAAAATGAAACCCATTTAGATGTTTAATACTAAAAATTTACTTAAAAAATTGTATTTTAATATTCTGATAGCATTAATTTTCGTTGTCGCTCTCGCTTCATGAAGAATGATTACGTATAACATTTTCTGTATTCAAATTAATTTTTGGAGATTCGAGTAGTGCTAAAGCGTCTTTTGAAACTGATTTCCGACTCATCTTTGCTGGTTTTCGTAAATTTTATATTAAAGGATCGGAAGATATTAATAATAAGTTTAAAATATCTTCATTAGTATCGACTCTAGAACACCTTCTAGAAAAGTTTGACCTATAATTTCTAAAATTTTTATTACGAGCCTTTTGCGCTTCCTCACTGAGTTGGCCAATGGGTAATAAAGCATTGTCAATTATTTCATGCCCATGAATTAAGATTTTGTGCACTGAAGGAGGAATGTGGTACTAGGGATGGACAAAACGGTGAGTTTTCTGTCACGGCTCTAAACGTGACCGCTCCGTAAAAATCACCGTGACAGAAACCCGTAATTTTGTCACTGGGGAGACTGCAGTCAGATCTGTCTGTAGTGTCCGTACCTATCAATTAAAGCGTGACGTATTCGAGATGAATCAGCGACCGCTAGTCGCCAGTAAAGAAACGTACAGAAAAACTTCGTCTCCTTTGAGAAATATAAAATTTATTGTAAACGCAAGTCGCATCATTTTCACCGGCATTAAAGACGGACGAGAACTGAACAAATTAATTTGTTCTTTGTTTGGTACTCCATACCTATGTATGTGTGATAATTATTGTTTCGCACGAAAGTGTATTTTACGTTGGCCATGTTTTTAAATTACTCGAACGGCCGTTCGAGCGCTTGATTAACATGCTATTTCCTACCTAATTGAGCACTAGATTAGGTAAGAAATCGCATGTGAAATAAATGCTCGAATGGCTATTCGAGTAATTTAAAAACACGGCCAATGTCTACAATAGGATAGTTCCGTTTGAAATTTTGTATTCGTATTATTCGTCATTCGAAGATTTTCGAACGAAGTGGAGAATCGAGGTAATGATCAAGGAGCTAGCTACTTGTTGCAAACGCGAAATAGCTCCAGCTCAAACTCCGAACACTACGTGATTCCGCCGAGTCCGGCGACCGAACAAAGCTCTTGCGCAAACGCAAATCACGGTCACCGGAATATTATCAGTTCCGAACCGTGACGACTTCGTCACGGTGATAAGTCACAGGTCGTGAAATCACAACCCATCCCTATGTGGTACCACGAATATTTCTCAATAAATATAATAATTGGGCAGTCTTCAAGGCTAATTCTCTAAATTTTACACTATTTATTTATATCCGCTGGCTATTGTTCCTAAAATAGTTTTAAATTTTTTTATCAATTCTATATCTACACCAGTTATATTCGAGGCCAATTCTGGATTGTCAAAGAATCGTCTTGCGGAATTGCCGTCATTGCTGTTCCCATTGCCGTCATTGCAGGTTCTGATCGAAGAAGGGGTTTGGTTTTGCCAAATGATGGTCTCATTCATTTCATTTTCAGGTGAATCTCTCATGAATGATAAAGGTACCAAAGAAGTAATAAACATGTTGGCATCTGATTCGTTGGAGTCGCTCTTAAATCTCTGCTTAAACTCGATTTGATGTGAGCCATCAAATCCCCACTTAGAAATCATTTTCAAATTCAATTCCTCTTCTGCTAGGCTTTTAATAACTTCTTCCTGAACTTGTAATAATATGGAAGTTGTGTGATTTAGAAGCGGTTGTAATTTTACTTCAGCCATAGTTTCTGTCAGCGTGATATTTTCTTTTTCAGGAATGCAAGTTTTTTTTGCTTTTTGAATTTCTTTGTAAGACGGGAATCGCTGTCTATCATATCCACGTATTATATTATACTGATGTCTGCTTAGTTTAGCATCGACCATCTTGCCAAGAGCTGTCATTCCATCCAGTTGTTTTTGATCCTTACCGAAATTCTTGTAGGCATTGCGATATTTGCTTGCACGTTTTGGTGAGGAGAAAATTACTTCCTTTACCTACCTTCGAAGCTTCTACAGCACCAGTAGACCGAAGACTCATTTGTGGAGCATATGACAATTCTTCCTTAGAATATTCAGCCCTTAAATTTTCGGTTTTTTCTCTTTTTCTTCTGTCAGATAATTCCGTGAAAGGTTTTTCAGGTCGGCCGCCCTTATTGCGCGGACTAATGGAATAATCCTGAAAGCTTATTGAAGTATCTAGCCAATTTTTATTTTTTGAGAGAAATCTATCTTTTTTTCTATTAGCGTTCAACCATTTTGATTTAAAATCTGTTATGAAATGCGATAGTTTGCGATGAAGAGCTACTGTGCAATTTTCAGGACAATTAGAATTGCTCATTACTTCAAATAAAGTTCGTCGAGACAAAAATATGTTCGTACATCCAGATCCTATAGCAAGAAAACATTATGATAATAAATATGTAACAATAATGCTGAATTTGTTTCACTGAAATAATTCCTTTCTCTTACAGTTATACAAGGTGATCAAAGTTACTGCCGCACTATTGCTAACTTCGTTATTATTGGAGCTACGAAGTGGTTCAAATTAGAAAAATTAGCTGTTTTCATTCAGGATTACAATGGTGATATGAAGAAAACAATTGCGCATCGCATTCTCAAAATAATTGCAAGTGTAAAGTTTTTTTTAATTGAACAACCTGTATTTCTCGTTGAAAAATGAAAGAACATCAAATTATAAATACAAATTACACTTTACTATTTTTCCTCAAAACGAATATTAAAGAAGTTATTGCGAAAGTTGTATTCATCATTTACAATTAACTTTATTTACTTCAACGCATTAACAAAACTGTCTTAAGTGTCCCATTCATTATCGGATTGGTCTGACAGATTGGTCCGTCCTGACTCGTCCGCCAACCGATCCGCTAATGAATGGTAATGGGCGACAAGTCGTAGATCGATCAGGGTCGGGTTGTGAGTTCGCTAGTTTGACAACCGAACCTACGACCCGTCCGCGACCAATCCGTGCTATTTTTGTAATGTGTGTGAACTGTCGAGACTTGTCCGACGACTTCAGACAACAGCTGTACAGTTCAACGTCGGTGTGCTCGGTATCAGGAAGTGAAAGTGAATTTCAAATGTCTTTTGAAGACAACAAATCTTTTTGGGAGGAATTTATCCTCCTATATCAAGAAAATCCATGCCTATGGGACATCAAAAGTAAGGATTACCGCAACAAGCAGAAAAGAAATGCTGCTTATGAAAATTTAATTGACAAATGCAAAGAACTGTTTCCAAATGCGAACAAAAAATATTAAAAAAATATCATCCTTAGGGGCATCTTTTCGGCGCCAAATAAGGCGAATTAATAGTTCAAAAAGAAGTGGGATAGGAACACAGGATGTATCAGAAACTACTTTGTGGTACTTCGATTTATTGTCTTTTCTCATGGATCAAGAAGAGTCTTGTTCAGCAGTATCTTCTTTACAAGAAAATAACTTAGATGATCAATCACAGGCTTCAGTAAGTATTTATTTTTTTTAGTTATATCTCAAATGACAATATTTATTATAATTCGCACATTTTATTCATTACCATATATGTCATCTTAAATTTCAACTTTACACGGCCCTAAACTTAATGTACAAATCTGTGTTGAAAGTCAACTGCACCTGCATTGTTATAATATTCTTTGTATCCGTTTCGTGCCTCCTTTGCCTCAGTAATCGGAAATTCTTGTCTGGACACATTCAACGAGATTAGTTCTCCATTGGTGTGCCGATCACCTAACAATATAGTTCCAGATGTAATGTCTTCCGTGTCAATATTATTAGGTTGAATGTAAGTAGTACTTTTGCGGCGCAAAAAGTTGTGTAAAACACAGCATGCCATAACGATGTCGTCAACTGTACCCACTTTAGTAGCTATTGGTGTTAGCAAAACCCTGAATCTATTTGCCGTGATCCCGAATGCGTTTTCTACCACACGCCTTGCACGGGAAAGTCGATAATTGAAACACTTTTCTTCATAACCAATTCTGTTGGTTTGTCTGTATGGTGTCATGAAATTTGTCATGAGACTAAAGGCTTCGTCTCCTATAAACACAAAGGGTAATTTGTTTCGAATTCCTGGCATA
This sequence comes from Dorcus hopei, assembly GCA_033060865.1. Lineage (NCBI taxonomy): Eukaryota > Metazoa > Arthropoda > Insecta > Coleoptera > Lucanidae > Dorcus > Dorcus hopei. Next base: position 61,306,538 of record CM065426.1, on the reverse strand, counting down.
TTGACTGGTTCGGGCAATTTTAAAGAAGCTGTTATCAATAAATTATAAAAATCTGTATTCTTGATGACACCTCCATCTGATATTCTTCCATTAGTTCCACAACTTACATGAATAAATTCATAATTAGCATTTACGATTGCAAACAACACAACACTGAAAAATCCTTTGTAGTTTTAATAGTATGAACCACTTCCTGGTGGCTGTTTGATAGCTATGTGTTTGCCGTCTACTGCTCCTAAGCAATTTTCAAATTGCCACATGTTCTGAAACTCTTCTGCTACTTTGACCCATTCCTCTTCTTTTGATGGAAACTGAAATTAAAAATAATTCTCGTATCATAATGAGTAGGTATACCTAATTGTGGGTAATTTTCATTTGCAGGAAACCGATTCATACACACAACACTCTGGTCAACATTTAGATTTATCACCAGTTTTGTCACCTGAAACATCTCAAAGTTCAACATCAAATTCCCGTAACAAGCGAACTCAGAACTCTGCAACCTGGACAAAGAAGAAACTCCAATTTTTGGATGCTTCCCTCAAAATCTTAGAAAAAGAAGATACAACGCAACAGAATGTTACAGAACCACAAGAAATAACATTTGGTAAAAATATTGGTCAACAATTACAGGAAATTGAAGCAACACAGAAGGTAGTAGCCCAAAAGTTGATTTCGGATGTACTATTTCATGCTAAATTGGGAAATCTTACTGATTCTTCTCTTATTTCCCTGAGTTACCAACCAGCACCGTATCCAATTACCCCATGCGTTCCGCAAGCACAAGTATTTCAACAATCATACACCTGTAATGAGCCCAGCAGATCATATACACGTCAACCAGAAGTGTCAACACCTCAAACATTTACCACTTTGACAACTACAAATCAGGCGTCTACAAATAGGGATGTGATGGAAGAATTCTTATGTTTTCAGAAGCGAAATAATCAGTAACTGGTTACTGTCACAAAGTGATTCGCATTCGTTAATTGCTAGAAATATGTTGGAACAATAAAAGGTTTTTCAAAAGTTTGTTTTTTATATGCATCCCTATAAATGAAAAATAATTGTACTTACATGTACTTTTCCGGAGGGAGTTGTATATAGCACGACACGTTTCTGGAATGATTCTTCCAAGTAACTGAGGAGAAATTATACAAGAAAACTTTAAGTCCTCATAACTCCTCCCTGTTGCCAGAAATCTCAAGGTTGCCAATAAACGTTCTTCAGCACTTACTGCTTCTCTGAATAAAGTGTTTTTCCTTTCTATGAGAGGTTTTATTAGAATTAATAATTCTTGAAATATGTCATAGTCTATTCTAAGGTAATTAATAACGTCAAGTGGCTCGCATGATTGGATACAATTCAATAAACGTAAATGAGTAAATTGTTCCCTCTTCTGCAACCACTCTTTCACCCAAACACGTTTTTTCTTTTTTTCTTTTTCAAATAACATGATTGTACCAACAGCCAAAGCAACTTTTGCCTTTTTGAAGAATACGGGAGACATAATATGTATCTAGGTCTCACCACGTTCAATGTACGAATGAGCTCTTTTGCAGGGTTCGTGTCATGTCTGTGTAATGAGTTGACAAACGTGGATAAGTCGCAAGTCGGGTCTCGGTTGGGAGTCGGGTCTGGGTTCGCATAGTGAGTGGCCCGCTTTAACACATACTACCTTGGAATTATGTGCTTCGAAAATAAACAAACGTAAAAAACATGAGCCCAGTATTTTGAGAAACTGGGATTTAAAATAAATGTAACTATTATTGTGTACAAAAATAAAATTAATTAATTAAAATGTGCTATTCTTGAAACTATTGTAACAAACTAATTTAAGCAAAATTATAAACAATTTAAAGTAAGTATTCAAAAACATTCCCATTTTGTTCTAAACATCTCTGAACACGTTTATAGACGCTTCTAGTGGCATTTAAATGTTGCGTTGTATGGGTTGTATTAAATGTTATACCAACAAAATTGTCGCAATAACTTCTTTATTATTCGTTTTAAGGAAAAATAGTAAAGAGTAATTTGTATTTATAATTTGATATTCTTTCTTTAACTTGAAGGCTTCCGCGGCCGTCGTCCATGTTTGAATTGGCTTCCGGTTGGAACCGCGTCACGCTGACTTCTTCTACTGCCGACGTTTCGTTCTCCATTGCAGAAGAACTTCCTCAGGGCTGCTGCTGCTGGTGGTGTTGCTGCTGCTTCTTGTTTGTCGTTGAGACTGACTGGGTATGTCTGTTGTCGTGGTATTTATAGTGATCGGTGGGGGTAGTGAGTCGGAACGGTGACCGGGGGTTAGTCTGTTGGGGCGTGACGGATCGTTAATGAGATGTTTCAGGCATTGTGAGGTAGAAGCCAGCATCACGGTTCAGCTTATTAGGCTGCTTGAAAATTTCTATAGATTCACGGATTTTACGGTTGAAAAAATGAGAGAGCGGGCTCGAAGTTTTATGTCGAAAAATAAGATTTAGTAACCGGTTTCTAGTTTCTATTTAGCTAGGGGGAGCCAGTTGTTGATAGTAGTCTAGTACAACGTTCATGTTCAGAAATACAGTGCTAACAGATCGTTTTGTTTCACCGATATATAAACGCCCACAGGAACATGAATTGATACACACCTTCAGTTTATAAGGGAATGTTGTCTTTGGTGGAGGGTAGGCAGTCAGAAAGTTTTGTCATGGGTAAGTAAATAAGGTTTGATGTTGTGTTGTTTGAAGATTTTGCCGATTCTGTCCGTTATGGTGTTAATATAAGGTAGGTAAGCTGTAGCGACTGGAGGTGTATCAGGTTCAGAACGTGGAGGAATCTGGGGTTTGATGACGAGAAATGGATCTTTGGATGTCGTGCTTTTGTAGTTGTTATTGAGAGTAGGACTTTTGTTACGTGGTTCAGTTCAGTTTGAAGTGAAGAGGGTTCTGATAGGGCAAAGGCACGGCTGACTAGTGAGTTAATGACTGACTGTTTTGAGACGGATGATGGTGTGAATGTGCATTCAGATAACGATCAGTATGGGTTGGTTTCCGATACACAGAGTGTCCTAATCTACCGTTAGGAGGCGGCTTACTAAGATATCAAGGAAAGGTAAGTGGCCGTCAGTTTCATATTCCAAAGTGAAGCGGATGTCAGGATGTTGAGAATTTAGGTGTTCAAAGAAGTTGTCTAGGGATTCCTTACCGTGTGGCCAAATAGCAAAAACATCATCTACATATCTGAACCAACACTTGGGTTTAAGTGGGAAAGAAGTAAGGGCTTGTTCGAATGCTTCCATAAAAATGTTGGCTACTATTGGGGAGAGAGGAGAGCCCATGGCTGTACCTGAGACTTGTTCGTAATATTGATCACGGAACATGAAATAGGTTGAGGTTAAACAACATTCTATTAAGGGAATTAAGTCTTCGGGTTGGTTGTGGGCTGTGAACAGTTGTTGGATGATTGTGATGGTGTCGGGAATTGGGACTTTAGTGAAAAGAGATTCTACATCGAAGCTGACCAAAATGTCCTGAGGGTCTAAGGAAATCTCGTGAATTTTTTGGACGAAATGCTGAGAGTTGAGTACGACCAGAAAATCAACACCCTATTAGACGACCCTGCTTACCAACCTTTGCGACGGAATCCAACCTCACGCATAGAACGTACCGTAACGACCTTAATAAAAGCCTCTTCTATCCCACCAGAAACACAAAAAGCCTTGATCCCCCGTGACTCCAGAATTCCCAGACTTTACGGTCTCCCTAAACCAGATACACCTTTACGACCCATAGTTAGCGCAATTAACTCACCAACCTACAAAGTTTCCAAATATCTAGCACAGAGTCTCAAACCGTTTGCAGGTAAAAGTGAAACCTTCATCCTCAACTCTCAGCATTTCGTCCAAAAAATTCACGAGATTTCCTTAGACCCTCAGGACATTTTGGTCAGCTTCGATGTAGAATCTCTTTTCACTAAAGTCCCAATTCCCGACACCATCACAATCATCCAACAACTGTTCACAGCCCACAACCAACCCGAAGACTTAATTCCCTTAATAGAATGTTGTTTAACCTCAACCTATTTCATGTTCCGTGATCAATATTACGAACAAGTCTCAGGTACAGCCATGGGCTCTCCTCTCTCCCAATAGTAGCCAACATTTTATGGAAGCATTCGAACAACAAGCTCCTTACTTCTTTCCCACTTAAACCCAAGTGTTGGTTCAGATATGTAGATGATGTTTTGCTATTTGGCCACACGGTAAGGAATCCCTAGACAACTTCTTTGAACACCTAAATTCTCAACATCCTGACATCCGCTTCACTTTGGAATATGAAACTGACGGCCACTTACCTTTCCTTGATATCTTAGTAAGCCGCCTCCCTAACGGTAGATTAGGACACTCTGTGTATCGGAAACCAACCCATACTGATCGTTATCTGAATGCACATTCACACCATCATCCGTCTCAAAAACAGTCAGTCATTAACTCACTAGTCAGCCGTGCCTTTGCCCTATCAGAACCCTCTTCACTTCAAACTGAACTGAACCACGTAACAAAAGTCCTACTCAATAACAACTACAAAAAGCACGACATCCAAAGATCCATTTCTCGTCATCAAACCCCAAACCCTCCACGTTCTGAACCTGATACACCTCCAGTCGCTTTACAGCTTACCTACCTTATATTAACACCATAACAGATCGAATCGGCAAAATACTCAAACAACAAAACATCAAATCAATTTACTTACCCATGACGAAACTTTCAGACTGCCTACCCTCCACAAAAGATCACATCCCCTTACAATCCGAAGGTGTGTACCGAATTCCTTGTTCCTGTGGGCGTGTATACATCGGTGAAACAAAACGGTCTGTTAGTACTCGTGTTTCTGAACATGAACGCTGTACTAGACTACTACAAACAACTGGCTCGGCCCTAGCTGAACACAAACTAGAAACCGGTCACCAAATCCTATTCTCCGACACAAAACTTCTAGCCCGCTCATCTCATTTTTTCAATCGTAAAATCCGTGAATCTATAGAAATTCTCAAACATCCCAATAACCTAAACCGTGATACTGGCTTTTACCTCCACAATGCCTGAAACATCTCATTAACGATCCGTCACGCCCAACAGACTAACCCTTCGGTCACCGTTCCGACTCACTACCCCCACCGATCACTATAAATACCACGACAACAGACATACCCAGTCAGTCTCAACGACAAACAAGAAGCAGCAGCAACACCACCAGCAGCAGCAGCCCTGAGGAAGTTCTTCTGCAATGGAGAACGAAACGTCGGCAGTAGAAGAAGTCAGCGTGACGCGGTTCCAACCGGAAGCCAATTCAAACTTGATATTCTTTCATTTTTCAACAAGAAATATAGGGTGTTCCATTAAAGAAAACTTTACATATGAAATTATTTAGAGAATGCGATGCGCAATTGTTTTCTTCATGTCACAATTTAATCCTGAGTGAAAACAGTTAATTTTTGCTAATTTAAACCACTTCGTAGCTCCAATAATAACGAAGTTAGCAATAGTGCGGTTGTAACTTTGATCACCCTGTATTTTAAAATGGCATAAACATGCACATTCGGGTATATTCCATATATCAGTGATATTAATCACTGATATATGCGCATGTGCTGTCGCTTTTAACCACTTTTTAAACATTTTGTTAATCCACAAGCGTAAATGACATTGAAAAGAAGGATATGCAATTATGTTCAGTGATTATATTTTACAAATGAAGTTAACTAATGTTTAAAATTGTAAAATAACCACCGTGTGCTTATGAAATACGTCTTCAGTCAGTGATTTAAAAGCAGTGGTTAAGAAGTTATTATTAAGCATAGTGACAAATAACCACTGCATTATGGAATTCACCTGAATATTTGTTTCTTTATAGATTAAATACGTTTTTGTGAAACATAAATATACTTCAAATTTATCCCGAATTTAACCGAATACCTACTTTATGATCGACGTTTTACAAGTAACTCCGCGAGTGTTACACTACACAACAACAGCAAAATGGTATTCATCAGTGTGTAGAGAATTCAAAAGTGTCTTGAGAAAATACTTTTATTTTTTTGATATCTCTTCAAATAAAGAAGATAGAGGAAAAATAAGAAAATGACAATTTTTCATTTTTTACAATTATTTCGAATAACAGTTCACATAGAAATTATTTCTCTGTGGATTATTACTGCTCATAAAATTTAGCAATTTTGCCAAATTTAAACCTACCGCCTATCTCTTCAAATAAGCGAGATCCCAATGGTGAGGGTCGAATTTGAAATAGCCTGTATAATAAAAGATTAAAATTTAAAAAATTATGAATTTGATCTGTTATTTTTTTGTACATTATTTGTATTACAAAATAAGTACAGGTGGATTATTGTGTTCATATTACTATGACTCCTCAAACCATAAAAAAAAACCATAAAATTTAGGTGATGTAGAATTATATTTTAAAAAGTGAAAAAAAAAAGCGAGCCTGGCTTCCATCCTCAAAGAATTTATGAAATTGTCGGTTAAAAAGAAGCTCACTTTCACGATAATTTGGTTTTTAAAACAGTGCAAGAGCCTAAACGTTAGGCCAGCGTTCATCCTGAACAACTTAAAGACAAACTTAACGATTGGTCCTGCTCTCAAATCCGTCAATAAGGCCAGATAATTTTGGTTGAATTTGGAGATTAGAGAAGCGTATGCTCGCTTACAGACTTTGTCTAGATCCCTCTTCTTCATACAATCGGAATTGACAAGCCATCTACACCCTTTGGAATGGGACACTTTCCAGGAAAAAATCAAGGAAGCTACGTTCATCTTTGGACATACGAAGTTCCAGATTCTACAGAAGCTCCGCAATCTTAGTTTACAAGTGAAGTCATCCACCTCCGAAAGTTGGTCTGAATGGGACCCTGAGGTGCTAGACCCGGAGCCTTCTTCTTACGAAGTAAGTCCCCAGAGTAATTTCGATTTTGTCAACCTTAATGTCGACTCTCCTTCAGTCAGCAATTCGATTTTTCCGGAAATGAGAAAATCATCTAGTCAATCAGAAGCAGAAGCTACTATCGATTTAGACAAATCTGTAAAGAGTAGTGATATTTACGCTCCAACAATTAACGTTGATATTCACAAAATTTTCGATAATCTATCTAGTCAAAATTTAATTAGCCCAAAGTTAACTAACGTTGCTTTAGATTTTAATTGTCCATCAGACCAGAATGTTTTTAACTCTACTGTTGTGTATTAACTCAGAGATGAGAATTTTAAGGTGGCGTAGTTTTGAAAAAACAATAGTTGTTGTATTCGTCTTGTGTTAAAATTTACATAAAAAATAAATGTTCTGAATAAAAGAAGTTCTGCATTATAACCGAAACACAAAAGTGGTGTCAGAAGTGAACGATTTCGCACCGCCTAAGAAAAAAGAAGTAAAAATAAGTGATTTGTGTCAGCTAGAAAAACGTCAAAGCTTCGAGGAAAAAGGAAACGTATTCCATCTGAAATTGGGATGGAAGTACCACCAGAATTGTTGCAAGCGATCACAAACATGCTCACCAATGCAATGCGGACGTCCGTGGCAAACGTCGTCGCCGCTGAAGGAAGTAACGAGACTTCCAAAGGAGCAACTGTCGCACAAGCAAAAGTACCATCATTTTCTATGACTGAATATCGTGCAACAGACAAAATGTCAGTTGAAGACTATTTCAAGCGCTTCGATTGGGCACTTCAGTTAAGTTGCATCCCTCAAGAGCAGCATGCCAATTATGCTCGTGTTTATATGGGCATGGAGTTGAACAATGCGTTAAAATTTTTGGTCAGTCCACGCTTGCCAGAAGATATCACATACGACGATTTACGCAACACGCTTATTGGTCATTTTGATCGGACAAAGAATAAATTCGCCGAAAGCATCAAGTTCCGCCAAACTGTGCAACATAAGGGAGAAACTATTGCAAATTTTGCTTTAAGGCTCCGCCAAGGTGCTGCATATTGTGAATATGGTGAATTTATGGATAGAATGTTAATTGAACAACTCTTACATGGCCTTCAATCTCACGAGATGTGTGATGAAATCATTGCGAAAAAGCCTGCCACATTTACTGAAGCATATGAAATTGCACACTCTCTTGAAGTGACACATAATACGTCCGTAGATGTCAAGTCAACAGGAATGTCAACAACGTACGAAATGACAAATAAATTAGGATACGCAAAACCACATATCAAAAGAAATGACAAATGGTCTTCACGAAGAAGATCGACGTCACATAGTTCAGGAAAGCAACATAATTCCCACAGAACATCACAGAGAAGTGAATTATATGAACAAGGTAATCGAGGAGATCATCCGTCTTGCCAAGGCTGTGGAGGATCACATTCACGTAATTACTGCAAGTTTCGGAATGCGAAATGCAATCACTGTGGAAAAAAGGGCCACATCGCCAAGGTTTGCAAATCAAAGACAATGCAAACTGCTGGCCAAGTAATGGAAGTCGAGTCACCAGCGAAGGAGATCGATGTTTTGCAACGTCTGAGTAAGGTTCATGATGTCAATTTATTCAAACCGTCAGGTAAGCAAATGATTAATGTACTTATCGATGGATGCAGTCTTGAAATGGAGCTCGATACTGGAGCACCATGCGGAATAATTAGTAAAAAAGTACTGAGCACGATTAAACCAAATTTTGTCTTGCAACAGACAGATAGACAATTTGCTAGTTATACAGGTCATCGTATCCATTGTATTGGTCGCATTTTAGCTAATGTAAACTATGGAATTTGACGAATTCGATCAATTTGTTTTGAACCAAATAAAGCAGCTTCCCATTCGCGCAAATGACATCGCTCGAGAAACAAGGAAGGATCCACATCTTGGTAAAATTGTCCAATTATTAGAAACGGGCCAGAATCTTGCTCGCCATGGTTTCAAGGCTCCTGAAGTCAATTATACTTTAGCCGCGAACTGTTTATTGTTTGAACATAGAATTGTTGTGCCAGTCTCTCTGCGGCAGCCAATCCTCAACGACTTACATGCAGCTCACATAGGTATTGTGAAAATGAAGGGGTTAGCTAGATCATTTGTTTTTTGGCCACGTATTGATGCAGACATTGAATGCGTTGCAAAATCGTGCAATGAATGTGCTAAGAATGCGCATACTCCACCGAAGTTCCGAGAACATCACTGGGAGTATCCTAAAGCTCCCTGGGAAAGAGTTCACATAGACTATGCGGGTCCCGTTGCTGGTACGATGCTGTTTATAATTGTCGATGCATACAGCAAATGGTTGGAAGTTAAAACAACTAATTCAACAACGACAGCTTCAACGATTGCAATGCTGGATGAGTTATTCGCAGCTTACGGTGTTCCTGTCACCATAGTCTCCGATAATGGAACACAATTTACGTCTGAAGAATTCAAGAGGTTCTTACAAGTCAGTGGTGTGAAGTACCATAAGCTTACAGTTCCATATCATCCATCGACGAACGGGCAAGCAGAGAGGTACGTGCAGACAGTGAAAGATGCTCTTCGTGCAATGTCCACTACGCAAGCCACATTGAAGATGAACTTGAACGAGTTCCTACGTCAGTATCGTAAGGCTCCACATGCAACTACAGGACAGCCTCCTGCGCGACTGTTCCTAGGACGTGATATACGTACTCGCCTCGACTTGATCCGACCAGAAGATGTGTATACGAAAATCACGGGAAAACAACGTGCTGAATTCGATGCCACGTTTCGCAGATTCCAACCTGCCCAAACAGTCTACTTCCTTTCGGGAAATCCACGTATGGACAAGTGGCTTCTAGGCACAATTGTTACACGCCTTGGAGACCTCCATTATGAGATCGAATATTCTGGGAAACGCTTTAAGAGGCACATCGATCAAATTCGAGAACATCACCAAAGTATAAATCAACCAGCTGTTAATGTTCAACCACAAAACCAGAGCGAAAATGTTGTAGAGTCACCACGTCGAGTTCGCTTCTATGAAAATTTAAAAAGGCCAGTTTCAGCCACCCCTGCAGTCACAACTACAGCACCAGTGGAACAACCTACGACTCCAAGAGCAGAAACATCTACGACTCCGAGAGCAGAAACACTTACTACTACTGAACAATTCCCACGTAGATCAACACGTATTCGTCGTCCTCCCTTAAGATTCTCATCAAGCAAGTGATTTCCAAACGGAGGAAGAAATGTTGTGTATTAACTCAGAGATGAGAATTTTAAGGTGGCGTAGTTTTGAAAAAACAATAGTTGTTGTATTCGTCTTGTGTTAAAATTTACATAAAAAATAAATGTTCTGAATAAAAGAAGTTCTGCATTATAACCGAAACACAAAATCTACTGATACATCAATAGTATATTATTATACAAGTTTCACAAGAAGGCTTATTGTAACACGAGTGGGGTTGGGGTACGACTAGCGAAGCGTAGCGAGCTAGGAGTGCCCCAACGGAACGAACAATTCCCACGTAGATCAACACGTATTCGTCGTCCTCCCTTAAGATTCTCATCAAGCAAGTGATTTCCAAACGGAGGAAAAAATGTTGTGTATTAACTCAGAGATGAGAATTTTAAGGTGGCGTAGTTTTGAAAAAACAATAGTTGTTGTATTCGTCTTGTGTTAAAATTTACATAAAAAATAAATGTTCTGAATAAAAGAAGTTCTGCATTATAACCGAAACACAAAATCTACTGATACATCAATAGTATATTATTATACAAGTTTCACAAGAAGGCTTATTGTAACACGAGTGGGGTTGGGGTACGACTAGCGAAGCGTAGCGAGCTAGGAGTGCCCCAACGGAACGAGTGTTACAATGCCTCTTGTGAAACGTGTATAATATACTATTTTTTCTACTTTACGTCACTTATTGAACAAAAAAATGAAAAATACTGTCAAAAATTTGATCTCCTTAGTTTATGGGGAATTTTAGTTGTAATGCGTGGCAACACTGAAAACCTTTCGTTTTAATCAAAAGTCACATTAACCAGTTATTAATTTGTCTTATCCAGCTTCATTGTGAGTATTCTGTTAAGTAACAAATAAATAATGAGTTATTTTGTAAAATCTATTAAATATTTTCAATTAAAAATTGACTAAAATTTCCCCAAAAACAGTTTCACAATGAGCTTCATTGTGAAACTGTTTTTGGTGTCACAATGAGTTCATTGTGAACGCAAAGTAGAAAAAAGATTTTAATGTATTGTCACGATAGAATAATTATAATCTAGTATAAGTTTAATCGGAAATAGCAGTTTTACAATTAATGCGTAATTGCGCTCTCATTTCGAAACCACAAATTCAGCATTAACTCATTTGGATCACCAGCACGGAAGTATAATTCTATCGCGTAAGCATTGTCATGTAATTATTGTTTATAAATATTGCCCGAGTTACGTTACTATTTATGTTCCCAATTAAGAAATCATAATGTAGACAATTCGCTGTAAACATTGTACTTTAAATTTTTATGCAAGCAAGAGACTGATATAAAAACTTGGACTGGATGTTGGAAGGCAATCGGTTCGCCGATTCACTAGAAAAGGTGCGTCGCCCACATCTCCACCGAACAACCAATGCCGTGACGCCGCTGCTCCCCACCCGTCATCTACATCAGGCCGAAGACTGTTACGGTTGAAAAATCCATTCAAGTTATTTATAATAATTTTCCAAACATCCTGTATCATCGTGGGAACTTTTAATGTTCACACGGCCTACGTGCCGATCGTCGCATTGCACCATATTTCACAACATAGCGTGATGTTAACTATCCGCTGTTACTTCAGGCAGACTACATATCTCCGTCTCACTCGTTTCCCCATTTAAACTGTGTTTCTTCAGTAACGACTTCCGTCTGCCAGAGCATGTGATGGAGCAGGGCGCGGTTGCTTGCGAGCGAGTATCTTGACGGTCCTCGAGCTGTGCGGTCGATTGTTTTCGTGCAAGCCTAAAGTTAGTGCTGGTTAATTTCCCACTGTGAGTGTGGCCGAAATTAGAAACGGATTTCCGTGATTTGTTAAAGCACGCCGAGTGACCCACAAGCTGTTTTAACGCGGTTTCTCAAAGGCCTACCCCGAGCAAGGGAACAGGTATGGTTTTGGCTGTTCTTTTAGCGACCCCCTCCCTATAATACGTTTTTCTTTTCCTCCAGGCTTTAAATCCAAGTTAAGCTTTAAAGTCAAATTCAACTTTAACTTCCAAGTTTTAATTTTGACTCCGATTCACGTTATACTTCAAGTACCACTACATATTCTACTTCGACTTTAATTGGACTGCTAGTTAATCCCGGTGGTAGCTCGGTTCCGGACTTCTTGTCTGAGGCCCAGATTCCCGTATCAAGCAGGGACTTTGTGAGCCGGCCTACCCGCCTTACCTTGGAGGAATGGACTCGTCCGGGAATACGACGCGACCTTGGCGGTTTAGCCACCCCTTGACTAACTCTGCGATTCACCGCGGGAGGACGCTTCGGGTTGACGTTTGAAAGTGACCTACAACGGACGCTGGATCTTGAGTGGATACGAAGGTCGGGATAACTTTGGTTTTTTTTATTATCTTTACGGAGTCGTTGTTGAACAAATTATAGTGGCGGAGTCGTTGCGTTAAGATTAGTACCGTACGTGTGACCGAAGCACAGATCTGTGGTACGGATTTATTTTAATGTGTTACCTTTTTATTGATGTTCCGTTGTTAAGTGTTCGTTATTTGAAGTTCTTTGAGCAAATTAAATATAAACAAGTGTGCTCAGCTGGTGCGTTTTATTTTAAATCATTTTTGCCCACCTTTTGCATTGGGGTTTCGTCGAACCCTCCCTTCTCCACGAGCTACACCGAGCGGTGTGGAGACTTAAGACACTCCGCACAAAATTTGCAAACCTACAGGTAGGTAGCAAGACATTCCATCTCGGTCACGAGATCTATGCAACCCCAAGGCGACCGTTAAGGATCCACGAGCCACCGCCGAGTAAGTTTCAACTACCCCCGTCTCATCAACCCCCAAGGCGACCGCCAAGGATCCACGAGCCACCACCGAGTATTTCCGGACAGGCATTTCCCCGCATCGATATTAAATTAACTAAGAACCTAATAAAGAGGTATATTTTTGTATCTTAGTGTTTTGAAGCTCTACCTACGCCCCTAAACGGCTAGCGTGACAACCCCACATGATTGGGTGGAAGCGCTAAACGTGACAGTATTATTTTTAGATTCTAAGACTAATTTTAATTTGTCACCTCTAGATATACCAAATTTAGATCTCTCTTCACAGAATCACCTGGATGTTATTCCAATTTATAACGTCAATCATAATATTTTGGACTTTCCAACCCCTACCGTATTGACCAATTTTAATGATGGTTTTAACTTTGACAATTTTAACCATCAATTTGTTTATCAACCTGTGAATAGTACCAATTTCGCTAAACAACCTTACAATTTAGATTACAATGTTAGTTCTGTTTTCAGCTCAAATATTCCTCAAATTCACAATTTTCATAAACGTTTTTTGAACTTATCTAATATCAACTTCAATTCAGAGGAAATTGCCTTACTAGAAAAAGGCCCAAAATTCTCAATTGCTCCAAAATTTAACAAACTCGTTCAAAAAAACTTAGTGATCAACACCGAAGCTATCATTGAAAAATTCGAATTTCTCGACGGGGAGCGTATCAGGTTCATATGTTCGGCAATTTTAAATTCAGCCAATCAATGTACTAAATCGTCTAAACATACTTCTATCCTTCAATCTCTTAGATTAAATCTGAAAGAAAATAACCTTATTCTTAGTAAGGCAGATAAAGGTTCCTGTATGGTCATTATGGGGAGGGCCGACTATGTTCAAAAAGTCGAAGAATTTTTGAACAACTTCACTGTGCTTAATGGGGATCCAGGTCCTAAATTTAATAAATCTCTTAGATCTTTGGTTTTCAGTTTTAGGGATAACTCTTTAATCAAAAACAGACAACTTCTTTCTATGAATCCAATAACACCTCGACTTTATGGGTTACCTAAGATACACGAAAACAAAATCCCTATTAGACCGGTAGTTAGTTACTCAATTCACCTGCCCATAAGTTGGCTTGCTTTTTAGATAACGTCTTAAGATATAATCTAACCTTAACTCATTCTTTTACTGTACAAAATTCGGCCGAATTAGTTTCGAAACTTAACCGTTGTGATATTTCTCAAAATTGCATTCTCATCTCTTTATACTACGTTTACTGAAGAGATATAGTAATAAAATAAAGTAGGAGAGTTTTATGGGCAGTATCTTATAGCGCAGAAGATGGTTTTACAAAGTAACACACAATTTCAAGTTGTACCTTCAATATTCGATAAGTATCACCGGAACTCAACTGCACCGGTTGACGTGCGGGCTACTGTAAGAGTGTTTATTACTATATCTCTTCAGTAAACAGAGTATAGATGTTACTAAACTTTTTACGTCAATACCGGTCAAAGAATGTCTGAATTTGGTAGAAGAGTTGCTCATAAATTCAGATTTGTCTGACGACGACGTTCATTGTGTCACAGAACTTTTGAAGATTACTTTAAAACAAATTTTCTTTCCAGTTTAACAGTAAATTTTATTCTCAATCAGATGGTCTGGGTTGTAATCTAAGTCCATTATTGGCTGACATCTTTATGAACAACTTAGAATCAAAATTTTTTAACTTTGCTCATTTTCTGTCCCATAAGATAAGATTTTTTTGCTCAGTACGTGGATGACATTTTGGTCATTCTCGAGGGTGACACTAATTTAGCTAAGGAATTACTTACTCTTTTGAACATTTTTCATGATAATATTAAGTTTCCTTTAGAATTAGAAAAAGATAATAAAATTAATTTTCTGGATGTGTCAGTTAAAAGAACTAATTCATCTTTGTCTTTTAACAACTATAGAAAACCGTCTAATACTGATGCGACTATCAGTTTTCTATCTAATCACTTCCACCAACATAAAATGTCAGCTTTTTCGGCATTTTTCTACAGAGCTTTTTCTATCCTTATGTCTAAGGAGGACTTCACTGGGGAAATCAGGATTATCTGTCAAATAGCTGGTAATAATGGTTTCCCTATTGATGTTATCTCTCGTTTATTTTATAAAATTCGTAATCGTTTAATCAACAAATCTGTTTTCCCCACTCTAACAGACGTTTCTTTGGAACGTAACTTTAAATACGCGTCTCTACCTTACTTAGGTGTCGTTTCTGAGAAACTAAAGGAAATTCTCAATAAATTGGAAGGCGTGCAAATAACTTTTTCAAATGATTATAACCTTATCTCTATTCTGATGAATTCCAAACATGAGATAGAACGTATGAATAAAAGTGGAGTTTACTCCATCACTTGCACTCAGTCCAATTGTAATTCGCTTTATATCGGTCTCACTGGCCGGAATGTGGTCAAAGAACACATCTCGTCTGCTAGACTAGGAAAAGCAGATTCTTTGCTCTCCATTTAATTGATTAAGGACTCTATCCAGACCGTGTTTTCATTGTTAAGTTACTTCACCAACTACTGAAAGGTTTAAAACTTAATATCGCGGAATCTATCGAAATTTTTCTATCAAAAAAGGATGATAGTGTCAACCTCTTGAATGACCAAATCATCTTCCCTCATTTTAATTTTTTCGAATCTATAAATTGGAAACATTCATAGCTGTACGCACTGCTTTATAAATTAGTGTTTTTTCAAAATTTTACTGATTGTCAAAACTTATTTTCTCTTGCTATCAGCTTTCAAATTGATTGTTATCCTTAAGTGGTATTTATTGTTATTTTTGTTAACTCGCCTTCAGCTGTCAAAGTCAAGTGTTTTAGATTTAACGGTTACCCTTAAGTGGTCCTTTTAATTTACACACCAATATGCTGTCATTATGATTATTACCCTTAAGTTGGTATTATTTGTTCGCCAAATATTTTTAGGTTCTAGCACTGTTTGTCTTTCACATTAAGTTAAAATGGCCACGTGCCTGTAAACTCAGGTTAGTTTCAAACTCTCTTATTAATTTTATGTATTTATAAAGCGCAAATTCATTAATTCTAGATTTGAGAATGGTTTATTTTACAACCGAAACATGTCATCCAGTTTAGTCTTGTACCAATGAAACAAGTATAATTCAAAATTTCAACGAAGTTTTTTGTGACCTTGGCACGTCGTTTTCCAAATTAATTATATTTTATTAATTCTTTGTAAGTTATTTAATTTGAATTAATTCAATCATTGTAACCTTCCTCTTGTAGTTTTTGCTCTGATGAAGACAATAAAGGTTGCCGAAAGCTTAGCATAAAAATTAAAAAAAGTCTTTTATTGACCGCTAGCCCGATAATTTTCAAAAATAGTTTAATTCTCAACGGTCAAAAAACTCCTTGGTGCATCTTTAGAAGTTTTTCTGTAATTCAACTTCATTATAATTTTATGTTATTATTGATATTTTGTATTGTATTAGTCATATAAGTATAACTATTTTATGGGAAATAACAAAAGACGAGGACGTCTTGTCTTAAACGGTGGAGGAATTATGTCAGCCAAACTTTTCGTTAATGTAAACACACTTAACATTCTTGCGGCTAAGGGCAGAAGCGATAAGGTAGAGGGAAAATAAGCAGACACACATACACACATTCGATCGACGTTTATTAAACCCGTAACATGCATTGTAAACTCAGTTGAAAAATAAATGTAATTTTTTAAAAATAGTTTCTTTATTGCTGAAAACAAACTATATGTAAACGTAATAAAATAACCGTGTTCTAATATTGATAAGGCATAATAGTTGTATTTATACAATTTGTTAATTAGACAATTATATTGTTTTTATTATTTGTATAGTTATTTATATATCACAAAATCTTTTAAGCGGACACTAAATCGCGCACTATACACTTAACGTTTCATCGGACAAGAACCAACTGTAAATGTTATTTATATACTTCTGCGGTCCGGTTTCTCGGTCACAATTTAACTTTAATCTTGAGTTTATTCCCATAGAGGCAATTGTTTTTATAATTGTTACTGTGGGAATAAACAGTAGATTAAAGTTAAACGGCGATTTAAAACCGGCTAAATAAACAAAATTCAAATAATATTAACATATCTTTCAAGTTTAAACTTCTCGCTTATGTTAGTTCCATTGCACATCCACGGTAAGCGCTAGAATAGTGTCCCCTGTCTTTATACACGACTTTCGTGTCTATCTATGTTTAGTCTGTGTTTATCATATTTATATTACTTTTTGTCCAGTCAGTAATTCATGTTTTTGTTAAGTCCGAAATTTGTCTTAGTTTTTTATGATAGCAATGGTAGGTATAAATATTATAAATACAATTTTTGCTTGTAGTGTAAACGGCCGAAAATTTTAAATCCAAAATTTATTAGAATAAAATCCTATTGATTAAATTTAACAAACAAATTACAACTCGAACGCAATGTGAACGAGTTCCCAGGCCAACGATATCTACTAGTCTCAACAAAAGAGACCACCTTTCAGATAAGAGCCATTTAGATTACCATAAGATAAATAAATTGGCGATAACAGCAAGCTTTACTCCTGAGAAATAAAACTTACACCCAGGCGCGTAGAAAAAACGGGTCAAAATTGGACCAACTGGTGCCCTAAGGGTATGCAACTTAAGTCACTTCGGTGCCCAAAATTTGCGATTTGTACAAAAGTTAAGCGGCTCGCCGTGAGAGCGCAGCATTTCTTTCTCGAGGGAAAAATTTAAGAGAGGGAAGATTTTGAATTTGTAAACAATGGCCCGAGGGGGAGACGAGTTTTAGAAAAATTAATTAATGTTCACCAAGTTATCTTCGCGAACAGTCGCGTTCCCCTTTGTTACATTCCAAAATTTTATTAAAATGTTTTAAATTATTTTAATTTCATCATAATTAATATTTTTATGTTTATCGTCTAAAAGTTTTATTTAAATTAATGTTCGCCTGGCCTCGGTATAATAATGTTCACCTGACTTTCGTCCTAAACGAACGTTCTCTTTTCTTTTCAAAAGTCGAAATATTCCCTTTGTTCTACGGTCATTATTGTGCTTTTATTAACTTAACCAAAATTTAAATTGCAATCTTCGCGCGGGTGTAGTCCGAGTTTAAAACAAGTGTGAGTACAAGGAACAAGAACTCCTTCAAACCGAGTCCACCCCTAAAGAGTTACAGCGAGCCCTCCACCCTCTGCAAGGGAAATAAATCTAAAACCTCTCTGCTGCTGGGATCCACCTCGAACCCCTCTCCGGTAGGTGGATTTGTTAATTTTAACTGATCTGATGTGCATATCGTGTAATACCGCCCTCCAGGATAATTCATTGCTTCTTTAATATACCCTGCCTTAAGCTAGCACACGTCTTTTATTTGCAGTAGAATAGATTATGATTTTAAGGTACACTTGCACAGTTCCAGCTTGGAAGAATCCTCCTCCGAGGTATTATTAATCGGCCAGGTAATTTAATTAAGCATAATAGGATCCGGAATTCCCGTAAAAATCCGGTGGTGGCAACGAATTACGTTACGTTACCCTAGTTTTTCTAAATTATCTAAATTTCATTTTGTTTAACATGCTTGGTTAAATTTCCCAGTAAATATACGCTACTAAAGTAAGAAGGGTTAAGAAACAAAGAAAGTCTTCAACTTTGACCACAGCCCTTCCTACAGTAGTAAACGAAATTAAGGCGAAAATTAATGCTTTAAGAGCCCGTTTTAACCAAGAAGTGGCCAGACTTCAAAGCAAACCTTCAGGTTCTGGATGTGAAATAACAGAAATGACGTTTTATTTTTTTAAGAAGCTTCTGTTTTTACAATCGCACATGGCAACATGAAAAGGTTGTTACGTTTTTTTTATTATTTACCGTACTCTATTTCGCTGGGAGCTCCGTAGCTGTTCCGCGAACCACGTATTTCGGCATTTTGTCCGCTTTACCTTGTTTGTCATCTTGTGTGCACTCGACGCATCGCTGTGCGGACTTCGCCCGACGCCGCGTTCGCTTCTTTGCGGTCTTTGGGGCCCGTTCGTACACAGCGAGCGTTTGTTTACTTCTGGTTTTTGACAACGCGAGGATAGGTAGGGTTGCCAACTGTGTCGACCATAGACGTTTTCCGTGCGGTTATCTTTCCGACGTGCATGTTTGGTGTGTTGTTTTCTTTCTCTCGCACGAAGTTCGGAGTTTCCCCGTTGAAAATTAATTTTCTTGCATCCCCCTTTCTCACCTAGGAACGGATTTTCTGGCAGCTTTCTTGTAACGAGTTTAGTTATGTTATGTGGTTTTCGGTTGGTTGCCTGATTCTTTCTAGAATATTCGTTCTGACGGCACATTTCCGGTCGCCGGCTAGGGAAGACATTTTTGGTCGTCGGCCATTTCATTGTGCTTCGCGTGTTCACTTCTGTTGGACGGCTCCTTTTCGTGAGATGTGAATTTTGTTGATGCTTGAAGTCTCGTTAGAGGATTTTGTCCACGGATGTAGATTGGGCTGTCGTTAATTTCGAGCCCCTCGCTTATGCGGATCTGATTTCATCGAACACCGAATTTTCGGCACACGGAAGACAGGCTTTTCCCTCTTCATTTTCGCGGCTCATATTTTCTGTACGAGGTAAGTCTTTGTTGTCTATTTTTCTTTTGCGAGGTTCGTGATTCGGTAATTTGTGTTAGCATTTACTATTGCGATGTTTTTCTTTCCTTTTAACAGCAAGTGGTTGGAGGCCACCATTCCACCAAACACGTGGTTGACGACAAATTTTTAAATCGCCACGCGGACCTCCTTGGGCCCCTGAACGGCTGCGTGCTACCGACCCCCCTTTTTCGTACGTGTCCCACCGCTTGAATCGGACCGACTCTTGGGGCTGGATAGCCACACTCGATCACCCCCCTGGTGACACCGTTCCTGATTTGTCGACCGCCTGACCGAAGGGAGAAAAGGATTGTTTGGTATCGTAAACTCAATTTTTTTTTCCTCTTGGTCTTTGTAACTTCGCCGTCTACGACTTGGGGGCGACGAAACTTCTTATGGACTCGGCGACTTGCTGAGCGTGTGCGCATCGCAACCGGCCGCTTTAGTTTTCCTTCTCTGTTCGCGACTGGTTTCATTTTTTTTGTGCGAGTCAATTTAAAAATTTCATTAATTAATTTTTAAGAGGCGTGACCTCTTTTATTTTATATCATTCTGTCATTACACTTTTATTAGATTTTGTTGTTAATTTTTGAAATTTAATTTTTAATTATGGTTAACTCACCCGTTTGGGTAATTTTGTGAACGTCGCGGATGGGCCCATACGCGTGCGGTTTGGTCAACGCCTGTTTAATTAATTGTTGGTACATATTTGCCTGTACTTTATTGGCTTTTTAGGTTTTATGACCTACAATCATTTTAAATAATTATCATAATATAATTTTTGTTGCGTTTGGCGCCTTATTTCACGAGTTCCACTCGTGTTGAATGTTTTTAATTTTCTTTAAAGGGGATCCTTCCATAGATTTTTTATAATCATTAACAGAGGTAAAATATTCTGATTCCATTGTATCCATAAATAGATCAGCTAGAAAAGGGGACAAACCGCATCCCATTGCTAAACCGTCTGTTTGAGAATAAAATTCATTATTAACACTAAAAAACTTTTGTTCAAGAGTAATTTTTAATAATTCATGAATAAATTAAATATTTTCTTTTGTTAAATTGCAGAATATAGAGAAACGACACTCCTTGCCTTTGATGTCTCATGAGAACAACCGGTGACCTTCGGCCATGTTTTCGATGGTACATTTGAGCGGGAATTTTAAAAATCCAAGTACAGTTCATTTTTCAATTTTTAAAGGCTATTGTCGAAAATTTTTGCTTTGCCGTCACGCTCATCCTTGTTAGCCCTCTTGTGACAACTGCCGTTTGACACTGGCATTAACAAGGGAGTTTTCACATGCTTGCAAGAACGAGTGAGAACATTTACAGAAAAAGAGAAATATTGCGTGCTTCTTTTCGATAAAATAGCAATTGCACCAGGTCTTGCATATAGCAGAACCTCTGATAAAATTGAAGGGGTTGAAGATTATGGCAAAGAGAATCGCCGACCATCGTTTTGCTGCACATGCTTTTTGTTTTATGATCAGATTAGTGGCCAGAAGATTTAAACAACCCATAGCGTTTTACTACAGCGAAGGTAAATGTCTTACTTCGTGTTAATATGTCTTGGTATGGTCTGTAGCACAGCTACCATTATTACGTACTTCTTTCCAAATTTCACTCACTGCTTCTTTAATACCAGATATTCTGTGGGATTGACTGGTTATACTGATTTCTAGGATCTGTTCCGGTACAGACTCTAACAGATCTGGTTACCCAAATTATTCAGGAATTGACGGCTATTGGCCTGAAGGTGATTGCAGCAGTTTATGATCAGGGAGCTACTAACCAAGCTGCTCTTAAAATTTTGTTGAATCGGACCACAGAACATTGTATCAGATTAGGTAACAGATACCAAGGTTTTCTTGTTAATGATGCTGAAGTGGTACCTTTGTTCGATCCTCCACATCTATTGAAAGGCATCAGGAACAATATGCTGAATAAAGATATAAATTTTGTTCAAAATAGACAAAGGAAAGTTGCTACATGGAACCATGATATAAAATTATACGAGTTGGATACTGGAGATAATGACACTAAACTGATGCCAAAACTTACAGATATGCATGTGTACCCAGACAAATTAAAAAAAAAATGAAAGTGTCCTGTTGTTCACAGGTATTCAGCAGAACAGTTTCGGCTACAATGCGTAAAGTTGTTGAATGGAGTAAGTAATGTTATTTTTTTGTGTTGCAGTCTGCAGTATGCTATTTTACAGATACAGGAGCTCTAGATGTAACAGCGACAGACACGGCAGATTTTTTGCTTCTTAAGCTAAGTTTCCACATGCAAGGATTACTGGCACCAGTCGAGTGGTGTCAATTTAGTTGCATATGGAAACATCGAAAATCTGCTGGCGCCAACAAATTGTCGCCAATAATCAATGTGCCAGTAAAGTTCATCACAGTTGTACTTTTTGGCGCCAGGAGTAGTGTTTGTAAACAGAAAGTACACGTGTTGATACAAAAGTTGTGCCGTAAAAATGCCAAAAGCATCAAAAAAATGGACGACTGAAAAAATAACACAGTTCTTGGAGGTGCATGAGCAATATCCGTCTCTGTGGAATAATAAAATTCCAGCATACAAAGACAGAAACCAAAGAGATGAAGCATTAAGAAAAATGGTTGAGGTTATGTTTGACTCAGTCCGCGACTTTGATGTAAACGCCGCGAAAGCCAAAATACGTAGTATTCGACACATGATTCAGTAACCACATAAAATTAGCTTCCGTCATCCTCAAATGATTCAAGTATGCTTCCTGATCTTCTTGACTCAATTCTCGTATCAAGCTACTTGATACACCCAGATTGTCTCTACGTGCAATCCATTTACGAACCCTATGTTTCCGTTTCTTTTTTGTCAATAATTTGTGAAGCTCCAAGGCACAAATTTGTATAATGACGTTGATACCTGCACGCAGTACAACAGTTGAGGCCATTTTTATTATTAAAGCCAATTCATAATTTGTTCTTTATGTGGAAACAACTGCCGGTGCCAGTAATTATGGCACCACCAAACTGGCACGTTGTTGGCGCCAATAATCCTTGCATGTGGAAATTTAGCTTCATGGACAAGATGTTTGATAGTATAAATGGCATCTCCACACAGCAACAGCCGGGCAAAGTTCTTAGGACAGCTATTACAGGTAAGTATTTATTACTGCACCATGCACATGGTGTAGCAGTTACAATATCTGCAACACGGAATATCATAAGATTTACATGTTGCTTCATTTGTTCAAGTGGGCAAACAAAAAGTCTGTAACGTTCGGTCTGTTCGAAATCGGATATTAACGTTACAGAATTTCATGTAGATAATACAGAATTTGAACAATAAGGGATTCCGTTTCATTATTCCCAGATATTTTAATCAGGACCCTTGCATGGTATACGAAACGTAAATCCAACTGCGACTGCCTTCAAATATTCTTTTAAAACGCAGATTCTCAATAATTGTGTTTGGGGTACTTCTAGGCAGCAAAATTGTGGAGATGATGCTTCTAAAATTATCGCATCATTGGAAGTACTGCTAAACCAAACAGATTCATTGTCTGCATCTGTTGAAGTACTACCAAACCTGCCCTGCCTCCAAGTTTGTATGCTCGACATACATCAAGAACAGCAAAAGCAACTAGAGTTTACATAAGTGGTGCCCTTGCACGACGAATATTACGTGACATTCACGGATGCGGAATATGTAAACAGTACTTGGTACGGGATATGCTTTACGTACTGCAGAAACACATCCCGATGAATGTCTAATTGACGCGCGTCAGTATACAAAATATATATTATGTAGACCCAATACGTATTTTTCATTTCCATTTGCAGAATGTTTTGCTATCATTACATAAATTTTGCCTCTCGTGTGTCACTTGCCCAATATTCGGGTAAAGGCGGCTCCACATTACATGGCAAACTAGGCGAATGTCGAACGTTGGTGATGTGTACAGTTTTCCAAACGTTTGTCAAATAATGTGTACGATGTTGCTGAATCGTATTTAAGTGTCTCATTTACCAACTTCTATCGGAACGTATACGAATGCAAACGTTGTAAGGAGTTTGACAAATGCTCTACCATACACACCATTCTTCGAACCTTCACACATCACAAACGTTTGGCTAATTTGCCATGTAATGTAGCGCCGCCTTAACATTGAAAAGTTATTTAACTGCACATTTAAATTTTAATCCTGTGAGAGGCTGCACGTAACACAATTTAGAAGAATTGATATGTAGAAATTTAATCCACATTTCTATGAATTGTTACAGTTCATTTCTTTCGTTCCTGTTCTGAATACCCCCTGTATATGCATTGCCACCGCCCAGCCTTCATTTCTGTTCCGAACACGCCCTGTATATGCGAAATTCGACGTGTCGGATCATTCCTTGGACCGCGTCGTTGTACACATTGCAGTCAGTGCAGGAATACCCGTATCTCGCCGGCGTAATTTTCTTAAACTTTCGTTTTAGCATATTTCTATTAACAGGACCTTCATTTATTTAAACAAATTCATTTTATATATGTAATCCCTCCTTAATTGAGTTCAAGATCGCGTGTATGTGAGGAATTGAACGAATTATAACGAAGTTCTACTTCTGGACGCGTATTATGCGTGAACTTTGTCCTTTCAGCCGATTGGTTCCCGCTGTTACTAAGAAAGTTCCCCGGAGGAAGGAATAGACGGTGTCTCGCTTGTTTATAATCCTTCCTTGTTTGTCAAACGAGAAATGTTGCGCCATTGTCAGAACGAAACTTGCCGTCTCTTGGGTCACACTCTCTTTTCGTAAATATTTTTATTTGTGCGTGCCATTACATCGAAGGGATGTTAGTGCATATCTACGGCTAATTGCCGACTCTGATTAGACCCAGGTGTAAGACAGGAAAACCGCGTATCCCGTGGGTGTCACAGCTTCGTAATAGACCGAGGTAAGTTCCATACGCAGCAACTCTCGGTTTGACTTATGTGTTCGTTTTATTTCATTTCTTATAGGCTTTTAGCGTGAGCTTTTATCGTGAGCTTTTAGCGTAAGCTTTTATCGTGAGCTTTTATCAAAAGCTATCATCAATCCTAGGCTTTAATCTGGGACCTACATCAAGAGGTATTTCTCGTTGGGTGCATCGCGAATTACGGCGGTGAAGGCTCCCTCCCTCGCCCCTCTACGCGGAAGCCGGCACATTACAAAGTGCCGCGGCGACATCGCCGCAAAGACACCGACAAACGAGCCGGACAACAAAGGAATAAAGGTCGGAGCGTTAAAATTTCTTTTCGTAGTTTTGAGCGATATTTCGCGGATTTTATTTCGGATCCATTACTTTGATTTTGTCGCAATAAAACTTGCAACTTATTGCATTCTCTTGTATTTTGTTGCATTAGTGATGATTTGAATTATTTTAAGATAGATATGTAGCGATTTCGGATCCGAAAAGTTAGGTAACAACGTATTATGTTTATGGTCGTGTTGTGTACTTAGATCGATCGACTTGCGTTAAATTTGTTTTATCTGTTTATCTTTTTATTGTGTTTCTAGTAATAAAAGTGTTCATGTTTTGGACGTAACGTGTTTTCTTAATTTTTCACGCGTTCCCTTTCACAAAAAAAATTAAGTGGCGCCTGTTGGTTTGGCCTTCGCGTTTTGGTTAGAGAACCCCCCGTCCCACTGTGCTGGCTGGCAACATTGGAGTAAAGTTTCGCTCCAATGTAAAACTTCTGCCTATCTACGCAGGTAGGTAGCAGAATACATGGATCAGCAGAGTCAATAACGTTTTGCAGGGAAAAGATCTAATTTTTCTCCGCTTCATGCAACACCATAGAAGTTCTAATTCCATGAAAAATTTGGCGCATCAAAAGTGGTTGTCTCGCATGCGGAATCAAAAGTGATATTTATAGTGTGGCAGGTTCTGGTGAAAATATAGGAAATGTTTCACAGAAAATAACTGACTCTACTGAGAGTTGGTTCTTAAGTAATAAGTTAAAGTTAAATATTGATAAGACACAAAACACAAGTTTCAGCCTTTGTCACCAAAATAGTTCAGACTCGCCTGTGAAATTCTTGGGCTTAGTCTTGGATGGAAAATTAACATGGGGTCAACATGGTGAATACCCTGCAAATAAATTATCAAGGAACTTTTTCGTTTTACGCAATTTTGCAAATAATGTCTCTGGTTCAGTTTTGAAAACGGCTTACTTTGGCCTTATACATAGTCTACTAAACTACGGAATTTTGCTCTGGGGGCACTCGGCGTTTAGACATCGTATTTTCAAACTACAAAGGAAAGCTATCAGAATTATTGCCAATGTTCATTATAGAGCGGACACCAGCGACCTTTTTAAAACACTCAAAATTCTAAACTTACCCACTATGTATGTATATTTATGAATGTTTACTCTACGCAAAATGTATAACTGATAATGTTACTTTCTGTGACGAAATTCACAACTACAACATCAGACAACCCAAGCAACACAGGATAGTTTAATATACGTTGATTAAACTAAAATTTGGTTTACTTTTGGTTATGGTATTAGTGTTTCCGGTATATTATATGTATGTGGTAAACGTATTCATAAATATACGTATTTTAAGCGAATGCGGCATACCAAATTACTAGACGGTTATGAAAATAAAATTTGCAGTAAGACTAGATGATTTAATAAACGTTTATTAAACTAAAATTAATTTTAGATTGAATTATAGTTTAACTTTTAAACGTATATGGTAAACATTGAATAAATACACGTATTTTAAAGGAATATTCTACACTCTTTTATTCAGATCATATAAAACTGAAACTATTGTTATTATTTTTAATGTTAAAATTGTTGATTACTTTAAAATGGAATGAAAACCAATGACTTTAATTAGAAAAATCTTTAATATTGTGCGTTCGAACCAACAAGTGTTTGTAAACATATATTAAAAGAACGTTAAATAAACGTTTAATTTAACGTTTATTTCACGTCTTTTGTTATCGGTTAATTAAATTAGTACCAATCGGAAGGTATCGGACGAATTCGTAAACACCTATCAATCACAGTGCTAGAGTGTTTCACGTGATATGTGTATGATTTGTAATACGATTGCAGCCTACGGCATCATCCCTTCTCTCCAAGACTGCAGCAGGTGACAAGTGCGTTCTTTGCTGTATGTAAAAATTACGCATCAGGTGCATAGGTAATTATTATTTATTTTTACACATATAAACTAAATAGCGACCTTAATAGTTTTGGGTTATATTCGTATACTTCATTATTACTTTATTAAGAAAAAAAAAACATGTCGAAACTTGTGTCGCGGCGACATATTCGGCGAGAAATAGCGAACAACACGAGAAACGTTTTAAGCAGTTTTTGTAGAGAGCGTGTTGCGTCTCTGTCAGTTCTTAATCTCACTAATGATTTAGAAATGTCACCGATAGCTTTAGAAAATGCTCAGATTCCAAAAAATTACGATGACGACCCGCAATTTTCAATGACAATTTTCGATTTTGAAAGTACTAGTGGATGTAGTGATACTGAAATTGAATTTCCAATAGAGTCTTCATTAGCAACGTTAAATGAGAACATCTTTAAAAATTCGTTCTTTCCACAGATGCTGTAAAGATAACATTTTCAGGAAGAGAAGGAATAGTGGATGTAACGGATCAAGTAATAATCAAAGCAATCCAAGATTGGCTAAAATTAGCCAAAAGCCGTTACAATTACAAAAAAATCTTTATTTTTATAATTTATAATACATTTTTTGTTTTATTTATCATAAATAGGTAATAAATTTTTTTAAAGTGTAACCGTTTTTGTTTTGTATTCGCTATATGGAAAATGTATCCAAACCATTATTTATTAATATGAGTTTGACATACTTGCGTACTAGTGAAATGAATTTGAAATGTTATAAACATTATTAGATCTCATTCGTGTTTTTCGTTCAATAAGTATTAAAGGTATTAAATTATTATATATTAAAATTAATTTCAATTAAACAAATTTGCAGGCGGTGATAGGACATGCGTACGGTTGACGTTACAGATACTTCTGTCGCAGCTGAGTTTATCAAATGTGTAGGTAGCTACTTGTCACTATATCTGAGGTTTCTATACCAACACGAAAGTTTTGGATTGCACTGAGTCTGTGCAATGCTAAAGGTAGGTTGCTTAAAAGATGTAATGATGATGATTCAGTTTAAGCCTAAGTTAGATGTGACGGACATTAACGTATAGAAGTTGGGAATGGCACATTTAACTTAAGCTTAAATTGAATCAGTTTAAAACTTTTATGCAACTCATCCTTAGAGTACAGGCAGTGAAATCACGCATTTATACGACCCTTACATGTTTTGTTTCCTTTATGTTCTTATTTTATGACGTGAACAAAAGGAAATCAAAGACTATGACGTGAACAAAAGGAAATCAAAGACGTTGACGATTGCGTGATCATCACCGTCTATAGACTGAAGGATTGGAACTGTACCATCCAAAACATTATCGGTGCCTCAGTGTAGTGGCTATAGCAACTATATATATTTGTTTTAAACTATAAGACGTTTCTTGCTGTTTGCACTGGCGCGCACTCAGTATATGTATTTCCATCTCGTTTTAACGTCGTGTAATTATTACACTGTAATAAAAGGAGAATACATTGAGTACGCACCGCGACAGCCCGTAGATAACGCTATAAGCTGCGGCGGAGTAGGTATCCATAACGTCAACCGTATGAATGTCGTATCACTTCTACCTATAATATACATATTTAAACCAAATATAATACACGTTTTACAACCCCAAATTATCAACGTTTATGATGAATCAAAATTCAACGTTTTTTGGAGACAAATATTAGACGTATTTCATTTACAACTTCTAAACGTATTCGTAAACGTATATAAATACGTGTTTTTTATATGTTTAAAAAACGTGTATCAAACTACATCTGTATTTAATAGTTCGTAAACAAAGAATATACGTTTTTCACGCGGACATTATAACGTTGTATTAAAGTTATGTTATACTACATATAAACCAATTATTTAAACTAAAAAAAAAAAACGTTTATTAAACCATCCTGTGTTGCTTGGGAAAAATCTAATATCTACATTCCCACTTGTAGGCTTGAGAAATATAAGAATGACCCCAATTGGTGGTGCAAACTATTTTATAATAAACTTCCCGAGAAAGTTAGAATGTTCACTTATAACAAGTATAAAAGAATAATCAAAATACATCTTCTAGAAAATCAATGTTTTGATCTGAATGACCACGTGGATGCTTACCGATTGAATTGGGTGATTTGAGAGACACATTCTAGTCTGTGAGCATGATTGAATTCTCATGGCATTGCCTTAATATATTGTTATGGCTACTTACCTATGTCGGTTGCTTCTGTTAGCGTTAACTGTCTTTTGTGAAATTATGTCTCATACATTCACATTGTATTTGTTAATTTCATGTTTTCTTTTGGAACTTTGTTAAATACAGTTACATACAGCATAAAGAATAATCAAAAACATCCTCTAGGAAAACAGTGTCTTGATCTACATGATTGAATTCTCATTGCATTGCCTTAATATATTGTTATGGCTACTTACCTATGTCGGTTGCTTCTGTTAGCGTTAACTGTCTTTTGTGAAATTATGTCTCATACATTCACATTGTATTTGTTAATTTCATGTTTTCTTTTGGAACTTTGTTAAATACAATTACATACAGCATAAAGAATAATCAAAAACATCCTCTACAAAAACAGTGTCTTGATCTAAATGACTTTTGACGTTTGACTGGGTGATTTGAGAGACACAATCTTATACACGGTGATTCAGAATTGTCTCCCGATATCTTCAGGGTGAATAGAACATCAAAAAATAAGGTCACCTTTTTATATAACTTTTTTTCTGAAAGACAATAATAAGGGAGTTATAATCCCTTGAAAGAGGGATGAAACGTATTTTTCTTTTGGCAATATTTTTTGGATCCTTTAAATTGTCAAACTAATATTTGATACTTAGATATAAGGCACCTAACTGGGTAGTTACAACGTATTTGTCAGATCATCCCTCCTTTTTAAGGGGTAGTTTGAGGGGATGATCTACGGCATGTATAGTAACGTAATGCAATAGGTGTATGCTAACTTTTAAACCTCAATTACTCGAAAACGGTTCGGTTTATCGAAATGCAACAAGAGCCTTTTTGTGCCAAATAATCTAAAGAATATTCTCTTCGTAAATTTTTGATGAAATATGTAAAAAATAAAAAATTAGGGATAAAATACCGAAAAGTCACCCCCTAAAACTACCCTTTAAAAAGGAGGGAGGCTCTAACAAATACTTTGTAAATGCGCAGTTAGGTGCCTTATACTTGAGTTTAAAATATTAGTTTAATAACTTAAAGGATCCAGAAGATATTGTCAATAAAACAACGTTTTTCACCCCCCTTTCAGGGCTTATAACTCTCTTATTATTCACTTTTGGAAAAAAATTTATATAAAAAAGTCACTTTATTTTTTGATTTCCTATTCACCCTGGGGAGACAATTCTGAATCACCGTGTATAGCCTTAATACATTGTTACCTATGTCGGTTGTTTTGTTAGTGTTAAGTCTCTTTTGTGGAATTTTGTCTCATACACTCACAATGTATTTGTTAATGTCCAAGTTTTCTTTTGAAACTCTGTTAAATACAATTTCATGTATTCTTATTTGACTTGTATAACCATATATGGTTAAACACGAAATAAATTATTATTATTATTAATATTATTATTAATTGCAACATAAAGAAATGTAAGAAATTGTCAATGTATTTATCAACATCTTAAAGTTTTCCTTTGCTAATACTTTCTCATTTTCTCGCACGTTCACTTATGTTCCTTACTTGATCAGTGAACGCCAAATTGACATTTAACCTTGACATAACGTCAACAGAAAATCGTAACCAAAAATTACGATTTATTACGTATTTGAAACCAAACAAAATAAAACATTGAAAATAACGTTGAACGTGATTTCACTTCAGATGTTGAAAATGGCCTCCGTCTTCTTAGAGGCATTTTCAAGATACAGTTTCGGTAGGATCTACTGTAATAAACGTGACGCCTACACCTCATGAAATCTCGGAATAGTTAACTACCCTTGAACGATTACCTTTGCCCACCTTTTCGGGAAAACATTCACAGTGGTTAACGTTTTTTGAATCATTTAAATCATTGGTAGATGAAAATCCAAATTTAGCGTCATGTTGTAAACTGCGTATAATTATTTTTATGTAAGATTATATGTCTAACAAACATCCGCTAGTTCTATGAAAATCATAGTTGGATTATAACAATTAAGTTAGCGCTAAAAGGCTGCATTAGAATTTGCTTAGACGTAGATGAAACTAAAGCTAATCTAAGAAAGAAGTATTGCTTTTACTCATTGTAGCTTTCAATTAAACTAAACGTATAAATTGAAGTAATACTGCTTTCCTCGGAGGGATGCAAGATAATTCATCTTGTTTTGATATTTAGTTCTTCGGTGAGCTCGTGATTGTAAAGTTCTGCGTTAGGGTAAAGTTACCATTTTATGTCTTTGTGACCAACTTTGTTTTTTAATTAATCGATTTAATTTCAATATAATAGTTTTTAGTAATCCAGTATTTCAATACCTTTAATCCACTTAATCGGCTGATAAATTAATTAATAAAAACCAGTGCTCGCAAACCACTAACGGCCAGCACGCAACAGTATTTTTGGTGGCAGCGGAAACGGGATTATTGATTGATCAGCTTCGATAATTAACTAATCCAACAGACAGTTACTAATTTAATTAACAGAAAGTGAAAATGGGATTATTGATTGATCAGCATCGGTAATTAAATAATTCAACAGACACTTAACTAATTGTAAGTTAATAATAAAAAGTGGAAGACGGGATTATTAATTAATCAGTTTAATTAATTAATCCAATAAAGACAATTTACTATGGAAATTAACAAAGTCAGCTAATGTGGATACTTGGGTTACCAATTGATTAGTTCAAATAAATAATCTACTAAGATATTTGGACCAGGGGACAATTCCTTGGATTACGAGAAGAAAACAAGACAGTGGATTACGAGAAGAAAAGAAAGGAAGTGTTCGGCATTCCTGTAGAATTTCAGCTGTATTCATTCAACAAGGATTACGAGAAAAGAGAAGAAAATTCCGAAGACAACAGCAGTTCAGTGTTAAAATTGTGCAGTGAAAAGTTATATTGTAAAACAAGAGTGGACGCAAAAAGAAAGTTCTTTCTTTTTTTCATTAAGTAAGGAAGTTAAGTAAGTAATAAATGTTACCTGTTTTTTATGGTATGGCGTGACAATTTCTGAAGAATTTCAGTCAGATTCAGGCAGTTCAGATAATTTTTCTGACAACGTGGCATCTGAAATTATATTAGATTCTGCTATTAAATTACTCTCAACATTTGATGGCAGTCAGAAAGAATATCTGCATGAATTTGTTTCAAATTGTGAATTAGCGTTAGAGTCAGTATCAGAAGTTAATAAAGTAATATTGTATAAGGTAATTAAGACTAAATTAAAAGGCAAAGCTAGAAATCTCATTAGATTTAGAACGTTGGATACATGGGAAGATTTAAAAGAATATTTAGAGGAAATTTATACAGATAAAAGATCACTTCCAAGATTACAGTTAGAATTAAATTCTTGTCGTCAGTTAAGAAATGAAACCGTTTTACAGTTTTCTCAGAGAATAGAAAAAATATTATATTCAGTAATTAAAGCATCTGTTGATGGTAAATCAGAAACAATAGCTAAGAAAATTATTAAAAGAACAAGGAAAGAATGTATTTGTTGAAGGATTACAACAACCACTAAAAATGATCGTTAAATCGCGAAATGTAGATACTTTTGAATTATGTATAGAAACAGCTATTTCAGAAGAACGAGCTTTGATTAGCGATAAAGAATCAATGCGATATTTTAATTATAAAACTCAAGAAAATATTAGTAACAGAAAATGCTATTCTTGTTTTAAAACTGGCCATATATCTAAAGACTGTACTTTCAAAAATTCACGTACAGATTTTTTAAAGAAACCAATGAAAACAGAAAATATTAATATGGTTATTGTATGTCATTATTGTAAACGTACAGGTCACCTAATAGCAAATTGTAGGAAACGTATTGCTAATGAAAGTAATAAAAATTATAATCAAAATAGGCATGAGTATAGAAAACGAAATTTTGAAAATATTCGTCAAGTTCAGCTACTCAATATTGCAAGTAATCAAAATTTTCGTAATAATAAAGTATTAGATTCTACCTCTGTGCCATCTACGAGTAAAATACCTACCATATTAAATTCAAATTATCATTGTAAGCGAAATATTCATTTAAAGGAAAACTATGAAAGAAATTACAGTAGAGGTAATACAAAACCATCTAATACCAATTTTAATGCACACAACAAAGGTGAAAATACTATATGTAGAAATAGTAATATTTCTCAGTCATTTTATCATGATAATTTTGTCAGTAGTAGTTTCGATACACGTAGAAACAATAAACACGAGCACGTGTGCGTAAATAAAAATGCTACTAGGAAATATGAGAACTATTCTAACTATAAACAAAACTTCACGAGTAATTCTTATCGTTATAATGATGTAAACAGAAACCACATTGACCGCAAAGGTGTAGAGTTTCTTGATAAAACACTGGAAGTCAGACCGTCTTTAAACTATAACTCTTCAACGAGGTCGTTGTCGCCGAAGCTGCGTAATGAAAATAATTCATATGTATCAAATTCAAACACAATTTGCAAAAGTATACCTAGCGAAAGAAAAATATGTACGGTGTCAGATAGAGCCGCGAAAGTAGATATACCCTTAGATATTGCTGTCGATAAAGTTGCTAATATGCTTCTAGATTCAGGTGCTGATATAAGTATTATAAAACAGGGAAAATTAAATTCAAAAGCAATAGTGTATAGTGATGAAACACTTAATATAAAAGGTATAACTTCCGAAACTATGCAAACTAACGGAGTGTGTTATGGTGTTATATTACGAACAGGTTTATCAAATTCTATGTTTCCATTTCACGTAGTCAGTGACGAATTTCCTATCGAACGTTGTTACAGTTCATTTCTTTCATTCCTGTTCTGAATACCCCCTGTATATGCATCGCCACCGCCCAGCCTTCATTTCTGTTCCGAACACGCCCTGTATATGCGAAATTCGACGTGTCGGATCATTCCTTGGACCGCGTCGTTGTACACGTTGCAGTCAGTGTAGGAATACCCGTATTTCGCCGGCGTAATTTTCTTAAACTTTCGTTTTAGCATATTTCTATTAACAGGACCTTCATTTATTTAAACAAATTCATTTTATATAGGTAATCCCTCCTTAATTGAGTTCAAAATCGCGTGTATGTGAGGAATTGAACGAATTATAGCGAAGTTCTACTTCTGGACGCGTATTATGCGTGACCTTTGTCCTTTCAGCCGATTGGTTCCCGCTATTACTAAGAAACGGTGTCTCGCTTGTTGAGAATCCTTCCTTGTTTGTCAAACGAGAAATGTTGCGCCATTGTCAGAACGAAACTTGCTGTCTCTTGGGTCACACTCTCTTTCGTAAATATTTTTATTTGTGCGTGCCATTACATCGAAGGGATGTTAGTGCATATCTACGGCTAATTGCCGACTCTGATTAGACCCAGGTGTAAGACAGGAAAACCGCGTATCCCGTGGGTGTCACAGCTTCGCAATAGACCGAGGTAAGTTCCATACGCAGCAACTCTCGGTTTGACTTATGTGTTCGTTTTATTTCATTTCTCGTGAGCTTTTCTCGTGAGCTTTTCTCGTGAGCTTTTAGCGTGAGCTTTTATCGTAAGCTTTTAGCGCTTTAATCTGGAACCTACATCAAGAGGTATTTCTCGTTGGGTGCATCGCGAATTACGGCGGTGAAGGCTCCCTCCCTCGCCCCTCTACGCGGAAGCCGGCACATTACAAAGTGCCGCGGCGGCATCGCCGCAAAGACACCGACAAACACGCCGAACATCAAAGGAATACAGGTCGGAGCGTTTTGATTTCTTTTCGTAGTTTTGAGCGATATTTCGCGGATTTTATTTCGGATCCATTGCTTTAATTTTGTCGCAATAAAACTTGCAACTTATTGCATTCTCTTGCATTTTGTGGCATTAGTGACGATTTGAATTATTTTAAGATAGATATGTAGCGATTTCGGATCCGAAAAGTTAGGTCTATGGTCTTGTTGTGTACTTAGATCGATCGACTTGCGTTGAATTTGTTTTATTTTATTTTTATTTGTGTTTTTAGCAATAAAAGTGTTCATGTTTTGGACGTAACGTGTTTTCTTAATTTTTCACGCGATCCCTTTCACAAAAAAAAAATTAAGTGGCGCCTGTTTTGGTTTGGCCTTCGCGTTTTGGTTAGAACCCCCTCCCGTCCCACTGTGCTGGCTGGCAACATTGGAGTAAAGTTTCGCTCCAATGTAAAACTTCTGCCTATCTACGCAGGTAGGTAGCAAGTTTTGGCGCCCAAACGCGTGTGGCTCGATTTTGCTTTGCGTTTTGTTGTTTTGTTTGTCGTTTAAGAGTATTACGTCCAGAACATTTATTTTGTTAGAATAAGTTGCGCATTATAATGGAATATAAACTATTACCGGACCGTCTTAATTCTGAGGAATTAAATTATGAATTATTGGTAAGAGGTATCCAAATTGACGGAACAGTTGCGCAAAAGCGTGCTAATTTAAGACGGCAAATGCGATTGGAAAAAGATTTACGCCTGCCTGTGCCGAAATACGACGTGACTTTTGACGATGACGTGACAGCTCTGCAGGAAAAGATTAGCGAGATTCGCTGTTTAATAGAGTCGCTTCCCGGCTCAACAGCTGTGTGCATTCACGATAAAATTTCCGCTAAGTTGGCTCATGCCATTGGACGCGCTCAGCGCTCCCAACCGACCAATAGTGACGAGACGCGACAACGTGCCGCCATCTTGAGAACGCTAGACGAACTTGCGTTCGACTTCGAACAAACCGCGCTCAATTTTGCGCCGAAAGAACCGGAAGTTACTGGGGTAACAGCATCCCCTTTACTTGATTTAACCGCGATTGCCGAGCATTTTCAGAACAATCCTTTATCGGTATCTTGCGTAGTTCCGGACTCTATTTCGCCGCCGAGTGCGACTTCAACACCTTTGGCTACTCTATCCCCGCCAAAAGCAAATAAATCGCGAATTGAAGCCACGCCTCTCACAGTTAAGGCTGCTACCCACTCTGCGGCCAGTAACGAAATTAAGTCCGTGCCTGTTTCTAAATGGGGTTTGTCTTACAATGGGAATAATAAAGTCCTGTCCTTAAATGCTTTTCTCGAACGTGTTGACGAACTCTGCGTTTCGAGGAACGTGTCCGAAATCACGTTATTCGCTTCCGCATCCGATTTATTTCGAGAGAAGGCATTAATTTGGTTTAGGGCTAATAGAAAGTTTTGCGATAATTGGACTGACCTCGTCAAACGTCTTCGCGAGGAATTTCAACCCTATAATTACGATGACAAATTGTTCGAAGAAATTAAGAAACGCACTCAAGGCCCTGACGAATCAATGGGAATTTATACGTCGGTCATGATCAATTTATTTAATAGGTTGAGCGTTCCGGTTGCTGAAAGCGTTCAGGTCAAAATTCTTCTGAACAATATTGCCCCTTTCTATCAACGACAATTAGGATTGGTCGAGGTTACTTCGGTAGCACACTTGTTAAGGTTAGGTCGACAGTTGGAAGCTCGTAAGTCAGCTGTTGAAGCATACGTTCCACCCCACGTAAAAATATGGTCTTAGAACCGGACTTAGCGTACGTCCAAACCTGTGCACCGGTTGTATCCGAATGTAAGGTGGAGCCTCCCAAACCTAATAAGACTTTTAAGTGTTGGAATTGCCAGAAAATCGGTCATTTGTCTCGAGATTGTTCCGAGCCCTTAAAGAGGCATTGTTATCGGTGTGGTCGTCCCAACGTCACTACCAAGACGTGCCCGGCGTGTTCAAAAAAACTCCAGAACAACGCGCTAGATGATCGGTTAGTACGTTGTTTCAGTATATCAAAGCCGATCGATCCTTTGGCAGTCCAACCTGTTCTTGACTATGTCTTGGCTCATGCTAAAAATGATGAGCGTCCTTATTTAACCGTGTCGATTTTGGGCATCCCGTTTCTTGGCCTCTTAGACTCTGGTGCATCTCGCACAATCGTTGGCAGCTCGGGATGGGAAGTTCTTCAAACTTTAAACTTACCTTTTAATAAGCATGTAACGTCGTGTACCGTGGCGAATGGACAACCTTGTTCTAGTCCTGGTAATGTGGCCACCCCTATCCAACTGCGTGATCGTGTGAAAGTTATAAATGTTTTAGTTGTCCCTGAGTTACCTCATTCACTCATCTTAGGAACAGATTTCTGGAAGTTAATGGACATCGTCCCTGATCTGCGTTCCGGTGAATGGACCTTCGGTAGAGAGTCAATTGACGTGGTAGAACATCTTACCTCTCGGCAACATTTAACTGATCCGCAACAAAATCAGCTGGAGACTCTAACTAATCAGCTGTTTACAAATTCTCCACATGGTGAACTGGGTTGTACTAAACTCGTCGAACACGTTATTCACACAGATAGTGCCCCGATAAAACAACGTTATTATCCCATCTCGCCAGCTAGGCAAACTGTTGTTGACAAAGAACTTGATGACATGCTAAAGCGTGGCATCGTGGAGAAAATCAAAAGTGCTTGGTCATCTCCCATTCTTCTTGTGCCAAAAAAGATGGAAGTTTTCGCTTTTGTGTGGATTACCGTAAGTTAAACCAGGTCACGACTAAAGACGCATACCCACTACCGTATGTCTCGAACACCCTTGACAAATTGAAAGATGCTAAATACCTGTCATCTTTGGACATTAAGTCAGCTTATTGGCAGATCCCAGTCGCCGAAGAATCCCGCCAATATACAGCATTCACTGTACCTAATCGTGGATTATATCAATTCCGACGAATGCCCTTTGGCCTGCACAATTCTCCCGCGACTTGGCAACGTTTTATTGATCGAGTAATTGGTGCTGACCTTGATCCTCACGTGTTCGTCTATCTGGACGACATCATTATTGTCACGCAAACCTTCGACAAACATCTCCAAGTATTATCTGAAGTCCATAAACGCCTGACTGAGGCTGGTTTGACCCTGAATCAGGACAAGTGCAGTTTCTGCCTTAGCGAATTGAAGTACTTAGGTTACGTGGTGGATCGCCACGGTCTTCATGTGGATCCCGAAAGGTTCAGTCAATTTTACGAATGCCTAAGCCCACAACGGTTAAGGAAGTACGTAGACTAATTGGAACCGCTTCGTGGTATCGTAGATTCATCCCTGGGTTTTCCACAATTATCGCCCCTTTGACCAAGTTGCTCAAGAAAATTCTAAGCATCGGTGGGACGAAACTTGCGATGAAGCGTGGGAAAAGATCCGTGAGCATTTGGTTTCCGCTCCAGTCCTTTCGTGTCCTGACTTCACTAAAGAATTCACGATTCAAACCGACGCATCTGATTATGGCGTTGGAGCTGTCCTGACTCAACAACTCGATGATGGCGAGAAAGTCATCTGCTATCTAAGTCGCTCATTATCTCGAACTGAGCGCAATTATTCGACGACTGAGAAAGAACTCCTTGCGATGTTATGGGCGATTGAAAAACTTAGGCCCTACGTGGAAGGTTCTCACTTCAAAGTTACCACAGATCACCATTCACTGCTTTGGTTGAACAAGTTGCAGAACCCTTCTGGTCGATTATGTCGTTGGGCCGTACGCCTGCAACAATACGATTTCAGTGTCATACACCGCAAAGGAAAAGAACATGTCGTACCTGATATGCTTTCTCGAACTGTCCCTATTATCGACTCCATCGACTTCGATAATGTTAAGGATAGTTGGTATTTGAATTTCTTAAAGAAAATTCGTTTGGCCCCGGAAAAGTTTCCGAGTTTTCGTGTTGAAGGAAACATCATTTATAAACTCGTTCGAAACACCTATTATCGACTAGCTGAGGATGAGCCTCACTGGAAGCCTGTTGTCCCTAAGGAATCTCGATTACAGATTCTTCACGAACATCATGATTCCCCGACTAGTGGTCACTTAGGTGTCTACAAGACTTACAATAGGATCGCCCAAAATTATTATTGGCCCAAAATGCACGCCGATGTTGCGAAATATGTTCATAGGTGTCAAACGTGTCTTCGCACCAAACCAGAACAGAAAGCTCCGGCAGGGCTAATGGGAGGTCACTCTCGAATTTCGCGACCTTGGGAGGTCATTAGCATCGATCTTGTTGGACCACTACCTAGATCTTCTCGTGGGTATCAATACATCCTTGTGGCAACTGATTGCTTCAGTAAGTTCACCTTGTGTTTCCCTCTTCGAAAGGCTACCGCCCCTAAGATCGTTCAGCACATTGAGGAAAATATCTTTTTAGTTTTCGGAGTACCTCGTACGGTCATTTCGGACAATGGAGTCCAGTTTAAGTCCAAAGAATATCAAAAACTTCTGACGTCCTACCACGTGCGCCCTGCGTACACTTCGTATTATCATCCAAAAGCAAACCCTGTCGAACGCGTTAATCGCGTAATTAAGTCCATGTTGACTGCTTATGTGGCGGAAGACCACCGCAAATGGGATTTATTCCTGCCCAAAGTCGCTTGTGCTTTACGAACTGCACGTCACGAAGTTACTGGTGTGACTCCATACTTCCTCAATTTTGGTCATGAAATGTGCTTGAAAGGTAGCTTAACCCCTGACAATGACCCTGTTAAAGATGAATCCTTGGAGGTTGCTCCTCAAGATCCTAAGGATCTACAATCTCGTACCGGAAAGTTCGCAGTCCTCTACAAAAACGTACAGGAAAGGTTGCAAAAGGCTTACGAAAAGGCTAAGGGCCGATATGATCTTCGTAGGCGAAAGGTTGTTTACCAGCCCGAGCAGCGGGTGTGGCGTAAAAATTTCGTGTTGTCCGATGCTTCAAAACATTTCGCGGCCAAGTTGGCCAATAAATTTGTTGGGCCTTTCCTCATTAGTCGACGTACGTCTGCGGACACTTACGAACTTAAGGATCTTGATGGTAACATACTTCCTGGTACTTGGAACAGTGAACATCTTAAACCTGATCCCCCTGATGAGTAGAGATTGTCTTATTCATATTTCGGCCTACGGATTGTGGCCTCTTAGAATTCTTCCGACGTATCTTCTGCGTGGAGTAAAAGGCTCCTAAAAGATTCTGTACATTCCTCACACCATCTGTGGAATCGAACGTCTTCGGATGTTCGCGTGCGATGGGTGCCCTAACGATCAGTCTCGTTGACTGTGAGATGTCGCCTTGCGATTTACTGAGTTTGTGGGAGTTACAAGAGAGTTGGATCTCGTGAAGACTCTTCTTGCCCCCTCTCTCTGTGAATCTGCGTATGAGCGAAGTCTGACAGGCCTCTTGATTGTGACTTGGATCACGCCTATTCGCCCGGGAAGTTTTCTTTTCTTCTTGTTTCAACCTTTCTTCTACTCTAGCTCTGTCTCCTTTTCGGATTGATCAGCTCAGCCTTGACGGCTTTGAGATATCCTTCTGCGATCGTCAAAGCGTGTGGGAATGCCAAGCGTACTGGATCTCGTGAAGGTATGGCTTGCCCTCTCTCTCTGATGTACCGCTGTGGGATACGCTCATGGAAGTCACGTCTGTAGTATGGTGTGTTCCGTGAGGAAGCCTTTATCTTTCCTGTTTCCTGTCTCTCTCGACTTCTCTCTCTCTTTGGTCTCTACTTTCGGAAATTGGGAGAAAAATTCTGTTCCGTCTGAACTGATTGATACTCGGATTCGACTTACTTTTTTTGTTATTTATTCAACTTTACTGGACGTGTCTTGTGTTGTCAGATGTGACATTCGTCACTATCGAAGTTGTGATCTGGAGAATGTAGATTCTCTCCCCTTCTAAGTCGTCTCTACGTCAGGACGCAACATCTCCGGGGGGTGAATCAGTTAGTTCTCCTGACTGCAATTTCTTTCGTGGTCTCCGACCAAATCGTTTCGCGTAGTATCATTTCGTCCGTGTTTCGTTTATGTTGGTTAAGCCGAACACCCAACTTCGAGATCTGTCGTTCGCCGACGTGCCATTTCGTTTCGGCTGATTATAGTGTGGACATCAGAAATTTTACCTGTGGGCAAAATTTCCATCTTAGTAAGGGTGGGATTGTTACAGTTCATTTCTTTCATTCCTGTTCTGAATACCCCCTGTATATGCATCGCCACCGCCCAGCCTTCATTTCTGTTCCGAACACGCCCTGTATATGCGAAATTCGACGTGTCAGATCATTCCTTGGACCGCGTCGTTGTACATGTTGCAGTCAGTGTAGGAATACCCGTATTTCGCCGGCGTAATTTTCTTAAACTTTCGTTTTAGCATATTTCTATTAACAGGACCTTCATTTATTCAAACAAATTCATTTTATATAGGTAATCCCTCCTTAAGTGAGTTCAAAATCGCATGTATGCGAGGAATTGAACGAATTATAGCGAAGTTCTACTTCTGGACGCGTATTATGCGTGACCTTTGTCCTTTCAGCCGATTGGTTCCCGCTATTACTAAGAAACGGTGTCTCGCTTGTTGAGAATCCCTCCTTGTTTGTCAAACGAGAAA
Source organism: Dorcus hopei (assembly GCA_033060865.1). NCBI lineage: Eukaryota > Metazoa > Arthropoda > Insecta > Coleoptera > Lucanidae > Dorcus > Dorcus hopei. Next base: position 61,265,230 of record CM065426.1, on the reverse strand, counting down.
TGTTGCGCCAATGTCAGAACGAAACTTGCTGTCGCTTGGGTCACATTCTCTTTCGTAAATATTTTTATTTGTGCGTGCCATTACATCGAAGGGATGTTAGTGCATTTCTACGGCTAATTGCCGACTCTGTTTAGACCCAGGTGTAAGACAGGAAAACCGCGTATCCCGTGGGTGTCACAGCTTCGCAATAGACCGAGGTAAGTTCCATACGCAGCAACTCTCGGTTTGACTTATGTGTTCGTTTTATTTCATTTCTTATAGGCTTTTATCGTCAGCTTTTATCGTAAGCTTTTCTCGTGAGCTTTTATCGTAAGCTTTTAGCGCTTTAATCTGGAACCTACATCAAGAGGTATTTCTCGTTGGGTGCATCGCGAATTACGGCGGTGAAGGCTCCTCCCTCGCCCCTCTACGTGGAAGCCGGCACATTACAAAGTGCCGCGGCGGCATCGCCGCAAAGACACCGACAAATACGCCGAACATCAAAGGAATACAGGTCGGAGCGTTTTGATTTCTTTTCGTAGTTTTGAGCGATATTTCGCGGATTTTATTTCGGATCCATTGCTTTAATTTTGTCGCAATAAAACTTGCAACTTATTGCATTCTCTTGCATTTTGTGGCATTAGTGACGATTTGATTTATGTTAAGATAGATATGTAGCGATTTCGGATCCGAAAAGTTAGGTCTATGGTCTTGTTGTGTACTTAGATCGATCGACTTGCGTCGAATTTGTTTTATTTTATTCTTATTTGTGTTTTTTTAGTAATAAAAGTGTTCATGTTTTGGACGTAACGTGTTTTCTTAATTTTTCACGCGATCCCTTTCACAAAAAAAAATTAAGTGGCGCCTGTTTTGGTTTGGCCTTCGCGTTTTGGTTAGAGAACCCCCTCCCGTCCCACTGTGCTGGCTGGCAACATTGGAGTAAAGTTTCGCTCCAATGTAAAACTTCTGCCTATCTACGCAGGTAGGTAGCAATAGAAGGAACTTTTTCCTGCAATGTAGATACAAAAATGTTTTCCCTAAACACATCTCACAATCAGTAAAAGGGATCTAGAGTCTCCAAGTCAATCCACATCCTTACGAACATAAAGTCAACAAGCTTGTCGACTCCCAAGGAAGACCAATCTTAAACTTAGAAATTAATGTTACTCATTATGAAATTTCATTGCTTCAATCTAATGTAAGTATGATTAGAATTCATTTGAGACAGATGATCCCCCTACACATATGTCAGTGATTTTAACGTTTTACAATTGATAATTACCAAAAACATTTCCATATTGTAAAGAAAAAACACATCAATAAGATTAACACTTTAATTTCCAACATTAAAGATGTAACATCTATCAGTCCTTCAGATAAGTGGCTTGTTAATTTAACCAATGTAACCATTTCTGATAATGTCAAACACATATTATCACTAGGTCCAAAATTTAACTTAAATCCTAATTGTCAAGTGCCCACTTTAACCATTATTAAAGATATTGAACATTACATTCAAAATCAGCCCGAGGATGTTGACAAAGATTCCCTCAGGTCTACTTGTACCAATATTTTAACTAATTTCTTACAACACAATACTCATCCGCCCCTCACAGAAGTTGACAGGTGGTATAGCCAATCAAAATCCTTTCTTAAAAATCATTCTAATATCATACTAACCAAAGCTGATAAAGGTGGTGCTAGTGTACTAATGTCAAAAGAAGACTACGTTGAACGCATGAATCAATTACTACAGGACACCAGTGTGTACCAATTAGTCAACAAAGATCCTACTTCTGGTTTCCAAACCAAGAACAACCAAACTGTTAGACATCTTCTGAAAGAGGAATTGATTGATAACAGTACAGGTTTTCCCCCCCAAAATCTATGGGCTTCCCAAAATTCACAAACAAAACCATCCATTCCTACCCATTGTTTCTTGTATTGGTGCCCCTACTTTTCAACTTTCTAAGTTTATTACAAAAATACTTTCTAATTTAAATCAAAACTTTTCTTTCAATATTAAAAATTCTTTTGTTTTTGTACAGAAAATTACAAATATAAAAAATCCTGATAATTACATTTTAATCTCGTTAAACGTAACTTCGTTGTTTACTAATATTTCGAAACAACTTGTTCTAAAAATTCTCAATGATGATTGGGTCCACATACAATAGGATTTTTGTCGCGAGATACCGATTCATCAACGGTTAAACCGAAGCGGCACTTTATGGTACATACTCTTACCTTTCCTACTTGCGTTTCATTTCTTTCTAATGTAATATGTCGCGAAAACGCTACGGTTCCGGTAACGTAAACAAAAATCTGACAATGTTGAGGTTATGTTTAATTGTTTAACTCAATAACTGTGTGAATGAATTTGTTTTATTGATACTTCAAAAAAAGCAAACAAGTATGCTGTTGTTATATACGATTTTCATAACGAGCGTCTAAATAAAAACCTGGTCAAGTGGGTTGTGATCGAGAATTTTGAATTACAGTGCACTCGCGTGAACACTGCTTAACGTAAACTCCTGTATAACGTGAACATCTAAATTTTAGCACTGGCCACTGTCTAACGTGAACAGTGCACCTCGCTAACATGAACACCTACTTTATATACTACAGAAATTTACAACATAAGTCCAAACAATCACTTCTTACTTCATTTTTTTTCCAAAAATACATAATATGTAGTACATAAATAAAGGTTTACATAAAAGCAATGCTTTTGTAATTGTTGATAATGGTGTAGAAAAGATAGCGGGTGTATTCGGTGATAAAATTGTTTCGTATCGTATCACGGAACCCTACAACTATGTGGACGTTGACGAGTTTACGTATAATATTCAAAAAAAAGTATTAACTTTGGTTCAGAGTATATTGGATATTCATAAAGCGTTGAAATGGAATGTGGAAATTTTCGGAGTGTTTTTCTTGGATTCTAAACAAAGTACCGAGATAAAATCTTTCAATACCAAAAATAAAATAACTTGTTTTGGAACGGATATATATAATATATATCGGGACTTCGTGAACGAAATTCATGCTAAAATGTCGGAATTTCAGGAGCGAGATTCAGGTAAAGAAAGTAATTAATACATTCTTTTGGAATAATATACAGGCTGTCTTACGAAAAACGCCCCAAGCCGTAACTCCGTTATTTATAGATTAATTTTAACAAACAAAAAGGCAAATAAAATGAGACTAAAAGTACTATAAGGTGAGTCCAGTTTCAATTTTTTTTTAAATTACCTTCAAGGTCAAACGACTGTCAACTTTTATTTTTCAAATGGCTCTGTATATTTTTTATTATTATATCTGGTAGAGATTTTTTTTCTAAATCCAATAATGTGCAACACTTTGACATTTAAAAAATATTTTTCGTAAAAAAAATGAACTAGTCTATTACGCAAAACGTGCTTTTCATAAATATGTTAAAGTTTGTCGTGAAAACAATGTCACTGAGCGTTATTTTTCACAATTGTTTCAAATTGTCAAGTTATTCTCTTTGTATGATTTACTTTTTCCTAAAAAAAGCCGATTATGGATAATACTCAGTTGATTGACTTACTCCAAGCATATTTTGAATGCAATAAAAACACAAGCACTGCGTCTCTATAGACAAGGATTTTTTCCCAAAGCAACTTACACAGTTGTAGACTTAATTTTAATTATTTCATTAATGTTTTCTGTACAGCTTGATTTATGTTTTTATTGCATTCAAAATATACTTGCAATAAGTCAGTCAGGTGATTGCTATCCATAATTGGGTTTTTTTTTTTAGGAAACAATAAGTCGTACAAGTAGAAGAACTTGATAGTTTGAAACAACTGTAAAAAATAACCTCAGTGACATTGTTTTCACGACAAACTTTAACATTTTTATGAAAAGCACGTTTTGCGTAATAGACTAGTTCATTTCTTTTTTTACGAAAAATGTTTTCTAAATATCAAAGTGTTGCACATTATTGGATTTAGAAAAAAAATCTCTACCAAATATAATAATAAAAAATATACAGAGCCATTTGAAAAATAAAAGTTGGCAGTCGTTTGACCTTGAAGGTAATTTAAAAAAAAATTGAAACTGGACTCACTTTATAGTATTTTTAGTCTCATTTTATTTGCCTTTTTGATTGTTAATTCCAGTCCACGAAAAATTTATTGCGCCTGTTATCGACAATTATAGAAAAGTGCTTAACTCCTTTGCGCCAATTTCGGTAGGAAAACGTTATAACTCCATCAGTTTGTCTGAGTTGCCTACAATAATCTACTTCAGCACGTTTATGTTCTGTAAAGTGAAGCGAATTATTAATACTTTATTTAAAATTGTTGCCGAAATAAGTTAAGAAAAGAATTATGTACATTTTACTTACAATTAAATCTCAATATGCTGTTATTAGAACAGTTTTGTTGTTTTTCATGATCTTGTGGAGTTACGTAGTTTTCATATGATGAAGTGCACGCAAATTGATGTTTACTTGCGGAGAAATGCCTTTTTCCTACTCCTCTGTTAAGTTAAAAAAATGAAACTATCTCTGTCCCTTTCTTTTTAGTGTACATTTCTTTTAGAAAATTACGATATACACTTAATACTGTCATATTTCTTTATTGATTTAATATAACTTTATATTTATCAAATTTAGGCAACTTTATCTTTACAAAATTATGTGTATCTTGATGGGATACAGAAAACCCTTTCAGTTGAAGAGTTTTCGGAAGCGAGTCTTGAAGGTGCGACCCCAACTTATAATTTAGATTTCTTACAAAACAAATAGCGTTTTCGAATGAAAAGAACTCGGGGTGCACCGAAACACCGAGTGCGTTGATGAATGACGTCAAGTTCTCCACCAGTTTTGTTTTCAGTGTAAATTTTAGGCGAAGTCAAACGAACACGTTTTATGATTTCGAGTGAAAGCGCATTAGAGGTTAGGTACTTCATAATACATATTATTGTGCACATACTACCTACTTGAAAGTTTTAAAAGAGTACTATGGCTTTTAACATCATTTATGTATCAATAAATAATACAGATTTATTTACCTTGAAGTTAGATAACGATACCTTTAATGAAGTAACAGGTAAGTAATAAAAGTTTATTTCTTTAAAAAAGGAATTGCAATAATCTATTGAAAAAATTTTATGCTTTACTTATATACCTATGTTCGAATAAACATTATTAGTAATTAAGGTTGACATTTTCTGATGAAAATGTGTATAACAAATTCTTTTTAATCTCAAGTAATACTTTAAACATCTGATCTCACAATCACCCAACATTTCACTGTTAATACCTTCCTCAGGAATGGTAAATAAATAAACAATCGACAACAGATAAACATAAAGATACACAGTATAAGTTTTAATTATACTGTGATAATTGATAATACAGTATAACGAGGGCTCAAGAGATCACAGATTCTGCTCGTTATATGCAAGTGCTCGTTATAATTATAAACGAAAAAATATACGTACCTACCTATGAATACGAGAAACAGGACTTTTCAAGTCCTTGCTATATCCGACTTCTCGTTATAACCAGTGCTCGTTATAAGTGAGTTTCACTGTAGTATGATTTTTCAAATCATCATAGTAGAAAAGGGCAAAGTCAATCTGCAAAAATTATTTTTGCAGATTAACTTTGCAAAAATAATTTTTGCAGATTGACTTTGCCCTTTTCCACTAATAATTTTACTTTACTCTGCATCAGCATGGAGAATATTCCAAATACTTTTAAGTTTCTTTTTTTAGTTTCCCTCAACAACTTTATTTATTTTTCACTCCTGATAAATCTATCAACCAATCGTGAAATGTTAGAATACTTAAAACGTATTGCAAAATTTGGAAGAGAATATGACATTACTTATTTTACATCTAAAAGAATCTGAATTACTTGCAATTACTGACTGAGACCTTGGGTTCTCTTAATTGATCTCCTCTCTAATTATGATAAATTCTTATTTTATTTTGGGAAGTAAAGTTTCATTCAAACATTTCAAAGGCTATCCAAGACATATTGCAATCAGCTTTTTAAAAAATTACATTGTAGTACATTTGTGGTAATTCAAATTATTTTTACTAGAAACTACCGAAAATTTGTACCAATATGTGCGACAGTTACACAACAACAATGTAATTGAGACACACTCGGACATGGAAGGTATTCAGATTTCGTATGACAAAATTAACTTGTAAGTTCTTATATTTACTTTTTTAAAAATATTTTTATAATAAATTTGTTATTAGCCAAGAAATATGGAGAAGCAAATCACAGATTCAAAATACTGAAGAACGTATGAAAGGTTTGTCTAATTCATATGTATATATAATCAGATTTATTGCGTTCTTAATTAATTTTATGTTTAAAGATGAAATTAAAGAGGATACCTCATGGAAAGACAATTCAACAAAGTTATTGTTAGACAAGTACGAACAATACTTGCCAAACGTAGGTCCAATGAAAAGATTTAAAAAGAAGAAGCTTATGTGGGCACAAATTGCGCTGGATTTAAAAGAAATTTTGAGTATTGAGAAAACAGAAATACAAAGTGAAAACCGTTTCAAAACAATAATGAAAAGGAAGAAAACAGCAGAATATCAAAATCACCAAACAGGTGAGAGTCCCACTCCCATCGCATTTGAAGAGGAAATTGCCAAAATTGCTAGTGTTGATGACAGCGTCTTCCCTGAAGTTCAGATTGGGGTAGGACAATGTATTCAAAGAACGAAAACATCTGTGGATTCTTCGACATCATCAGGTGATGAATGCGAGCCAAGAAATAAAATTAAAAAGACATCAGCTAGGACGACTCTTCAACAAACACTTTGGGACATTCAAAAGTACAAAGAGGAGCAGAGAACCAAACGTCATAAAGGAAAATATAAAATTAATAAAAAAGTTTTTATTGAAAAGTATTTATCATTTCTGTGCAAGATTTTTTTTTTGTAGGAGAAAAATTGAGCAAAATTTAAATGACGTTAGAAGCCTTTAGGAAGAATGTTAAGTTTTCGTTAAAAATGAAATATTTATTTATTATTTAAACATACCTTTATGTATAATGTTTGGAAAAATGTTTAAAGTTATTGTGTTATTATAACTACACCATTTCCAATTGTAATTCAGAATTCGTCAGTTGTAATTCAGATTTGTCAATTCAGTTTCAGATTGCATCAATTGTAATTCAGATTTATCAATTTAATTTCAGAATTCGTCCAATGTAATTCAGATTAATCAGTTTAATTTCAGAATTCGTCAAATGTAATTCAGTTTAATCGGTTTAATTTCAGAAAGCGTTAAATGAATTTCAGATTATATCAATTGTAATTCAGAAATCGTCACTTTTAATTGAGAGAATGCTTTCTGAATTACAATTGATGTTTTCTGAAATTAAACTGAAATTGAATTAACAAATCTGAATTACAAATGATACATTCTGAAATTAAATTAAAAATTCTGAATTACATTTGACAATTTCTGAAATAAATTTGATTTTTTCTGAATTACACTTGCAAATGGTGTAGTTTTTACAGATTCTAGTATTTTTTTGAACCAATAGTGTCGAAAAGGAGCCTCGAGTCACTATAAATTGTAGGTTAAAATTTTCAAATCTGTTTATTAATCTGTCATCGCATAACAAAGAAGACTAAAGTTGACTAGTTGACATGTTTCGGAACAATATCCATTATCAAAACTACAAAGTTTGAAAAATACTTATGAAATTACTGCTAAAAGTAGAAAAAGTAGAAAAATTGATTACAAACCATAATTATTCGACTTAATTATGGTTTGTAATCAATTTTTCTACTTTTAGCAGTAATTTCATAAGTATTTTTCAAACTTTGTAGTTTTGATAATGGATATTGTTCCGAAACATGTCAACTAGTCAACTTTAGTCTTCTTTGTTATGCGATGACAGATTAATAAACAGATTTGAAAATTTTAACCTACAATTTATAGTGACTCGAGGCTCCTTTTCGACAATATTGGTTCAAAATTTAAATTAGTCACTAATATCATGGATAACCCTTTGGTTTTGATTCTAGTATTGTTCAACATTTTTGGAAATTAAAACTATTTTTCAAAAGGCAATGTTAGTAGAAAATTATTAACTGGCGATACTACTAAAGGAATATGTTGAATGTTCTTTTCTAAAAATAATCTTTTAAAGACAGGAAAATAAAATGTTTTAAATACTTTCGCGATTCTGATTGATTGCTTTGACAAAGTATTTAAAACATATTATTTTTCCTGTCTGTAAACGGATTGTATTTTCTGTTTTCTACTGGAGATAAAGAGTGATTTAAAATTGACAGAGGAATTGAAAATATCCTTGTCCACAATATTAATACATATGTATTTTGCAATCAATCTGTAATAACGGGTGGAACGAAAGTTTTGGGACAAAACATTTTTATCGGCTGTGTATTTGACAAACAATTTTGAAGAGTGAACTATGGCCAAGCGTTACCGTGGTTACTTTCTTTATTTATATCACATACCATTGTTCCTTCAAGTTGTTGCAAAATGTTGCAAAATATTCATTTTGCTGGAAACAAAATCATCATTATGGATGATGAAAAACATTTTCCACTTTCTCATGCGGAAATTCCTGGTGATTCTGGTTTTTACACAAGAAATATTGATGAAGCTCCTGACGAAGTAAAATATAAGACAAAAATCAAATTTCCAGAGAAAGTATTAGTCCGGTGCGCTATTTCCGAGGCAGGAGTTTCTAGCCCGTACATAGGCAATGTAAGAGGAGAAGCGGCAATCGCCAATCTTTGTTGTGAACGTTGCTTGCCAAAATTGGTTGACTTTATCAATCTGCATCACCAAAATGTTGAAATCATGTATTGGTCAGACTTAGCTTCAAGTCATTATGCCCGAGAAACAATGCAGTGGTTGGAAATGCACAACATACTTTTGTGTCTCGCGCGCATAATCCATCAAACATGCCTCAAGCTAGGCCAATTGAAACATTTTGGGCTTTATTGACTCAGAAAGTTTACGAGAATGGTTGGGAAGCCCAAACTGGGGATCAGTTAAGAAATAGAATCCGAACTAAACTTAGAGACATTGACGTTGAACCTTGCCAACTTCTTATGCGAGGCGTCCGAGCAAAATTGCATCGAATTGAACAATTTGGACCTTTGAATGTTATTTTGACTCATGTTTAAGAAGTTTAGACCTTGTTAATTATTGTGCAAAAAATTGAATTAATTAAAGTTTTTCTAAAGCGTAACATTTCGTTTTTGAGAAAGTCCCGAAACTTTCGTTCCACCCGTTAGAAACCTTAATTAAAATGAGTAGAGTATTATATCTGTAATTAATACATAATTCATTTCAATAACTTTACTTTTTTTTATTCAGTACAAATATAAGTTTTATCTTAAAGTACTACATAAATCATTACGTTTTAGCTCTCCGAGTTGTAACGATATATCTCTTCTTTGTTCCAAATATTCATTATCATCAAAAGGATCCTGAAACTGTTCATTCCAAATATCGTCAACATTAATACACATATTGTGCAAAATACATGTACTAATTATAAATCTACTGCTTTTATATACAGTATGAAAGTCCAGTTGCAATAACTGCCTGAATCTCCCTTTTAATAAGCCAAAACTGTTTTCTATTAGCACTCGTGTTGCTGAAAACTTGTTATTAAAATTTCTTTGAGCATTTGTTAGATTTCCGTAATCACGGTAAGGGGTAATTAAGTACTGAAATAGGGGATACGCAGAATCCCCTAATATATGATATCTGTTTCCACATATAGTTGGCAAACTTTTGCTAATAAATGATAATTTAAACACTAGCGTCATGTATTTTACTGGAAATGCCCTTAAAAACATCTATAAATCTTTTCTTGTGGTCACATATGCCTTGCAATGTGAGAGCTGTTTGACGGTGTCGATTTGTATAAATACTTCTGATTTTATGTGCAGGAGTACGCACATGTATGTAAGAACCATCGACGCATCCTATCACATTTGGAATTCCAGACACCTAAAAACAAAAGTAATTACCTTTTGAAAAATAACGTTATTAGCTAAAGAGCATATGTTTTCAAAAGCAGCTGCCAATGTTTGAAGTTCATTTTCAGTTTTGGGAAATTTTATAACTTCATGTACAATGCTATGTAAATAATTCATTACACGATCACAAATTAAATGAAATGTGGACAAACTGATGTTAAATAAATGGGATACTTCTCTGATAGTGGTTTTGTTGACAGCAAACCTAATAAAATAGAACAAAATTAATGATAAGTAAGTCTACAAATAATATATAATTAGGTGTACTAAATAAAGTAAATAGTAAAAACTAATAAGATTTATTTGTAACAAAGTACTTACCACAGAAATGACAGAATATGCTGTTCAGCGCTGATTGTTAGTTTACCTCCTTTTGTATTTTCATTATTTGGATAGAAGTGACTATTTTTGAATTGCTCTATTAAGTATAAACAAGTGCTCCTATGTAGTCGGAAGTGTTCTCTGAACTAGCAAAATATGAATGTATAAATAAATTACCTAATTAATAATATCAATGTTATTTCGGTATTTAGTAAATAAATCACCTCTTCTTCGGAATACTTGTTCACCATATTTACAAAATTCACAATTCTTGACTTTCTTTCATGTTTAATGCTAAAAATATCTTCATCAGAACTACTGTCTGAAGATGTCAATAATTCCGCTAAAAGTGTAATTTTATGTAATTGTTTATTTTGATCAGCCATTTTATTGCACTCAAATACTTGCACCGACTCCTAACAGTGAATAAAAGTGAACTTGGTGCGCACGAGTTTTCACATCGAATCGAACACGTAAAACTCATTGAATGTTGCTCTAAACTCCACAATCGAACATGCTCTGCGCACTGAGTGCGCACTCGGTGCTATTAGTGCATATGAATCGAAAACTTTGATTTCGAGAACTCTTCAAGACGATTTAGAAAGGAATGAATTAGAGGAGTCTAGAAACAATGAACAAGTTGAAGCAGAAGATCCCGAAGATGAGGCGCCAAAGCGAAAACGTGCTTCAAAATACATGGTTAACCAGAAAGCTTAGAATGCAAACAAAAATCGTTTAAACAGAGAAAATGGAAATTCATATTTGGGGAAGAAAAAAGAAAATGTTTCCACTGGGTTTCCGTGGAAGGTATTTCGACAAGTGCTACTATTATCCTAAGAGTAAGATGACTGACTCCCGAGAGGAAGTGAAGAGACGCAGTTCTGAGCTTCAGGCCGCAAAACCCGCCGCGCGAGGTCGAGGTGCACGAGGCCGAAGCAAAGGATGGAATACAGGGATATCCACATAAACCGTTCGTTAAAAGTTTTCAAGGTTGCACGTAGATATTTGAAATTTAAGGAGCAGGGGTTTTTCGTATAGATCTCTTTAAATAAAATAAAATTGTCTTTGTATCACTTCCGGTTGTACCGGAAGTCGCTATCAACTCGCTTATTTTAAATGGAATGCTATATTTTTTATCACGTTTTTGAATTCTACATGTAAAAATATGTTAAATTGCAATACATTTCCCTATCTCTAAAATGCATCATTTTTGAGATATTTTGAATTTTCTTAGAAATTTGGATTCTGCAATCTGATTTTCAAAAAATTATAACACAGCTGTTATTGAAGCAATTTTATTTGTAATAGCTAATATTGTAGTTGAAGCTTTAAGGTTCTTAAAAATTCCATCAGCATAATCTATTAAGCTACAAGGTGTCTAAAACGCACCGCTCCACTCGAAGATATTCAAACACAGAAAAATACTTTTTTTCAAATGGAATGACCGATATTTTAATGCACCATTGTATGTGGAATCAAATGCTGCGTCGAACTGTACTAGCATTCCCTATACCTAACTTTAACAGTTTTTGAGTTATGAAACATTTTCGATTTAATTCATAGAAAATTACAATTTTAATAGGTCAAATATTTTTAATTTTATTAAGATAGCATGGAAATTATAACAATGATTACTGTTACTACAAATTTTGTAGTCAACCAAAGAAAATAGAATTTGGCAAGTGGAAATTCACAAATTTTAATAGTTCTTTAATCATCCTTCTCTTAGAACGCTTGTGATCTTATAAAACGAAAAAGTATGAATTTCATTACTTTAAATTGAAGAATAAAATAGCTGCTAGTTTGCAATTCTCTGGATTAGCGTGAAAGTATTTTAAAACCATTGTCTAATTATCTTCGTTATTTGTTACTGATCTTCGTACATTTTATTTTTCCAAATTGTATAAAGTTAGGTTCAAACTTTCCAAACTGTGTTTTATTCATAAGAGACAAGAGGGGTACTATCGCTGACACTATAAACAGAACGAGAAGCAATAAAACTGTGCGAAACTCGACCTTATTGCACCGGCATGATGTGAGCCTTACGCTCAGGTCATAAAATGCGTTAATATAGGATGCCAGGTATAAATCTTGGACAGGAAAAATACGCTTTAGGAAACGGGTATTAAAATTGAATATTGAATTAGCAAATATAAATTTGGGGTCTCATGTTCGTATCTTTTATTTCTGCATATTCAGTCAAACACAAATAATTTCGGTTTCAACAATTCCTTTTTTGTAAATAAATATTTCTAGGATTTATTTTTTATAATAAATTTGTGGGCAAATGTTATTCGACAATGGGATGACGGAAATGCAAATTTAAGGAATAGGGAATTTTTACAAGAACATATAAATGGCATTTGGAATCAATTGGGGTTAGGAAATTTATGCCTACATTTAGTCGGTTCTATGTCGAGGCGATTAGAGGAAGTCATTACAAATGGAGGATACTATACTAAATATTAATATTTTCAAGTATTTATGTAAAAACGAATTGTATTATATGTTATATAAAGAAAGTTATTTTGAAATGTTTTTCTTTCTAAACAAAAGAACAATATTGAAATTAGAAATTAAAAATTATATTCCACAGCTTAACGTATGAAACTACTGAACATGTCTCTGGAATTACTTGTTTTTATTCAGCAGATCAAATAAACATTATTATTATTATTATAACGATAAGAAGTTTTATTTTCCACTGGAAGTGCGTCGCCAAGAACCAGCAACTCCATTTTTAATGGAGTAAAAATTTGTCAGTATGAACAACATTTCAAAATCTCAACTACATGTTGGATAAGTGGATAGTTATTTCTTTTCCATGTTTTACTGATTATTGTTATTGATGTTTAATAAATTTTACAATAATAATCATTTGTATTTAATAATTGTTTACTAGTTTTTTGTCTGTTCTGATTGTTGCTGTTTTAAATATTTGTATAATTGAGATTAATTAATATTACCTACAGTATCTTCGCATAAAGACTTTCAAAATTTAGTAGCTTAATATTTTAATTTAGCTTTATTCATTTTGACAAAACGTCTGTAAATTCTTTAAACAAATATAGTTTTACTGGATAAAATTTGTTTTCTTCTCCACATAATACTTACAGGCTATCCTAATTTTTGCAAAATGCTTAATATGCATTAAATAAATCAAAATGGAGTGCCGTTTCAGAAACTAACTATAAATATTATTTCTAAGTATATATTTAACTGGAAAATAGTATAGTCACTGGCTTACTAATCATTATAACATTGGTTTTAATTATTTAAATTCTTAAAATTAGCTCCGAAATGTTTAAGCTTATAGTATTATGCTGGCTAACATAATTTGTCCATTTCATTACTGACTGAATATAAACGAATTCTTATATATTTATGAAATATTAATAAATTAATTGAAAATGACTTTATTATTTAAAACGAATAATTATAATATTAACATCAGAAAATTAATTCTAACAGGATTCTAATATAGGAAAACAACTGATTTGCTTATTTTAATTTCAAATGAGCAAACCAGAAGAGAATACTCCAGATGTTTACCCCTGCACCGGCAGGTAATGCAATAAAATGTGCTATAAGGCTCAATTTCGCTAGGTCGTAAGAGGCATTAGTGCCAAGCAAATTTTCAATCGTTCTGTTTATAGTGTCAGCGATAGTACATTTTATTGAACACACATTCTCTGCTCTGAACAATTTTAGATCATTCTTCATGAATTTAAAAATAGATTTACAATATCAGCGTTTGAATAATTTTGATTTTGATTCTCAACTATTTTTTTGCCTTTGCTTAAAATTTGTAGTAACAGGAAATGTTAAGTGGAATTGTTTATTGTTTTCATAACTATATCAACAAAATTAGAATTATTTAACCTGATAAATGTAAATTTTTATGTATTAAACCAAAAATATCTTATAACTGAAAAACTGTTAAAGTTAGGTATAGGGAATGCTAGTATAGTTCGACACAGCATTTAATTCCACATACGATGGTGTATTAAAATATTGGTCGTTCCATTTGAAAAAAAGTATTTTTCTGAGTTTGAATATCTTCGAGTGGAGCGGTGCGTTTTAAACACCTTGTAGCTTAATAGATCATGCTTATGGAATTTTTAAGAACCTTAAAGCTTAGCTTCAACTACAATATTAGCTACTACAAATAAAATTGCTTCAATAACAGCTGTGTTATAATTTTTTGAAAATTAGATTGCAGAATCCAAATTTTTAAGTAAATTCAAAATATCTCAAAAATAATGCATTTTAGAGATAGGGAAATGTATTGCAACTTAACATATTTTTACGTGTAGAATTCAAAAACGTGAGAAAAAATACAGCATTCCATTTAAAATAAGCGAGTTGATAGCGACTTCCGGTACAACCGGAAGTGGTACAAAGACAATTTTATTTTATTTAAAGAAATCTCTACGGAAAACCCTTGCTCCTTAAATTTCAAATATCTACGTGAACTGAAACCTTGAAAACTTTTAACGAACGGTTTATGTGGATATCCCTGTATACCATAGGTTCTCAAACTAATTTCGTCTACCGCACACATCACAATCGCAATCACTACTTTTAATAACTTTAGTTAAATTATAGCCTGCCATATGAGTCTTATTTTGTTTGAGTTCAAACTTACACTTTAAATGAGACCCTCCAATTTCTTCTGTGCCCTTTACCGCCCCCCTGTAGGCCTCTAGCGCCCACAAGGGGGCGTTATCGCCCACTTTGAGAAAGACTGCTGTATACGATGAGATAAACGTCAAGATGCATTCAGAGAACACATGGGTGCGAAGGTAGTTGATGACTACGCCAAGGACTTGGAGAGCAAGCTATTATTGGGTCAAAAGGATATCAGTGCAGCCTTAGGGGCTATTGAATCCACACAAACATTAAAAGCGATAACATTATGTATAACGACAAGAGCAAGGATTCAGCGCTGCTCTAACATTTAGAGCATTGTATAGCTTTAATAATGTCCCAAACGGTGGCAGCATTTATGAGGTATATCGAGTGTTGCTTGCTTGGAATGTAAGCTCATCCTGAATGAGCGAAAACCAGCGCGTATTTCCGGTAACTACAATTATTATGAAGAGTTCCGACGCCCTGAGACGTTTATTGGCATTGTCAGAGCCAACATGATCCTGCTTGACATGCTTGTCAAAGTTGTTAGTTCAGTTGGAAATTTGAAAACCGATGGAAAATTCTTTATTGCAAAGGTAGCTGCGTTACGCAGGGAGAATGATACCGAAACTCAACAATATTACTCTGAGTAACCTAAGAGACGTTGTACATCAAGAAGGGAATAACAAGCGTTTTATACTAACAACCCAAACCTGGAACAATTTGGGAATGGAAGTATGACCTGCTCAAAGAGCCCAAGAAAATGAGAGCATCTTGCAACTACAAACTTTTAGCAGGAACGACAAATCTAAATTAAAATGTAGGCAGCTGAAAGAAGAAGAAAGATTACAAATATTTCAACAATTTTGGAACTGTACGTGGAAGGAGAAGACAGTCTTTGTCAAAAATAACATCTGTGTCAATCCAACAGCAAGAAAATGAGGGGGGAAAGAAAATTCAAGGAGAACAAATTCAAACACGTTGTATTTGGGGAAAAACAGGATCAGAGTTTGTAAGAAAATGTTTTTCAACACTCTAGGTGTGAAAGATTGGGTTCTAAAGAAATGGGTTAAAGATGATTTACACATGAGAGAGGTTCCTGAGGTTAAAAATTGTGGTCACACTTCGAATGCACGAATTAAATTGCTTCATGAATTTTTGACGTCTCCCAAAGTTAGAATCGCATTACTGCAGGGCCTCGACTTCTAAGTTATATTTAGAACCGATTTGGAGTTCTAAAAGTCATTTATATAAAGTTTATTGTAATGACTTTTGCGTGAATCAAAATGAGCAACCGTTTTCAATTGCAACGTTCCACAAAGAATTTGATATAAAAAGATGATCAATATACAAACCTAAGAAAGATTTATGTGACACATGTGCGGCGTTTGAGACTGGTAATTTGACGCAAGAACAGAATAATGAACACATCCAAATGAAAACGGAAGCAAGAGGGGAAAAATCGAAGGACAAGGAGTCTGTTCATGAAGTCTTTACGATGGATCCCCACTCGGTACTGTTATGTCCAAAATCAAATGTGTCCTCTTTAAATATAAGACAAAACTTTGCAATTTTTTTGTGTTGCGGAGCGTAGATATAATAAACTGTTTCTGTTTCTTATCGTATATAATTTTACTATTTACAATATTAAATGCCAGCAGGGTTATTGTTACCTCTGGAATGAGTCCGAAGGTGGGTTAACTAGTAATGAATTCACATCTGTAATTATCCATTTCATTGTAAACCACCTTCAACAATACCCTATATCCGACTACAAGGAAATAATACTCTATAGCGACGGTTGTGGATACCAGAAAAGAAATACAACATTATCAAATGCCTTATTTAATCTTGCTATAGAAAAAAAGGTAGTAATAATTCAAAAATATTTACAAAAGGGTCATACCCAAATGGAGGTCGATAAATGGACAAACATGCCTTACGAATTTTTGGCTTGTGTAGCTGAATTAATGGTGCATTTGAGATATTCTTTGACAGAGCAGTTTATAATTTTCCCTACAACAAGAGCAGAATTAGGAGAAAAGAGAGAGACTTTTATGAGAAAATTTAATTCTCCAGGAATTGTAGGTGTCAAAGATGGCACACAAATAGCAATTTTAAAACCGTAAACTGACGAACACAATTTCATTAAAAAAAGAGTGACCATATTATTAATGTAAAAATAATTTGTGTTCCAGATTTTGCGGATTTTAAATATGAGGGTTCTTTTATTTGGCGATAATCGCAAATAAAATGTCGTGGATAGTTGGTATGTAAATGGAGGACGTGGGTTCTGGTTGACTAGAGATTCTGGGTAGAGTTTAGAACCATTTCTGATGACACTATTTGCAAATCAAGAGGAAGACACTTCTGAAGCTCGGTGCAATTTAGGGCATGTCCGTGTCCGAAATTGCATAGGATTAATCCAAATGTGCTTCAGATGTATTCTAAAGGAAAAAACTGGTAGGTATGTACCCCAATTATTGGAACCCTCATTAATACATGTGCTGTTCTACATAATATGTGCATTAATAATAATATTATTAGTATTAGTAGATTTAAATAGAGAGGGGTCTATTCAAGTATTGGACTGGTCGCCATTTATAATCTCATCAATAAGTCAGTCATCTTAAGAAACGTGTCTTAAAAATGAAACCGATTGAGAAATACTGTGTTTTATTGTTTGATGAACTGGCACTATCTCCTCTTCTCGAATACACAAATGTACGGATTCTGCTAAAGGTTTTTTTGTCGATTTCGGTCGACCAAATCATCATCTAGCATTTACAGATCACGCATGAACATTTATTGTAAAAGGAAATCATGGAGAGTGGAAATAAACTGTATGTTTCACCTTCTGTGAAGGAACGACGCCAAATTTGGAATTATTTACTGCTATAAAACAAATTATTCTAGTGACTGATTGTCGTTAACATGTGGTACACGCAATCTCTGATCAAGGTTCAACTAATCAAGCTGCCATTAATTTCCGAAATCAATTTCTATTTCCCAGAACAACACTTTTCAAGAATATCTTAGATATTATATTATATCTTAGATGGTGCAGAAGCGGTACATTTATTTGTGTAGGAAATATAATACTTACCAAAGACTTACGTTTTACACAAGATGGTGTCAGCAAATCAGCTTCTTGGTTTCGAGCTATGCGTTTATATCAGTTGACAAAAGTAAGGATTTTTAGTTAATTCGTTAAATAAACAGATGAACACGTCACAGAAGCCGAGAAAAATAAAATTAAGTTTAAAAATTGTATTCGTTTTCAGCTGTACCGTTGGTACCTACAATGAAGGAAGTTGTCGCCACGGTGAGCACAAAGCTGCCTGCAGAATCAAAATTTTATTACAAATCGTAAAGCAGGAGATACTGCTATATTCTTTACCTTTGATTTTCTTTTTAACAGCGTTAATTTCCATTGCCAGGGAAAGCTTTAGCAACTGTAGTAGCAGGAACTTCTGGACTGTTGCCTTTTGAAAATCTTATTTTCTGATTATTGCTTCAATGTATTTTATTGCTTCAAGTTCGCTGTCCAAATATTAAACACTAGACGTATACGCGAAGTTCATGTACCACAAATTAATAATAACAAAATTTTATTCACTTTACATCCAACGAGATTAATAACATTATCATGTTATTTATATCTCTTTACGTCCTAGTGGTACTTCTTAAGAACCGCCTAGTAAAATCAAGTTGGCAACTTTATTTGAGTGGCTGATAAGCTAGATATTTTTAAATACTTACTTACATCACCCTCTATTGTACGAGCGGGTTACTTTTGCTAAAAATTCAAATTAACGATATTATAGGGGAAACCCTGTTACAGTTCGTTTTTGCTTTAACGTTTTATTTTAGGGTATTTTGGCTTCATTCATTGCTCTATTTGGTTGCAAACTCTGAAGTTCTGATTTGGCTTCACTGATCGCTCTATTTGATTACAAACTCTAAGGTCTTTTATTTTGTTTCTTTCTTCTTGCGTGTAGATTGGCTATTTTTGAATTTGGAGCGAAAAGGGACGTGTCGGCGTTTTCCGGTTTTTGCAACAAATCAAAGGGATTCCGGTCGCCATCTTGTCGCAACGGACGGTGACCTTCACTCACAATAAATGTTCGAAATCCCCCCCCCCCTGCGCGAGCCGTAAACATACCGATGAAAGTGCCGTTTAACATACCTGTCCACAGATTTCTTTTCTGCACACGCACATGCATATTGTGCAAATTAAACATATCATCCCTTGTAAACATTGATCCGTCAGTGAAGACAATGTTATTAACAAAGTTCGGATTGTCCGTCTGTTTCCGGAGAAATCGCATGAGTTGGAGGTAATCTGCGGGGATCAGAGATTGTACTCTTTGAAAATGGAACGGGTAATTGTTCATCACGAATAATTCTCCAAACAACAAACTGCACAACTGACACAAAGGATCTGTTATTTGGCAAAGGGCGATCCGGGTAGGTAACGCTGTGCATACAAATCAAATTAAATCAAATATTTTTATTTACTTGCTAATTGTACAATTAGGTGTGATACGTCAAGTGTGTGTATATATAAGTAGAAATGGTATAAAACAAGAACAATCTACGTTACATACATATAAGTGTAAAAAACAAACGCATACATATACAAAAACAAGTCTAGAAGATGGCGCGTAATTTATTCTAAGGGTTTGGGGACAAAAAATCCGCACAAAGTTTAATTTGCGATATATCAAGTTTGCTGTGACTATGCAGACGCGCTTCACTAATATTTCATTTGTCACCTGTCAAAATCACATTAGTGTATTTTGTGACTGGTTTGCTCTTAAAGGCGATTGGACGTAGTGAGAAAAGATCCTACCCATTCGACCTCAATTAATTAGTTTAGCTAGCGATAGGGTTTCCCATCACCTCCGAAAGGAGTCCCTGAAAAACTAGCGGCGATTGCTATTGATTGCCGAAGGCGGCATTTTGTTTCACAAGTTGTTTAGCTCTTTCGGAATCTGAAATTGAAGTACGCAATCAAATTGTAATCGAACTTGACATATTAATCGCACAGCGCAGAATAAAAGCCAATGCGCCTAGATTTAAAGCGGAATTACCGGCCGAAATTGTTGATTCGGCTCCATCAAACGCAAATGCAATCGCTAGTGACGTTTCTTCGTTGAGTATGCAAGACGATGACGGGACAAACAACGACAATGACGTAACGGACAATGACGTTGACGAACCCATTCAGTCGGTGGCTGCGTCTGATGTCTCAAATACTTTATTTCTTCAAACAGATCGAAACGGTAGGACCTCCGTCAACTTTTAATAACACTCCTGTAAGACAGGTTGACATCAAATCGTTACTTGTTTCTAAATGGATCTTGGTTTATTCCGGTGATAATTATGTCGCTTAACGCCTTCTTAGAAAGGGTAGATAAAAGTAACGTCTCTGAAGCAACATTGCTGACTTCTTCATCCGATTTATTTCGCGGCAAAGCTCTCATCTGGTTCCGTGCGAATAGATGTCGCTGTCAAACCTGGTGTGATTTAGTGCGTCTTCTGCGAGAAGAGTTTCAATCTCAATGAGATTTTGACGATAAATTTTTTGATGATATAAAGCGTCGTACTCAAGGCCCTGATGAATCTATCGGCATTTACGTCTCGGTTATGACGAATCTTTTTAATACGCTAATGTACCGGAGTCAATTCAAATCAAAATTCTTGTAAAGAATCTCGCCCCTTTTTATCAAAACCAATTTCTTTTTTTATAGCGCGTTGCTGAAGCTCTGCAATTAAGTTTGGGCACAGATAACCTTATATCAGCTGATATGCACACTGGTAATACATTATGCAGTCCCAAAAAAATACATCCCCGTTCAAAACCTGTCACTGATGTGGATAGTTTTACACAAACAACTATTCGTGAGACAATTTACGAGTTATTTGGATAAAGTAAGTTGACGTATCTAAAAACAGTAAGACCTCTTACACATTGGCGACTTAGCAGCGCGATTTAGTTGCGTATATCATTTTGCACGTAATTCCCTATACCTTTACACATTAGCGACAAAGCCGCGCGATCGCGTGTGCAGCAGCGGGTCCCCGCGATTAGCCGCAGCGATTTGATCGCAATTGTCTTTACACAATACGCTGCTAGATTGCGCTGCTGGTAGAATACATTATTCGTCCGTCTGCGCTGTAGTTAAGATGACTATCGATACAGAATTATTTATAATAGAAATTGAAAGCCACTCAGCAATTTGGGACTCTCGATCTAAAAATTATTCTGATAAGATTGAGAAACGAAATGCTTGAGAAGAGATATGTAGAATCCATCTTTCAAATAACTGTCAATCGAATCGTGGTTTGCGATTTACCAGCGCGATTTAGTCGCGTACCAAGCGATTAAATCGCGCGGCTGAATCGCGCTGCTAAGTCGCTAGTGTGTAAGAGGTCTAAATGTACGAGTATGCCGTTGAATTTTATTATTTTCTAGAACAACATAACACTCTAAATACATTGCTCACGAAACTCAACAATAAAGAAATATTTAAGGGCATTGAAGCAACTCTCAGGAGGATATTGAAGAAACTGAGCTTTAAATGGTTGAAAGGAATCCTCGCAGAGGTCTGTTAGAACTGAGTCATACTGAATTTAAACGCATAGGTTTCTTACTATCATATTTCGAAAACAGAAATGATGCTCTATATCAATTTGTATTTCTTGATGAAACATGGATATTTCAAAATGGCACTACCTGTGAAGATGTTCGAAATGTTAAAACTACCAAAGCAAGTGGGAAAAGGTAGGTTTAAATAAACTAAATAAGTTATTTGAAATATAAGATGTTTTATGTACGTTGGAAATGAAGATGGATTTATTGATGGTGCTGAACTTGTTTTTTCTTCATCGTCTCAATCTGGGGACTACCATGGCGAAATGAACAATGAAAACTTTTTTCATTGGTTTGAACACCAACTGTTGATGAATTTAAAACAACCCTCTATCATTGTTATGGACAATGTTCCTTATCATTCAACTTTAGAAAATAAAACACCATCTTCTGCATGGAAAAAAGCTGCAATTCAAAATTCGCTGACAGAAAATCAAATTAATTTTGAGCCACAACTATTGAATCCTCAACTGCTACAAAAAGTGTCTCAGTATGTAATTAAAGAAATAAGTATTCAGTAACTAATCAGATTTGTTTGTTATAGAAATAAACCTCCAAGAAGTTACGTAGCAGATAAATTAGTATTAACTATGGGACACAAAGTGCTTCGTTTATCTCCATATCATTGCATTTTTAATCCCATCGAACATCTATGGGGTATTGCTAAGACTTATTATAACAGACATGCAGGTGGAGATATGGGTTTGTATCGTATCGTATCGTTACAACAACAACTACAAAAAATGACAACCCGCAACTTGTTCGTTGACGTCCAAGGTTTTACTGAATTTAGTACTTATTTTTGGTCAAGGAGTAAGGAGTGGTATTCAATGAACCAGAATACATTGAATTTTTAATCATTAACAGGTGAGATTGAGATTTGGGAGCCTAGTGGCGAAAACATCATTTATTGAGGCGACTACTATCCAGAGCAGTAGTAGTGACTCCGGAAATTCCGAAAGTTGAAACTTGTAAGTACCTAAAGTTGAATTCATCATCAGTGAAAAAAAAATTTTTAAGCCAATTTGAAGTGTTCCAAAGTATATGTGAAAGGAGGCAAGAAGGTAAAAGGGTGAGTACTTTGCTAAACGATAGCATGAATGAATATAGAAGACATAATGAAGTGCGAAGCGTTGGACAAAATGCGTGGAAAATCCAATAATTCAAAATGCATGATGCATAGTGGAGTGTGCGTTATACAAAACGCATTCATGACTAGACTTTTTTTTTTATTTAAGGGTGAAAATACATTAAAATAAATTATGTAAACTCCAACCGAGAACAAGATTTGTTCTGAACGAGATAGCAATTATTATTATTTTTTTTATTAATAAGGTAAAGATGATCGTGTCTTTAGGACGATAGAAAAACTAAAGTAAGTTTAGCGTCTAATTACAATACTAAAAATTATTTGTAAATTAACTCTGATACATAATTTTAAGTTTAACAACCACACGGTCTACGTTAAAAATTGACATCTGTAATAAAAGAAAAAAAAGCAACGCTTAGTACAAGGCTGGTAGGTACAATACTTATTATTATTTCTTTACACTCCACAGCTATTGTCAATTAAGGAGTATGTCTGGAAATTATTGCCTGCTAGTTGAAATATTATTTAAAGTAGCCCAAAGCTATATTTTTCATTTGTTTGATGGAACAAACGTTGATGCCTACCTTATCAGATATTGTTTGTTATGAAAACACTGAGACACTTAAAGGCATATTTTAATCTAGGATTTACTGGTACTCTAAAATTAATTTGTGATAATAAAAATTCTTCCTGAATCACATTATTAAGTAACTTATGTAGATTAACTAATGCTGAAACAATTCTCCTAGTCTCTAAACTATCAAGTAAATTGCACAAAGTAAAGTTATAAAACACCGTCATTATTGGGATTGATTTATTTAAGGAAAAAGAAGGTTCAAGAGTTTATTTTAAGTTATCGTTCCGAGATACTTAAATTAAATTTTGAAAGTGAGTTTTCTTAAAAAAATAAAACAGTTCAAGATGGGTTATGAAGGTACAATTTTTGCTTCATTTGACAAAATGAAGTAAAATTTATCAGACATAACCAACAGTTCAGAATTTGGCAAGTTTATGAACTTAACTAAGTATTCTGGCTTCGATCCGAGAGTATCGAGCATATAACGGGCAATAGGCAATACGATAATGTATAATATGTACCGGCCCATATTCTTGCTCTTTGCCTTTTTTCTTTTTTTTAATTCTTTTTGTTCTACTTGTCCTTTATGTTATAGATATGACTAAAATTATTATTACTTATCTGCTTCTATCAGTTTGAACACCCTGTATCAGCGTGGGAAATTTAACGTTCACACGGCGTACGAGCCGTTTTCAAATTTCACAATATGGTGCAATCTTTCGACAATTGGGTGGTGCGTTATTAATTCAGGCATACTGTGTAGCTCCATTTCACTTGTTCGCCCGTTTAAAATTTATTTCATCAGTAACGACTTCCGTCTTCAGCGCATGTGGAAGGCCTGGCGGTCATTCTTCTAATAGTACTTGACGCGTGCGGTCCGCTTATTTTGTGTGGTTTCAAGCTTGGTGCTTTTCACGGATTTTGTAGTTGAAACCTGAAACGGATTGTTTTCCGAGATTTGAGAAAGCACGCCGAGTGACCTACAAGCCGTTTAAACGACTTATCAAAGGCCTGCCACTGAAATACGGAACAGGTATGTTTGGTTGGCCAGGTTGTGCAATGGACCCCTGCAAGTAACGCATCTCCCTCTTCTACTAGGCTTTTAATTCCTGTGGTAGCTACTAGGCTTCTAGTTCCCGTGGTAGCTCGAGTTCCAGACTTCTAGCTTAAGTCCAGGCTTTTGTATCGAACGAAGTTTGGCAAACCAGTGAAGAGTGGATTCGTCCGGCAAGACGAGGCTGCGTTTGGCGGCTTTGCCGCACCATTGACTCACTCCGCTAACCACCGCGGGAGGACGCTCCGACTTGTTGACTGGTGACAGCTGATTGACATTGACGCTGGATCTTTGGAGTTTACCAAGGTCGGAGTAGCCCTATTTTTTTTGTATTCGCGGTGTTGTTGATATACAACTTATATTATCGCGGGGTTTGTTTGCAGTTGCCCGTTTCATTGATAATTGTTAATTTCTTTGATCGCTTTAAGTCGTATGTGTGACCGAAGCACAGATCTGTGGTACGGGTTTAATTTAAAGTGTTATTTATTTAATTACTTTTCGTTTTTGAGTTGTCGTTATTTAATTTTTGAGCAAGTTAAATATAAACAAGTATGCTCAGCTGGTGCTTTTTATTTTAATCACTCTGCCCACCTTTTGCTTTGGGGTTTCGTCGAACCTCCCTTCTCCACGAGCTATGCCGAGCCGGTGTCGAGAAACATTAGTCACCCGCACTAATTTGCAGACCTACAGGTAGGTAGCAAGTTTATGATTGTGTTATACTTGCTTGTTATGTCATAGATATGACTGGAATTATTACTTATCTGTTCTTATCAGCTTGTGACTCTGTCAAATATTTGCTCAATAAAGATAATTCGATTTCATGGCTAAAGTAACCAAGAACGAAACTGCTTTACTTAAAGACGTTGTTTTCCTGGTTCATCTTTTCTTGAGTCGAGGAAACAACTTAAATTCCGTAATGAAGAAAACCTCAAGGGAAGGCAGAGACAAAATATCCAAGTTCAAGTCAACATATATAATAGCTTCAAATGTTAGAAATGAACGAGCCAGTGCAATAAACCTAAGTAGAATAGCAGCAGCATTTCCTATCGTGACTGCAATGATACTGGCTTGGACTCCAGCAGCGGAAATGGACAGCCTTCCCCTTTGAAGAAAATGGAAAAATTAGCAGATAATTACCCAGCGGTTTTGATGTGCAATGCCATTGCTTCCATCATACCAATGGACCTGGATGACGAGATAATACAATCTGTCAAAAATGCTATTTGTTTATATACTGCGATAGAAACAACTGTCATTAATAAAAACTTTACCAATAACATCCAAGGTGCGGCTGATAATTGTGAAGCCTATGTTGAATCTTCATATACTTCTGATTTGGTTAGTGACATAAGAAGGAGTGAAGCAATCAGGTCTGAATTGTTTGAAGAGGTTTTTGACTTCGATGACAAAAAAATAAATTCGAAGGAATCTGTTATGAATACTTCTGTTTCTTATGGAAGACGAAGCAAATGCAAATGCAAACGTAAGGGAAAAATGCATACAGGGTTAAGAATTAATTACTGGGTTAGTCTTGCGGTAGACTTGGACTGGCGAAGGCTCTTGTCGTAGTGGTTGAGCTTGTTCTACCATATGGGTGTTCCTTGTCTTTCCGGTGTTCATTTACTTGTTAGGGCGGGTGGCAGATCCATTACTGCGGAGACGGATCCTGGAGACCGCAGGGCTGATTTGCAGTATCCTGCGGATGTCTTACCGAGTGCGTCCCATAGTGCGTTGGATAAGGGGTTGAGGCGGGTCCAACGCTTCTGTAGAGTGGCGAGGCCTCGACTTCCACTACAGCAAGTGATGGACGCCGGCGCCGTCCTGTCGCTGCGGTCCAGCGAATATTCGATATGGTACCGGGAATATCGATGGACAAAACACCCAAGCACCGGTTCCAAATCTTAAGTATCACCTGGATATCAATTAATTTTGTTTATTAACAATTAACAGTTTATTAACTGGACTTTTCGTAATCTAAGTTTAATTCTTTTGGGGAGTTTATTATTTTATTACTTGCACGTCAGACAAGGAAGTTACCGTTTAGTAGTTAGGTGAATTATTGATAATTTATGAATATTGTGAATTTTTTTGTGTAATTTGAATGAATTACTTGTGTTATTTTATAAGCAGTTAACTTGTAAACGAAATTAGTTTTTTTTTATCAATATTGTACATTCGTGCTCACATTTTTATTTTGAAGTAAAACACTTATAACTTCGTAAGTTCCCAGGATGGCCTCCACATCTTACACAGTGAGATTTTCTGTCACCAGCATGAATGGAGAAATATTAAGAAAACTGTCAGCCAACAAAATGGATACGTCCTCCTCATCTACGTTTCCTGGTTGTGTCCGATGATCGCCCAGAATGACCGGAATCAAGTGTCAGCTCCGACGCACTAACTGACCTACATGTACCGTCGAGGAACACCACTCAGCTGATCCTGAACTTTGCAATCTGGACAACCTAAGCCCAGAAAACCGTTGCCGATCTTCATCTACCCCAAATGGTCTCCAAGCCAATAACGTCATAGTCAACTCCATGTCGCTTGTCTGCTTCATTTCTCGGCAGTTCTTCTACGCATCCATGTAGACGACACCTTGGTAACTTTGGCAAGGTCTATACCGTCAGCCATTCGAAACTATCCATTCCAAGCAACACATTCGAGCATAGGAGGTAACTACCTCCATATGCTGATATTGCGGAAGCTACCTTCGTACCAAATGTCTACAAAACGATTGGAGTCAAAGCAACCCCAAATCAAATTAACTTCCTGATAAAAACTTTAAAACAGCCCGCAATATACTACAGGAGAAATTCATCAAGCTTTGCACCTTCTGACGCAACAAGGACTCAGTAACCTACCCTTACATTTACTTATGTACCAAATTATCTTTTTGCAAGGGGGGAAAATATAACTAGGACAAGGAGAACACCAACGCAAAGAATTCCCAGCTGCAAAAATCAGTAACCAAAAGCTTTTTGTAAACAATTATATAAGTATGAATCGTTCGGAAATATCAAGGAAGGATTACGCAAATTCTGAGTAACACGCTTGCAGTTCCGGATGATTCAAATGTCAAGGCACAAATTTCATAACACCCCGAGAAAAACGTCCTCGGACGAAATGCCTTTAAATAGTCGACAAGCTGTTCATTAATTCATTAGTGTGATCGCTAGTCAGAGTATCATCTAGTCAGAGTTGTGTAAGTGACCAAAAAGACCATGTAAGTGATTGTAATTATATTTGCATGTAAATAAATGTTTTATTATACTGAGCTACGACCCTTATTTCATGTTACATAAATTATTACCGTAGCAGTATTGTACAGGCTGTCTTACGAAAAACGCCCCAAGCCGTAACTCCGTTATTTATAGATTAATTTTAACAAACAAAAAGGCAAATAAAATGAGACTAAAAGTACTATAAGGTGAGTCCAGTTTCAATTTTTTTTTAAATTACCTTCAAGGTCAAACGACTGTCAACTTTTATTTTTCAAATGGCTCTGTATATTTTTTATTACTACATCTGGTAGAGATTTTTTTTCTAAATCCAATAATGTGCAACACTTTGACATTTAAAAAATATTTTTTGTAAATAAAAAATGAACTAGTCTATTACGCAAAACGTGCTTTTCTTAAAAATATTAAAGTTTGTCGTGAAAACGATGTCACTGAGCGTTATTTTTCACAGTTGTTTCAAATTGTCAAGTTATTCTCTTTGTATGATTTATTGTTTCCTAAAAAAAGCCGATTATGGATAATACTCAGTTGATTGACTCCAAGCATATTTTGAATGCAATAAAAACATAAGCAGTGCGTCTCTATAGACAGGGATTTTTTCCCAAAGCAACTTACACAGTTGTAGACTTAATTTTAATTATTTCATTAATGTTTTCTGTACTGCTTGATTGCTGTTTTTATTGTATTCAAAATATACTTGCAATAAGTCAGTCAGGTGATTGTTATCCATAATCGGTTCTTTTTTAGGAAACAATAAGTCGTACAAGTAGAAGAACTTGATAGTTCAAAACATCTGTGAAAAATAACCTCGGTGACATTGTTTTCACGACAAACTTTAACATTTTTATGAAAAGCACGTTTTGCGTAATAGACTAGTTCATTTCTTTTTTTATGAAAAATATTTTTTAAATGTCAAAGTGTTGCACATTATTGGATTTAGGAAAAAAATCTCTACCAGTTATAATAATAAAAAATATATAGAGCCATTTGAAAAATAACAGTTGACAGTCGTTTGACCTTGAAGGTAATTTAAAAAAAAATTGAATCTGGACTCACTTTATAGTATTTTTAGTCTCATTTTATTTGCCTTTTTGTTTGTTAAGATAAGTCCATAAATAACGGAGTTCTGGCTTGGGGCGTTTTTCGTAAGACAGCCTGTATATATGAACCAATTCCCCAAAACTAACAGTACAACTTTAGAGCCTCTTATACAATAATTGAAGAGTGGAAGTTTTTTTGTTTTCACTTTTTCTCTTTAATGCGATCTATGTGCTATCGCCAATGTCTCATGAAACGGTCTAAGTACCAGACTTAGAAATAATGGTTTAGATCCAGATGCAAAGATGGCGTTGGAGTTATGTCCATGTTCCATTTCCCGCGTGTTAAGTGCCATTTAGCATCCATTTAGCCATTTAGTACACAAAACAAACTCGCACATTGGGACGGACTGGTTTGTACTAGAGATCTGCACGAGTAAGTACAGAATCGTCTGAGTACAGATACGAATACTTGTTTGATGATTACAACGATGCGTATCGCAATACGCATAATCGCATACGTTCGTGACGAGTATAGTAATCGGCAATCGGCATCGTTATGATTAGTAATCGGCATCGTCAGGAGTAGAGTTGCCAATTGGTCACTCACAGTAACAAGAGATTTTTTGTTTCTTACATTTGTTAAATTTTCTTCGTCATTTTGACGCTTAATTGTAGCATTAGTGCTTTTTTTTAAATTTGAAGGACTACATCCTTTTCCAAACTTAAATATGTTTTTGCATGCTCCACATATTACAAACGGTTGAACTTGTTGAGTTTCAGTGTTCACAATTTTTTCAAAATATAACCGCACATCTTATTTTAATCATAGAATTAATAAATATAAAAAAAGATATGTTTATGATAGTTTAAAATGTGAGAAAATGTAGTGTAATTGTAATTATTAATTTCCATAATAATTACATTTCAAGTAGCGACATCTTTTGATCGCTTTTTGACCTGCAGTAGGATTGACCACGGCCGCCTAGATTAATGAAGCACCAGTGCTTTATACGGCCGGTCGCGTTTGAAAAAAACCTGTTCCGTGACAGTTGTCGTTAGTGTGGCTCCCTCTGCACAGTTTTCACTTAAACACATACCGTTGCTATAGTTACCACGTTACTTTTGACATCTAATTTTATTTGCATTATTTGTTAACACCTTTTAACACTTAATTATTCTATTTCAAATTCAAATAACTGTAATATCTATATTATTTTTTTATCATAAAAAATGCGAAGGTTTGTATAATTAGGTAATTGTAATCCAGAAGTTACTGTTTCCTATCACAGTTTGCCTGCAGACTTTCATTTAAATTTGAAATGGAGAGATATTTTGACAAATTACACACATACTGGGTGTCTCATAACGTACGGAGGAGATTGAAAGGGTGAATAGAACATCAGAAAATAAGGTAATCTCATCATATAAATTTTTTTCCAAAAGTCAATAATTAAAGAATTATAAGCCCTTCTGGATCCTTTAAGTTAGGGAATTAACATTTTAAATGCAGATATAAGGCATATAACCGCGCCTTTACAAGGTATTTATTAGATCCTCCCTCCTTTTTAAAGGGTAGTTTTAGGGGATAACTTTTCAGTATTTTATTCCTAACTTTTCATTTTTACATATTTCATCAAAAATTTACGAAGACAATATTTTTTAGATTATTTGGCATAAGAAGGCTCTCTTGTTGCATTTCGATAAATCGGACCGTTTTTGAATAATTGAGGTTCATTAGTTAGCATACGTCCATTGCATTTTGTTACCATAAAATATTGAAAGTAATCCCCTTAAAAGAGAAGAAATTTCTAACAAATGCATTGGAAGTGTTCAGTTAGGTGCCTTATATCTGAGTTTCATATATTAGTTTGATAACTTAAAGGATTCAGAGATGTTGCCAAAAGAAAAATACGTTTCATCCCTCTTTCAGGGAATTACAACTCCCTTATTTACTTTTGGAAAAAGCTTTCAATCTTCTCCGTACGTTATGAGACACCCACTATAATTAATTCTTTGTATTAGTAAACAGGTAAAAATAAAGCTTTTCATCCTGTAAATGCTGCACTCTTCTCAAATTATTCGCTGGTTTGCTGCAATTACTTTTCTGAAGGTAGTTTTTTCTTTACGTGAAATCGAAAAATGTTAATTGCAGGGGCTGTACCTTCTATATTTAAGGTCTAATAATCGTATACACAACTGTATTATTGACACATTATTAACTGTATTACAAATTATTTTAGCTTCCTAACGGAAATCCAAGTCTTTCTGAAAATGTAATTCCTCGAATTTCTGATGCAAGCGCAACACTTTCGTTATTTAAGGTTTAATTAATACAAATACAATTAAAATATTTATTATTAACTACATTACAAAACATTTTAGCTTGGTAATGAAAACCCAAGTTTTTCTGAAAATTTATTTCCTCAAATTTCTGACGCTTCTACTCAAACTACGAACATTACAACTGCAATTAAAGAGCTAGCTTATTCTTTAAAGACTGCATTACAGCAGTTACATTATATGGAAAATATATACAAATATTTTCAAAATTATGACGTAAGCAACAGAATCCCTCATCAGCGAGATCCTAATTCTGTTCCATATACAGACACTTAAGATGCACACCTATCATACTTAATTCTGCAATTTCCTCATTTTTTTGCTGATATTCACTTTAGCTCAGCAAAAGCAGACCTTGCTGGGTTAACAAAAGAGGCAACGGAAGCTCCGGTTTTCACTGCTAAAAGCACATATCTTTGCATCCAATATTTAATACGAGACTTAGGCCGGTATCCAGAGTCGGACGCCAGCGAGTCGCTGGCGTTTGGCTGGCCGAATCGTGTTTCATAGTCGTCCGCCGAGACGGTTTCTAGCGATGCGCCAGATGGATTCGCCAAGCACGTTTCATAAACGCTCTCTAGAATTATAGGCGTAGCGAGGCGCCAAATATATGGGGATGTTAACATATGCGGATGGCGAACCGCTGAAGGTGATGGCAGTATGGTTCAGCGCGTCGCCAGTAATAGTTTGCTCACATAAAACGTTGTTGTTTTTCTCAGTTTTTGTGTTTGCATAAGTGAAATTGTTTTACAAAAAGTAATGGAAGAAGATTTGTATATTAATGATAATATAAACGCCGAATACGATGAGTACGAGGATATTCAACTTGTTATGAGGGTACCTCGACGTTATATCAGGGATTTAGAAAATCCTATACATTTCTTCGACAATGTAAATTTTAAGAAACGGTATAGATTTTGAAAAGAAACCGTAATGGATGTATTAATGCCGCTTGTCGAAGGACAAATTGAAAGACCTACGCGTAAAGGTTTACCTATAACACCATTGTTGTCTCTTTTGGTTTGTCTGCGATTTTATGCAACAGGAAACTTTCAAGTAAGACTTTTTTGCTTCTTTCAATAATATGAAAAATTAATGGAATAAATATTTACAGGCTGTATGTGGCGACCTACAGGGACTTGCACAAAGTACTGTTTCACGCATTGTGGCTAAAGTTTCATCTTTGATTGCAAGAAGATTACCTGTATACATTAAATTCCCAAATAATGTCCCAGAGTCAAGGCGTGTTAACCAATCGTTTTTTAATATAGCCAATTTTCCCCAAGTTATTGGATGTATCGATTCCACCCATATACCGATAAAAAGTCCTGGAGGAGAAATGGCAGAAGTATACAGAAATAGAAAACGAACATTTTCATTAAATGTTCAAGTGATTGGTAGTCCTAATTTAGAAATATTTGATATCGTAGCAAGATGACCAGGCCGGGAGCACGATTCAATGATTTAATAATAGTGCCGTAAAAACACGATTTGAAACAAATAATTTGACTGGTTACCTTCTTGGTGATAGTGGATATCCATGTTTGCCGTATTTAATGACGCCACTACTAATCTACCAACGAATCGGAGAATAGGTATAACCGTTCGTACATTAGAACCCGGAACACCGTTTTGGAATTTGGAAGAGGCGATTTCCTTGTTTAAGCCGTGAATTGAAAAACAAATTAGAGACGATTCCGGCAATTATTGTAGCTTGTGCGGTGTTGCACAATATTGGCATTAGCGTTCGCGATATCGTTGACGAACAAGAAATTATAAACTTCGAAGACGAACATAATGCCCAGCAACTTCATAACGTAGGAATTGGGCATGCAGTTCGTCGAGCTTTAATTCAAAGACATTTTATTTAATTTTAATAATTTATATTTTAATAATTTTCAATAAGCTTATTGTAGATTGATACACCTCTTTTATTTAAATAAATCTATATATATTTTTAATAAGTACAACAATTTTTTAATTTTTTTTCTACTTCCTTTTGTTTCAAAAGAAGTTCAGTAATGGCTATTTTTTTTTCAATCTTTGCTTTTTCCAACAGTTCTTTTTCTTTTTCTATTCTAATCTTATGCAAATCTTCCATGTGTTGTTTTTCTAAAAGAGCATTTTCTATTCGAATCTGCAGAAGACGGTCTATGTTACCATTTCTGCGACTGGATGTTACAGCGTTCGAACGTGGAACATCATCACGATGTGGGATTATGTGTTTGGATTCAGCAACAGGCTGGTATGAATTTTCACCTGTAAGTTTAATTATTATTATTATTAGGAAAATGTTTATTTTTTACGTGAAAAATTTTATACCGCTATTGATCTTAACTTCTTCTGAATTTGTTAAGTATGAAGCATCACTGTCAAAGATATTGTCAACTTCCGTTGTTAATTGTGGAGCCACCACATCAACGTCTGGAATGATGTCAATATCTTTTTCCCCGATACCTCCACCTGTAGCCATACGTTCCCGTCTTTCTTCCGCCAAATCACTTTTTCTCTGTCGTTTTATTTTATCCCAGCATCTCTTCAATTGCAATTGATTTCTCTAAAATGTATATTGATTAAAAAATAATATAAAATCAAAAACTAATTGATAAATTTTTCTTGTTCGAACACAAAAAGTTCTTGTGGGTAATATTGTTGACACTCAACTGATATTTTTGTACTTAAAGCACAAATTTTTAAAATAATTTCTATTATTTACTGACATTCAAATATACGTTTTTTAATTCCTTAATTACCTTCAAAATAATCTGAAACTTGAAATACTTTTTGTATAAAATATTTTTTAAAAAGTTTATTAAAAAATGAGAAAATACGAATACGAATTCCTACTCACTTTTTCACCATTCGTAGAAGAGTTGTATTCATCACACACATTCACCCAAGCATCTGCTTTCCTTTTAATACTTGTTGCGTCCGTTTTCTTTTCTTCTATTACAGAATATTTTTTTAAAATTTGGACCAATATCTCTTTATCCTCCCTGGTATAATTTGATTTAGCCATTGTTGCGTAATGACGTCTAGATCGTGCTGATAACTGCGCAATGCTGAACAATCCGACGTAATTTTCCTGATGCGAACACTGCGCGCTGACCCGAGAATTGATGTTTGATTGAGATGTGTGTATTGTCGGTTGTAGTTTTTTAGTTTTTATTTCCACGTGGGGAAAGTGAAGGCATGTATTGATAGAAGGATGGGATACAACTCTGATTGGTATTCCGAAAATATTAAAGTTTTGATTGGTTGACCAAAACTAGCCTGGGATCAAAGAAAGTTTGTGAGCTCGATTCGGAGGCCGAAATGATGGGTTGAACAGAATATTAGATTTGTGATATCATAAATCTCAGAAAATTTAGAATGGGCCGAAACTAAAAGGCAATCACACAATAAAGCTGCCAAGAAATTATCCTTGTGGGAGTTTTTTTATGATATACGGTCCTTACCCTTGAACCAGCGGAAATGCATTATATAAATTGCAGTGTTTGAAATGCTTTACACTTTAAAGGATTTAAAAACTTACAAAATACAGAGAGGTTTTATGTCTTTCAAATTGTTTCCAATAAAATAAATGAAATCTAAAGAGAGAAAAGGTTGTAAAGAACTAGCAGTTGGTTCAATAAACTAAGAATAAATCAGACAAAGCTAGATAACCTACACTAAACAAACACAAAATATACCTATATTAGGGACGGTATCTGAACAGCCATATTTATTAAATATTATACTATTATCAAATATTTTAATTGAATTGTATTTTTAAAATGTATGGCATAAGTACTATTAAGTCAACAAATTGTTAAAAAGAAACAATGGCGAGCAACCTACGCATTAGTGAGTCGTCAATGCGGGTCTATACTAGCAATCTATTACGGAGTATATGTACTGATATTTTTATAAACATCACAACATTGCTGACGTTTTCATGCTACCATAGTACGCGCAGCGCCAGAAGGATGCGCCCGCCAGCGGTTCGCTGTGTACGGACTCTGGAACCGGGGATCTGGAAGAGCGCTGGCGACGCGCTATCTGGCGACGCGCTAGCGCCAGGGGTTGGCGAACGACTCTGGATACCTGGGTTAAACTTTTATTGTATATTAACAAGAAGTTTTAGTTCAAATGCGGTTGAATCAGTTTTTGCAAATATTCGGCTTCGTGGTGGTTCAAATGACTTGACAGATTGTAGAACAGCTGAGTATACACTTCGGCAAATTTTGAATTTTGAAATTCTGAAATAAAATATGCCAGCACTGCAAAATTTGTAAACACTGAACATAATATTGACAAATTTGAAATCGCTATTACCTTAAATGAGGCCACATTAAAAAACTCGAACGAATGAGTATATTTGAAGGCAGTTACACAGGTTTCCATCAAATTGAATCTGCAGCAGTTGACTTTCTTTGTGGTTATCTAATAATGAAAATTCCCGTATCTTTGAACTGTGAGACATGCCAGTTACCTTTATGAGAGAATTCCTGTGATAAAACTAACCCCTTGCTTGACTTAATTTATAATCAGGATTGTGGTAGGTTAAATTATCCCACTGAAAAATTTGTTGGCTTAGTTCAATATACATATATTACAAGTTATCTTAGAAGACTTACCAGACTTGCCTAAACAAGATGTGGATTCAATTTTAAAAAGAGTAATTGGCTCATATCTTCGTGGTAATCCCATGTTCAAATGCAAACTCCACAGCAACACTGTTTGCAATATTGTTTTAACCAAATGAATACCTCCACTACTGATAAATTTCTGTAATTTGCAGACACAAAATGTAACAGTATCTATACGAGAAAAAGGAAACTCCTAAAATTAAATTGATTTATAAATTTTTCCTTACCGTGTTTCATTTTCAACTTTGGAATTTCAGTTTTAGTACTATATGCAGACAAGAATTATTCTTTTGAAAGTATTGTGGTACAAATTTAATAACATAATGCCACATAACAAAACACCTAGGTTTGAAAATAACTTGACATTCTTGATTTGGATATTATTTACTTATGGTTATTGATTGTGCATCCGTAAATTTAAATTATTATAACACAAAAGTAAAGGACCAACACCTTGTTGACATTTGCGATTGAGGTTATGCACCATTGACAGATGTCTGTAGTGTGGCTCCCTCTTCGGAACGGAAAAATGGCTCTGAACTGAGAACGCGACCGGCCGGATAAGCACTGAGTGCTTCATTAATCCAGGCGGCCGTGGGATTGACAAATTGAAGCTAGTTCGCCACATAATAAGTCATCCCATGCAAGGCGGCCATGCTTGCTGTCAAAGCATAATGAGAATTTTAAAAAAGTTTCGATTACAGAGCCTGCTCGGGAAATCCGCTGTAATCGAAACCGATTTGCACAAAACTTTTTCATAATAATTACAATAATTCAAACAATAAAAACAACTTATAATACAATAATAACTTATAAATAACAAAATATAGGAGAAATATTGTTTTTTTTCCTACACTATTAGAAAATTCAATTTTACCGTCCCATCAGAGAGGAGAAAGCAAACGTTTCCACGGTTAGTCCGGCGAAATGAACATAAATTCCTAGCCGACAAAATAATTCACGAAGCTTTACCACTAGTTAGCGCAACAGTAATTTCTGGAATGCATTCTCGTCGACATCAAAAAATTAACAAAAGTAAGTTTTTTATTTAATTATAATTATATTTAGTAATGGTATTTGGTTTTAAAAAGGATTAAAATTATCAAAAAATTAAAACCAACTTGCCAGCAGTGGGATTCGAACACATGCCTCCGATGAGTCTGATATCTTAACCCAACGCCTAGACCGCTCGGCCATGCCGTCACACATAACCACGGTTAGGTGGATCGGATTCCGCTCGCGCTGACAAGAGCGTCACATCTAGTGCACTCGATACGGGAATAGCAAATAAATCGCATGCATAATTTGCAATAGCAAAGAACGTTTAGTGTTTAATT
This sequence comes from Dorcus hopei, assembly GCA_033060865.1. Taxonomy (NCBI): domain Eukaryota; kingdom Metazoa; phylum Arthropoda; class Insecta; order Coleoptera; family Lucanidae; genus Dorcus; species Dorcus hopei. The sequence continues at coordinate 61,228,288 of CM065426.1, read as the reverse complement.
TAATTTATTTAACTTTTAATTCGAAAATACGAAATTTTGTTTAAATTTAACAATTTCTTACGCGATGAAATTAAAATTTCGTCCGACGCTTATGGAGAAATGACCCAGCGCAATGATCGTACATAAACATGCACAGTATAAGCGGCGACCCAGGCAGACTGTTGCAAGCGGAATCTCATCCACCTAACGCTGCACATAACACTATTTTTTAAAGCTTCTTATTAATTATAATTTTTATAGTAAATCAATTTTGAAATTTTTACTTCAAGAAAAAGAACGTTTGTGTGATATTAACAAAATTAATCATAGTTGTGTATGAAAAAAAATAATGTGTAAACCATGGCGGTAAAGTGGTTTTTCAGGCCAAGAGAAGATATGGACAGGTGAGGCGCATTCATTTCCTGGATGGGTAAAGATGCCTGCGATACGATGCTTGGCGATGCCACGATGCCCAGCCCACGATGCTGTATTTACGATTACTTACTCGCATCGCCGCGTAAGGTAATCGGCGATTATTAATCGGATACATTTTTACTTACTCGTGCAGGGCTCTAATTTGTAGAAATGTCTGTGATAACAATTTTGATAAAAGTGGATACACAACGTCGGAAAAGTGATACTGGTTCTTTTGTTGCTGAACAGAAAAAGTTAAAAACTGCGGGAAAAGCTTATGTTGCTCGAAATAGCAAACAAGAGGCGGGAAAACAACAACCTAACCTAGAGGTAACTTTGTAACTTTCCTATACAGGATGAGTCCAAGTTGAGTCTTTTTTCAATATCGTGTAGAACTCGTTAAAAGAAACATTTTTTCACAATTTTTTGAAAAAAATAAAAATAGAAAACTTTATATTACCTACTTTTGCAAATAAAATTTATTTATTTACGATTTATTTAAAGAAAAGCTTCAAAGTGGTTGCCGTTCTGATTCACACAAAGTTGGACGTGACTTACCCAAGAGTAAATAAATAAAATCAAAATGACCTGAATGATTTTATTTACAAAAGTAATATAATAAGTTTTCTATTTTTAATTTTTTTAAATGTTTCTTTTAAACGAGTTCTACACCCTATTAAAAAATATGACTCAACTTAGGAATCACCCTGTATAATTTCTTGCTTGTAATACGTAGAGTGTAGTTTTAACTTACATGTAAGTGCAAATTTGCATGCAAACACCTTACCTTTGAAAGGCGACTTCAGTTATTTAGAAAATATTATTCGACTGATGGCAAAACGCAGGGAACATATATTATAAATCTGATACATGTTACCAGAATAAAAAGACGAAGGCACGGTACATATAACGATCCTTCTGAGAGTCACCGTCAAGCTACCATTCTCTACACTATTCCCGAAGGTACAGGTGATTATGTTACCGTTTGTAAAGCTACTTTTATGAATACTTTTGGAATTACAAGATATCTTGCCACGATTATAACTAAGAAGAAAATGGGAGAAACCACTTTTAATGACAATAGAAAACGTGCAGCACCAGGCAGATTTACCGAAAATGATTGTAAGATTATTCGAGAATATATAAACAGTATTCCTCGCGATGTATCCCATTATTCCCGTGCGAAGACAGAAAAGGAATATTTAAGTCCCGAATTAAACATTAATCGTCTGCACAAAAGAAAAGTATCGCGACAGTGGTGCGACCTATAAATTGTACCGACGAATGTTTTTAAGAGACTTTCCAAATCTGTCTTCTAAGAGGCCTCGCAGCGATACATGCCGATTATGCGACAAGTTATTTTGCGAGGTACAAGCACGTAATGATAACAGTCATAAATCTAAAACAGATTTGGAGGTTCATCACCGCAAAGCTGAAAAAGTAAGGACAATGATGAATATGAATACAGGGATATCCACATAAACCGTTCGTTAAAAGTTTTCAAGGTTGCAGTTCACGTAGATATTTGAAATTTAAGGAGCAAGGGTTTTCCGTAGAGATCTCTTTAAATAAAATAAAATTGTCTTTGTACCACTTCCGGTTGTACCGGAAGTCGCTATCAACTCGCTCATTTTAAATGGAATGCTATATTTTTTATCACGTTTTTGAATTCTACATGTAAAAATATGTTAAATTGCAATACATTTCCCTATCTCTAAAATGCATCATTTTTGAGGTATTTTGAATTTTCTTAGAAATTTGGATTCTGCAATCTGATTTTCAAAAAATTATAACACAGCTGTTATTGAAGCAATTTTATTTATAATAACTAATATTGTAGTTGAAGCTTTAAGGTTCTTAAAAATTCCATCAGCATAATCTATTAAGCTACAGGGTGTCTAAAACGCACCGCTCCACTCGAAGATATTCAAACACAGAAAAATACTTTTTTTCAAATGGAACGATCAATATTTTAATGCACCATTGTATGTGGAATCAAATGCTGCGTCGAACTGTACTAGCATTCCCTATACCTAACTTTAACAGTTTTTGAGTTATGAAACATTTTCGATTTAATTCATAGAAAATTACAATTTTAATAGGTCAAATATTTTTAATTTTATTAAGATAGCATGGAAATTATAACAATGATTACTGTTACTACAAATTTTGTAGTCAACCAAAGAAAATAGAATTTGGCAAGTGGAAATTCACAAATTTTAATAGTTCTTTAATTATCCTTCTCTTAGGACGCGTTTGATCTTATAAAACGAAAAAGTATGAATTTCATTACTTTAAATTGAAGAATAAAATAGCTACTAGTTTGCAATTCTCTGGATTAGCGTGAAAGTATTTTAAAACCATTGTCTAATTATCTTCGTTATTTGTTACTGATCTTCGTACATTTTATTTTTCCAAATTGTATAAACTTTCAGGTTCAAACTTTCCAAATTGTGTTTTATTCATAGGAGACAAGAGGGGTACATTTTATTGAACACACATTCTCCGCTCTGAACAATTTTAGATCATTCTTCATGAATTTAAAAAATAGATTTAAAATATCAGCGTTTGAATAATTTTGATTTTGATTCTCAACTTTTTTTTGCTTTTGCTTAAAATTTGTAGTAACAGGAAATATTAAATGCAATTGTTTGTTGTTTTCATAACTATATCAACAAAATTAGAAGTATTTAACCTAATAAATATAAATTTTTATGTATTAAACAAAAATATCTTATAACTGAAAAACTGTTAAAGTGTTTGAATATCTTCGAGTGGAGCGGTGCGTTTTAGACACCCTGTAGCTTAATAGATTATGCTTATGGAATTTTTAAGAACCTTAAAGCTTCAACTACAATATCAGCTATTACAAATAAAATTGCTTCAATCATAGCTGTGTTATAATTTTTTGAAAATCAGATTCCAGAATCTAAATTTTTAAAAAATTTCAAAATATCTCAAAAATGATGCATTTTAGAGATAGGGAAATGTATTGCAACTTAACATATTTTTACATGTAGAATTCAAAAACGTGATAAAAAATATAGCATTCCATTTAAAATAAGCGAGTTGATAGCGACTTCCGGTACAACCGGAAGTGGTACGAAGACAATTTTATTTTATTTAAAGAGATCTCTACGGAAAACCCTTGCTCCTTAAATTTCAAATATCTGCGTGAACTGCAACCTTGAAAACTTTTAACGAACGGTTTATGTGGATATCCTTGTATATAAACGAAGCTCAACTTCCAGGTTATGAAGCAAGCGTGTTTTCCATGGACTTAGAACACGTTGTTCTCGCACCACCTCTAACACATTTCGACATGTCTTACATGAGCCAACTTTCTTGTTATAACTTGTGCATCAATTTAGCGAATACATACATTTGATAATGGAATAAGGGTATAGCTGGGAAGGGCGGCAACGAGATAGCTTCATGTTTATTTCACGTTTTAAATAATTTAAATCCTACCGACAAAAAAAGGTCATTATTTAGAGCGACAACTGCGCATCGCAAAATAAAAACCGTATGATGGTTTTTCTTTACGTTTTCCTAGTAGCTGTTGGTTTATATGACTCCATCGAACATAAATTTTTAGTCAGCGGGCACAGTTTTCTTCAGTGCGACCGAGATTTTGCCCTAATCGAAAAGAGGAAAAATAACTGTAAGCCCATGGTACCCGAAGACTTGCACTATGTTATTGAATCCAGTACACATACGGGGAGGTTTAAAGCAGTTGATATGAATAAATTTTTTAACATTCAAACTGCTGCTGATTCAGTTCTGAACACGAAGGAAGTACAAATAAATAAAACTGTCCATATCAAAGTTGACGCCAAATACCCTGGAATGCTTTTGTGCAAAAACAGTTTTACTGAATCAGCAGAGTTTCTTAGAATTCCCATTTTAAAAAAAGGTAAAACCGTGCAGGTTGTGAAAAACATAAGACTTGAAGAACTACCCCACATAAACTAGATCGGTGCAAATAAGAAAAAACACTTAGAGTCAACAGGAACAGCACAAGAACTTTTACAGAGAGTTATTGCAAAATTGTCAATAAGCACTTAGCACTAGGGTTCCCTGTTCGGCACTTAGCACGTTTCCAAATTTTTTTTTTTTCAAAATAATTGTTACATCGTACATTTTTCAGTATTAACTCAAAATTTTTCAGAATTTTGTTCAGAGTAATATTCATAATGTCCAAGCGTTAAAACTCTGGTGTATGTTTGATAATTTTTGTTCAATAATTTTTTTTTTCTAAATATCTTTGTTTCATGTTTTTGGCACTTAGCACCTTTGAAATGTCCACTCTTCAATTACAGAACTTTACTATATTTATTTACTCCTATGAAAATATTGTATATGTGAAACAATTCCTCAAACTAACAGCACAACCTTACAGCTGCCTTTACAGTTGCAGAACTTTATGATGACTACGTTTATCTCGCACGTTCAATCCGGTTGAGATTTCAAGCGGATTCGTGAATCTGAACTGTTTTTGATCATTTACTTCAATTCGCTTGATATAGTAAAAAGAAAAGCAGTAAATGGCTAACTTAACATTAGACGCTTGCAGCTGACAACTGTCAACGATCAGGTGTAATTTTAGGTGTATTCGTTTTAGCTCTTTTTTTTTACTGTGTTTTCATTTAGAACTTAGAATCAGCGATACAAAACGAAATGGATAATTTTGAAACAAAAATTATGGTAATGCTAGTAACTTGGTATTGCAACATTTATTTGTTATTAACAAACATTTCTGCAGCTGTGTGTAAGTGGAAGCGAAAAAAGAAAAATAATTGGTGTAAAATTGTGTGGTAAGTTCATTTAACATTTGGTTTTGATTTCAAAGGTTTTCATTAAGTACCTATTGTTACAGTTTGGTAAGTAACACTGTATACCCCACAATAAAGCATCACAGGAAACAGCGGATGCCAAATAAAATCCGCAGTAATGATTGGTGGACTAGAATTGTTTCAAACCAATTCACAGATGAGGACTGGATAGAAAATTTCCAAAAAAAACATTTTATTTCATATGTGAGAGACTTGAAATGGAATTAACACCGAAGTGAATAAGTGAATCAGAAAATGTTATTGATGTGCAGAAGAAAGTTGCTGTACCAATATATTTTTTAGTAAGTTGTTGTGAGTATAGAGTGGTAGCAAATCAATTTGGTATACATAAAAGTACAGTCTGAAAATGCCTCCATGACTTTGTAAAAGCAGTAAATAAAGTTCTATTGCCGCAGTTTATAGTCATGCCTGATGAAGAAACTGCAATTAAAATATCTTATGGGTTCAAGTCTGTAAGTCATATACCAAACATATTGGGAGCTATTGACGGAAGTCACATATCTATTTTGCCACCCTCAGACGGATACAGAGATTTCAGATTTCAATGTTGGCCTTCGTTGGTTCTGCAAGGTGTTGATCACCACTACAGATTTATAAATATTTCCGTTAAATGCCCCGGAGCAACACACGATGCAGCTGCTCTAAGTGTTTCATGTCTTTACAAGAATTACGAAAATTTAATGCCCAAGGTAAATTTTACAAAACTAGAAAAGTTACACAAATAACGTTTACAGCTAGCATGATATAGTTTATTTCAAATTATAAAATTTTGATTACAGGGGAAGGTCAAATTCGGAAACCATTTATTACCATATGTTTTCATTGGAGACCCAGCATATCCACGTTTTCCTTGGTTGTTGAAAGGATATGGAAGCAGAAACCCTACCAAACAGCAAGATTCCTTCAATGCATATCTGAACTATGCGAGAGTTAATGTAGAGATTGCATTTGGCAGGTTAAAGGCAAGATGGCGAACACTGCTTAAACGAATGGACGTGAAACACACATTTGCACCAGAAGTTATGTTGTTACATTTTACACAATATTGTAGAATCAAGCAGAGATAAATTTAATAATAAGTGGTTGGAAGAAGTTGAGCAAGCTAATTTAACTTTCCCGCAACCTTCCGATGTCGTTACACGAGAACTAAACAACTTTGGTGCCTCTGAATTACGAGACTTTTATGTAATTGTTTAAAAGATAACTTTCCTGTCCTTAAAACAACTATAAAATAAATCATACTTTGAAATTTGTTAACTTTTTCCAATTACTACTTGTTAGTTACTTACGTATATTTTTTTAATTATCACAATTTTGTTTAAATACTCATGTTATTAATTGAATTTTCAATTTCTTTTTGCATATTTAGCAATTTCTCTAAGGGTTTCTCTTTATGTTTTTTGGATGTGCTACTACTTTCCGATCTTCAGTATCTGGGGAGTTTATACTATAACTCAGTAAACTATTCAGCTCTTCTTGGGTTAAATCCTCTTCAACTGCGACCTCTACAGAGCTATTTGTATTTTGAGTTTCGTCTTCAGCTTCAAGTGCAGTAGAGTCATAGCCAACAAATTCTGTACCAAGTCGATTGCCAAATAATTTGTCCAGAGTTTCAAAAAATGGACACTCCTTTCTATCATTTCCACTTGTGGAATTATGCCTTTTACATTTTAAATAGTCACCTTAAATACTATAATAATAACAATATTAGCAAATAAACTTAAATCAGCCAGACATTGTAAATTTTAAATAAAATGCCCTAGCTACCCTTCAAATTCTTCAATTTTATGGACATTTGCTCTGCATCCCTGTTATAACCTTTTCCTCTCATTGATTCTTCCAAGGACTGAAAAATGTCGTTTCTTCTATACTTCTTCCCGTCCAAAAGTTGGAGTATATGTTTTTCTTTTACTAAAACTAAAAATTCTTCCACTTCTTCATCTAATCAACACTTCTTCATCTAACCAAATTGGCCTTTTCCTTCGTTTATCCATATTGAAATAAATTACCTCTTAGAGGATATACGTGCAAAAACACCAATTCCCGCTTTCTAACTTTTAGGTTAGATCCAAGTTAAGATCTCAGCACTTTACATAACATGAAGTTAGCCAGTACCAATAATAATTTGAATCTGTGTTTATATCGCTGTTTTTCAAGCGGCTTCGTCGATCCAATCTCCATTTTCAGGCGGATTGAGCTAAATTCTCATTCGGATTGAAATGACAAATTAGATAAGTTTATGTCGAGCTTCAAATATTATTATTTCAATCGGATTGAACGTGCGAGATAAACGTAGTCTATATTTATTGATTCTGATGGATATCAATCATAATCCCTATAGATGGCGGATAAACAAATGCTACTTAAATAATGTAATTAGGATAAGAAAACCAGCAAAGTTGTCCAGTTGATATTAAGTCAAGCATATCGTAAACATAAAAACGATAACATAAACAAAAGATGCCTCCGTCGAAATTGTATAACGTATGACTCAGCCTCGTTGCAGCTGCACTTGTAGAGTAGTATTAATTAGAGAAGAACCTATGACTCATCAAAATCTGCGTGGCGGGCTTTTACTAAAGGCGTAGTGTATTTTCAGTTCAGAAGGGGTTTTTAATTAAAAGAATTTTACAAGATTACTTTACTTTTTTTAATCAAATGGTATATTAAAAAATTCATTACATTTTACTAAAAAAAGAATACTTATCAAAATTCTCGGGAAAAAAGAAAATTAAAATCGAGGAAGATAACCTGAAAAGCTTATTTTTGCACATATAATTTATTTTTGTGTTTTAAATAAAAAATACGTTGTGTTGTGTTGTTGGAGTACTTATTCGTGTCATTTTTTCTTCATTTATAAATTTCATCTTTAAAGAAGCTCAAGAAATGAGCCTCATACGAACCTTTACTTGCAAGTGTCCTGTTTTCAAAATTCTTTTCAAGACACTTCTTTATTAAGGTAAATATTCTATAAAACTTACATTAAAGGCATTTTGATGTATTATAATACATATTTGTGTTCGCACCAGATACCGCTTGCAAAGAAATTAGAATATGACAAATTGGAATATTAGTTTAACAAAGTTTAAAAGCACTCGGTTGTTCGTTCATAATTATAACAAAAAAAATTCTCTTTTTTGCAAAACTGGAAATGAAGTATTATGTAGCTAAAGTAAAGGCTAACATTTACAAAAAAATACTTATTCATAATTATGTTTGAAATTAGGAGCAATAATAAAAATGCCAGGAGCTAATAAGTATACAGTTATCTTACTACAAAATATAAAATATTATTATTATTATTATTTACATTATACTAGTTATATAATATATGTACACTAAAAGTAAATTAATAAATTAATCCAATTCATCTTCTTCGTCACGATGTGGTAATTGTTCTATTCCACTTAAAGAACTATCTGATTCTCCAGTATTTACTGTAAAGCACAGATTATCGAAAGCCTCATCAAGTAAATGCTCTTTATCTATATAATCATTAACTACTTTATCAGTGTGTTCACAAACTGCACACCATTCTGCAACCGTAACTGACTTAAATTTTTGAATTGTCAAGAATTTAACATCGTCTAATTTAAAAGTGGTATTCCTTGCTGCTACCCAATTTTTAACAAGCGCCCACATCATCTCAATTGGATTAAACTCTGGATGGTAAGGTGGTAATCTTAAGGCAACATGCCCTTTTTCGGCTAAAAGCGTATCTAGTACATATCTGTTATATGTGGGTTTATTGCATTTAATAATTTCATAGAGTTCAGGCTTTGTCATACTTTGATCATAAGAAATATTTCTTTCATTCAACCATTTAATCATTTCTCCCTTTAAGGAACTGGTTGTCGGATGTCTTTCACAAGATACGTTGTGGTATGACGCATTGTCTAATACAAGAACTGAGTTTGGTGGTAAATTAGGTAACAACTGGGTTTTAATCCATTTTGAAAAGTTGTCAGAGTTCATGTCATCATGATAATCACCTGTTTTTTTACCTGCAAAATGATAAAAATGGATTAACATGGTTTCTTGTCTATAAACTGTATTCAATAAATTTGTTTAAGTTTTTCACACAATAAAGATAAATAATTAAAAAGTAATATGCACTTATTATTATTTTATAATCATTATTTATGTGAAGAGGAGTGTCAAAGTACAGTAAAATATACATAATCCATGTGTTTTAGCAAGTATTAATTTTTTTTTAATTTTCAATTTTAACACATTAAATGCAATAAATAATTAAAATAGAATGAAACATAACATGTTACAAATTTAGATGCAATGTGTTGAATGATTTTAGAAAACTTCACAAATTTAAGCTCGATCGTAAGCTTTATAAGGTATTTATGGCCTGTTCATTGCATGATTGAATATCTTATGATGCTTACGATCGAGCTTGGAATTGCGGCATAAATTTAAATATCATGTTTTCATATTTTTATTATTTGACATTAATACGTTCAAAAGCACTTTCACATTTTGCTGTGAAAAGCTGAATAGATAGTTTAAAATACTATTTTATGAACTTTCAATAAAATATAAAAATATTTACTGTTCATACCTGATGGAAAGATTAACAATGCGTTTGGTATGAATCCCATAGAACCACCAGCATGTACTATAATCAGTCTTTTTCCTTTTGAGATTGGACGCTTTAAGCCTTTGCTGCTGCTGTCAGACCATTCCTTTCCTTGTGAGTGGGTACTATGTATATAGGTTTCATCGCAATAAATAATTGGTCTGCCTTCTTCCTTGTATTTCATTAACTGTTTTAGATACTGTATTCTTCTAATGCGAATGTTGTGTGTTTCCTTGATAATGACTCTTTTATCGGCAGCCTTAACCCACCTGTAAATAAGTTTCAGTGTTTTAATTAAATGCACACGTACAAAGATATTACAGTCTGTATATGATTACCTAAATCCCAGTTGCTTAATTATTGTTCTTAATGTTGATATTCCTCCAGTAAATGATAATTCCGATGCCATTACTTTGTTGTAAATTCCTTTTAATGTTGGAGTTCTTTTTTCTATTATGTAAAAATTATGAATTATGGTACGAATTGTTTCAAATTCTCCTTGTGGTAGTGCTCTTTTGGAAGGTTGTCGTGGTCTTTTTTTGTGTGGTGTTGAAAATGAAGTACTTTCTCCCGATTCAATGTTTTTCATTTCTTTATTGATACGTTTATAAGAACTTTCTGAAATTCCTGTTGCTGCTAGTGCTCTATCTTTCACTTTCTTGAACGGAATTGAAACTTCATCATTTTCTGATTCCTGCTTCGTAAACTGAATCACATTTGCAATTATTTCTCGGCTTTGACTGTGTAACACCTTTCCCTTAATACCAACAGACTTTTTTTGAGGATTCATTATCGATTACTTTTTTATATACAAATATATACAAATTTATAACACGAAATAATTGAAATTGATATAACCACCTGTTAATACAACCTCAAATGTTTGTTGTGACCAAACAATCTGTAAATAAATACTTATTTATTATTCGGGTCTTCAAATAAATGGAACAAACTTACGGTTTATTTCACAAAAAGAACTTTTAATTAAAAGACAAAAACACTCTAAGGAAAATTTTAAATAATCACTTAATCACCTACGGCACTGAATACGTAAACAAACACAAATACCCCTTCAATAGAGCAATAGACTCGTCCAAACGTATTTTGGTTTCTGCGTTGGTGACGTAGTAGGTTCTTCTCTATTTAATTTTACTCTACGCGCCGTGTAATGAATCATCTGCAGGCATAAATCTAGCGCAGGATCACATACAAAATGTCAAGGCAAAAATTGACGTCACACCCCGGAAACAAAACCCCTATAAAAAGCCGATAGAGAAAACGCTAGGAGAGTGTTAGAAGTAATCTCTTCAGAGTGTCATGTAGTCTAGTTGTCTTTTAGTGCCCCAGTACACAAAATGTAAGTTGTAATGATTGTTAGTTAGTTAATTCATAATAAATCTATTGTTATATTAAGCTATGTCTCTAATTTCATGTTACTTCAAATATTACCGTAACATTTTTGGTGGAGGCGCCTAAAGTCCACAAATCAAATTTTTCAAGTTCATTTTCTTTTACTAGTGCAAATTAATGTCTTTCTTTTCGAATTTAATTTCATTATTTCTTATAAAACTTAACGTATTAATAGTTGGAATTTTGTTAGCATTTTTAAACACATGTCTTACTCCTACACATCAGGTCATTATCAGTGAAATAATATTTTGTCACCCTTGTAATCAATTCCATGCTCGAATTAACTGTCCATCCCGCCGACAATTAATAATACGACCCAGAAATTTGGTAAACTCTTAATCCGCGTATTTTCTTTATAAATATATATTTTTTTTAAAAAGATGTACTAATGTCCGATCAGGAAGGTTATTCAACACGATCCAAGAAAATAAAAGCACTCAAACTCAATATTGACACTAAAACGCCTTCTTCCTTCGATCCTAAGCATCGAAGTACTGAAGTTTTTTCAGCACCGGTAACTTCTCACGAAAAAAGTTTTGATTTTCCGGAAACTGAAGAAAGTCCCTTTTCCCGTCGTCCTCGAATATCACGCTCACCGGCCAAACAAAGCGGTCCCCCTTTAACTTTCGGCCTCCCGTCCCAAATAGTTACTCTACCTAAAGCACCAACGGAAGAAATTTCTCGCAGTGTGCCAACAAGTCCAAATCTGTTAATTAAAAATCTACCCGAAATCGAAAATCAGTTACCTCCTTCTAAGGTTTTAGTACAAAAAACAACATCTCTCCCAATTTCACAAGTTAATATCTGTACTCCTGTCCTTACTACTACAGCAAATATGACAGAAAATCAAGATTTAAACGTTACAATTCAAATTGCCAATCAAGCGAATAAAAGCCCTCGCTTCCCTAAATTTACAAGCCCCGAAATTTTTATTCCTGCAACTTCTAATACAATACAATTTTTGAAAAGTTTTGATTTATGTGCCGCCACTAATAATTGGTCAAACGAGCACAAAATCAATTTTTTCGGAACCTTCCTTCACGGAGCTGCAAGCACTTGGTACACTTCTTATTTAGCCGCAGCGGAAAACAGTAATAATAAATGGGACGATATTGTACGAGACTTCAAAAAAGAATTTGGAGCAGATTCGTACATTCGCGAATTAAAATTACGATTATTAAAAAGAAGTCAACGAGAAGATGAAGATATTTTAAAATATATGTATAACATTCTTGAAATGTGCCACGATTTAAACCCAGATATGCCAATGGAGCAAATATTAGATTACTTCGAAAATGGATTACACCCCATTTATATAACACAATTCTCCTTACTGACAACCCCTAACATGACTATTACAGATTTAAAAACAATTGTCACAAAACTTAGTGAAACACGTAAACGAGCAATCGCTTCGCATTTAGCAAATCCGGAACTTTTTTTCCAAAAACACGATAAAACTCACGCTTCTCCCAATAAATCGTTTTCCGCAAAACCTGCAACTTCATACCGAAACACCAGAACGTTAGATGGCAGAACAATTTGCTTTATTTGTAATAAACCGGGTCACCTTTCCTACACTTATAACTTTAATCAAAATCGCCCCAATAATTATTGTCAAAATCGTCCAAATAACCCAAAATCTTCACAATGGGTCAAGCAACAACCTAAATCAACCCAACAGAATTCCTCACAACAACGAAATCGTTATTTCACTCCAACAAACCAATCTACCCCAAACGTACAGGGACGACGCCAATAGAGTCTAGCGTCGCCCGAAATTATGCCAAAAAAGGGCTCTATTCGTTCTCTACATCTGGCATTGTAACTATCCCTACATTTTTAGAAAATCGACACTTAAAAGTTATAATTGATACAGGAGCATTACATAATGTAATTAATTCCAACTATATATCTAACTACGCACCTTTAAAACATCCTTTAAATATAATTACTGCCGGAAATGAACCAATAAAAATAATCGGCAAATCTTTTATTAAATTACAAATTTCTCAGGCACTTTTTCCTATAGAAGTCCTTGTAGTACATGATCTACCAAGACCCTTAATATTAGGAACTTCTTTCCTACGGAAATCGAAAGCGATTATTAATTTTCCTCAAAATTATTTAGAACTTTGCGGGAATATACGAGGAATATACGAGTCCCATTATGCAAAGATATTACTAAATTAGATAATTTCTTATTACACTCTAAAAATTATAGAAATACGAAAATTAATGACATTAAAACAAACAGCACTAAAATTAACCTTAAAACAGATGTGCTCATACACCCAAATAAATCTAATTTTATTGAAGTTATTACTTCTAACACTCCCAATCCTTCAAAACCTATCAAGAATACTTTTATTCCTCGTGACAATTTTCTTCTTTCGAAAGGTCTGACAATCACAAAAAACCCCTTCCAAATAAAAAATTGTTTTATGATAGAGTTAACTAATTTAGGAAAATTGCCGCAAAAATTATTTGCTAATACGACCATGGGATACCTTGAATCACTCCCAAATTCTACAAAAAATAATTCTGATCTTTTCCACCAAATAACCACAAGCAAAAATATAAAACCTTTATTTGAACGTCAACTCGACACTTTATTAGCTAAATTCACAGATATTTTTGCCTCAGATATGTCACAAATTGGCCTAACCACGATACTCAAACATCACATTGACGTGGGGGAAGCGAGTCCGGTTTCTAGTAGACCATACCGAGTGTCTCATAAGGAAAGAGAAATTATTAGCGAGCAAGTGAAAGAAATGTTAAATAATAAAATTATCAGGCCTAGTCAGTCTCCTTGGTCATCTCCTGTTGTTTTAGTACGAAAACCCAACAATACGTACCGATTTTGTGTTGACTATCGTAAATTAAATAACGTAACTCGTCAAAAGAATCTTTATCCCTTACCTATAATTGAAGATTGTTTAAATTGTTTACAAGGAGCTAAATATTTTTCATCACTAGATTTATTTAGCGGATATTATCAAGTAGGACTAACAGAAGCAAGTAAAGAAAAAACTGCTTTCATAACAACAGACGGTTTATATGAATTTAATGTCCTCCCTTTTGGTCTTTGTAACGCACCTGCAACTTTTCAAACTTTAGCTGACAAAGTTTTTGAAGGAATGAAATGGAAAGAGGTCTTAATTTATTTAGATGACATTATAGTTTTTTCGGACACTCTTGAAGAACACATGAAACGATTACAAAAAGTATTCCAACGACTCCGCCAAGCCGGTTTAACATTAAACCCTGATAAATGTAAATTTTTACAAACAAATGTTAAAATACTTGGTTACGAGATAGATGAAAAAGGCATTCGTCCTAATGAATAAAAAATTACAGCGGTCAAAAATACTAAAGAGCCTAAAACCGTAAAACAACTCCAACGTTTCCTAGGTCTCTGCAATTTTTATAGAAAATTTGTTCCAAATTTTGCAAAAATTGCTTTTCCACTTTATAATTTGTTAAAGAAAGATGAAAAATTTATTTGGAATGAGGAAAAACAACAATCATTTGATTTATTAAAACAAAAACTTATTGAAGCTCCCGTTTTGGCTCATTACGATCCAAAATTAAAAACTGAACTAAGAGTAGATGCTTCTTCTAAAGGAATTGGAGCCGTATTATTACAAAATTTTAACGGAGAGTCACACCCTATTGCCTACATCTCTCGAACTTTGACAAAAGCAGAAAAAAATTATTCAGTTTTACATTTAGAAGGATTAGCCATTATTTGGAGTCTAAAAACACTCAGACATCTAATTTACGGTAAACCAGTAGAAATTATAACTGACCATCACGCATTATGTTTTCTAAAATCTCTAAAAAATCCTAAAGGTAGAACAGCAAGATGGATACTCATATTATCCGAATATGATTATAAAATAATTCATAAAAAAGGAAAGTTAAATCAAGATAGTGATTGCCTAAGCCGTTGTCCTGTAAATGAAGCCTCATTAGAAGATGAGCAAGTAGACCAAGACTTACCTATTTTTGTTTCCATCCCTGACAATTTCATTACTTCCCAAGAGTCTGACGCCTTTATTAGTGAAATTAAAAATGCTTTATTGAGCCCGGAAAAAGATTTAACCGCCCTTATGAGGAGAAAAATAAAAAAATTTGTTTTAATAGATAACATTTTATATAAGAAAAATCCTAATGCAACAGGTTCTGAAAATTTATTGGTAATTCCCGACACCTTAAAAGAGGGAATATTATTTGCCAATCATAACGAACCCTTAGCAGGTCATTTAGGATTCGCTAAAACCTACCATCGTCTCAAAGATCGTTATTTTTGGATCGGAATGTTAAAAGACATTAAAACTTATGTTCGTGGATGTCCGGATTGCCAAGCACGCAAAGATTATACTAATAAACCACCTCCCGGATTATTACAACCAATTCGAGTAGGACTCCCCTTCCAAAAAATTGGAATTGACTTATTAGGTCCTTTTCACAAAAGCTCAAAAGGAAACACCATGATAATTGTAGCGACCGATTACGCCACACGATGGGTAGAAACGCGAGCTTTACGAG
Source organism: Dorcus hopei (assembly GCA_033060865.1). NCBI lineage: Eukaryota > Metazoa > Arthropoda > Insecta > Coleoptera > Lucanidae > Dorcus > Dorcus hopei. The sequence continues at coordinate 61,212,481 of CM065426.1, read as the reverse complement.
ACGGTAAAGCTAATTCAGTTGCTAAATTTTTATTTGAAAATATTATAAGTAGGCATGGTTGCCCGAAGGAAATTTTAAGTGACCGCGGTAAAGTTTTTCAGTCACAATTTATAGCTGAACTTTTAAAAATAATGGGCGTAAATAGTCAATTTACAACAAGCTATCGACCACAATGTAACGGACTAACAGAAAGGTTTAATAAAACCCTAGCTGATATGCTCAGTTTGTATACTAACTCTCAACAAACTGATTGGGATTTTTATCTGCCACATGTAACGTTTGCCTACAATACTGCAGTTCAAGAGACCACGCGAATGTCGCCTTTCAGCCTTATCTATGGCCGTGAGCCAAGGTTACCGTCTGAAGCCGCTTTAGCACAAGACGTCGAAGCAACAGACATAAAAAATTTACGTGATCGTATCTTGGCTATTCGGAATACCGCTACCGAAAATATTAAACAATCACAAAACAAAGCTAAAATACGATACGACGATTCGCACCGTCATGTTGCATTTAATACAGGTGATAAAGTAAAAGTTTTCACACCCATCCGTAAAATCGGTAAAAGTGAAAAATTACTTCTACGCTGGTTTGGACCATATTATATTGTCAAAAAACATACCGATGTAGATTATATTGTTCAAAAAGGTCCAAACAAAAATTCGAAAACAGATGTGGTTCATGTAAGCAGAATAAGACCATATTACGAATCATGGCAACCTACACAAAAGTAAATTTTTTTTCTCTCTTTGTTTGCCTCCCGAATCAATACTAAATAAATGATTACATTTATATTTACATAAAACTTTTGTCTGTTTCAGGTATCTCTTCATAACAATTGGATTATTAATGCAATTAGGTCACCCTACCATTGCAATAATTGCATATGATTGTGAAACTCCCACTAGTAATATAACAATAATATCTCTACGCAACGTAGCCGATTGTCCTGATCCTTTAAAAGATTACAACGCCACTCAACAAGAAATACAAGTACTACAACAAAACAACATACTCCAAACTACTGTCAAATCATGTCTCATAGAAATCTCGCGAAATATTTTTTACTGTGGCATGCACTCCCACAATTCCGCAGTCGCAAACGGTTTTTATAGCTATGTTCTACCTTTAACACCTAATGAATGCTTACAAATTCACGCAAGTAAATCTTACAACGTTTTCGGAAAACATCTCATTGCCAATATTTTACCAAATTCTACTACATTTTCTTCTTTTACACTAGCCGGTAATGTTTTACACGATGGAACGTGTTATCCAGCTTCATATTCAGAATTCGGTGAAACATGGAACAACGTATTTGTATTAGCTTCCATTAAAATCCAAATTTTTGAATATATTACCCCTATCAAAATTACCGAAAACGAAATTACTCTCTCTGGAAATATCGTTTGCCCCTTTCTAAAAGGATATTGCATCAATCCAAATACGGGCTTATCAGTGTGGAACACCATACAAGACACCTGTTCCCCATCACACATATCGATACTATTCGAAGGTATCGGAAATTTTATCTCTATCAACAAAAATAATTCTATAACAACACTACCTACTTATTTAGTAGTAGAACAAGATAATTTTGTTTTCGCCCTTACAATTATTAAATCTAGTACCTTCTGTCATAGAGTAATCCTACAAACAGAACACCCGCAAATATTAATACTTCAAAAAACAGCATCCCACCCATTTCCGATTACCGGAACTAGTTACAAAGAATTTACTGATACAAGTTTAATCACTTACATAAATACAAAATTTCTATATGTTGAACAATCTATGAAACGAATGTTTACAGATTACCACAAACATGCCGTACATAAGCGTTGTTTATTACATCGTGAAATCTTACAAAACCGTTTAATTTTATCTTATCACAGCCCAACGGCAATAAGTAATTTAATTACTAAACAACTTGGTACAATCGCCTTTCCTGCTGGCGAAGTTATATATATTATGCAATGCGTTCCACGCAAAGTAACCATCCGACGAACAGACCATTGCTATAAAGAGTTACCCGTTTCCATAAACAACACCACTTTGTTTATGTCTCCGATAACACATATCTTACAACGTCACGCTGAAGAAATAGAATGTAATGTACCAACACCTGCGTTGTATTTCATAAATAACAATTGGATTGCTTTAAATCCACATCCCGAAATATCAGTAAAGCCCATAATGCTCGAAGTTGATACTGAACCCAACTTTCAATTTCAAAGCATCCAACCTTTAGGTTCAGGAGGTATTTACACTTACGAGGAAATGAAAAAGTTACAAAATAATTTGATGTTTAGTTTTGAACGTCCAGCTATTTCCAACATAATTGTTCGTAAAATGGCAGGACTAAATACAGATACACAAGGATTCTCTACGGTTTCCTTGTTTAATCCAGAAGAATTTCAAAAATTCGCCGATTCAGCTTTCACCTATTTTTGGAATTCTATAAAAGATATTGGATCCATTATCTCATTTTTGTTAGGATTTTATGTTATTTTTAAGATTATTAAAACATTATTTAGTATATTAATAAACATATACACTCTTTATTCCACTACGGGGTTGAAATGGGCCCTATTCGCCGCGTGCTGGGATAATCTAGTGTTATTACGATTAAATGAAACATTTCACTCTCTGCGCAGAGACCACCCAAACACTAACAATGAGTCTCATTCACCATAACTATTTTTGTTAACATATAATTAGGATAAGATTCATTATATATATATAAGTATTAACATTTCTGCCTGATCTACCGAAATAGCTTACACAATATAAATTTACTTCTTCATATGCAGTCTAACACAACGGTCAGTCAGAAACGTTCCGTTACCAAATAAGGAAAAATGTAAATTTTCTTTTTTTGTATTAGAATTAATTAGTACCTATTTTTCATAATAGCAGTATTGTTTTACTTACCAAGTTCCGTGTGTAATTGTAAGGACACGCACCCCACTGCATTGTTCTATGTTTACCATATTGTTCTCTTAACCCTAATAATTATTGTCTTACAACACCCTATTTACTGTTTACCGGAACAGATTCCGCAGAATCTCCTCCACCTCAGAAATCGGCAATTCACCCAACTCGAGTGGCAAATCCTCCAACAGGGACATCAAAGCCCCATTTGGACGCTCCCTTGGCCGCTCAGGATCCTGACCCTGATCCACTGCGCGCCCCGTCCCGGATGCCACCTCCGATTCATCCCCTGAATCGGCCACGTGATCCGCTGCGGTCTCCACGGCCTCTAGTATAGGAGGTGTCACCACATTATCTAGGGAAATCACCCAGGAGCCCCCGTGCTGCCGAACCTGTCGGTCGCTACTTCCAGGCGACGCCCCCGAGGTCCCGGAGGGTCCTGGCTGAGGTGATCGCGGCCGATCGCCCTCTGCCCTTGGCATCACCCCTTCCGCCGACGGACGCATACCAGTTGTAGCCCTTCTACGATTGTAGGTCCGTAATCGGGCCAAACGTGCACGTCGCCTGGCTGATTGAGCCATCTCCGTGGCTCCGGACCACAAACTCCACCGATACTGCCGGTACCAGATTTCGTACCCGCTTGACCGCAGGGACAACAGGGCGTCCATCACCGGACGTCTCAACCCTTTGTCCAAGGCGCTCCCCGGCCGGATCCGATCCAACAAATAAATGATGGCGGCATAAACCGCGAACACCCTCATGATGCCGGAAAACTTAACGACCAAAGGATTCAACGATGCTGACCTAGGTCTACCACAAAACTAATCCAATATTTAATTCATTAATACTTGCTTATAAATTCTATATCAATTTTTTCCCTTAAAGTTTACATTTGCTCCGCCTCTCATAACAAACCTTATCTTGGACAAGGTACTTGTTTATATTACCTTTATAAGATAGAATAACTTCATTGATTTCTTTACGATAAATTGCCTCACTCATTATTCCAAATGTAAATAACTTTTTTTTTTGCGAGGGGGGAAAATGTAACTAGGATAAGAAAACCAGCAAAGATGTCCAGTTGATATTAAGTCAAGCATATCGTAAACATAAAAACGATAACATAAACAAAAGATGCCTCCGTCGAAATTGTATAACGTATGACTCAGCCTCGTTGCAGCTGCACTTGTACGCGCCGTGTAATGAATCATCTGCAGGCATAAATCTAGCGCAGGATCACATACAAAATGTCAAGGCAAAAATTGACGTCACACCCCGGAAACAAAACCCCTATAAAAAGCCGATAGAGAAAACGCTAGGAGAGTAGAGATGGCAATTTTTTTCCAATAATCGATTAATTGATTATTTGATTAATTGGTTAGTCGTAATCACAACATGATTATAATCGAATGAAATTAATCGATTAATCATATAATTAATTCCAATTAAATAGGTAAACAGAAACAATAAAGCCTTTAATAATAAATATTATAAAAATGGAGAATAGGATTGTACTGACAAAAATAACATATTGAAATAAAATACCTCGGTGTATCAAGTTTTTTATTTAATCTACTTACATATCGGAAAGATCGAGGTACCGATACGGCGTCACGAATGCAAGAAAGCAACACTAAGACCAGGCGCACACTGCAGACTTTTTGTCTGCAGACTGTTTTGTCTGGTCTGGCGGATACGTTGAATGAATGAAAGTGCGCACACTGCCAGTCAAGGCAGGGGCAAGACAAAACCGTCTACGAGCTGTTTCTTGAACCGCCGACAATTTTGTCTGCAGACTGTCGGGTAGCTCTGTTTATTCAATTGTACCGCGCACACCAAGACAAAACTGTCTCACGTCTACTTACCCCCACATACCGCGAAGGCAGAAAATAACCAATTAGCAATTACGTTTTTTCGCGCGCATCAAATATTTTAATGCAGAGTGCTTTTGATCGACTTACGCAAGTGACTGATTGCTTAGCAAGTGTAACGTTAATACAATATATTCTTTTATTCTTTCACAACTAAAAAGACCGTTTCATATTATTTAGAGTACCTTCAGTATCCAGGTTGTTTTAGTAATGGATGAGTACTTAGAATTATTAATTGAAGAAGTCGAAAAGAGACCTCAAATTTATGATAAAAGTCTAAATGAATATTCCAATGTCCAATGAAATCTCAAGTAGTTTGAATTTCTGGTGTACAGTGTGCGGTACTGCTGCGACAAAACAGTCTTGCCCTCGCACTGACTTGTACGGCCGTAGACTGTCTGCAGACAGTCTGCAGACTGTCTTGTCTACAGTGTGCGCCTGGTCTAACGATCTAGTTTCCAACAGATGGCGACCGTTATTTAAACGTAAAACGTAATACAGCTGCGTTTCAACGAGTTAAGAATAACAGGAGGGAGTCATACTAACAGTAGTTTCTTGTCCAAATTGGTCACTATACATGGCCGCTGCACGTCATAGACGCACACGTGTTTTAAAAAATTCTAGCACATCCCCAAATCAACAGTTCATCATTGTCTATAACAAACTTACTACATTAAATTAGATTCGAGAAATGTCAATATTGTGGTATTCTCCCACTGCCGTATCGTGCATCGTTATTCTTTCCTCGTTGCTACGCTTACTTTACCGTCTGCCTGTCAAAACTAATTAATTAATTGATTTATTACCTATTAATCGATTAATCGTCGATTAATTATGTCCCAAAATTAATTATAATTAATCGATTACTATAAAAGAAATAATCGATTATAATGGAAATTTGATTAATCGATGCCATCTCTATAGGAGAGTGTTAGAAGTAATCTCTTCAGAGTGTCATGTAGTCTAGTTGTCTTTTAGTGCCCCAGTACACAAAATGTAAGTTGTAATGATTGTTAGTTAGTTAATTCATAATAAATCTATTGTTATATTAAGCTATGTCTCTAATTTCATGTTACTTCAAATATTACCGTAACAATATTATATAAACAAATATACTATTCACTGTTTTTCAATCTGTCAATATATTGTATTCATTTCCTAATATAAGTCTGTACTACCGATATAATTAATAAAACCCAGCAGGTTATGGGAATGCGACGACGACATTCTCAGAAGCGTCTCCTTTGTGCATGAGAGAAGGAGTACACGAAGCTACCAGAGATGCAAGACTTGGATACTCTATTTGGGACTAGTATCGGCGATAGCGGTAGTCTTTTTGAAAGAGGGACTCAAACACTACGAGTCCCTATCCAAGAAGGATCATTTGCGGATTACATGCGTGCACAGCATCTAAATCAAAAGTTTCCAAAAATGAAATACAAATGTGGCATGCTCGTCTAAGTCATTTGAATTTCAAAGACATGATCCACATACTCAAAAATAAAGAAGCTGTTGGTTTTAAATTTGATCACTCAAGCGATATGAGAAAATATGACACCTGCCTTACTGGAAAAATAGTTAGTACACCCTTCACCAAACGAGAAAATCTAACAGAGGAGCTGTTGGAATTAATCCATACAGATGTCCGCGAACCGATGAGAAACGCATCTCATGGTGGGGCACGTTACTACACAACATTCATCGATGACTTCAGCCGATGGTGCCAAGTATATTTTTTGCACAACAAGGGAGAAGCAGTCAAGAAGTTCATCGAATTGAAGAACTTAGTCGAGACTCAAAATGGACGCAAAATTAAAGCTATTCAGTCCGGCAACGGCAGAGAGTTTTGCAACGAAAAGATAAATCCCATTCTCATAAACGTTTACTTTTAAAACATTTCTCGATAATTCTTTCTTAATTTTATAATGAAAATGTTTAAAAGATTTTTGAAAAAATAAATTTGGATATTTAATGCTTAAATTAATTACACCGGTCCTCAGTCTATTTTTAAAACACGATTCTAAATTCTGCCAGATCAGAGTTTTTCATTTTTGTTTCCGTCCTTCTCTTAGGCCCGTTTTTTCACCTCCAGTTAACTTTATCTGACGGTTTATTCCCATAGTAACAATTGTGATCACAATCGTTACTAATGGCCGGTTGCACCAACTTTTTAAGCAGAGCTTAAATTTAAGTGGCGTTTAGACATTATTTATAGATTTAATAAATATTAGTCACAATCTACTTGATACTTAAGTTGAAGTTTAAATGTCAATCAGAATGTATTTGACATTATACTGACCATACGTAAATATCATATTCTAAACACAACTTAAATTTCAGCTCTGCTTAAAAAGTTGGTGCAACCGGGCATAAGGGAATTAATCACCAGATAAAGTTAACTGGTGGTGAAAAAATCGGCCCTAAGTCCTTGTTTAAGAATTTCAGTCGATATTAGGGTATTCATTTTATGTATGTAATTATTTAAAAACTTTATGTGTTACATTTTTCCACTAAATTATTGTGTTCTTTTGTGTTCACGTTTCGAGCGCGCGACTGTAGTAGACTCGGGACTTTTTCTCACCTGTGAACCACTCTGGAGCGCGTGCAGGTACTTGTTGATGTATACGCATATGGATAGAATACTCTTCCTATAAATTCTCCATTTTCCCCTCAGACTGTAAGTGCTCATTCTTCTTCATCCACATTCTCTGCCCATATTTCTCCCTCATTTCCAAAGTCAGCTTACAATAATTTACCTCAAACAGAAACCGATTTCTCAACTGACTTTACCAATTCATAGGTAGTTTTTTTTAAATAAATTTAACGTATAATATACAGGGTGATTGAAATTCGAGGGCCAGCATGAGGACCTCGCTTATTATAAAAGATAGAGAATCGGTTAAATGGAGGCAAAGTTGCCAAATTTCATGCTGATTAATAATCTGTTAAGAAATTTGAAATATCTCGAACGGTTTCTTCACAATTGAAGAAAAACGAAAAATATTTGATTTTTTCCAAAATCTGTAAAAACATACCTGAAGCAACTTTTTACGCTTGATTGAATGCCGAACATACTTTATTCCTAGAGCGATTCGTTTTTGTTTTTCCAGAGTCAACTTCATTTTTTCTTATGGGCCCAATTTTTGTCGTTTAGACATATAGATAGCACCTTTCCTTCTGAATTCATTGGTATGCCACACTTGCTATTTTATTTTAATTTTCATTGAGAAATTTTGAAAAAACTGAAACTAAATTTTTTTTTTGGTGTCCCAACAGTGTGTTCTCGGGCTACATCTCGATAACTATTGAAGATACAAAAAAGTTTTTGAAACAATTTTTTTTTTTTAATTTAAAGCGCATGATCCACGTGCGAGTAAAACCGCGGTTTTAGTCCGCGAACCCGGCTCGTCGTTTTTATTGTGCGTCGATCAGCTGAAAACCGCGGTTTTAAAAATCGACGTGCCTGGCTCGTGACATATCAGTTTGGTTTGACATTTTACTCGTCGTGCCGGTGCCACAACAATGCTAGAGGATCACCACCGGAAGCGTGAAGTGCGGAAAAATTGTTTAAATTTCTTGGTGGAAGTAGCACATCAAATATAGCAACGGTTTTCTATGAAGTCAAAGGAAGTACAGTTAATAAAGTCGTTGTCTATTCTATACCCATTGAACATCAGTTCCACAGAAAGTATCGGACCCGTTGCAATAAATTTTCCAAAACATGTGAATGATATAAACTCACTTGACTAAGAATTGTGCGCGTGCACGATCGAATCGTCTGGTGAAAAACTGGCAACTTTTTTGCCGAGAATCTGGTGAATTTAAAATTTTTCATCTGGCAACACTGGGTGTAGAGGAAATACGTTCGGCCGCGAGGATTGAGTCGACTCCTCCTGAATCGAACTCCGGATAGCACAGCAAGACGCAAGGCATGAGTTAGGAGTAGAGCCAAACGTAAAATAGAACCAAACGTAAAAGCCTGAGATTTGTAGTTTCCTCAAACTTGGAATGAGGCTAAAATACCCCAAAACTCAATCGCTGGTTGACCAGGAAAATTCCGGCAGGGTCGTAGATAAGCACTTCGTAATATAATAAGCAAGACCTTCGATAGTTTCTCTAAGCGGTAAAACACGTCAGCATTGCACCAATTTCCGATGAGGACTGAACTCAAGCACGAAAGTGAAACGGAAGGACGCCGAAATTACAACTACGCCATAAGCGATAGCCAATAGAATAATTATGACGCCAAGAGTTTTGAATGAGAGCCAATGTGAAAGCGAGAATTCAAAAAAACGTTTCCGGCGCAGGTTACAGTGTTGTCGGATGTTCAGACAAGATGTATATACAAGAATCGTTGCGATGAAATTAAACTGTAACAATTCGAAACAATTTGTTTATAATTTTCACTTCTGACGAAGCTGTCGAACGACGGCGAAACAAAGTGTTTGTGCGCTATTTAGTGTCCGTTTAAAAGATTTTGTGATACAATTTTCATCGCACAAGAACCAACTTTAAATATTAATAAGAAAGTTAAATTTATATGGAAACAAGGACAACAAGTAGCATCACGGGAGCATTTAAAAATTCTATACGAGTTGGACCTTGGTGTATCTGAAGATTATCGTATCTGTGCAAGTCTGACTGAAAGTCATATATAAGCTGAAAAAATGAAAAATCAGGATCAATATTGCTTTGCAAATGTTCAGTCAGCCTGTATCTAGCATAATGAGCGGTCTTATTAGATATGGTGAGTTGTATTTTTATACAAATATAAGGTAAATAATTAAGTCAATACAATGAATACATGAATCATAAATTTTTCAGGTGCTCAAGGAATGCCACAGAGTGCATCGAATACTGCAGATTTCCTGTTGTTCACTGACAAAGTCTTTGATAGTGTCAACGGAGCTGCAGTACATCCTGTACATAGAAAGAATTTGCGATGTGCTGTAACATCTAATTCTGAACATCAGTAATTTTGGAGGGAAGCAATAAAAGTGTTCCAGACAATGGAATTTTTTTCCAAATCACGAAATTGCTTTATACTACCGACTGTCAGAAATTGGATATGGTTTTTAAAGGCCTTTGGTTACCTGTGGGATAAATGAGGAAAAGAACATTTCAAATTTCTGTGCCCACGACAGGTTAACCAGGACCCATTAGAAAAATTTTCGGTTGCATACGAAGTTTGGGTGTACGTAATAATAACCCCACGTGTACATCGTTTGTTGCTGCTTTTAAAAGGTTAATAGTAAATAATTTTACAGCACCTCATTCACCAGGTTTCAATTGTGAGCAGGATGATTGTCATGGTGCTCTTGACACATTACAAAAATTTGTTACTTACAATTCACACTCCGATGAAGAAACAATGGAAGTGAATGTAGATGTGAGTAACAGTACATTTGAGGAACTGTCACTTATAGCTTGTGCTACATTTTCATACATAGCTGGTTTCGTGGCCAGAAAAATTAAAACATGCGAACATTGTCTAAGTGATTTAATTAATGCTACAGAAGAAAATGAACATTTTCTCATATCGAGTGGGGCATTGTTATATCCCAATACTAAATTTTCGAAACAATTCAGAAAAACCTGCTTTATATTATTTCAAATTTTACCAAAGATATGTCATGGTCATGAGACAAATGTACGAAAAAGACTTACATTTATTACTCGTTCAAGTGTAAGTTGCAACTTTACTTGCAATTTACATCCACTGAAAGATTTATTCGTCAGCACCACTGTTGATTTTTATGTAATTACCTGGGTAAAGAACATAAATAGAACCTTGAGAAGTGCTGATGAATATTCAGAAACACAATATAATAATCCCATACGAAGAATGGCCAAGGATAGATATAATACAAAAAAAAGAAAAAGAGATGTTTAAAGCAGCAAAGGGCCTTGTTTAATATCATTGTATTTGTTCTGAATTAATGTACACCGACCGGCAAAAAAAACCGGCCACCATAAAATATTTTAAAAAATCGAATCTAAAGACATATTTCAAGTCGACATGGAAAGTTAATTTGATTAAATTTCATAATCTGTACTTTAAGATGTTTGATTTATTCCCACCTTTATTTTTAAAGGATAAAATCCGTTTTTAACGAGATTAGGAAATTTTTGTTGTTTACGCATCAGCAGTTCATATATTGTCGTTTATGATTTATTTGTCTAAAATCAAGGAGGCTTCTTTGCATTGTTTTTAAAATGGAGTGCGACAGTCAAAAAGCTACGCAATTAAAAAGATGCCGTTAACTGTTGTGATTGTTGTTTTGTTGTGCTCAACGCACTAAGTGATCGGAGATTAACGGTTATTCAACTTTAGCATCGCCTCCAAACAGCTCATGGAGTTGAAGTAAGTGAAAGGACAATAAGGAGAAGGCTTGTTGAAGGAGGTCTAAAGTCACGGAGACCTGCAACAGGCCCAGAATTGTTACCAAGACATCGTCGAGCACGGTTGGAATTTGCACGACTTCATTCAAATCGGAAAGGAAAGGAGTAAAATTCTCTTCACTGATGAATCGCGCTTTTATCTACGCTCGCCTGACGGTCGCGAAAGGGTGTGGAGAAGACCAATTGAACGGTACACAGACTGTAACATTTCCAAAACACGATCCTTGAATGGTGGCTCTGTTATGGTGTGGGCAGGTATTTCGTCTGAGGCACATACCGAACTTCTTTTTGTGGAAAACGGGGCTTTAAATGCCCATCGATACATGGGAGACATTCTGCATGAAGATGTCGTGCCCTACTCTCACTTTATTGAAGATGGATTCACTTTAATGCGCGACAATGCCAGACCACACGTGACAGGGGTAGGGACTGACTTCTTAGACGAGGTCAAAATTTAGAGACTTAACTGGCCAGCAAGTAGCCCTGATCTCAATTCCATTAGGTAGGCATAGACGGGCGCATTTACTGGCACACTTGCATGCGACGAGTCAAAGTGACGGATAAATCCGTGCGTTTATTGCCGACATAACGCGTCACATCACGAGCCATGCATACCCGGCAATCTGCATGCCGCATTTTGTCAGCATATACTTACACACTTGCTTGACGTTAAAAATTTCTTACTGAATATAACTATTTATCTGGTGCGGCAAAAATGAGTAACAAAAAAATTTTGACGGATTTTATAGAAGTTTATCGACAACATACTGCTTTGTGGAAAATAAAAAGCCCGGACTATGTTAATAAAAATTTGAAAAAAGTGGGATACGCCGGTTTGATCGAAGTTTGTAAACAACATAAAATGAAGAGTAGTTTGCAACATTTTGAAACAATAATCACGCACACCTAAAAGTGTGAACCGTAAATGCAGTTGGTGTAGCTTGTGATCTGAAATTTCCTAAGAGCCAGGAGCCATGCGAATCCGTCGCGTAAATCGTCACATTCTTCCATAAACAGGCAAATTTACTTGTAATGGATCAGGACGACTGATAAAATTCGTATGATCGGCGTGGATGTTTATGGTGTTTATGGGGTTCGTAAAAATGCTCGCCGTTGCCTACCACGAGTAAATATTTCACTTTTGCTTACGACATGCAAGTGTGCCAATAAATGCGTCCATCTATCCCTACCTATTGAGCACTTATGAGATCAACTTCAAAGAGGCATTCGTCGTCGTCCGACATTGCCCGAAACACTGCAAGATTTAAGAGCAGTGCTTTACGCAGAATTTGCAGCAATACCTCAAAATTCGTTGACACATTTGATTGATTCGATGCCTCAACGTTTTTGTTATTTTTTCACATTAAACTTAATTTTGTTTAATCTCATCTTTTGTTGAGTAATTTTTGTTTTTTTTTTGTCAATAAATAATGAATGGTCCTTCGATATAAAGTACATCTCAAATTAAATAAACCAGTATGTCAATGGTTTTGTTACATATTTTAGGGTGGCCTTTTTTTGCCAGTCAGTGTATACGAGGGCTGTCTTTTTAGTTTTGCATGTAGAGCTGGAATAAAACAGTAGATATCTTTTAAAGACTTTATTGTTTTTCGAAGTACTCTCCATGAAAATTAATGCACTTTTGCATGCGCTCGAACCACTCGTTTGTTGGTACAGTCAAAATTACGTTTTTGAAGGCGTCGACTGCGTCTTCTGGCGACTGGAACCTTTGACCACGTAGTCCGTTCTTGATTTTCGGAAAGGTAAAGAAATCGTTGGGTCTTAGGTCGGGACTGTACGGAGGATGTTCTAACAATTCGACGTTTTGTTGCTTTAAAAATTCAATTGTCTTGCGAGCTGTGTGCGAACTTGCATTGTCGTGGTGGAGGATGATTCGTCGTTTGAAGTTGGTTTTTCGAAGTTCAGCGATGACTTCCGGCAAACAAATGGTTGTATACCAATCGGCAGTAACAGTTCTTTGATCTTGAAGAGGAATTGTTGCTACATGACCTGCTTTTGAGACAAATGTCGCGACCATCTTTTTGGATACACTTCGAGAACGGATGACTTTTGTCGGCTTTTCTTCACCTTGGAACACCCAAACAGACGACTGGCGTTTATTTTCGGGTTCATATGAGTAAATCCACGATTCATCACCTCTGACGATGCTGTACACGTTTTTAGAGTTTCCTGCGTTGAAGCGGTCTAGAGTTTTTTGACACCAATTGAATCTAACTTCTTTCTGTTCTTCGGTCAACAGATGCGGGAAACTAATTTTTTTACACAAAATTCTTCATGCAAAATTTTTTCAATTGAGGTCTTTGAAATCCCCAATGATGCCTCAATTTCGCGATATGTCACATGTCGATCTTCTTTGATGAGCTTGCGCACAGCATCGACGTTTTCCTGGGTGACTGTCGTTTTTGGTGCACCTGCCCTTGGATCGTCACTAAGACTCATCCGTCCACGTTTGAATTCTCCATACCAACGAGAAATTGTCGACTGATGTGGTGCTTCATTGCCGAAAACAGAAACCAACTCGGCAAGGCATTCTTGTTGAGATAATTGTCTTCGAAAGTTGTAAAAAATTATTGCGCGGAAATTTTCTCGGTTTAATTCCATTATTCGAATAACTTGTGAACTTTGACAATTTTCTGTAGCTACAACACTATACCTATCGCACTGAAACTTTGGATTTAGGTTAACTAAAGATGGAGGTTAATTTTTACTAGTGACATTTTATCAGTGGCGCCCTCTATGTCCCTGTATGCAAAACTAAAAAGACAGCCCTCGTATTAATATATTTAGCCAATAACCAATTTGTTTCAACTGTTTATACAGTCGAGAGTAATTTAATTTGATATTATCTCAAATTTTTCTCCTACCATTTGACAACATAAATAAGAAACTTTTTTTGTGAGTACGAAACAAATTAAATTACTGTTAACTTTACAAATATCTTGTTTGTATGTTTATTTGATTTGATTTTATAAATGACTTGAAGAAGTAAATGTATCATAATAATTAATATTGGATATTTTATTTATGGAAAATGGCAAAACTATATTATTTATATAAAATGAACAGAATTTCTATTAGTATTTTTTATTGGTAGTACTGTTATAGATTGCTTAATTTCAATAAATAAACTTACTTGCACATGATTATTATTATTATTTCGGTGCCACTGTAGCGTGCGGTCTATCTGCATGTTTCTACTGCAGTGTGCGGTCTACCGGTATGTTTCTAATGCCGTATGCGGTCTACCTGCATGTTTCTAATACTGGGTGATTTTTAAATTTTTTATCAACCCTTGCCATGAAATTTGGACGGCATGTTTTAGATTAACTGAAAAATAAGTCATTGCAGTCAACATTTTATGCGGTCTACCTGTAACTTTCTAATTGTCCTTTCCGAAACTTGCAAGAAAAACAGATTAATCCTTTAATTACACCAAGTTGTAACAACATCCCTCATATTAATTATATGTATATTAAATTACATATTTTCCTAGAAAAACATTTATACCAAAACAAGTAAATCCTTTAATTACTTCGTCACAAATAGGGCCAAATTAGAGGTCATACTTAGGTATACATTGTATAATATGGTTCAGTACTTCAACGGCACTAGTCTTTAAATAATTTTCACAAAAATTAGACGTGTTTATGATTTGGTAGTTCCGGAGTAAACTTTTTTTAGACAATGCTTTTGCGAGATTTATATATAAATGTTGTTGTAAGTGAATAAACAGCTTTGAATTTTCTGCAAGCACATAATCTCCTTCACCAAGATAATGAAAATAACGTTTGTGATAGATGTGGCAAGGAAATGCAAAGAAAAAGGAGACGTGATCGAGGTGGAGAATATCGTCCAATCTTGCGTTGTCCAAGAAAAGGATGCCAGACTACAAAGTCTTTTAGGGATGGAAATGAATTTTTCCATTATACAACGCTAAATGGTAAACTGCACTGCAATTTAAAACATTGTGACATTTTGGAATTGGTGTTCATGTTCGTGTACGAAATTCCAACTGGAAAAGCAACACACACTATATGTGATTGGTTCAACTTGTGCCGAGAAGTGTGTTCTTCAATAGTAACAGTTGATCGTCGAGGACAGCTGATTGGGACTCAAGAAGATTCTATTGAAATCGATGAAGCGCGATTTGCTGGACATAGTTGCTGAATCCGAAGATAGGCAACGCAGAAGTGGAAAATAATAGGAATCATGGTAGAAGGATACAGGGACCTTGGGTTTTTGGCATAAAAAACAAAAAAGAAGTAAGGTATTTTGTCGTAGACAGACGAGACCGAGATACCCTAATACCTATTGTTGAACGTGAAGTTCAAGTAGGATCGGTGATCCATTCAGATGAGTGGCCTGCCTACAGTGCTTTGGGACAACTTGGATTTGTACACCATACTGTGAATCACCAACACAATTATATCGATCCACAAACGGGCGCTCATACCCAAAAACGGTCATGGTTGAACGCTAAAATAAAAATTTTGAAAAAGATGAGAGGAGTACCTCTGAATCATTTGCAGTCGCATTTAGATCACATTAGTTGGAAAAATTTGAGGAAGGATGAGGATGATCTTCTCCTCGCATTTTTACGTGATACAGTAGAATTTTGATTATCCAGATCTTTAGTTTTCCGGATTCAGCAGTTATCCGAATCAATTATTTTTTGCATTATGTATGTTGTTATCCGGAATGCTGGCGTTTCTGTTATCCGGATCATTGTGTAACATATGCAATTCAGCATTCTAAATTTAGAATGTAGTTCCCCTACATATGTACATACGTTTTTGGGTGTTTCCCCTGGAACTTTGTAATTATACTTATACTTATTTTGCTTATTGTACGATTCTAAGTAATTTTTGTGATTTGTAGCTTTATTCAAAACACGTTTTCTGGACCTGGCTTGAGGAAAACATTACGAAAGGCAGAATACCCAGAGATGGAATCAGAACTGTATTCATGGTTTGTAATACAAAGAGGCAGGCACGTCGTAATCTCTTCCGAGATTCTAGCTGAGAAAGCTAAACAGTTATACATGAAGCATTACGGCAACGACAAATTCATAGCAAGTAGGGGACGGATTTCAAATTTTAAGAAAAGAAATGGAATTAGGTTTCTCAAGGTTAGTGGGGAAAAGCTTTCTAGCGACCAACAAGCCAATTGGGCTGTTACCATCGCAAATATACGAGGGTCGATCAATAAGTACCCGTGTTAGGAATGAAGAAGCAAGTTTTTCACAATTTTTTTTTCAACGTAATCTCCTTTTAGGTCGATACACTTTTCCCAACGTTTCTGCCATTTCTTTAACCCCTCCAAAAATACGATTTGTCAAACTCTTCAAAATACGCTTCTGTCTCGGCGATAACCTCTTCGTTTGAGCTGAACTTTTTCCCCTGAGCCATGTTTTCATGTTAGAGAACAGAAAGAAGTCGCAAGGAGCCAGGTCGGGTGAGTACGGTGGGTGCGGCAACAATTCGTAGCGCAGTTCATGCAATTTGGCCGCGACAATTCCGGATGAATGTGTTGGTGCATTATCGTGGTGAAAGAGCACTTTTTTCTTAGCCAAATGGGGCCGTCTCCTTCAATTTCTTATCGAATCGATCCAATAGTTCACTGTAGTACTGCCCCGTGATCGTTCTTCCTTTCTGCAAAAAGTCCATGAGGATTATTCTCTTCGAATCCCAGAAAATCGTGGCCATGACCTTTCCGTCTTTGCCTTCTTCGGTGCAGATTCACCAGAAAAAACCCATTGTTTTGACTGTCGCTTGGTCTCTGGCGTATAATAATGTATCCAGGTTTCATCAACGGTGACTACTCGACGCAAAAACTCCTGCGAATTTCGGTTAAAGAGGTCCAAACACTGCTTCGATATGACAGCCGTATCCGCTTGTTGTCCACCGTGAGCAATCGCGGCACCCATCGGGCCGACGCGTTTCTTAGACTTAACTTATCATGTAAAATAGTGATTACGATATGCCTACGGCCTCTGCTACATCGTGCACTTTAGTTCGGCGATCAGCGAGAATCAGGTCGTGAACCTTTTCAACGATTTCCTCGGTAACCACGTCTGCCGGACGGCCTGGCCGCTCCTCGTCAAAAACTGATGTACGACTACGTTTAAATTCGTTGAACCAATATCTCACGGTTGGAGTTCCCTGGTGGCAGCCGACCAGTGCGGATGTGTTACTTGTGAGCTCGAAAAATTCAGCGTACAAATAGGTGCAAAAGTGATAATAAAGCGAGGCCTGTGCTTAAGTGCGGCAGTGCCGAACGTAGGACTACGGCAGGTAAGCAACCTGGATCGCTGGACCAAATAAGTCAGTGGGTAAGTAACCCAAATTATTAAAAAAAAAAAAAAAACGATTAATTAAAAGTGCAAGTGCGCGAACTCGGGCGCGGCCCGCTAAATTCCGCGAGTCAGCGCGAAGTGAACTTTGGACTCCGCTCGTTACCGGGCAAATCACCAGCGCGTGCCGGCCGAACTAGATCAACTACAACGACCCGGCCGTACTGGCCAGCGGAGAGAAATCCGTATCCGAAATGGATACGAAAAACAAAATAGGGACACCGGGCAGTGCGAGAGCCTCTGCTGCGGGCTTTTTCGAGCCAAAAATTGGCTACAAGACCACGACTAGGAAATCTTTCGAGTCGCCACAATCTCCGCGAGTGCAAACAATAGATCACCGGAGTGTAGATGAAGTGTTCGCGCGAACAAACAGCGAACCTGGTAAACTCGTAAGAGTATACAGGCTCACCGCTGCAGCGTTGTAACTCGCTGAGCACCGAGCAAAAAAAAAGGAGGCTGCTGACACGTCCATTGAAGGGACGGTCTCGCCAAACCCTTACAAAAAGAAAGCTCAATTGTTTTCACCCTGGTGGAAACAATTGGAATTCTTCACGACAAATTAAGGACTTAGACAAACTCGTGGAAGAAGAGAATACAAACACGAAACGTGAAATTAAAGAGACGACAATAGGCCTTAAAAAGTATAGAGATCCTCAATAGGAAATCCATACAAGCTTGGCTGGGAAAACAGATTTGAAAAAACGGAAAAGTTAACTATTGACCTTGAAACGCAGACCGATCAAAGGAAACTGCAGAATTCGGCACTCAGGCGAACTGCTGGAGCGAGAGGAACAAAAAGTCAATAATTTGGAAAACATCACCACACTGAAAGAGTGGGAGGATGTCTCTTCTAAAGAATGGAGCGGAAGATATTTTTCCGACACTCATCCATAGTTAATGGGCAATCCCCTACAAACAGACAACACCACAACTAAAGTTGTCATAGTAGAGCCGGACGACCTAAAGATGGAGAAGAGCATCCAAAAACTCTTCAAAGAGAGATGCCCGGAGTTACAGGAGGCAACGGAGGACTTCGAAGTAGTCGAGCAAACTACTAGGCTAAAGGCTAGGCAAGGCCTGGGCAGCGGAACCCAGAAGTTTATCCGGATACAAACCACCGGATCTACGGAAGACATCTGGAAAAGCTTGCCCGTTGCGAGACGAAACTTCAGGAGATGCCAAGGTGGCAATCCACCATATAAGTGCTCTGGACATCGCAAACTTCAGGAAAATGGTAGAGTGCATTTTCCAAGGCACTCATACCAAGGTAAGCATCTTTACCACAAAAAGCTACCTGGAGAGTGAAAAACCGAAAAAAACTGCTCCGATCAAAAGGGAAAGGAAGACCTTCGCCATAATAGTGGCAAACGAGAAAGACAAGTATATGGAGACCCTGAACAATGTAAAAAGAGCCATAAAGGACGACCCAGCGGCAAAATCGATCAGAGGACTCAGGAGCACCAAGGAAGGGAAGCTCCTGATAACACTGGAAAAGGACGAAGCTGCCCTGGAGAAGCTACAAAAAATGGTCAACGAGGTTGAACCTAAAGGGACCAGGAAGGCTGCAACTAGGAAATCAACAGACACGGTCCATATAAGGGGGATGGACGCGGCCACTACAGCTTCAGATGTGGAAGCGTCAATCAGGGAAACCCTGGGAAAGACCGGCGCCTTTGTATGTAAACTGAGCGGTCTGAGGCCAAATGCTGGAAATACCCTCGCAGTGAGCGTCACCATTGAAAAAGATGACGCGGCGAAGATCATTGCCATAGGAAAAATTAAAGTTGGGCTCGTCCCATGCAAAGTGGAAGGTCGTCTCCATATTCCGAGGTGCTCGAACTGCTGGAGCTACGACCACAAGACTAGGGATTGCAAAGGACCGGACAGATCCAAGGCGTGCCTGAACTGCTGCGAGGAAGGACATGCGGCCAAAGACTGCAAGAACGAAGCCAAATGTCCGGTTTGCGACAAACTGGGCCACAAGGCCGGGACTGGCAGATGCAGCGCCTTCAGGGAAGCCCTGAAAGCTGAAAGAAAAAAGAAGAAAGAAATAGAGACAAAGAAGACAAAAGAAAATATACAAGCGCGAGAACCAAATAAAGAAGAAGAAGGCGCCAGAAAGGTACACAAAGAGCCAACGTTAAAAATGATAAATTGGCAGAGGGAGTCAGCCACGCCGACATCACCATCAGCAGCTCGGACCCCTACAAATACTATAAATGGAGCCCAAGAATAACCAAACAACGAAAACGCTAAACTTCCTGCAGCTGAACGTAGACAGACACGCGGCTGCGCACGACCTAATTTCTCAAATCAATTTTGAAAACAAAATTGATATAGTTATTGGACAGGAGCCGAACCGGAGATACAGAGAAAAATACTTCACAGATACCAACAATGACTCCTTCCTGGGAATCAGAGCGGGAATCTCCATTTTAGGCATACACAAGGGCTGCGGGTTTGTACGCGCTCAGCTGGAAGATTTAGTTGTATACTCCTGCTATTTCTCCCCAAACAAAACATCACAAGAATTCGAAGAATTCCTAAATCAGCTAGAAACTGACATAAGATCACAGGATGGCGAATGCTTGATTGGTGGCGATCTCAATGCGAAGTCCCAGATCTTTCTGAGCGACGTCACCAACGGGAAAGGGAAACTCTTAGAGGAATGGGTCGAGAACCTAGACCTAACAGTCCTGAACACTGGCAGTACCCCAACCTTTCAGAACAAGTTGGGCAGTTCCATCATCGATGTTACTATGGCAACACCTGGCCTTGCTGGAAACATCCATAATTGGAAGGTACGAGACGAAATGGAAAGTATGAGCCACCACCGACTAATCACCTACTCGTACTCTACGAAGACGCAGAAAACGGACCCACCTATCATATCACCTGGATGGCACATTGGTAAGCTGGCTCCCACCCTAAAGGAGGATTGCAAGCTCCTGCCCAGAGGAGCTACACCCCTTCGAACTTAGAAAACATCACCCAAATCTGCGACAAACATCTCGCGCGAAAGATCTCAAAATTCCACCGCCGCCGACCCGCGTACTGGTGGACCGAATCCACTGCCGACAAGCGCAGAGACTGCATAAAGAAAAGGAGAGTCCTAATTCGGGCGAACCAAAACCGACTGGAACAGGTATACTCACCATCCTCCAAAACTACAAAACGGCAAAAAGCGAACTAAAGTCTGAAATAAAAAAACAAAAAGGGAAAATGTGGGCAGACCTGTGCACAGATCTCGACCGAGACACCTGGGGACTAGGATACCAGATAGTCACCAAGAAGCTCAGACTCAGACCACCAGTCAGGATGAACGAAGCAGAAGTTGATTGCCAAGTAGAGAAACTCTTTCCTACTAGACCAACCACAACCTGGCCCAACATAGAGTTGAGGGATAATCCCGTACCATTTAATACAGCCGAAATGGACTATGCAATTAGCAGGATAAAAAACAAGAAATCGCCGGGACCAGACAAGATTCCCGGGGAAGTGATGAGACTAGTAGCCAGCGCTAATAAAGAACAGTTCCTTCAGGTAATGAATGACTGCCTGAGAGAAGGCAATTTCCCAAACATCTGGAAAAAGGCCACGCTAGCGCTAGTGGAGAAACCGAAGAAGGCGCCTACAGATGCCTCGACTTACAGACCCATCTGTCTATTAGATGTGCTGTCTAAAATGTTAGAGACGCTCATCAAGCAGCGCTTAACAGAAGAATTGGAGGAAAAGAACGTCTTGCATGACCTGCAATACGGGTTTAGAACAGGAAGATCCACTGTGGATGCCCTACAGAGGGTCTCGGAAATAGTGAGCGATTCCAAGAAAGCGGCCTACCAACACAGGAAATTCTGTCTTATGCTTGCGTTGGACGTTGAGAACGCCTTCAATTCTGCTTCTTGGCAATACATTGTGGGCGCGCTAAACGAAACCAACATCAGCAAATATCTAATAAAGATTATACAATCGTACCTGAAGGACCGACACATAATTACACCAACTGGTAAAGTAGTAGAGATTACTTGTGGGGTTCCCCAAGGCTCTGTACTGGGGCCAACCCTCTGGAATCTCTTATACAACGACCTGCTATGCCAAAAATTGGGCCAGGTCGTGGTCACGATCGCATACGCCGACGACCTCGCTGTAATAATTACGGCCAAAACGACTGTTGAACTAGAAGAAAAGGCGCAATATGCCTTGATCAGAATTAAAAACTGGCTAGAAAGCCACCAACTTAAGTTATCCATGGCCAAGACAGAATTGATCATTCTGGCTGGACCTAGGAGACTAAAGCACCTGACGATCAACGTAGAAGATGAAGAAATACACAGCCGGAAAGAATTGAAATATCTGGGAGTCCACCTCGATAGAGGTCTCAAGATGACCACGCACGTGAAGAGCGTCTGCGATAAGGCCAACAAATCGTTTATGGCGCTGGCTAGACTCCTGCCCAACATAGGGGGCCCCAGGCCAAAAAAGAGAAAGGTGCTGGCGGGAGTAGTGCTGTCCACGATCCTATACGCAGCCCCTATATGGGCGCAGGCCCTTAGGTACAAGCACTACGAAAAACTATTGGAAGCGATAAACAGAAAAATGGCTATCCGAATTACCTCTGCCTACAGAACGGTGGCCACCGAGGCAATACTTGTCGTTGCAGCAGTGCCTCCAATAAAACTGAGGGTAGAGGAAAGAAAGAGAAAATATCTGGCAGGGAAAACAGCCCCCCCAATAACTTGCGAAGACCTAATGGCAAACATCTTGGGATTTATACCGAGGTTGGACAAAAACTTTCGTTAAAGACGTGCGGAAATGGTGCGACAGGAAGTTCGGGGAAGTCGACCACTTCATCACCCAGGCGCTGACTGGGCATGGAGTTTTCGCGAGCTACCTGCACAAAATCGGTAAAATGAGAAGCGATTCCTGCTGGTATTGCAAAGAACCCGACACACCGGAACACACTATCTTTGAGTGTGACAGATGGGTCGAAATTAGAGACGCGGCTGAGAGGAAATGCGGCAAAAATATCACGAAAGATAATGTCGCAGATATCCTTCTAGAGAACGAGAATCAGTGGAACAGCGTCACTGATATGCTAAGGGAAATTATCAAAACCAAAACCCGCGACGAAAAAAACCTGGACATGACATAAAATATAAAGAAAGAGAATGAAACTGACAGCGTGTGAAGCTTCTGGAGTCCAGAAGCTAGCGGCTAATAAAATTACACCCGACAGTGCGTAGTTTCTGACGTAATGCCTAACGGCGGATTCCGGAAACTAGCAGCTGCGAGAGGAGTAGGAGTTTTAGTTGGTAGGTGCCTGGGTCGGAGACCTTTAGAAAGGCTACGTCCGGGTGAATCCAGCACGCTATCGGCATGGATATCCGCTGATGGTGTCTTTAGAAGATTTCTCCAAACCTCTAGGGAAAAAAAAAAATCTCACGGTTGTCATGGATGGTGAAGGGTCCCCATAGACAGCATCCAACTTTTATTTCTTCGAATGTTTTTCCATCCAAAAATAAAAAGCGAATTACGGATCGATATTGCTCTTTTTCCATTTTATCGAGAAACACGAAACACGTGTGATACAAATGGCTGCCAAATAAAAACTAACCTATGAATCAGTCTGAAATTTAGTATGGTCGTTTGATAGATGGCAGTGCACGACGGTAATGCCAACTTCGCTTAGCAACGCCACCTGTCTTCAAGCACGGGTACTTATTGATCGACCCTTGTATAATGCTGATGAATCAGCTTTATTTTGGAAATTATTGCCGGATAAAACATTAGCACACGCCAAGGAGAAATCGGCACCTGGCAGAAAGACAAGCAAGGAAAGAGTAACGTTTCTTGCCTGTACAAATGCCGATGGAACTCATAAACTCCAATTGTTAGTTATTGGAAAATCAAAAACTCCTCGATCATTCAAGAATACGCAACTGCCAGTTGAATATGCAGCAACTAACAATGCATGGATGACATCGGCATTGTTTTCTCAATGGTTTCATGGATCATTTACTAAGCAAGTAAAAGTATTTTCGAGAAACAATAAATTATCGCCTAAAGCTTTATTAATAATAGACAATGCTCCATCACACTCGAAGGAGAAAGAGCTAAAAAGCGATAACGGCAATATTTCTGCTGTTTTCCTATCACCGAATTGCACTCCTTTGATTCAGCCAATGGATCAAAATGTAATTCGGTTAACTAAACTTAGATATCGCAAAGATCTCTTGAAACATTTGTTAACATCTGAAGAAGAAGACATATCAAAATGCCTAAAAGCTTTCACATTAAAGGATGCAGTGTTCCTTTTATATAATTCTTGGGAGAACATATCCGAAAAAGTTTTACAAAAGTGTTGGAACAACATTCTTCCTCGTTCATTACAGCCTGAGCTGGAAGACTCCGATGATCTTCTTCCATTAAGCGTATTGAGAGAAAAGTTGATCGCAGCGTCATTAGAATCAGGACAAAAAGAAACAAGACATGGCAACTATGTTAAACAATCTCATACAAAGTGGTGATCATGTTACAGAACTAGAAGTAAATGAGTGGATAGATGGAGATGATGATCATCTGGATGCAGACGAAGGCCTGCCTTCAGAAGAGGAACATGCTGCTATCACTGATCCCCAAAACCTCGTAAAACACGAAGATGCTTTGAATAGCTTAAATATTTGTCTACAATAGGCAGAAGAAAATAATGCTTATTGAAATAGTAGCACTGAGGCGCTTAAAATTTAATCGTGAAAAAAAAGTGTAA
This sequence comes from Dorcus hopei, assembly GCA_033060865.1. Classification (NCBI taxonomy): domain Eukaryota; kingdom Metazoa; phylum Arthropoda; class Insecta; order Coleoptera; family Lucanidae; genus Dorcus; species Dorcus hopei. The sequence goes on along the minus strand of CM065426.1, from coordinate 61,188,135 downwards.
GCAAACAAAAATTACACATTTCTGGAATTAAGTAGTATAGATTAAGGCTGGGAATCATATTCGAATAATTCGAATATTCGAATACACGTGCACTCAGTATTCGAATACATTCAAATTTAATAATTCGAATTATCAAATTATTCGAATAATTCGAATTTTTAAAATTATTCGAATAATTCAAGTTATTCGAATTTTCAAATTAATAATTTTTAATAATTTGTTTTGTAACTACTTTCCTAGTTACCGACAAGAAACAAAGTTTACGCCACTTAAAGCAAAGTATCTCTGCACTTTTTGACCCAATTTTGTAGACCCTTTTTTATAATGGAAGTCTGTCTATTTTGGTCGGCGGCTGCAAAGCGATACAACATTTCGCACATGAAAATTTTATCTTTTATTCGCAAAATATCGTCCAGAAGCGATGTTTGGAAATACTTTAAGAAAGAAGGTGACAAAGTAGTGCAGTGTAAATTTTGCCCTTACAGTGCAATTTTTAGAAGCAACACCAGTAACATGTGGATTCATTTTAGAAAAAAGCATTCATCAAATTTGTCTAGTTCTTGATAAGTATGTACAGAATGAATTCGTTTTCTTTTAATGTATGTACCTAACAATATTTAAGGTTTTAACTTTTAAAATAAAATGTCGGTTTTTATTTTTATGATCAGAAATTATTTCTCTACAAAATTGTCAGTAATACTTATTTTTGCAATAGAAAAACATTGAAATTGAAGTGAAATTTTGAATAAAAAATTAAATGTACAGGGCGGGCGGACAGTATATGGGAGATAATGGTTTTATACATTTTCAAAATCTCTTTTTACAATAACTGACATGCCAGTTAGATGCACAATTTAAAGTTATTTAGGCACCATCCAGTATCTTCCGTATACAGTGTGTCCATGGATTTTCTGCAATAGTCGAATGACATATGATTTTGATAAATTTTTCATTGTTTCTTTTGTTTGTAATAAGGATTTTATTGGTCTGAAATTAATGATTCTCAAGATATAGTCAATTAATCGTAAAAAATTGTGACAATTTGTTACCATACACGTGAGTGTTTTGAATTTTGGTAGGTACATTATTTCAATATTAAGGTCGATAGAGTTATTTTTTACTTCGACTTTATCTTAAACCTTTATACCTAAAGGATGATACGCAATTGAGCACTTGTCTTCAATTTCTCAATTATTGGTTATAAACACTTTTGTCAACGATTCTAATAGTATGTTTTTATATGTAGCTCTTGAAGTTCTGACGCAGGAATGTTTTAAACTTGTAAGTTCAGAAAGTAACGTTCACTTTTGTTAAATAAAAGAAATGCAAAATACTTTTTGATCTCTTAAAACGTCACTTCATTCTGAAAAAGTATAAGTTTTGGTTTTCGCGTCTATTGGGAATTAACTGATATATAAGCTATTGTGTAAAGAGATTTTAAAAATGTACAATACTAGTCGCTATCTTCCGTCCACATATTGTTGGCCCACCCTGTAGTTATCGCATAATTGTACAATTCAAAAATTGATTTTTTTGTTGCAGTACACATAATATAAATACAGATCAAAATCAATCAGAAGAGGAAACTACCTTGGCTTCAACAAGTCAACAAATTCCAGTTCAAACGACAATGTTATCGTCTCAGACTAAAATTAATAAAGTTTTTTGTCCGATCAAAATTACAGAACAAAAACAGGAGATAATTACACAATTGATAACAAAAATGATTTGCTCTGATACTTTACCAATTTCATTTATTGAAAATGACGACTTTCGTAGTTTGTTATCATACCTTGCTCCAGGTTACAAAACTCCTACTAAAAAAACAATTTCCTCCAGGATAAACGCACTCTATGATTTTGAAAAACAGAAATTAATTGATAAATTAAGCACTACAAAATATGTCGCTATAACAACCGATTGTGGGAGTTCACGTGCTAATGAACCTTACATAACGGTAAGCTCCCATTATATTAACAATGATTGGCAACATATTTCGTGCAATTCGACCAATCGCACACCAGTTATAATTTGCAGAATAAATTACAAGATATTTTAAAAGAATGGAATATCGAAGAAAAATGTGTTGCGATTGTTCATGACAATGCTTATAATATTGTGGCCGCAACAAGAGAATTATTATTTGATTCCGTATGTTGTTTTGCACATTCATTACAACTAGTTCTAAATAAGGTATTCGATCTCCCATATATTAAAACAATTATTAGTAAGTGCAGCAGTATCGTAGGACATTTTAAACATTCAAATAAAGCTGCAAAGGCTTTGCAATTATTTTTTACTTTAATTAAATAAATTATTTAATAAAGCAAGTTTTTCAAATATATTTTGAGAGTAGAACGCACTTTACAAAAGGTAGTTTTCAATTATTTTGTGATATCTGTTATTTTTTTTTTTTTTTTCATATTAAAATAAATCAATATTTACGTTCTTAAATTGATATATTTTATTTAATTATTTTTTACTTTAATTAAATAAATTATTTAATAAAGCATGTTTTTCAAACATATTTTGAGAATAGAACGCACTTTACAAAAGGTAGAACTCAGATTCTTATGGCGTTTTTGATTGAGATCAGTCCTAATCCACTCTAGTGCAACACCCATCCCGATCAGTTCATGACAGAATTGCACTTGATCGGATTAAATGTGCTCCGATGAACGGTGATTGATCCGCCTCACAGATACTTTATGTGCAATCCAGTTCAATCGAATCCGCCAATTCTTGATCCCTAAAAGAGCAACAGCCATCCGAATACGCCACCACAAGTGCTCGCTCTATATGCGCATGTGCAGTTTGATCTGGAGCTGCTCGGAGCAGTCAATCGAAAACGCCATAAGATAGACCGCACGCTACAGTGGCACCATCATCTCTTATATTTATAAACTTATGTGTACTTCTGTACTTAAACTACGCACGTTCACACCCTCTTATGGGTGTTTATGTGGTAACTAGGAAGGTGTAACAAAACTGCAATTCAAATTTACCGTTATTTGTTTAACATTCAAACTATGTCTACCTGCCGCGCTAGTGAGAATATTTTGCCGCTAATAGAGGGAATTGCGTATCTATATACAGGGTGAGTCATAATGCGCAGAACAAATTTTACCAGTATGTAGAAAATACTTCTTTAGGTAAAAAAGTTCGTATAAATCTATGTCCTAAACTGCATAGTTGTGAAGCTACAAGAAGTCAAAGTTTTGTAATAAACAAATATTTAATAATAACGGCAACTGTAAAAACTGTTAAAAAATTGGATAAACTATACAAAAAATGGTCAATTAAATCACAGTATTACAAAAAAAACTGTGCTCCTTAAACTCTAATACAAGCACGAGCTCTACGGATAAGAGAATCGTACGCTCTAGTCTGCATATTCAGCCGCACTAAAATTTCCCATTTTAGAAATTACAACATTTTAAACTACTTAAATAATATGAACTGTCATCAACCTGATATAAGAATTTTATCAATTGTTAGCAAAACAGAAAACGACCGCAAATTACTTTTGAATTTAATTTTAATTAAGAAAAACTTTGACTTCTTGTAGTTCTTCAATAGTACGGATTAGGACAGGTTTATAGGAACTTTTTTACTTAAAAAAGTCTTTCCTACATACTGGTAAAATTTGTTCCACCCATTATGACTCACCCTTTATATTTGTCGTCTGTGAGCTGCCCAGACAGGCAAATAGAGCGCGGCTAATGACGGGTTTGTCGCAACAAAAACGGTAACCTTGAAGCAGGATGTACGTGGACTATAGGCCGCGTTCAGGTAACTGCAGCGCTGCAGTGCTTTAATAAAGCGTAAACCTGAACGAGGTGCATGTGACGTCATTGTTTGCAGTGCTTTCTTTAAGCGACCGCCATTTATCAAGCGGGGTATTTATATGCCACATCGCAGCACTGCATTACAGCGACTGAATCAAGTTCAGGTAATTTAAAGCACTACAACTTTACGCTGTGCTGCAACGCTGAAACTAATTTTTTACCTGAACGCGACCATACACAACGACCGCCCGGAAACATTTAATTTATCTAATTGCAAAATGAGGAATTTTAATTTATTAATTAATCTGTACAAGTATGGTTACTTATTTGTAAAATTTTAATTAAATTACTGTGAGCAATTAAATAAATCAATCAAATTAACTTAGTTTCAATATTTAAAATTTATCACTCCACGACAACTGATTAACCTCTAGTCAGATTTTGCACTTTTTGTTAGCTTTTTTAATAAGGGTGGTTCTTGCTTTTAAAAATAAGCAGAATAAAACTAAACAAAATATTGTAGAACATTATAATGCGATGTAAACCTGCATTATAAATATTTTCCATAAAACTACTGATACTAGTGCGACAAACAGTTGACTTCCCCATGACCTTCAAAATGAATAACGAGTTCTATCTGGCCTGGGCAAAAGTGCAGTTTTAGCGTGCTCCGCCGAGCACTGGTTACCGGGCGCTTTCTTGACCTAAAATTTTTACAGTTCTGTCATATCGTTACCCTAATTCTCAAATGTCGTAAGTCTACTTTTTGTCAAAATTGAGATTTTGACACCATTTCGTTAACGCTATTTCGTTAACAAACGACTAACCTACTTACTAAAAAAATTGTCGCGCAGAGACTTACAGTTTTCTATTATTAAATGCCATTTTAGAAAACATGGTAAGTCCGGCACTTGACAATTTGAATAAGAAATTGTGACGTAAGCCACAATAGTTTCAAACAGAAAAAGTGTAACCAATAAAATCACCTTGCAGGCCCCCACAGCTAGCGTCGGAGAGTGGTTGTGGGTGGTAGCTTAAAATCTCGAAAATAATAGGCGCCACGTATTTTTTTTGCAAAAATCGACTTGGTGCTTCTGTTCACGGAAATAAAAATACGAAACTCTTGGGGTTAATTTACGGTAGTAATTACACTTAAATGGAGTTATCAAGATCTTTGGGATTTGAGGTACGCAAAATAAATTCATCAAATTTCGTAACAGTTATAAGTGACTTTAATTCACAAAGAAAATTCAACACAATTAACATCGCAACCGAAATTGTAAATTGATTGGGGCGACAATTTTAAACATGAGTAAATAGTCAAACAAAGAAACAAAAGAAAAAAACCTGTGTCAAGCTTGATTCGGTTTACATCAGTTGGTAAGGAAATGCAGATTTTACTTTTAGTAATTACTCCTAATTAGATTATCAAGTAGCAATAAAAAATAACAACAGGCAAATTAATAATATTTCAATTGTTAAGAGTTCAACGGTGAATCGTTTAGTTTAAAGAGAAAGAATAATAAATAATTAATTGATAATAAACAATTTGATTCGAACTCACGCAGCAGTTATGGATAATGAGATACCAACTGCGTCTTCAAATTGGCGCAGCTCCCTCAATCAACACGATTTTCATCGAAGAAACTTGTTCGGGTGAAAATTCGGCGGTTCCTCTCCCTTCCAGGACGGGTTATTTCGAATTGACCAAAATGGACAAATGGCGGATCTCATCGCGTGCAACCAACGGACGAACCACTACAAAATAAATTTGAAACTAACACAAATTCCAGATTTTATTTCAGGGTTAGCCAAAGACACAACAACGATGAAAAATAATTTCGAAATAAAATGTCTTACTTTACTTAGTAAATTTCAAAGTTAAAGAAATGGAAAAATACTCTTACTCAATTGAAGAAAAAAGAAACGATCTAAAGAAAAGCTTACTTACGCCCTGATTCTCCAGTCGCTGGTTAAAAAAATATCAAATTAACCTTGGAAAAACGTGGTGCCGGGGTCGATAGAAAATTCTCTTTCCAGAGTAAAAAAATTTCCTCTTCCTTCAAACTAACGTACCTTGGCCACACGTTACACAAGGAAATGTTTAATGCCAACTAAGGGTTACTTGAAACCTGTTTTTTTTTCCCTTGGAAAAAAAAATTACACAGATCTGCCAATACGTGAAGTACCCTTTGGCAACGACAATCGACTCCCTCTCGCACAATCGCAAGCCAACCTTATCACTTCCTATCACTGAACTCGTTTCCCCACTCATCAAAACCTGTACAAATGTGCTCATCACCCCAAGTTTGAAATAAACCGTATTTTTAAAATCAAAAATACGAACAAAATGGAAAAATAAAAAGGAAAAAATTTTTGACCGTAACAAAATTATCGTAAGTCCGTCAGTTTCATGGTCAAGTCATCAGCGTGTGAATCATTTCAAAATAATAAAAAGTATTATTATATTACCTGATTCAACAACAAAAAATGTATAGTTAATAGGTAAACTGTCATTAAGGTTTTTATCGTCTCCTGTAAAATTAGTAAAAATGGACTTACGACATTTGCGAATTAGGGTAACGATATGCAAAAGGTGGATGAGGTCGTGTAAGAACAATTAATGTTATTGTTGTAACAATTTGAGCATACTGAATATTATTTACGTTGGAATAAGGTGGATTATTTATGTTCAATTTCGACATTAAACTTTTATGGTTTTAGATTAAAATCTTACCTGCATATACGAGTACTCAGAATTTCTGTGGTAACAACAACACGTATAATAAAGTTTTTTTTCTCATTGTGCGTAATTATCAATGTCCTTTTTAACACGTTTTACATTATCAAAAGTTAAAATTCTTTTATGTAACTTGTTGTAATTATTCATAACACGAAAACTTTTTAAAATGACAGTCTTTCTCTATTGCGTAAGAGTAACTTAACTCCGACGGACCAAATGATTTGTGCATGAATCCAGTACACAGATAACGCTGAAACAAGCATCTATTATCGCGATTAACTCGAAGCTGCATTAAGATGGATAAATCTAGTATTAGGGCGCTATAACATTCATACTAAAATGTTGTGATGAGGCATATTTCTACCTACAGAATCACGACAACCGAGAGAAAAAGAAAAGAGAAGCAATCAACAAGATTCAGATCATAAAAATAACTGTAATTTTTTTGAATAATTTAATTAATTACGTATTTATGTAATACTCAGTTTTCATAAAATAAAAACTAATAATAGTTTGCATAAAATAAAAACTAATAATCAAGCGATATCTTGTTGGGTCCTTGACCTATTTTAAGAAATACGCGACGAGGATTCTGGAAGTGAAAGAAATTTTGAATTTATAAGATGGAGTCCGTGAGCGAACAACAGTTTTCAATGCAACAACTACCTCAAATATTGGTTCAGTCACAAAAGGGAAACACAGAAACTCAACGTCAACTGCAGCAACATCTAATTCAAAACGCTCACCAACAACCAGCTCAAAGTAATTCTTTTGTAGAGCAAAGGATGACTAATTTTCCACAGATGCTAGACATAGAACTGTTCGAGCCAGATAATGAAGATTCTTCCAAATGTGAAGAATGGATTGAGCGATTTAAAATTACATTAAGGTATACAGTTTCGCCCTTAGAAGATCAAACAAAAGTTAGTGTTCTCATGACCAAGTTAAGTTCAACGGCTTACAGTGAGTGCAGAAAATTTTGCTTACCAAAGGAAGTAACAAGTTTCAATTTTCAAGAAACTTGCGAAAATGTAAACAAATTATGCTCACGTTGTCAATTAATTTTTGTCAACCGCTATCAATGCTTGCAAGTCTCATGGATGAGAATGAAGATTTTCAGCACTTTATAAATCGATTCAAAAACATTTTTAATAAAAGTAAATTTGATTGTATAACAGAACAAAAATTGAAATGTCTGTTATTCTTAAGGGCATTAAAATCTCCATCCATGTCGACTCTCCGAACACGCATACTTCCAAAGTTAAATGTTGAAGGTTCAGATGTTAAATTGAACACAATAGTAGAGGATTGTTTCAGTTACTTAGCAACGACACGAGATGCAAGAATTGTAGAACAGCCTACATTCAGTGACGTCAATAGTCTTAAGAAGATCCTAAGACCGAAAAATGGAAATTCTAAAACAAGTATTTCTTATCACCAACCTCGAAGAAACCACAACTGCCTTCTCCGTGTTTTCGCTGTAACAAAATGCATTGGTGTAAAGATTGCTCACACAAAAGTCACAATTGCACAAGCTGCAATAAGATAGGGCATTTGGAATCTCAATGTGAAACTATAAAAGCGTTCTCAAGGAAATCAAAACGGGTAAAATCAGTTACACTGACAACAGCCTTCGTAAATTCAGTTTGTTTCCCTGGATCCGGTATGGATAGAAAAAATTCCTTTTTAATTCTAATTATTTCATTTTTAACTCTGAATTTTATTTGCAAACTTTAGATTGCCCTATGAGTTCTAAGTTTAGTCCGATTGTATCCCTAAGCTTTCCTTTAGACTTCCCTTCATAAAGAAATACGTAGATGACATAATTTGTGCTATTCCTAAAGGCAAAACGAACGAAATCCTTGAGATTTTTAATAGTTATGATGAATATATCAAGTTCACCATAGAAGGAGAAAACCCGGAAGAACTTAGCGTACCTTTCTTAGATACTAAACTGATCAGGTTACCTGACAGCAACACTATAATTTTAGATTGGTATAGGAAACCGACGTCTTCAGGCAGATACTGATCAGGTTACCTGACAGCAACACTATAATTTTAGATTGGTATAGGAAACCGACGTCTTCAGGCAGATACATAAATTTCCTTTCCTATCTTTCCATAAAAATTGAAACCAATTTAGTTTTAGCAATAAAAAATAGAATCTAGAAAATTTCAAACCTATACATTCTTTACAATCTGATACACTGAGAAAAATAGTACCAAAGAGTACGTTTATATTAAGAAGAATTCCGATCATTTTATTCGGATTCGCGTTAAAAATCGACTGAGCGTACTACTGCAAAATTAACTCTATGTGGTTTGTTGTTTAGAGTATAATTTCCTGTCATGATAAAAGTACCGGAGTAATTAACAAAAAGTCAGACATGACATTTCATTACTAATTTATTCAGCATAATATTTCATTATGGTTTATTAAATTTTAACACTACGTATTATGTAGAATAATAATTTTACATTCTTAAACTTAAACAGTTTCATTGTGCTAAGAATCATGATTAATTTAGAATAAGATGGATCTTATAACATGACAGCATTATGCTTTTACATTATACTTTTATTTTATCGATAGGAGTGATGTTTTATCAAAATCGCAAAATTCCATTTTTCTCAGTGTAGAAAATTTATTTCCACCTACATTAACTAGTAAATTAGTGTTTAGCACCCCCAGCGTCAATACACCCGTTGTATCTGTTAACAATCAAACGTCTACTACAGTTAATAAAGCACCACGAATTTACAGATCAGCCGTTTGTTCATAAGTTATCCCAAAGAATTACAAAAATTTTAAATAACAATGGCAATAAGAAAATTTTCATTGCGTTTAGCAATTCGTGTTGTATCAGTACTTTAATGACTAAATGCAAAGACTCGACACCCCTATTAGATAATAGTAACGTAATTTACAGCATCCTTGCAACAATTGCAGTGAGGTGTATTTTGGCCAAACTTCACAAAAATTAAAAAACCGTGATAATCAACATAAAAAAGAAAAATCAAAATAACATTTCTGCTTTAGCTTCTCATTGCATTAACAAAGAACATAATATGAGTTTTGATGATATTAGAATTTTGGGTTTTGAAAGGAATTACTTGGACAGGATATTCATTGAGATGTGGTACATTAATCAAGAACCTACAGCCATGAATTTGAGATCAGATATTAATAACTTAAGTAATAATCAGATATTAATAACTTAAGTAATATCTATTCCTACCTGTTACATGTACACAAAGAGAGGAAAAAATCACGTCAAACCAATAACAATAATAGTAATAGTTCCTACTCGACTACATTTTAATTTCATCCTGTATTTTCAATTTCAATTTGTTTCGCGCGTTTAAGTTTTTCAATAGTCGTTCCTTATCAAACCAGTAAACTTTTTTGTCAGTTCCAGCGAATGCTGGCCGCAATTCGAGTCATTTTAATTGTGTTGTTATCATTACGGGCCGGGAAGACGGTGGGGTCCAAAGTTCGATCACATAGTCAGGTGCGGCGCGCGCTCGATCGTATTGATGAGATCTAATAAGAATAGCATTTGTGTCTTCGTTGACGAAAGGGCCCCGTTTTTGGGTGTATCGCTTTGACAGTCTAAACAAACTTATTCATTGTCTGACTGAATTTCTTTGCAATAATATTATTTACGGACACTCGTTTCAAGTGAAATAGAGCACTTTGGATTTGTGAGATTTTGGTTTTTCCTTTTCTTCTTGAATTTTAAGAATATCAATTTTCTTATTTTTAATTTGAATAAGTTTTAATTTTCGTTTTTAGTAGCCAGTGTTTGGGGCTTCTTATTTCTCATTTTCAGTTTATATTGTTTACTAGTTGAATATTAATTCACTTCAGGTACTTTCTTCTTCAGTTCTAATTTTAAAATAACTAGTTATTCATTTATTTCATTATTAAATTCTCATGTATCATTTACTAGAAGAATTTGGAATTTTTTTTTATCTGTGGTGATTGCCCAACGGTGTCCTAAGTCAAAGACTTGTCAGGACCTCAGGAGCGGGAGTGTATTTGAGTGTGTGTAAAGTGTTCCATGGCTTTGTTACTTCCAACCTTCTCGCCGTTTAAGGGGAAGCAGTGTCGTATTTTATCCCCAACACTGAAGGGTGCCTGAAGCCGATACCGACCACCCCCGAGAAAAATCCCGAGTGCGGTTCGAACCGACGACCATGGGATTGCAAGGCCGGGCCTCTTACCACTGGACCGTTCAGGCGTTAATACTTCTGCGTTTATGAGTAAAGGACAAGCTTATACACAGTTGGTCTGACTAAGACTAGGTATACGGTTAATTGTGAGTAAATGAAGGAGAGGCTCATTGAAACTTGTGTGGAAATGAAATAGAGATATTACAATGTTGCGTGCGAAAGTAGGAATGCTGCGGCCGGAGCGTGGCCCGCGTTATCAATCGGCAACGTCGATTGATGTAGCTATTTCGTTTACTCATGCGCTTTCTACTATTCTATCCTTCATTTACTCATGATAAACGCATAGCCAGTGGTGGTCAGGCCGACCCAGTATGTTAGCAAAATGTGTTTTTTAAAGACTGTTCTCATTTACGAAGACACGTAAATCGTCAAAAACTTGTTAAAATTTAGCAGGTTCTTCAAATCAAACTTTTTATGAAGATTTTATTTCAGCAAATATACCGTTCAACAAATTAAATAATCCTAATTTGAACCAGTTTTTTTTAAAAATATATGAAACGTAATATTCCAGATGAGTCCACGCTTAGACAAATTTATGTAAACAAAGAATATGAAAAAACAATGGCTACAATAAAGCTCAACGTGGCTGAACGTTATATATGGATAAGTGTGGATGAAACAATTGACATAAAAGGAAGGGTGTGTTGTTAATGTTGTTGTGGGTACATTAAATTCTGAGCCTTCAAAGCAATACTTAATATCGATTACTTTTCACAGTACTGTAATGCCCGGTTCACACGCAGCTAGTAATTTAGTCGAGTGGTCGAGTAATTTAGTACTTGGCCGGTTTGAACACATTCATTTTAGTCAAGCGAGCTAGCTTATTCCAGTCATTAGTCGAGTTTAGTAAATAGAACTCTATTCTATTTTTATGGTCGAGTAGCTTTCCCCTACCACAGAACTTGTCATCTCATCTGTTGACTAAACACGTGTGGACAGGTCGGCGCTGTATTTTGTATTTAGTAAGTAGTGATTAGTGAAGTGTTTTTCTGTTTTTCGGTATAAAATTATCGTAAGTATAAAAATGGCTCGGTGGTCTGAAGACACTACGTATAAATTCGTGGAAGAATACATTAAACATGAATGTCTGTGGGACGTAACTAATGAGCGGTACAAAAACAGACAATTACGACAAGCAGCATACTTGAAATTGCAAGAACACATGGCGATTGATGGTTTTGAGCACAAAGAAGTGGTTCAAAAAATAAAAAACATACGATCAACATATTCTCAAGAAAAGAAAAAAATAAACGACTCAAACAAATCAGGTGCTGGATCTTCAGATGTCTATCAGCCATCACTGAAATGGTACAACATTTTAGATAATGCCCTAAAATCAGTCAATGAAAGTACAAGGAAAAGTGAGACAAACATAGTAAGTACCTTTTATTAATATATTTATATGAATTTTGTCTACATATGTATGTATTTTTCACACATTCACACATACATATTTACTTTCACATTTTATATTTTTTACATTACTAATGTGTCATTCTAAGTTGTCAAGGCACAGCCCCTTCACCTTCAAAATATTCAGTAAATTTATCACGAAATTCTCTAGCAGCTCGTGCGGAATAATTTGAAGAATTTCTTGACAAGCTGTTCATTCCAGTGATCTGCAATTGTCTCCAAGTGCCATTAATAATCGTCCCGTTATCTGTATCTTCAATATCAATAGACCCACTAGATAAATAATTATTACCTTCCCTTAATCTTAACCAGTTGTGCAGCGCACAACATGCTTTTACAATTTTATTAACTTTATCAGGGGAAAATGGTATTGGTTTTTCAAATATTCTAAATTTACTAGCTAAAATGCCAAATGCATTTTCGACTAGTCTACGTGCCCGTGACAACCTATAATTAAAAATTTTTTGTCCAACAGTTAAATTATGTCCTGAGAAAGGCTTCAGTAAGTATGGTTTTAAGGGAAAGGCATCATCGCCTACTAAAAATGTACCACTTCACAGTGGGGCAAATTTGTGAAAAACAGCGACAAAATTATTTATCATAAAATTTATTACTTTTTATGACATTAATTGGTTGAATAATGTTTATAATAAATAATAAAATATACTAAACGTGAAATTATAATACAAAAAAACATGTTCCACCCGTTTGCGGTACCTATTTATAGGATAAACGGCTGGATCTGTACATATATTGCATCACATTATATATAGAGATTATTTACAGTGAAAGCTAAAGAATTAATTCAAACAATAAAAATAAAAAATACTAGAGAACTGATTTATATTCTGTATGCGTTATGAATTCAATACCGCATATGGTGCTCATTCTAATTGATTTCTTACTCTTGAGACTCGTTTTCTTCAAATTCTTCTTGTACTTCTTGTTCTTCTACTTCGTTTTCAGGTTCTTCCACTTCAAGTTCTTCATCTTCAAGTTCTTCATCTTCAGATTCTTCGCTTTCATGTTCTTCGGTTGTGGTACAGGAAATCTTAATGTTTGGTTCCTTTAAAAGATTAACAACCTCTGAATTTCTAGGAGTTATTTTCTTCTTAAGAAGTGGTCGCAGATTTGAAATTACCGGATCCGAAGAAACTAGAAGGTTGTTGAGCAAGTCCCTATTTGTAAAAATGCGGCTAATTTTAAGGGTATGTCTTTCCCGATATGATCTAATATCTTTGAAACGAGCTTCTAATGCTTCCTCTGAGAGTAGACCTATCGGTAGTAAAGCATTTTCGGCTATAGCTGCTCCGTGAATCAGAATTTTGTGGACAGAAGTTGGCATAGAGTACCACGAATATTCACGTACAAAGAGTTGCGCTGTTTCTGTAGCATAAATGTTAAATTTTTCGATATTTAATTCATATCCGCTGTTAATTGCTGTTAGAATAACTGAAAATCTACGAATCAGTTCCTCACTAATTCCAGTTATTTCTGAAGATAACTTAGGATTAGCGAAAAATCTTCGAGCGGTGTTACCGTCGTTGGTGGTACCGCTTCCCCCAGGTTTTGGCACATCAATAAGCAAACCCATTTTTTTTCTAAATTCATTTTGAATTATTAGTTTTCTTGTTTTTAATTTTTCTTTATTGTTTCCTCTGGCTTGCCACTTTTTGAAATCAAGTCTGTATGACAAATGTATAATACATTCGAAAAATCGCATCCATGCATGCAAAGGTGAAATACCATAATTTATATGTTGCAGATTTATTGATTTGGTTTTAGCTTGTTCTATATTATTCATTGTTTTTGATGTAGCCCCACACACGCAACATTTCATTGCCGAAGTATTTTGTGAAATTGCATTACTTAACTTCCCATCCACCATTGTTAAAGTTAACTCGTGTGAAACTTTGAAAGTAACATCTTCTAATGTAATGTAAGAACTTCTTGAATTTTGAATCTGGACTTCTATATTTTTGACTTCTCGAATTGCCATTTCCGAAGTTTCTTTTTTAAAAATAAACTTAATTGGTCTGCAATACCTGGTAGACGACGTTCTGGGGTTTTGCCAAATTATTTTTTTATTTCTAACTTCATCTGTGTAATACATTTGTAGTGGAACTAGAGAAACTAAAAAAATGCATGAATCGGTGCTACTTTCTTCGCTAAACTTTTGTTTATATATTTTTTGTCCGCTGCTTCCATCGCAACCCCACTTTGAAATAAGTTTAATATTCTCTTTACAGTCCAAGGGAAGCGATTTGAAAACGTCAGTTTGAACAATAAGCAACCGCTTACAAATGTGATCTAGTAAATCCTGTAATCTAATTTCAGCACTAATTTCATCAATTCTAATAGAACATTTTCGTGGATAACATCTTTCTTTAGCTGCTGTTATTGATTTATAATGCGGGTAAAGATTACAGCCCAAAGATTTAGCCATTTTTCTCTGAGTTTCATAATTTCGTTTTGGTAATCTGGTCTCTACAAACATGGCTAATGCCTCATCTTCGGACATTTGTTTATGATGAATTGACCGTTTTCCCTTATACGTTTGTAATATTTTCTTGGCCCTTAATGGTGATTTGCTGGCTTCACTCAATAATTTTCCAATGTCTCGATTACCTGATGATGTTTGAATGGATTGTGTGGCAAAAGTTATATGTTCGGGCGAAAAAGACTATCTTAGTAATTTAGTTTTTCTATATTTAGTTCTACTCGTACTCTCATTAAAATCTCTTGGTGGACGTCCACGCATACCAGTTATACTTGGAGTTTCAAAAAGGAATCTAATATTAAATTCACTGTTAATCCATGTGGAATACTTGTTAACAAATCGCGCTTTTATATATTTGCATTGCTTTAACTTCTGCTTGTATTTATATAAGAATTTCAGTAAAACTTCGTTAAGTTTCTTCAGTTTTTGTTCATCAAGAGCTTTTCTGTTCATTTTATTACAAATAAAATTGATTAGAACAGAAACTGTTGTTTTGTCCTTTTGTTTGTGCTTAAGATCTTTGAGCTCTCGGTACGTCACCATGTTGTTACCTACATCAAAATAAAATAATTACTTCCAAAATTGGAATAACGTGGATAAAATTTTAGTACGAGTAGTTAACTGAAGGTCTAGCTTATCTTACTGCATATATTAGAAAGTGGGATCTGGTGGGAAATTTTTTTCTGCTCACATTTAATATAAAATTTAAAACACAAATGCAGTTCTTAAAAGATATGAGCAGAAACAGAATATCTAACGAAAAAAACACGTGACTACATGTGTTTAAATATGTTCAAATATCAAATAATCTTACCTTGGTTTTTATTATTACAGTATAAACACTTTTACTGACATTCACTAACAAAAATCCGATGTTTATTTTGTTGGACTTGCAACACGTATTGACATTCAACATTCATCTACTAAATGCAGGGCAATCAAGAGGGCAGGGAGAGTTTATTGTTTAAGAGTGAGATTCAGGGTCTATTCTTATCTGCAGCAGGTGAAGAAAGTAAGTAAATTCCGAACTTTGCATTTTAAGATTTTGTCGCAGTTTTCTTTGAATTTGCCCCACAGTGCACTTGGAAGAATATTCCCTTCTAATTTAGTATACATTAAACAATTTCGAAAAATTCCTCCATCTGATATCCTTCCGTTACATCCAACGTCTATATACTTAAAACAATAATTAGAATCAACAATTGCCACAAGCACAATGCTGTTAGTTCCTTTATAATGGTAGTACAAACTTCCAGCATCTATTGGCGCTTTTATAACGACATGCTTGCCGTCAATGGCCCCGCAACATCCTGGAAAATTCCATCTCTCTCGAAATCCTCTTTCAATTACTTTCCACTCGTCTTCATTTTGCGGCAGCTGTAATAAAAAAATGTAGCGCTATATTTATTTTGCAGGATGACAACATATCAGAAGGTGACACCAACACTGTTGAAGAGAATCACCTCAGGGGCAATGCAGAGAAATTAGTTTCATCACCACAAACAATAATCAAATCGGGACAAAAACGAAGAATACAAGAAATCAAAACTATAGTAACGAATTTGTAAGGCATCAGCGAATCTTTGAACAAACCAACTGATGAAAATGAATTTGAAGCATTTGGGCGAAATGTAGGACTCCAACTTCAAAGAATGCCTCTGTATTTGGCACTCCAAGCACAGGAACATATCCAATCTTATTTAACCAGATTCCGTATTCAAAATATGCAAGAAAATCAAGGCAACCCAGTGCCTAGACCACGCTCAGTGTTTTCTACTACATCACACCATTCAACCGCCCATTCGTACCCGATTTCTTTTTCACCAGCAAGTACCAGCAGTATTTACACCGACTCAGGTTTTCAGGACATCCACTACATTTAACAGAATAGCCAGCTGAGTACTGATGATACTGCTACCCAATCACCCGATCTTATTTCTCAAGCTATAAACTCTGCATGTAACACTGAAATGTATAATTCTAGTAAATAAATGTAGGTACCAAACATGTTGCATTTCAAATAAAAATAAAAATTTCTTACCTGAATGTACTTTTTCTGTGATTCATAAATTGCATCGCACACTTTTGGAATCATTTCTGATAAACTTGCTTTTGATATTCTATAGAAGGCTCCGTAAACTATTTCCCGTTGCAAGAAAATACAAAACTGCTTGTAATTTTGTGGAAGCTGGAGTAGCAGTTCTCATTATAGTATCGCGTGTGTGAATGGCCCCTTCAACTTTACTCAGCAATATATTAAATGATTCCTCAGACATTCTGAGTGCACCAAAATATTCTGATATTTGAAATTTAAGGAGTGATATGTCTATTAATAAAATAATCTAGGACGGTACAATCACAGACCGCTTAGAATCTGTTTTCGTTGATAAGAAGAATGTTTGATAATATCAGTTGTTTTTGATACAATACATTTTTGTAACATTAGTTTTAACAAGAATAAAACATAACATTTTTGGCGCAGTCTCGTAAGGAATTTCGATCTAAAAACTAATTTTTAATAAGAATGGCTACGGATGATTTAGTAAAAGCACTACTCGCATCGATGATAGAAGAACGGGCACAACGTGATCAACAGCTTCGCGAATTAATCCAAATGCTCACAGGAAGGCAAACCCAATTTAGAAGGAGGTGACTCTACTTTCATACAAACGTCGTTGAATGTACCCACTTTTCAAACGTTTAATCCTAAAGAAGATTGGCGAACATATTACTCAAGACTCATGCAGCATTTCGAAGCTCATCAGTGTTATCAGAAGAAAGCAGACGAGCATATTTTTATCATGGGTCGGCGACGAAACTTTTATACTTTTACAAAAATTATTTGCTCATCTGACATCAGCAAACAAACCTTTACTGTACTTACTGCAGCTCTAACCGAACATTTTAAAGAAAAAACGCATCCAATGACCGCTCGAGTCAAATTTCGCAAGACGCTAATGTCAAAGGACCAGTCCTATGCAGAATGGGTCGCCGAACTTCGAGGTCTAGCTCGTGAATGTCAATTTAATTGTTCACAATGTCAAAATGAACTGATTGACGAACAAATTCGCGACATGATTATTTTACATACTCCTCATCCTCAAGTCCGAACTGCCGCATTACAAACGGAATCTCCTACATTAGAAACTGTTCTACGTCAACACAAATTTTTGAAGCTACTCGCTGCAAATCAGACGATTGTAGGAGACAATACCCAAGTTGAAGTAAATCAGATGTCAAGCGAATATTCTTGTCGTAAAAGTCGTAAAAATCCTAATCTCACCCTCAGATTCATCTCGATCGAACAACAAAGGAGCCAGAACACAGCAACCCTATATTTCAAAATTGCCTTCATGTCCGCACTGCAATTACCAACACAAGCGTTCCGAATGTCGATTTCGTAATGCTACTTGCAACAAATGCAACAAACGTGGACACATCGTAATCCGTGTGCATGTCTAATGCCAATAAAACGAAAAATTTCGACGGAAAAACACATGAGTTGAAGAATACAAGCAAGAATTTCAAATCATCTCGAACATCGCACCAGGTAAAACATATTCATGAATTGCCGATAAATGAACGAATGTCAATCGAGGATACGGGACCAGCTTACAACGTGTTTCCAACAGTCAATGGTGTCAAACTCAAGTTTCTAATGGATACCGGAGCATCTGCATCTATAATTGGACTTACTGGCTTTGAAGCAATTGGTTCTCCACCGCTCAAACCCGCAAGCACTCAAATTAAAGGTTATTGCAACTCAAACATTCCAATCAAAGGATATTTTATATAAAGCACAGATTGGGTCAAAACTCCGGAAACTTCGAATCTTTGTAGTAGATTCACACGATACAGTGAATATTTTTGGTCTTGATTGGTTCAGAGCTTTTGGTTACAGCATTTCGCAACGAGACACGCATGATCCCGAATTAATTAATGCACTGGAACTTGTACACCACGTATCATCTACATCTGTAGTATCTCCAGAATCTTCAGTTAACGCAACGGTCATCAATGAACTTTGCAAGCAGCATTCACAACTTTTCAAAGAAGAATTGGGCCAATGCAACTCATTCAAAGCTTCATTTCGTCTAAAATCAAACGCAGTGCCAAAATTCTTCAAGACGAGACCAATTCCGTTCGTACTTAAAGATAAAGTTAAAGAAGAGCTCCAACGACTCGAAGCTGCTGGCATCATTACACCTGTACGATTTAGCGAATGGGCCGCACCTATTGTTGTGGTACCAAAAACAAATGGAAAAGTTCGAATCTGTGGAGATTATAAAATAACAGTTAATCCACAACTTGAAATTGAACAATTTCCGATTCCGCGTGTTGAAGATTTATTCCACAAACTTCAAAATGGGCAACAGTTCTCAAAATTGATTTGGCTGACGCATATTTACAGCTTGAACTTGATGAACAGTCAAAACAGCTCACCGTGGTCAATACACCTCATGGACTCTACCAGTATGAGAGACTTCCATTTGGCATTGCGAGTGCACCCGCAATTTTTCAACGGTTCATTGAACAGCTCACAACTGGACTTCGCGGCTGTGCAACCTACCTTGATGATATTATCGTCACTGGTGCAACCAAAGCTGAACATCTTGAAACACTGAATGAATTATTCACCCGATTGGAAACAAATGGTCTACGCTGTAATTTATCAAAATGTGATTTTTTTAAAACCGAAGTCGAGTATCTTGGAAACATAATTAGCTCACAAGGTATTCGTCCATCCGAATCTGGAATTAGAGCAATAAAGAATCTTCCTAAACCAAAGGATCTCAGCGAACTGCAATCATTTCTGGGGAAAGTAAATTACTACAGTAAGTTTATCCCAAACTTTTCTCAAATCGCTGGTCCACTCAACATACTTCGTAAGAAGAACACCAAGTTTTCATGGGAACCTGTTCAAGAAAAAGCATTTGAAAAGCTGAAGCAACACATTATTGGTGCCACCACACTAGTACACTACAAGCCAAACTCGCCGCTCATACTAGCAACTGATGCATCTTCATACGGTATTGGTGCTGTACTCTCGCATCGTGATGAATATGGACAAGAACATCCAATCGCATTTGCATCCAAAACGATGAACAAGCATGAATTAGCTTACAGTCAAATTGAAAAAGAAGCTCTGGGCATCATTTTTGGTATAAAGAAATTTCATGAATACCTTTACGGCCGCAATTTTGAGCTTATTACGGATCACAAACCGTTGGTATCGATTTTTCACCCAGATAAGAAATTACCTGCAACATCACTTCAGCGTCTTGCTCGCTGGGCTATTTTCCTTATGGCTTATCGGTATACGATACGTTATCGATCAACTGACAAGCATGCAAACGCTGATGCACTATCACGGCTCCCATCTGGTCCAGACACTTCATTTGATAAAGAACAAACAGCATGTATGTTCTTAGAAAATATTGCGGAAGAAACTGATTTTCCAATCGATCTAGAGCGCATTGCAAATGCAACAGACCAGGATCAGATTCTCAGTGCAGTAACACACTATGTTGAACATGGTTGGCCAGAAAAGCTACCATCGGAACATGACGATTTAAAACCATTTTTTCTTCGGCGGGACACAATCAGTCTCAAAGCTGGAGCACTTGTTTGGTTCACAGATCACACTGCATCATCATTCCAGAATTATTACGCCCGAAGGTGCTAAAACTTCTTCACGATGGTCACTGGGGAATTATTCGAATGAAGCAACTTGCTCGACGACATTGTTGGTGGCCGAAAATCGAAAAAGATGTGGAAAAACTCATCAAAGACTGTAATCCATGCCAACATAATGCAACAAATCCCACTCGCACATATGAAAGTTGGCCTATTCCTACACACATCCATGGCAACGCCTGCATATTGATTACGCAGGACCTTTCAAAGGTGACTACTATTTAATAGTAATCGACGCTTATTCAAAATTTCCATTCATTGTAATTGTTCCTGATATTACGACACAAACTACACAATTGAAGCTCTTCGAAACATTTTTCTCCTAGAGGGGCCACCGGAAACAATCGTATCGGATAATGGAACACAATTTACTTCGAAAACATTCAAGAAATTTTGCGAAACGAATAGCATCACACATATCACAACTGCACCTTTTCACCCCGCTTCAAACGGCGAAGCTGAACGTTTTGTCAGGACATTTAAAACGGCAATGAAGAAAATATGTGGGAGGAAATACTGCAAAGAAAGCAGCATATGAAAAACTACTGTATACTTATCGCACGACACCAAATCCACAAACTGGTAAGTCACCTGCAGAGCTTCTGCATGGTCGTAGTTACCGTACAAAACTTTCAATCATGCTGGAAGCACCTGACTACAAACCCTTGCCTGGTATTTGGACCACAAAATTTAAAATCAATGATCCGATTTATGTGAAACTGTATACAAACACCATATATGGGTTAAAGGTCGCTTCATTCAAAAAATTGGTAAGATGATGTACCTCGTCATCACCGCCAGAAACGGAACACATCGACGACATCAAAATCAGTTGCGATAAGGCACAAATAACGGTACTGTCCCTAACTCCGGAGAACAACGACGAGGATTCTTACAATCTTGCTACCATTCTACGAGAAGCATCCGTGGTTAAACAACAGAAGAAATTTGATACCGACAGCAGCAGTTATGCATTACAACAAGAAACCACTGAAGCCATTCCCACAGTTGTAACTGAACCTCCTAGTTCGTCATCAGACTCATCAGAACAGACTATAAGACGTTCACGTCGCTATCGGCGTCCACCAGTCCGATATGTTCCCGGAACTTGAACATTTAAGAGAGGAGGAATGATATGTCTATTAATAAAATAATCTAGGACGGTACAATCACAGACCGCTTAGAATCTGTTTTCGTTGATAAGAAGAATGTTTGATAATATCAGTTGTTTTTGATACAATACATTTTTGTAACATTAGTTTTAACAAGAATAAAACATAACAAGGAGCAAGGGTTTTCCGTAGACATCTCTTTAAATAAAATAAAATTGTCTTTGTATCACTTCCGGTTGTACCGGAAGTCGCTATCAACTCGCTTATTTTAAATGGAATGCTATATTTTTTATCACGTTTTTGAATTCTACATGTAAAAATATGTTAAATTGCAATGCATTTCCCATTCTCTAAAATGCATCATTTTTGAGATATTTTGAATTTTCTTAGAAATTTGGATTTTGCAATCTGATTTTCAAAAAATTATAACACAGCTGTTATTGAAGCAATTTTATTTGTAATAGCTAATATTGTAGTTGAAGCTTTAAGGTTCTTAAAAATTCCATCAGCATAATCTATTAAGCTACAGGGTGTCTAGAACGCACCGCTCCACTCCAAGATATTCAAACACAGAAAAACACTTTTTTTCAAACGGAATGACCGATATTTTAATGCACCATTGCATGTGGAATCAAATGCTGCGTCGAACTGTACTAGCAATCCCTATACCTAACTTTAACAGTTTTTGAGTTATGAAACATTTTCGATTTAATTCATAGAAAATTACAATTTTAATAGGTCAAATATTTTTAATTTTATTAAGATAGCATGGAAATTATAACAATGATTACTGTTACTACAAATTTTGTAGTCAACCAAAGAAAATAGAATTTGGCAAGTGGAAATTCACAAATTTTAATAGTTCTTTAATCATCCTTCTCTTAGGACGCTTGTGATCTTATAAAACGAAAAAGTATGAATTTCATTACTTTAAATTGAAGAATAAAATAGCTGCTAGTTTGCAATTCTCTGGATTAGCGTGAAAGTATTTTAAAACCATTGTCTAATTATCTTCGTTATTTGTTACTGATCTTCGTACATTTTATTTTTCTAAATTGTATAAAGTTAGGTTCAAACTTTCCAAACTGTGTTTTATTCATAGGAGACAAGAGGGGTACATTTTATTGAACACACATTCTCTGCTCTGAACAATTTTAGATCATTCTTCATGAATTTAAAAAATAGATTTAAAATATCAGCCTTTGAATAATTTTGATTTTGATTCTCAATTTTTTTTTTGCTCTTGCTTAAAATTTGTAGTAACAGGAAACGTTAAATGCAATTGTTTGTTGTTTTCATAACTATATCAACAAAATTAGAATTATTTAACCTGATAAATGTAAATTTTTATGTATTAAACCAAAAATATCTTATAACTGAAAAACTGTTAAAGTTAGGTATAGGGAATGCTAGTATAGTTCGACACAGCATTTAATTCCACATACGATGGTGTATTAAAATATTGGTCGTTCCATTTGAAAAAAAGTATTTTTCTGTGTTTGAATATCTTCGAGTGGAGCGGTGCGTTTTAGACACCCTGTAGCTTAATAGATTATGCTTATGGAATTTTTAAGAACCTTAAAGCTTCAACTACAATATCAGCTATTACAAATAAAATTGCTTCAATCATAGCTGTATTATAATTTTTTTTAAATCAGATTGCAGAATCCAAATTTTTAAGAAATTCCAAAATATCTCAAAAATGATGCATTTTAGAGATAGGGAAATGTATTGCAACTTAACATATTTTTACATGTAGAATTCAAAAACGTGATAAAAAATATAGCATTCCATTTAAAATAAGCGAGTTGATAGCGACTTCCGGTACAACCGGAAGTGGTACAAAGACTATTTTATTTTATTTAAAGAGATCTCTACGGAAAACCCTTGCTCCTTAAATTTCAAATATCTACGTGAACTGCAACCTTGAAAACTTTTAACGAACGGTTTATGTGGATATCCCTGTATAAGGAAACCTGTTCTAATATATCTCTACCCCCACAACCCGTTATTACGCGCTGGGGTACTTGGCTGGAAGCTGCTTTCTTTTTTGGAGAACATTTTGATATTTTAAAAACATTCGTCTCTAGGTTACCCAACGATGCTGTTAGTATTGATGAATGTAAAGCTAATAGATTATTTATTTTCGTGCAGTACTTATTTGTTAACAAAAACATTAAGTACTTGTCGACATTTATTTTATTTCAATTAGTGAGCGCGCAAGACGACATCCGCCACTGACTGTTGTTTACGTATTTTGTAGTTTTTGCGCTCGAATTAGGTCATTAGCAGGGAATACACGATCCCACATGTCTTAACACATGTACGCGCGTACATGTTCGCCGAACATCAACGTGCGTGTGTTGGCCCGAAAAACGCTTCGAACATGTACGCACATACAAAAAGTCCGTCGAACTTGTTTTCTGGTTTTCCTGAAAACAAGTGCGTGCGTTGATGTTTGCACGTACATGTTCGACCGTGTGGTTGCCAAACGCACATGTTCGTCACGGACTTATTCAGTGCAGAACGTCGGCGTCGTGCATAAACTTTTCCACAGCACCTCAAAACAGCCAATTTATGATTTTTAATAAATAACTTTCCGGCAATGTGTGATGGCAGATCCTGCAATTGGAACTATTAAACTGGGGACTTATTACAGCTTTATCACTTTCACTTTTTTTTGTATTTTTGTTTTACTGTAATAGCGCACGCCACTGCCACCAAACATAACTCTTCAGTCATCGTCTTGGTTGATAACTGGACTATGATGTCTTAAGACATGTTCGATCGTGTGTAGTATGGTACTATTTGACGTTGAAGTTCGGCGAACATGTACGCGCGTACATGTGTTAAGACATGTTGGATCGTGTATTCCCTACTATTCACCGTACAAGCCAACCAAGTCCCTGGCGTTTGGTTATCATTAGCTCGCCATACACAGAGCGTCTTATAGACGGTTTTGGTACGTGGCACACTAAGTACTCGTGCCAAATTCGCATCGCGCCTGACACGCTGTTGTCCACAAACTAGCAAAACAAATTAAAATATTTAGATGGTAGATTTGGATAAGAACTTCAAGAATGCGTGTTTGTGGTCGATAAATTGTACAAACTTATAAGCTGAACATACATAGAGCACCTTAGGAAAGGTTTTGGCACATGACATACTAAGTACACGTATCAAATTTGCGCCAAGCCGGACACGCTGCTCCTCATAAATTAGCACGGTAAATGAAAATACTTAGACGGCAGACTTGAAGACTGTGTGTTTATTGTCGAAAGTTGGTGTAAAATTCATCAAAGTTACGACGAATCTAGATTTCAGACGTGTTCAAAAGTTTTGATGTGCCGCGACGTTTTAAATAAAAATGGAAAATAAGAAAACAGCTTTAGCTATGGCTCTAATACAGTATGAGCATAAATGATTGAGGACAAGTTGAATTTCCCGCGTCTCTATCTAGTAATTTTTACTCTTTGTATGTGGCCGTCCTGAGAAATTAATTTTTGTTCAGTGTCGCCTGTGTAAATTTTGCAGCCGGCTCCAAGAATTCATAAGACAAAATGGGGCGCGTTTGCCTAATGTATCTGTCAGTAGTTATTGCCGCTTCTTGTATTTAAAATAAACAAATTACTTGCCTATTTTTTTGTAACCTATGCATTTGACCAACTTAAGAAAAATATTGAAAGGCGGGAAATTCAACTTGTCCTCAAACATTTATGCTCATACTGTATTTGTCCAATCCCTAGAAAACGTAGAAAAGCTTGGGAAAAAACTGGCTAAAAAATAGAGACAAGTATTCTCATTTAAATCTATTTAAAGAATTACGATCAAATGATCCAGATGACTTCAAAAACTATTTACGAATGGATGGTGCCGTTTTTGACGAGTTACTAAATTTGTTAAAACCATATATAAGTAAACAAGATACTCCTATGAGAAGATCTATAACAGCGGAATCTCGATTAATAGCAACACTTAGGTTCTTAGCCACAGGTCGCAGCTATGAAGATTTAAAATTTAGTACTGCAATTTCGGCTCAAGCTTTAGGATACATAATTCCTGAAACATGTAGAACTATATATGAAGTTTTAAGAAAAGACTTCATGAAGGTAAGAATCATTTATTCATAAAAAATATTAATACTTATTAATAATTAGGCAGAGGATTTGCGTTGGGAATAGAGCGGGAGTAGGAAGATCAAGCCATGTACGACTCGTGCAGCAGACCGTACTACCAAACTTGCAATCACTTGAATAGAAGATCATGTATTAATTTGTAGAGTTATACGTCGGGTTTCGATACGTTTGATTTTCCTTGCACATTTTTCCTTTTGTGTTTTTTTTTTCTTTTTTAATGAAAATAACTGATTTTCCGTTTATATTTTATGTAATAGTTTTTAGTATTGGGATTGATTTTTTTTTGTTGTTGAAAAACATCTTATGTGATTTTGTATTATTAGGATTAATTTTTCTGTTGTTGAAATACATATTTTATTTCATATTATTGGGATTAATTTTGCCGTTGTTGAAGTAGTATATCTTATTTATTTATATCTTATAAACATGTTTATATTTTTTCACTTCTGAAAAAGCTGTCAGACGATAGCGAAACGTGTTAGTGCGCCATTTAGTGTCCGGTTAAAAGATTTTGTGATACAATTTTCATCGGACAAGAACCTGCTTTAACTTAGTCAGTACATTTAAAAAAAATTACTGAAAGCCCCGTCTAGGGTATCTCCGTATAATGAGGTATGTCTGAATATTTCTATGCCACCTGTTCCTGTATTGACTCGTTGGAACACATGGCTAGAGGCAGTGTTTTTTTATGCGATACATTTTCAAAAATCAAAGAATGTAAACGCATAATGCTTCATGACAATTTGCTTCCTGATTAGAGTATATTAAAAACAATTTTTCAGATATTACAGCCACCATAAAATTTTTAGAATCCCAAAATTTAGAACTAATAAAATAATACTATTCTCAACATTTACAGTTGGTTCTTGTCCGATGAAATTTGTATCACAAAATCTTTTAAGCGGACACTAGTTTTGTGATATAATAAAATAATAGTTTGGAAAAAGTAGAAATGTTATTAGAAAATTAAAAAAACACTGACGGACCGTTAAGTAGTAAATTAAAACAAAAAGTGGATGCGGTTATGGGTCGAAATACCGATTATTTAATTCTGAAACAAATTTCGCAAAATTGTTTTACGAATTCCGATATTTCTTTAAAATATTCCAATTTAATTTAGAATTTTTCATTTGCACCTGTGACAAGTTGCGATGTAGAAAGATCATTTTTTCGTTTTAAAGATGTTTTGACTAAAGAAAGAAGCAGATTTCGAGAAGACAATTTTAAAAAATACTGTATTATTCAAGGTATTATTCACTATCGGCCATTTGCACCGCTTGTCGTTAAGTTGTAGTTAAAATTTAACTATAATTAATCCTTTGTCTACCATTGGTACTTGAAAGTATCCGCATTTAAAGACCTCTTAAATACCAACATTTGCAAGACTTTTAACTACAACTTAACGACAAGCGGTGCAAATGGCCGTATATAATTTGAATTGTGGAAACGATTAATTTATTTACGTTATTATGCGCCACTGGTTACCTATTTTTCGCCCGTTTGTCACGTCCCCACTCTTGCTTTCCCAACGCTCGTCCGCTGCTTATTAATAATACTAAGTATTAAGAAAACACTCGAAGTGAACATTTTATAATTATAGAAGACCTTTATGGTAATAGTAACGAAATCGATTTTTTCTAATAAGAGTTGACTGCATTTCTAGGGCACTCCAAAATGAAATATAGACCAAAAGCTGGTGAACTTTTTTGACAAAGTGTTTTTATACCAGCTGAAATAGTTCAAAAAGATATTTGATTCATACCAAAAATAGAGGACAGGGCAGTTCCTGCTGTAAATATATTTTCTGAAAAAAAAATTGAAGAAAATGTAGCTATAAAGTATAGGTATCTCTTGAAATTTTAACGTATTTAATTTGATATCTTTTGAAATTATGGAAACAATAATTGATAAATGTCCTGGTTGGGTTTCAGCCCAGGCGGTAGTAAATTTGCATTCTTAGGAGTTGTTTAATATCACTTATCATTTGTACAGTATTTTTACTTATAATTGTCTTGTTCAGGTTATCGCTAGGACAGTTCTAGAACCGCCAGGAGCATGTGCACAACAAAAAAGCATGCGTTTTTTGCTATGCGCATGCTCCTAAGGCTCTCCTGGCGAGAACCTGAAGAAGCCTATTACTATAACAGTAATAAATATGGTAAGATAAGTGATTCTGATAGCAACAGCGTTGCGAAAAGTGTTAAAGAACGTTTTACATAAGTGCAAAGGAGAGGAAGTTATGCATTGCGCATAGAAATTTCAAAAAAAATTGGATATATTTATAGTAGGTCGTCGATTTCTTCCTTGTATACACATATGAACCAAATATTTTCTTAAAAAGCTTTAGCTGGGATGAATTTTTTTCAAAAAAATTGACTAGCATATGTATTTCAAACATTTTTTAAAATAAATTCACTTCAGAAAGCATAAATGTAATCTGAAAACTGAGCTACGTTTCCACAGAGCTCATGAAATAGAAAATAATATTATATAACAAATAAAAGTTGTATAACAAATAAATGTTGCTCTAATTACATACTCATAACTAACTTAATAATAAAGTGAAACAGAAAAATAATAAGCACCCATTCCTATAAATAAACGAAACGTAAAGCAGTAACTAAATACGAAAAAGATTATTTCAATTATTGAAAAGTATGGAAATAAACTGACGTATTTTTGGTTGAAGAACCTGGTGAAGGCTCAGGTGTAGAATTATATATGGCATTTACGCTTTGCTGAGGCGCACAGTAATTTTGAAAATAATTAATATTATCAGTTATGATTAAATTTTTAAATAATTTTTTTAATTGACCTTTGTACAGGACTTGATTGATTAAATTTTCTGCGTAAATCACTTGATCGGAATCCATTTTTCTTAATTTGGCTGCGATGTTAGCACCCATTACGCTATATTCGTCTTCTTCTTTGCTTAATGCATCGGTGCAGGCTTTCATAAAAGCTGCTTTTTCATTTCTTGATTTCTTGGATTTTTTTGCATTTGGTACACTTACAAATCTAGAGATCTGTAACAATATCGGTTTTTACGTCGGGATTTTAAAAACTTACAACATATGTCCAAATAAATTTGTGATAAAGGTAGGCCAAGGAAGATAAATTATTACATTATTTACATTAAAATATTGTCCAGTTCTTGAGTAGTTAAGTAAAATTGAAGTTTAATTGGCCATATCTTACAGCTTGATATGTCACTAACTTCAAAAACTGCTTGGTGCTGTAGATTTTTACACTCCATGACCTACCTTTATCAAAAATTTATTTGGACATATGGTATAAGTATTAAATATTATAATTTAGTCCTTAATAAACAAGACTGATCAAAATTATGAAATCATTTTAATATTACTAAAATCCTAGAGTATCCGAATGAAGCCTACAATCGACCATAATAGAAAATTGAAGGGACGCCTGTATACAAGATGGTCCAAAAGTAATGTAATATAGAGCAACAGTGGATTCCTCACATCAAAATACATATTGCGATTTAGCTAAACTCACCTAGTCCAAAAGTGTATAGAAGAACGAGATAAAATGAATGATGAAAATGAAATAAATTACTGTCATAGGTACTATGCCCGACAAAAAACTCTGGGACATGTAATGTGTTCTATTGTAAATACAACAAACAC
This sequence comes from Dorcus hopei, assembly GCA_033060865.1. Lineage (NCBI taxonomy): Eukaryota > Metazoa > Arthropoda > Insecta > Coleoptera > Lucanidae > Dorcus > Dorcus hopei. Next base: position 61,158,860 of record CM065426.1, on the reverse strand, counting down.
AAGTATTGTCAAAAAAATTCGACCATATGCATATTTCTGTTTTTTTACATTACCATATAAATGAATTATTTAAAGCTGCATTCAAACTAAGAAAATAACTCAAAAATGCATGTGTAGAGTTGTCCCAGATTTTTTTGGCGGGCATAGTACACAGTATGCTACTTCTGGAATACAAATTCCAAAGGATGTTTTAGGAGTATAAATCTACACTAAACTTTTTTGCTATATACTGATCGTTCGATAAGTCAAAGAACTTTTATACAGTGTTATTTACGTAAGAAGTTTAGATATAGAAATTTAAAATTTACAGACGAGAGATATTTCGAAATGATCTTTCTAAATAAAGTAAAATTGATTTCCAGTCACTTCCGGTTATACCGGAAGTTGCTATCGACTCGCTTATTTTAAATGGGATGCTATTTTTGGTTACGTCTTTGAATTCTACATGTAAAAATATGTAAAATTGTAATACATTTCCCTATCTCTAAAATGCACCATTTTTGAGATATTTTGAATTATCTTAAAAATCTGGATTCAGCGATCTGATTTTCAAAAAATTATAACACAGCTATGATTGAAGCAATTTTATTTGTAATAGCTGACATTGTAGTTGAGGCTTTAAAGTTCCTAAAAATTCCTTAAGTTACAGGTGTCTAAAATGTACCACTCCATTCGAAGAAATTCAAACACAGAAAAGTACTTTTTTTCAAATGGAACCGCCAATATTTTAATACACCATCATATGAGGAAGTAAATGCTGCATATTAGCATTCCCTATATCCATTTTCAGTTTTTAAGTTATGAGATATTTTTTATTTAATTCATAAAAATATACAATTTTATTTTATTTGTGATATAATTTTATTACGTTAAATATTCTTAATTTTTTTGATATAGCTATGAAAACAACAAATACACTGTAAAAAATGTTACAGCGATAATCGCGGGCAACTTTATGACCCGCGATTAATGCTGTAAAATTACACGTTAATACTATGTATTACTAATGTAATGGAAGGAAATCTACTGTACATTTTAATGTGTTTTCAAACCGAATGTGATATTACCCCGAAATCCCTTGTATATTTACAACACTTTTTTTCACATAGCTTTCGCTGTAATATTACCATACTTATCGCTGTAATATTATCGTACATATCACTGTAATTTTACCCACATGTTTTACAGTGTAGGTTGCATTTTGCATTTCCCATTACTGCAAATTTTAAACCAAAGCAAAAAAAAAGTTGAGAATCAAAATCATTATTCAAACGTTGATATTTCAAATCTATTTTAAATTAATGAAGAATGATCTAAAATTGTTGAAAGCAGAGAATGTTTATTCAATGAAATGTATCCCCTCTTGTCTCCTATGAATAAAACTTATAAAACAAAGTTTGGAAGGTTTGAATCTAACTTTCTGAAACTTGAAAAGATAAAATGTAGGAAAACAAAACGAAGATCAGTAACAAATAACGAAGATAATTAGACACAATGGTTTTAAAACACTTTCGTACTAACTCAGAGAATTGCAAACGAGCGGTTATTTTATTCTTCAATTCAAAGTAATGAAATTCATCCTTTAACCCTTTATAAGATTACAAGCACTCCAGAAAAAAAGGATGATCAAAGAACAATCAAAATTTCTGAATTTACATTTGCGAAACTGCTTTACTACTACAAAATTTGTACTAACAATAAATATTGAAAGGCAAGTTTTTATCATTTCCATGCTATTAGCAAAATTAAAAATATTTGATCTATTAAAATTGTAAGTTTTTATGAATTAAATCAAAAATGCTTCACAATTCAAAAACTGTTAAAGTTAGGTATAGGGGTTAATCTTTGGTATAGGGAATGCTAATACAGTTCGACGCAGCATTTAATTCTACCTAGAATAGTGTATTAAAATGTTGGTCATTCCATTTGAAAAAAAGTATTTTTCTGTATTTGAATAATTTCTAGTGGAGTGGTATATTTTAGAAATCCTGTATCTTAATAGATTATGTTTATGAAATTTTTAAGAACCTTAAAGCCTCAACTATAATATAGTATTTTTCTATGTTTGAATACCTTCTAGTGGAGTGGTATATTTTAGACACCTGTAACTTAATACATTATACTTAAGGAATTTTCAGGAACTTTAAAGCCTCAACTACAGTGTCAGCTATTACAAATAAAATTGCTTCAATAATAGCTGTGATATGATTTTTTTGAAAATCAGATTACAGAATCCAGATTTCTAAGAAAACTCAAAATATCTCAAAAATGATGTAATTTAGAGATAGGGAAATATATTAAAATTTTAAATATATTTACATACAGAATTCAAAAACGTAACAAAAAATATAGCATCCCACTTAAAATAAGCGAGTTGATAGCAACTTCCGGTATAACCGGAAGTGACTGGAAGTCAATTTTACTTTATTTAGAAAGATCATTTCGAAGTATCTCTCGTCTGTAAATTTTAAATTTCTATATCTAAACTTCTTCCTTGCAAACTTTTAATGAACGGTTTGCGTGAATAACCCTCTATATAGCTATCTTCTTCTGACTTTCGTGAAACAGCCGTCACGCCATTTCGTCGTATATTTTCTTAATTCAGATTTGTATGATCGGCATGTAGTAAAAAAATGATCTGTGGTTCCGTAATTTTGCCCACTCCTGACATTATCCTGTTTTTGTAATTGTAAAATTATCTTCTACAGTTTCCACCCTGCAAAGAAGAATGGAAAAGTATATTTCAGGACTTTAAAGATTATTGGCAAATACATAATTGTGGGGGAGCGCTAGATGGAAAACACATTAGAATTCAACCACCCACTGCTAGCGGCGCTATATACTACAACTATAAAGGATTTTACAGCATTTTACTTATGGCACTTGTTAATGCCAAACGAGAATTTATTTTTGTTGATGTTGGGAAAAATGGGAGGCTGTCAGACGGTAGTGTCGTAGAATATACTAGCTTCTACGACAAACTACAGAATAATACACTAAGGCCCAGTTTCATAAAACGTAGTTAACCACTCGATCAAGTTAATCGTGTGATTAAGCAATATCATTGGAGGGAATTTGAACTTTTCTCCAATGATATTGCTTAATCACACGATTAACTTGATCGAGTGGTTAACTACGTTTTATGAAACTGGACCTAAACCTACCAGATAATTCTGAAAATGAGTACAATTTGAACTCGGTGTTTTTGGTAGATGAACATATTTTAAAACCTTATCCTCAAAGAGACCTTACATATGAAAAGCGAATTTTCAATTATAGATTGTCTAGGGGGCGAAATGTGGTTGAAAATGCGTTTGGACTTATATCGACTGTATTTAGAGTTCTTCACACACCAATCAATATGTATCCCGAGAGAATAAATTACGTTGTTCTAGCAATATGTGTTAGTTATGAAGCTATTTCGATTAACTCTTTGTAACCTTTATCTTTAAGATTTTTATTAGTATAATCTTATTAGTATAAGCTAGTAAAATTAATAAAAATATATTAGGCACTGGTGGAGGTGCTCCACCACAATTTGTCTGCGATAGAAGAAGATGTTATTAATATATTAAGTCCAATAGTACTTCAAGGAATAGGCACACGAGAGTCAGCAACAAAGGAAATTATTTCTTTTAATGACATTAATTTGACCAATGATGACAGTGAAGGCTACATGACCACTTCACAGACTGAAAAATTACAAAGTGAAAGTGGTTTTGTACAAACTAGTAAGACCACTTCACTTCAGAGTGAAAAATCACATAATGAAAGTAGTTTTGCACAAACTAGTAAGGTCACTACGTCACTTCGGAGTGAAAAATTATACAATGAAAGTGGTTTTTCACAAACTAATAAGCAAGAACAGGAAATTGTAACAAATACAAAACAAAATATCATTGGAAAACGAAAATCAAAAAAAGCTAGATTGGAGAAAACCCTATCTGTAGCTTCCCAAATGTCTGAACAGTGGAAGGAAAGAACGAAAATTGAAGATGATTATGGAAAACAGAAATTAGTTTATTTAAGAAGACGTTTAGAATTACAAGAAAAAAAAATTCAAGTTGCAGAGAGAAATGCTGCTGGACAAGAAAGGATTGCCACATCGCAAGAAAATATTTTTGAAATATTGAGTAATAATTCAGAAACATTATATAAGTTTATGGATCAATGCTTTTAAAATTACATTATATTTTACAATTCCGTTCAATTTGGTTTTCATGTTTCCCAATTTGCATTTATTAAATTTTTTAGTTTATTTCATTTTAAAGGCTCGTGTAAAGTGGTATTGTGAAAAAGAATATTTATTTTGTTTTTAGGTTTTCTGTTTGTGTATATTTTTTGTATTAGTTTATTAAGTATACTTTGAAGCCCGTTGAAGGAAACATTTTAGTGAGAAATAAATTTTGATTTAATTTCAAGTTTTCCAGTTTGTATTTATTTTATGTTTTAATTTATTACATTTTGAAGTCTGGTGTAACACAATTTTGTGATAAATGAATTTTTATTTTGTTTTTATAAAATGTATTAATCTGTTATATTTTAAAGGGCGGTGCAATAAATTGTTCTTGAAAAATGAATTTGTATGTTGTCCTTTTTACTTTTTTAGTTGTATGTACTTTATATAAAATTTGTATAAAATTTGAGTTTCAAACATATTCCTTATTCAAATATAATGAACATGACATTGTTCAGCGTATATTTAAATAGTTTTCTATGTTGTATCTGTATTACAAATTTTACACAGTGATTTATTTTAGTAATATCTGTGTTAGAGGATATTTTTATACTGAGTAGTTATAGATTGCTAAAACAAAGTGAAAGAATAATAAATTCTCACAATGTAATAACAATCAAGAGTCTTTAAGAAAATGCTTATGTTTGTTACTAAAATATTTTAAAAAGTATCCACCTGTCCGCATTTCTGTTCATCATTGTAATAAATAAAAAGCAAAAATGTCTTACAATTATATTTATTTACGATGGAATAATGCATCTAAAACAAAGTGATTTTTAAAAATTTAATCTCTAAAGTAACTATTTATAATGTGCCTTCTTATTCTGCGACCTTCTGCCAAATCTGGATTTACTCTTGCCATATTTTGGTATATTTCGTTCCTAAATTGAAATTATTATTTCTGTTATATCACAATGGTTTTTGTAAATACCTGTTAATATTAATAATACCTAAATCAATATCTTCATTATCACCTTCCTCAATTAATGGTATATTATTTGTAATGCATATGTTGTGTAATATTACACAGGCGTTAATTATTTTAGAAGGTGTCAAAGGAGTGTAATGCAAAACTCTATGTTTCAAGAGACATCGAAATTGCATTTTTAATATACCATTGCAGCATTCAATTATATTTCTTGTGCTCTTATGGGAATTATTATATTTTGCTTCTGGAGTGTGCGGTTCTGGTTCATCTTCCAGAGGTGTCAGAAGCCATGGCCTTAACGGATAGCCTGAATCTCCTATGGAAGTTTATTTAATAATCTTTCTTTAGAATTTGATATGCAATATACCTACCCAGCAAATGGAATGAACTTCCTCTTTGCCTGTATAAATTAATAAGTACCTGCTGCAGTGTGGAATTATTCCATATACAGGGATGGGCAAAAGTCTGGAACCAAGCTAATATCGTCTGTACCGTTAGTTCAATTTTTGTGAAAATTTGCACTAATATACAAGACTTCCTGGCGGATCTAATTAGCAAATATTCGTTCGACTGAGACTTCCGGTTTAACCGGAAATTATATCAACTTTTATTTTTTAAATAGAACACTGTATATTTTTTAAGGTTTCGAAAGAGCTCTCTCTCAAGAATTCAATGACATAAAGATTTAATTCCTGCGATGTTAAATTACCACAAAAGGAATTTTTTAAATTTTTATGTAAATATTTTATTATCGTGTGAACCTTGAAACAAAACTACAAAATAGAAACCACAATTGGAAAATATTGTCAGAGTCAATGTTAATTAACTCAACATGACTCAATTAACAGAAAAAGTGTGAGTAAAAATACTCATTGATGATTGGTTTTGGTGACCGCATAAGAAAATACCAAGAAGTTTGCAATCTATTTAATAACTTGCAACCCTATATCTCGAAGTGTTGTAGGCAATACTCTAAGAAGATACAATGTAATAGAAAGTGTTAGAAATCTATCTAAAAGCGGACAATCAAATTGTATAGAAAATAATTCTAAAATTTCGTTTAAGATGAACAGTTTTTAAGAAACAAAAGAAAAAATAATATAAATATCAAAAAACAATGGAAAACTATTTAATAAGATGTTGAAAATGATAACCGTTCACTTCCGGGCAGTATGCTAGTCTGTGAATAAATTCTTTTGTAATATGTTCCAAAGTATCCGGGCGAATCAATTGTATTTCATCAATTATTCTTTGTCTAACAATAAGTTCTTGTGTATTACTTGGCCGCGGAGTATAAACCAAACCAAACATCTAAAGGTACTTGTCCATTATTCCCAATAGGTGGAATTATTTCGTCTCGAAGTAGTTCTAAATACTTCTGACCTGTTATTGTCCCTTCAATAAAAAATGGACCAATAATTCGGTTTCTCAGAATTCCAGCCCAGACGTTTACTTTTTGCGGGCGTTGAGTATGGGCCTCTTGAATCCAATGAGGATTGGTATTAGACCAATATCTATAATTATGGCGATTTACCGTTCCGTTTAAACAAAATGTAGCTTCATCGGAAAATAATAAATTATTTACAAAATTTTTTATTGTTATTACATTCTTCCATCATTCGAAATGCAATGGTATAATTACAGTAATACATTTCGAAAGAACTCTTTTTTCTGCATTCAATGATGTTCCGCAATAAGCACTTATTTTTCAAAATAATAGAAGAAAATAAAAAGAAATAAATAAATTATTAACATGAAATGACGTAATAAACAGTTGCCGAACAATAAATGATACCTGCTTTACGGTAAATAGCGTAGTGTCTATAAGTACTTCCTCATAGGCAAACAAATGACGATAACTGTCAATACTTTTGTTTTGTTTTTGCTGACAATAAAAAAAATGTTTAATTTCTCTAATTGAGTTACACATCCAGCGATTTGCTTTTTATAAAACTAATACCAAGACACTCAGTCTTAGGTCTTAGGCCCAGTTGTACAATAGGGTGGGTCAAAAAACCAAACTTTGAGATAATCTTACCTAATAGCAAAATTATGTTGTCTTTTAGTGATATTATGACACCTACGAAATATTTTTGAATTTAATTAATATTTAGAGGGTGCACCTTACGTTTGAATTTTTGAAATTATACAAGAAAGGCCACGGAGTATGCCATGAAAAATTCGTATTTATAATAATAATAATAATAATAACAGAGTTATCATCAAAACTGTATACTAAAAGGGCAAGAGAAGGTGGATAAAATTAAAACTCGAATCTCTCAGCAATCCCTAAATTCGATAGCAAGAAAGATTTCAATATTGAATGATTTTCATTAATTTTTCTGTTACATTATTTTTTTTTATTATTAATAAATGATTATTTTATTCTAAAAACCCTATTTTCCTTGAGACATTTATGATATATGACTACCAAAATATATTCAAGTTATTCGTATTTCCAAGGCAAAGCGCAACCTGAAGATGAGGTGCTATTTACTTCAAATTCTAGCATTACACTGTTTTCATGTAAAGGCAACATAATTTTGCTATTAAAAATCAAAAGCTCAATATTCGTTTTTCTCCATACAAAAATGATCCGCCCTAATACGCATACCCGCGTATATGGGATAGGGCAGCTAAGCAGGTTAGTTTTAAGGGTACCCGGCGTGTGGTCTGCATCGGTTCTCGTCTCGGATACTAGTGAATTTTGCAAACATTCCAAATAATCATTTTGCAAACATTTCGTTTAACTCCCTTAGCTTTCTTGTCTTTATCTTCATCGTCCACCCTGTACGCATAACTTTTCGATCGCAATCCAACAATCTCCGTCATAATTTGACCGGTCAATTAATCTTTCATCAGACATGGAATCTTTTTATTTACTTGAGGTATTCCATACCTGTTATTAATCAGATAGTCATTGGTATCAAATTGAGTGTGACAGTCGCGTCGAATTATCTCATATACATCATGACATTCGATTTCATAAATTAAAGAGTCTGTATCTGTGTAACATAACGTTTTATTTAATTCTATTGCAACCAAATTTTCATTAAATATAATACAGGACTTAAATTCTGGTTTCGCAATTAGTTTACCTGCACTATATCTTCCTTCCCATGTGGATATTAATTTTACATTACTACATTTCCTGATATTCTCCATCGTTTTGCCAAAAGCTGCATTATTTAATAATTTATAAAGATCCTTTTCGAAATCATTCTTTGCAGCAGTTCTCAGACGGGTGTTTAAATCAATATAAGGTTTTAACAACGCCGCCTGCTTAAATTTCAATACGCGATGAATTTTGACTAATTTTAAACCATGTGTCAAAGCTTGCTGTAAATTTCTATAATGAATGATATAACGCTTTTTGTTATGCAATGTAGCCATTAATTTTTGTTCTTTCGATTTTGGTGCGCTGAGGTGTTCTGGACAAAAAGGCAAATCTGAGTGAGCATAATGCACTTCAGCAGGATATTCTAAATCAACTTCCAAAATATACCCTACGGGACTTATCATTTTCCAAATTAAAATCTAAATTCTCCAAATCTTCCACCCACTCAAACCCTCCATACGGCAAGGGCTGAGACATTCCATAACCATAAAGATTAACATCAGTATAAAGGAAATATTTCGATGTTTGGGTGGGATCATAATCGATCATATAATTGTTGTTGGCTTTGGCATACCGTTTTGAACACTGACTCAATCCCCCTCGAACACCTTGCTCGATAAACATGAGCATATCGATGTCTGTTAATAATTCAAGCTCCACTTTAGTATACTTGAGCATAGCATCCCAAGTATACCCTGGAGCAGAAAAATAATGAGCAGGATCGAGTCCATGTGAACTAAGCAACGTTGAACGAAACTGCTCGAACACAACAACAGTAAAACATCCGTGCGCAAGTACAAGTCTGAATACCCTCCCAAATTTTGAACTTTGAATTGTTCCCATACAAGTTGCGCATTTGAATAATTAACATCGCTAATATCCGAATCATTTAATTTATTATAGAATTTCTCTTTCTCTGGTAATTTAGATTCAGTAAAACGTTCAAACGCGTCAAGTAATCATACGGATACACACCCTTTCGCGTTAATAACTGAAATTTTTCTGCGGACAAATTTTGAAATTCTGATTTTAGGATGGGATAAGTTTTCAAATTTGAAGCTAATTTATCAAGACTCGAACTCATAAACCGAAACGAATCAATAAAGCGGAATTTTACTAAATTTTCATTAACATGCTTTGTAAAGGAAATATACTTTTCTTTATTAACGGGAAGTAAGTCAACGCGACCCTCAAAATCTAATGCTAAATTCTTAATTATGAAATGCGCATCATAACCACTCAGATTATGAAACACAACAGGTATCACGTGACTATCCTTATAATTAACATTGCATCCCTCGTGTGCTGCTCCCCTGAACGTCCCTGTCAAGTGACAGTGATCCCTTAGTTTCTTGTCTTCAGGGCTAAACGGCTTCTCGTAAATATGACAGTGGGTTGCCTGATCGAACTCCAGATTTTCGATCGAAGTTAACTGCTCCATGGGTAGAGGGCAAAGAAACACAGGTTCCAAATCTTCAGCGAACTGCTTCAATTCAGCAGTAAACCATTGTATGCAACCCTCACCACGATATGATCTATAGAAAGACAGTGAATCATCATAAGAACATTTGACATAATAGCCGATCGAACAGGGCACATGTTCTTGATACTTATTTTACTGTTACATGGCTTTAATATGCATTCCAGATCGGCATATATTATGAACGGTGCCTTAACTTTGTTCCTGAAATTTTTAAATTTTAAAATATTATTTTCCAGTGTTGGCATTGTAATTTTACAATCGCTTACTTTTCCACAATCTATCGCGTGCTTATCCAAACGTTCTTGACTATAAAAGTAGTTAAGGCACCGATCACAAAAATATTTTTTACTATGATGAATACTTAATTGGTTTGATACCAACCTGGAAAGATCTTTTATCCATACATAATGATACTGATGCTGCATCATGATTGTCTTGTATCAAAAGCAGATTCACATGTTTTGGGTGCTCAGTATTTTTCGTTAGGCGGCAAGGTCTCACGTCAAATTCTTTTTTTGTTTTTTCCAATATGTAAACATTAATGGATATATTAGTTTGCAACTCAAAACGTGCAATCTGCTTTATGGTCATCGGCATAGTGATATCTTTTAAATTTAAAACTGTAGAATAATGTGAATATGTTGAAAGTCGATCAGAATGTTGTGTATGGTGTACAGGATAAAGTGCTGATGTTACCGCCCAAGCGAAGCATGCGTCGTCCTTGTTCTTCACATTGACACATACCTTTTTTCGCTTGATGCATTCAGGAAGCTCGATGTAGGAGGAACCAGGATAGAGTAGTTCGAACTTGTTGATGTTCACAACTAAGTGAACTGCACCATTATAGGCTCCTTAACGTGGACGGTGAACCATTCCTTGAGTTCAGTATCGCGATAAATCAGAGCGTTCTTACTGTTCATGTATTTGTTCTCTGTGATTTCTTTGTCTCCTTTTTTGAGAACAAATTCACCACAGAGAACTGCGTTGATTTTTAACGCCTCTTCATTCTTCAAACTGTTTTTAACACGCCTCTGGAAGAGTACTGATGCATCCTCCAGAAATGCAGCTGCATCCTTGTGCTGTAAATTAACAATGATTCCTGTTCTGATACGGCTTTGGAATGCAGACTGCCCATCCTCCCACTTGACGCGATTCGAAACAGCTTGAGTGCTTAAACCTTGACCTCTTCGCTGTTTTGCCTTCAACATCGTACGACAGCTCGTGATGTTGCTGATGCATGCCCTAAGGTTTTGTTTGGTTGCGAGCGATAGACTCGCTGCATCAGTACTCCTGAGGAAAGCGTTTAAGATGCGTAGATGTTTGCTACAACGCTCTCAATATTGGTAGGATCGTTGCTAGCACTTTTCAGTGCTGTTTTCGCTTCGTTAACGTATTGTTTAGCTTGAGAATTCATTTTCTGCAACCAAACAAATACACATTAAAACTCTGACATTTGCTTTTAACAATAACTAGAAGCTTAATAAAGATGTCTGATTACAACAGAGGATTCTCACAAAGTGAATAGAAATTTATTTATTTAATTTTATCATAGGATTCACGAGGCGAACGATCATGTTCTTGAACACTGAATATGCAAAGTTATCAAAATTAATTAAAGCCTGTTATGCTCATATAGATTTTTTTTTGATTTATGAAATTGAATGTGATGATTCTATATGATTTCTCTCATCCGGAGACGTTCGGGGAACAGAACGATTCCGGATGAAATCGTCAACGGTTGACATCAGACTTGAATTAGAAAGAGAAAATGATTTATTTGTTCATAGTAGTATAACTGGCGGGATCCTGGGACACCTCGATGGCCTGTCCATCCGTAGTTTAGGGGTTGTTTTCGTTGCTGAAGAGGTGATTTAGGGGTGGTTCTTCGTGCACCTCTTTGGTTCTTGTACCTGAAGAAGTGTCGTCAATGACGTAATTTTACCGGAGGAGGTCGCAGAAGAATTGCGGCAATGACCAGAGGTGATTGCAGGGGAATTTTTTTTCTGCAGTTATGACGTCAGAGTTGCAGACCAGAGGTGTTCTTTGGAATTTTTTCTGCAATGACGTCAGAAGTGCGCACCTTGGTCGAGGTAAAAAAAATACTTACCTATTTAAACGGATGAAGTGGTCGTGGACGCGAGCGTAATCCGGGGGGGGGGCGGGGGTCAAGCGAGAGGTCAGGGGAGATAAAACGCTCGTTTTGAAACATGTTTATTTAGAGATAAAGTTTGCTAATTAACAATAAACATACTGATTAAAATAAATATTTTTATAGTCAGGAGGTGAGCGAAACATTGCGAGAGGTCAAGGAGAATTGATATAACGCTCGTTTGAAAATAATTTATTTGATAAACATTCTAAATGATACAGTTTAACGTTATAATTGTTTAGGACTTTCAAATATCTTTTCTTTACAGTATAATTTACTATTTTTATTGCTGTTATTTGGTTTCAATTTTATGAACTGTTTCTTTATTGTTGGTTCCTTTCTTATATCATTCTTCGAATGATTTTCTAGAGAATTTTTACAAAAGCAAAAATACATTTTACATATCTTATCATGTTAACGAATACCGCTTGATCCGAAACCGCTGAAAAAAAAATGAAACTGTTTCATAAGTTAATTTTTTTATATCCCCTTGGAAATGTATCGGTGAAAATGAAATTAATCATTCTTTTATCATCGAATGGGCTTAGGGCTACTTTTCTTTGTTCAATCGTGAACACTTCGTGTTTTTGCGGTCTGATTAAATGTTATTTCGTTTCTAGCGTGGAATTATTAAATAGAGTTTGATAATAGTCTTCGAACGAGATTGAACGAAGCGCTGAATTTTTCACACCTTTAGCTTTTTTAATTACAATATTATCTTCAACTTTTATTGAGTACATTTTTGATCTAATTCCGACGAATTCTAACATTAGTTTACCATTATTTTCATCTTTCATTAATCCTAAAACTTTCTTATTCCGAAGAGGTATTTGATATCTGTTATCTGGTGAATAATCTGATGTATCAAATTTTGAAATGTCTTGTTTGATATGATCGTAAATGTCTTCGACGAAAAAGTGGTAAATTAAAGAATCCGTATCGGTATAAAGTAATTTAGCGTTGTCTTTGAATTTCTTTCTGATATAATTTGCTACCTACCTGTGCCGAAAGGTAGAAATTTAACACCGGTGCGAAATTAATCCGGTGTCACCAGCAGCTTCAGTGGGACGGGAGCGGGTTCACATCCAAAACGCGAAGGCCAACTCAAAATAGGCGCCACTTAATTTTTTTGAAGGGTAATCGCGTAAAAATTAAGAAAAACACGATACGTCCAGAGCATGAACACAGGTTTATTGAATAGTTCAACAAAGATAATCGATTAAATCAATTGGTCAACATCAAATCAAATATTAATCAGCAATTCCTAACTATTCGGATCCAAAATTTGTACAAAACTAAAATTCACTTACGCTAATGCAGATGTAAACGTCCGATAGGTTACGTTTTGAAAGTGTATCGCAAGATAACAATATCAATTCCTCCGAGACGGAGTTTACTTCGCGAGGATACGCAAAATTACGTGCACAAGAGCGACCACATCATAACCACCGTAAAACAAAGTTAAGGCGAGTATACATCTGAGGCGAGGCAAGGCGAGGCGCGGCGTTTGCCTCGTTCGGAGAAACAAATCCAAAAACATTCTACAAATTCTATTAGCACGAGGCAGTGTTCCGGCCATTCGCCCCACATGGCTCTCTATTTGTACCAGTTTCTCTGGTGGTGAACATGTCCTCAAATACGGTCTTAGTGGCCAGTGTTTCATTTGTGCTGATGTGTTTGTAAAAAAAAGAAAGAAGAAAAAGGCGCTGGTGGAAAACTGGAATTTATAAGGGAGATCCTCGGGGAAACATACTTTTACAACAAATGACGGAAGAAGAAAGGGGACATTTTAAAAATTTTACAAGGATGTCTTTCGAGGATTTCGATTTTCTGCTGAAATCAATTGGTGATAAAATTAGCAGACAGGACACACATTTTCGCAAAGCTGTTTGGACTAAAGACAGATTAGCGATAACGCTAAGATACTTGGCGACAGGAGATTCATACACTAGTTTACAGTATCTTTTTGGCGTATCGAAACAACTTATATCACGAATAGTACCAGAAGTTTGCGAGGCATTGATTGAAACACTGATTGGAAACATCAAGTTATGTTTATTGGTTAATAACGTGCTTTCAAATGAATTGCTAATTAATGTTGACTGTGATTTTTTATATAAACTTGACTACATGCAAAACTAGAGTAAGAGGACAGTTCGATAACTTTATAAACTCAAACACTTAATTTATACACTTTAGTGTCAGCATTTCAAATCTTTAAAATCAGTCTACTTTAATTAGCAATTTATTTGAATGAACAGTATTATTGGTTAGACCATGATCTACTAAGTTTCACAGACGTCTCTTATTCGGCATTCGCAATCTGTTTAATATAAATTTTCTTCGTTTTGTCGAATCTTTTCAAGAATACATGTGGTCAATTATCAGATATAGGAAATTCATATCCGTTTCTGATTTTTGGGTAAGTAGCGTTGGTCAGACATAAGAACAATGAAATATCCAAAAGTAAAAAAATAGTAGTATTACTTAAGTGATCGAACAGATAACAAAAATAAATTACAAAGTACTATCAACGCTGAATGAAGTATAAATATGTGAAATGCCAGTCATTGAATCATTCGATTCGCCTGATGGTAACGGTTGATCTAGCTGGGTTGATGTTGATGGAACCTGTGACAGGGTGGTAAACGTTTTTTTGCATTAGCGATGAGGTTGGGGATGAGGATAAATAATGTTGAGATGCATGTAGAGATTGAACATTTAGGGGTGCGATAGTTAACAGTCTATTGTCGTTGCCCTCGTTGATTTCAGTTTGAAAAATGAGGTTATGTATTTGATGTTGCAATATCGCACGCGTACGAGATCCCATGTTCCTCGGTTTTTCTGCAATGTAATCTCCAAACATTCCACACTCATCCTTCTTTTCACCCTGAGTAGCCACGGTTGATTTTAAAATCTTATAAGCTTCATTTATCCGTGGATCCTCCCATCGTCGTTTTGTAGGAATCTTCTTTGGTGATAAAAATGTTTTCCTTGGAGATTTACGATCTTGCGGGGTAACGTCTTTGTCATGGGTTTCATTGCTGCTTTCTTCAGGTTGTTCAAAATTTTCTTCTTGGGAATTATCTTCAGTTTCTGTTGATGGTTGGCTCTGAAAAAGTAAAACACTTAGTTGAAGGAACCTTCTGCATTTTGTCAGCTTGATGTATTATTAATTATTATGCCTATACATTTATCAACACACTCCTAACCGATATTGGTTTATAACTTGCATACATACTACATAGATCAAATTCTCGTGGAGAATTTAAAAAAAATTTCCAAACGTGTGTCCACATAGCTGACAGATGCAGAAGGTCGTGGAAGAAACAAATAGTTTAAGTTAATTATAATTAAATTTTAAGAAATAATATTATTAACGAAAATTCTAATTTCCAAATGCCTTTAAGTGTTGAAGAATGGATGCAAATTTCAAATGAATTTAAGAACAAATGGAATTTTCCCCACGCTGTGGGAGCGCTCGACGGGAAGCATGTTTTGTTACAATGCCCTTTCAACAGTGGCAGTAAATTCTACAACTACAAATCCACGTTTAGTATTGTCCTTATGGCCCTTGTTGACGCTAATTATAATTTCATCTTCGTTGATATTGGTTGCCAAGGAAGTGTTTCTGATGGTGGCGTTTTCAGAAACTGTCAATTGTTCAAAGACTTGGATAAAAAGAAGTTGAATTTACCTGCTTCATCACAACTACCAGAAAGATCTGAAATGGTACCCTATTTTTGTGTAGCAGATGATGCTTTTCCGCTTTCAGAAAACATCATGAAATGCTATTCTGGATTGCACCCTAAAGGTTCCAAAGAACGCATATTTAATTACCGGCTGTGCAGAGCACGCCGTGTGGTTGAAAACGCTTTCGGAATACTCTCAGCTGTGTTCCGAGTTCCGAGTATTGAGGAAACCAATGTTATTGGAACCGGAAACTGCTAAACTGGTAACCATGACTACAATCTGTCTTCATAATTTTTTGAGAAAAAGTGAAACGTCTACAAATATTTACACACCGCAAGGGACCTTGGATAGAGAAGTTCACGGACAATTAATTCCAGGATCATGGAGAAATGATAACGAAGCTACGTCTCTAATTCCCTTAAGAAATCTTCCACGTAAGCCATCGCTCTCTGCACAGGATGTAAGAGCTGAATTGACAGAATATTTTATGTCAAATGGAGCTGTTTCTTGGCAAAATTCATAAAAATTGTAGTACCTACATTACTTATATGCAGCATAAAGATGTAATATGTACCTATCGTATATACATGATGTATAACAATAATAATTATTATAATAAATAATATAATGTGCAGGTTTTTTTTGTTATTACACATGAGTCCATTAGATGCAAAACTACATATTTCGCACATCGGCAACAACACTGTCATAAGTCAAAAAAAAATCTAATTTGTGATTTCTATGAATTCTTATGGGAAAACATTTGTACTTTTAGGATTCATGGAAATCACAAATTAGATTTTTTTTTGACTTATGACAGTGTTGCTGCCGAGGTGCGATTTGTCCTATTAGGGCCAGTTGTACAATTACGGTTTAAGTTTAAGCGTTAGCATCAATTGTAAAGACAATTGTTTTCACAGAAACAAAGCGAAGCTTAAAGTTAAGCCATAATTGTACAATTGGCCTTTACTCAAAAATTGGGCCTTATGTTTATGTGTATGCTTTGTTTTATTTATATGAAAACATACAATGCACTCATACTATAGACAATAAAGTAAATAATTGAACTCACAGACAAAGTTTCTTCAATTTTCTCTGGATCATCTAAGAACTTCATACTCTCCCAAGCAAACCATTTCGAAAGGTAAATATCTTTTCGTCCTGGAATTTTTTTTAATTTACTAATTTTCACGTCGTACATTGAAGTATTTGTACGTAAAAATAATATTTGCTAATACCTACTTTTTCCTGTCCCTGTGCTCTTAACCATACGATTTTTCTCCCTCCTACGAGATCCCCGCAGACTTTCCATTTTTTTTTTAAGAACACTGACATCTTCATCTACGATAGCACCAACTTCTCTCCACGCATCTTCTTTCTTTAGTGTGTTGAAGTACAATTTGTCCTCTTTATTCCATAATATTGGCCTGGCCTCATATGCTTTGATGAAAATTAAGGTTTTTTCCTGATCCCAATTAATTTTTATTTAAGCTACAGCAAAGTATAGTACCTACTGTACCTTCTACACAACGTAAATTCTAGTAAATAACGAAACTGTTGAAAAGTCAAAGTGCAATGGACGACGCGAGGTGAGGCGAGGCAATGATTGTCAATACGCAGTCCACATTGAGGTCCATCTGAGGCAGAATTCTCTTTGATGTACCGACTCAGAACGGATGGGATCCGAACAGCCTCAGCTGTGCGCCGAGGCTGTTCGTCTTGCCTCGAATGTACGTCTACATGTGAATGCTCATACGTCCTCGCCTTGCCTCGCCTCATATGTACACCCGGCTTTAACCTTTCTACTGTCTATGGGTACGCCTGGACCCATTCACTAAATTTAAATTATCATATATTTGTTGTAAATAATCTAAGGATGTTATGACTCTATGTTATCCTCGAGTTAATCATTTTACACAGAATAACGACTTTGTGTACAAGAAAATGTTTGTACTATTTGTTTAAATTTAAAACAGCACATTCTTTGTCTATGGGTACACTCTGTCACGTGAAATCGTTGTAACAAAACTATTGCCTTAGGAGATAAACTACGGCAACCACTTGTGCGTGGTAGCAATTGACAGACGGGAGCTAAAGAAATCGGTCGGGCTCAGCGAAATCGGTCGGACTTACCTGAGACGATCTTAAATAGTGGTAACGTCTAATATCCCTGCAGCTCAATGAAGACGGGCGTGAGTAAACTACGTTACGCACAAGTGTACGTCGCCGAAATGGGCGGGATAACCCAGATGTTAAATAAACTCGGAGAAGGGGGCGCCACCTAGCTTGTAGCGACGTTACCGTAAGAGTATAGGTCAACGCTAGGGGTAGACCTATTAAAGTCACCCTGTATAATCCGACGCTGAATGATTTGCTGATGCACGGATAAATTAACCAGAAAATAAGAAGGCACAAAAACGCTTTAACAATAATCTTTAATATCGTGATAAATGGTAGGCGACATATCACAATTCTCCTTATAAAATGGAGAGCCATAAAAAAGGCGAACGGCCCATTTAAAATTAAAAATATGTACAACACCGAAAAATCTGCCCGCTCGCGTATGGTACCAATCGCAAACTTCACAGAGCAATAACAAAATTAAAACTTTCATCAAAATCAATGAAAGAGAAAACGTGGCAAGAAAAACGTTACTTTAAGAGTAAAAGTGACAACACAATCGAGATTATTCGCAGAAGGCGATCACTATTAAAAAGGTTTTCAAAGGTTACACCATAATTACTAAGTAAAATGCAAGCCAGAGGGGCTGCCAAAAATAACCCTGAAAAATTGCGCCACTTCAACAAGTCTAAATTAAAATTTAATTGTAGCCAAGGGCGTGGCACTATACCGGGGAAAATTCTCGTAAAAATCTGTCTGTCGGACGAGATGCGAAGCAACGATAAGCAAATGGATCATACCCTTATCCTGGACATCCTACCCTGTAGTCGGTTACCACGAAGTCCTTCGGTCCTATGGCAAGACCTACGGCGACCGAGGGGTGGAGGGCGGAAGCTCAAGGGCGGATGCGGAACGATCCCAAGGCGGGGGGAGACTCGGTACGAGTAGTGCGTGCGAACGAATTTCCAAAGTCCGGAGCCAGCTCGTAAATGGACGATTACGAGCCTGACAAACAGCAATCACCAACAGCGATCGAGGGGGGATCTCTAATATCAAATCCGAAAACGTCGGGACTAAACGAGCCCGAAAAAAAATTAACGCCTGACCAGTTTTATCCTCCGAAGAGCGTCGTTCAACCACCAAAACCAGAACGCACAAACACGACAACCGGTCAAGACGAGAGATCCACCACAAGTGAAACAAAATGCCGGCCGCGCGTATCCGCTTGCAGCGAAAACCCAGAATACAAACCCACTAGATGCTACACGGGCGATCATGGCTTCACCGCAGCCGACAAAATAGTCGTAAAAAAAGAAAATCACGCTACTAGAGAAAAATTACGTAACAACTCGTACCCGTATGTGTTTTACTACGAGCAAAACTTTGAAGAGGGCACCATCGTTCTGAGAATTCTTTTGGTTAGCGAATGTAATGCTTCCTTTGACTTTGCAGTTGAAGCTGTCTTTGTTTTATTACGAGCAAAACTTTGAAGAGGGCACCATTGTGAGAATTGTTTTGGTTAGCGAATGTAATGTTTCCTTTGACTTTGCAGTTGCAGCTGTCTTCGTTTTGGTGAATCAGTTGTCTTTAGCTTTTTAGACAGAAATGTTGTAAACTCATTTGAGAACGATATTGTTTCGATTTTGTTTTGTGTGAACTTTTATTGGTTTTATAAGTGTATATACAAATATTTTGCAAAATGGCGTCCTATAGACGGGGACTTACAGACGACCAATTACGAAAGATTATAGAGGAGGAATTTGAAGAAGATGAATTGGAAAATTTTGAACTCGATAAAAGTGATGATGACGATGAAGAACGAGTTGTGGAAGAAAATATGACTGACGAAGAAGATAATATATCTACAGTGGATACCCTTCAAGATGAAATAGAGATTTCTGAAAATGAAACCGAAATGGAAATTATCAATCAAGAAAATTTACAGTTTACTGCACGCGATGAAACTGTGTGGTATAAAAATCCACCACCGCAATCACGTACTAGGTAAAATCTATATTGAAATGTTTCTATTAGTTTACATCTTGCCTATTCCTTATGTTTTTTAGGTCCACGAATATACTAAATACGGGGCCAGGTCTCACAACGTATGCTAAGCAACGAACTACTAATTCGCCAATATCATCAATGAAATTGTTTCTTACTGATGAAATGATCCATCTCATTTTGTTAGAAACTAATAGGGAACGTAGTCGTGTGTGTTCTGAAAAAAAGATACAAGTAAAAGAAATTTCATTAGAAGAAGTAGAAGCTTTTATTAAGTACAGATTTCATGATTATGAAATAAGCTGCATGTTTTTGTGAAGGTTTACTACTTCTGGCTGGTGTACATAAAGGCGCTGGAGAATCTCTGAATGAACTTTGGAGTGCTATTGATGGTAGACCTATATTCAAAGCTACAATGTCTCTCAAGAGATTTTGTAACATAAGTCGCTTTTTGAGGTTTGATAACAAAGAAGATAGGCCTTTTCGTCGAAGGTACGACAAATTAGCACCGATTAGAGACTTTCTTGATTTATTTGTAGCTCAACTGCCTAAAATGTTTATACCTTATGAAAATATTACTGTCGATGAACAGCTAGTACCATTCCGTGGTAAATGTCCATTTAGACGGTATATTCCCACCAAACCACGTAGAAAATATGGGATCAAATTATGGCTTTTGTCTGATGTGAAAACTGCTTACGTGTATTGTGCTGAAGTTTATACAGCAAAAGCAGTAAATCAGCCTCGTGAAGTCAATCAAGCAGAAATGTGGTTTTGCGACTTGTAAAAAATCTCGAAAATTCTGGTCGAAACATAACAACCGACAATTTTTTTACTGATTACCACCTGGCTACTGAATTACTAAAACGTAAATTAACACTCGTTGGGACGTTACGGAAGAATAAAAGTTTTATTCCAGTAGAGTTCCAACCAAATAAAAAGAGAGAAGTCTTTTCATCCATTTTTGGATTCCAAAAAAATATGACCCTAGTGTCATATGTTCCAAAAAAAAATAAAGCGGTGCTATTTCTGTCTTCAATGATATCTTCCCAAGAACATAAGAAACCTAATTATAACAAGACTAAAGGAGGAGTGGACACTACTGACAAACTAGCATCAGCTTATACTTGTAAGAGAGGGACAAGAAGGTGGCCCGTGTGTTTGTTTTGCAACATTCTAGATTTGGCAGCAATTAACGCATATGTAGTCCACATGCATGTCAATCCGCAGTATAATGTAAATAAATTGTATAAAAGGCGCCTTTTTCTAAAAGAATTGGGTTATAAATTAACTGAAAAATGTAGAAGCATTCGAATGGAAAGCAATATCCCACAGAAAGTTAAAATAAATTTGCACGCAGTAGTTGGCACAAGTGGAAATGTCGAAGACACTTTGAAACGTGGTCGATGCAAGGACTGTGGCTGGAAAAAGGATCGAAAATCCCGAACCAAATGTCAATCATGTAAATGTTTTGTTTGTCCAGAACACCTAAATACTTATTGTAAAAGTTGTATTGAATAAAATAACCTGAATGACAATAAAATGTCTTTACTTTCGAATTTTTGTATGCTTTCACAGCTTTTATACATGTATTGTAAAATAAATTTCTATATTTAAAATAGACGTTTTACTTATTTCTTTATATTAAAGTGTGTATATACCTTCGATTTATGCAAGTATTTAACAATAATAATTTTTAATTTAAACAAGTCAGCCATGGGTCCAGACGTACCCATGGACAAAGAACGCAACATATGCCGTAGGAGAGTAGGAAGGTTAAATAAACATAACTATCCGACCTGATTACGCAGCGTCCATACGTCCGTCGAGTCAAGAATGTTCCACCGTTGCGGGGGCGACCAGCGGCGTCGTCGCTGCTTCGCGGACTATCGGACTTCTTGAGATGGGTTTACCGGCCCGTGCACTGGCGCCGGTATTATACTAAGGGTGGTATGACGTTCCAAAAATAAAGTCGTACGAACGGAAAAGCCTAAAGGGGAGCGAAACGAACGTGAACCACAAGATTATGCAAAACGATGGAGTAAATCTTACCTAAGTCAGAATAGGACGTAGGCTGAACACGAGTTGCCACACGGTCAACTCCTTCGTACAGGCGAATCTAGCAGAAACGGACAGCAGCCGTAAAAATCTATTCTCACCCTTCTGGTAGAAAATAGAGCGGAAACTTAGAAAATGAACGACGTGATTCTCCCGACGATTAGGAACACAATGCATTGTCCGCCGTTTTGCAGAATTGAGAAGGGTAGAAAACGGCATAAAATGAGATGAACGATGGTCTGTTTGAATCGTACCAATAACATAAAAATGTGACATTAGCGGAAACCAATCAAAATAAAGGGCAAGGGTTACGGAAACACGCATCGGTTTTTGGAGTTGAGATTTTAAAGCAAAAGAAAATCGACCACCTGTTGTCGTTCGCACCATGAAGTAGTATGCCTTAAATTGCCAAATAATCGCAACGTAGAAATAATTTCAACCTCAAGAAAGGGTTGGACTAATTTTAAATAATGGACTTGTTCTTCTAATCTAAAGTTTTTAGCGAAATGCATGTCAAATGAAATGATTTGGGGAAAATTACGCAAACAAGGAACCGTAAATTCCAGCGCGTAGTATGGGAAACAGATTGAGGCGCGCTAAAAATAACTCACAGCGGCAGAATATGTACGATACAGGGTGTGTCAATACACAGGCGGAAAAATAAACTATAACAATCGTAACGAAAATCATAAAGAAACGTTTTGGAAAGATCTAGTATAGTGAAGCCTACGTATATAGGTTTGTTAAATTTAATATCTAGTCGTTTCATTTGAATGACCATGTCGTTATCGAAAGTGGTACAACTATGGAAATTTGGTTTCGATATGTAATATTTTGCTCCGTAACGTCCTTCCCATTTAGTCACCAGTTTTACATCTTTATATTTTCTAACGTTTTCCATAGTTTTGCCGAACACTGAATTGTTCATTAGTTTATAGAAATTTTTCTCAAAGTCATTTTTACTTTTTTTACGTAAATCATTATTTAAATTTATGTACGATTTCATCCAATTTGACTGTTTACATTTTAATACTCTTAATACTCTCTCAACCTTCAATTCTAATTGGATAGCCTGTTTTAAATTTCTATAATGTATAATATATTGTTTTTTTATCAAATAAAGTTGTTAATAGTTTGGGAATTTTTGAAGATGAAGATGGTGGTATTAAACGTTCGGGGCAAAGTGGTAAATCTTTATGATCTTCAAATATTTCTTCGAGATAGCCCAAGTCACATTCCAGAATGTAACCAAATTCAGCATCATCCGATACGTTCATAATATCTACCGAATAAGGATCGACCCATTCAAACTGGACAAAAGGTAAAGGTAAGCACATAGCTGTGCCGTACAAGTTATTAACGTCGTAATACATTAAATATGACGACGGTTCATCGACGTTAAAATCGCTCATGTAGTTGTTATTTCCTTTACCGTAACGATTTGAACATTGAGAAACTCCACCTCTGATACCTTTTTCGATAAACATTAACATATCCATGTCTGTTAATAATTCCAAGGTAATGGAAGTTGTCTTCAACATGATGTCGAAAGCTAAACCGGGTGCTGTATAATAATGTAAAGCATCCAACTGATAAGTTTGCAAACATGTGTTCTAAATTTTTCAAAGATATCTGCTAACAGCAAACGTCCGTTTTCAAATACAGTTCTGCATATTCTTGTAAATTTTTTATATTGAACGTATTCCATACGTTCAAGGCATTTGAAAATTAATTCTTGATTATTCTCTAAATATGATGAAAGTTTATCTAAACTGCTGGGCATGAATCGAAAAGAATCCAAAAATCTAAAATTAATTTTAGAGTTTGAAATATATTTGGAAAATGAAATATATTTTTCCTTATTAATCGGTAATAAATTAATTTTGCCTGGAATTTGTGTAGCTAACGCTTTTATTAAAAAATGTCTGTCATAGCCTGACATATTGTGAAAAATTACAGGTATCGCGTTACTGGTTTTATAGTTTAAATTGCATGCTTGATGACTACTCCCACGGTACTTCCCTGTAAAATGTGAATGATCGCGTACTTTAATATCGCTAAAATTATTGAACGGTTTTAAACAGATGTGACGATGCGTGGCATTTTGAAATTCATGCTCTTGTTCTACCGTTAATTGTCCACACGGTTCCACCTTTGATAAAATATCGTTAATTTCTAAACCTATTTTTTCTAATTCACTGACAAACCAACTTACACAATCTTTTCCGGTGTGCAATCTGAATCTTGAATGTGAAGGATTATATGAACGTACCAGAAAATATGCTACAGAAAATGGTTCATGTTTTTGATATTTTATATTTTTACTAGAAGTTTTTAGATCACCAAATTTTCTAAGTATGCATTCTAAGTCTGCATAGGTGAAGTAGAAATAGTGAAGTAGACCGGATACATTTTTTATTAATGCAAAATGAAACGTTGTTTTTGAATTTATATTGATTTCGTCGTCGTCATCATCATTTTCTTCACAAGGTATCATTAATAAATTAATTCGTTTTATAAATTCAAACTTACTTAAAGAAACTGGTAATACGTCTCTTTTTTCTATTGTAAATATATTAATCGAAAGTTCGTTCAGTACTTCAAATTTCTTAATATCTTTTAAACTAATGGGAAAATTAATGCCATCAAATTTTAAAACATTTGAAAAATGTGCATAAGACGAAACGCGTTCAGATTTTTTATGTTCAGGTGCAGGATGTAAGGCTGCCACGATTGACCAAAGAAAACAATATTCATCATTATTTTGTACATTTAAAACAGACTTTTTATTTTGAATAAATTTAGGTATTTCAACGTATTGCTGTGTTATTTCCTTTCCTAGGATTTAATAAATTTAAATGAAAAGGATACACACGTGAAATAATTGCGCCCCAGCACAACTATTTTCCGACTTATAATTCTTATGAGGCAGCGGCATTGTTGCTATTTGCTTTCGCGACACGAATTATAAGTCGGAAAATAGTTGTGCTGGGGCGCAATTATTTCACATGTTTGCTTTCACGCGCTAAGCGTGCGTATATCTTGTTGGTCGTCGGGGTTGCAGTGGAGTTCTCGGGCTACTGTTCTGCTGATGAGGCCCCAATTAGGGCCGAAATAGCTATACAGAATATGCTCGGGGGCCCCATTGCGATCCTGACGCCTCGCAACCAACATTTACAGGATACACACGCTGAATTTGTTTTATTTTGATAAGTGATTTTTCTTTCGGCTGGTGGTGTCACATTTCTATCATAGTTGTATATAACAGGGTCCTTTAGAGTTCTAAAAATTAAACTTTCTTTAAGATTTTTCTTGTACTTATATTTTTAATTTGTTAAATGCAGAGTTTACATAACCTAGAACACGATCCTTTGAGTCTCGACTCACCAAGTACTGCCAATTGGTTGAAGGGCAAATTCCAAGAGCTCTTTGGGGATGACTCGGACACCGAGGCCATGCCTGATTTCCTCACAACACCCGATAGGCCTGCCTTGTCGATGCCTGAGGTCCAGAGCACTTCGGTCAGGGAGGTTGGGTTGCCGGATTTTCAAACGCCTGCCCCGCTGCAGATGGAGGCTGCTGAGTTCGAGGAAGCCGTCAAAAAGCTTCCTCGTGAGTTCCTCAAGGACCGAAGAGGGAACAAGCGCCGATATCTGTTGCACCTTCCTGATGGGGGCAAAGTAAAGGTGCTCAAGGTGGAGGCACTTCGACTGGGACTGATTGCATGGCCTACAAGGAGCTGAATTAGTTGGTAGTACTTTGCATTGTATAGAATCACGATTTTTTTAGTTAATTTTGTTGAATTTTTGATTTTAATTTCTAATTTTGAGGTTAGGTTTTCTTTTGAGTTAGTTTTTGTGGGCTCATTTTAGTATATAAGTGGGGAAATTTTACCTGTAAATGGAAGTCTTCCTTGAGCAGTGACAGTGGTAACATCTTCTAGAATGGTAAAAGTTTTAAAATTTATTAATATTATTATTGTTGATTTTTGGTCATTTGCACTTGTAATTAACGTGTCGTATACAGGTCAGCCTGGTTGTCATATCTGATACGTCAAAGATTCGTTCTGAGGAAACACAACATGGAATAATTACGTGTTGGTTTACGAAGTTAATGCCTGACACTAACACAACATCTTTGTTTTAATCGGCACATAATAATTCAACAAACCACTGTATACAAGCCACATAGTCAATTTACACAACGACACAATAACGTTTCATTGCATTCAATAATTTCTAGAATTCTGAGGGACTCGAATGAGGGTTTTTACCTTAACGGTCTCTGAGGATAACAGATCTGTTTGTTCTTGATGAATGCGGGATTGAGTTTATCAATTCCAATTCGTTGTGACAAATTAAATTATAATTTTATGTACGTGTCGCAACCTATGATTATTTTTGGTTATGTTTATATTTGCGTTGACGTTTACTGTTCAATATTGCCAACACAACAATTAAATAAATTTGTTATTAAAAATATTTTTTTCACTTACCCATTTCACCACGTTGCTCATAAACTCAACAACAATTCAATAAATGCCTTGCTATTTTAAAATTACTTCATTGCCTAGGAACCCCGAGCAGTGTTGTAACGTGTCTAATAATTAAAACAATAGGCCCTGAGATTTCATTTATTTCTAAAAGGTATATGCTAAATACCACAGCAGTATGTTGAAATACCACCATTAATAGGTGCATAATTATTAATGTTAATTTTTAACTGTAAAATTTCATATGAAGCCCAGCCGCTGTCTCTCTTGAAACTCTTCTAATTTTGATAAAATTTTATTTTTAACGTTTGCTTCATACCATTCTTTTAAGTTTGTAGAGTGATGTATTGCTTGATTTCTAGTACTAAAATGTTTCATGTCGGTTTCATTGTTTTGAGGTTTGATAAAATTAGCTAAAAATATTACGTTTACTTTTAAAATATATCTCGATAATTCTTTCTTAATTCTATAGTAAAAATGTTTAAAAGATTTTTGTAAAAATAAATTTGGATCTTTAATGCTTAAATTAATTATTGCTCCGGTCCTTAGTCTATTTTTAAAACACGATTCTAAATCCTGCCAGACCAAAGTTTTTCTTTTTTGTTTTCTTTTTTCTCTCAGTCCTTGTTTAAGAATTTCTCTATAATTCAATAAAAGCGATAAATATGACTCAAGTTTGGCCTAATTTGGAACTTTGTTATTGTTAAGTTTTAAATATTTTTTAGTTAAAAAAATAGTTTTCCTAATGAACTTCAACCACTTCACGAAATCTTTTTTTGTCTTAACTAACTTACCAACAGTTTCAATTTTATTCACAATTTCACCCAACGATATTTTTATACTGGTATCTCTTGCAATGGTAAACAACATTTCAAAGATTTGCGCAATCATACTGTTTACTTTCAATATATTTGCATCATAATCTGCAATTTCAGGAAATAAATTATAAAAATGTACACGTGTTGTTATTGTAATCGAGCTGTTTATTGCATCATGCAATTTGTAGAAAATTTCTGTTTACTTAAAATTATTTGATTAATTATGCATTATCGTGGTGTTTATAAAAATAACATTTCAACATATTTGCATCATAAAGTGCAATTTCTAGAAAATAAATTATAAAAATGTACACAAGTTGTTATTGCAGTTGCACTGTCTGTAAAAAATTTCTGTTTACTTCAAAATTGTTTGATTAATTATGCATTTCTTACATTCTAATTTATTCAACTAGTTTCATATAAATATAGAACCGTTTTCACCGAGAGATCACAGTAGTAAAGAAGATATCGACGAAAATGGCAAGTGTACCGAGCACAATAGTTATACAAACGAATGATGTGGGCGAGTTACCGCAAAAAATGTTGCTTGTCATATGCAAGCAGCTATTCTGTTAAGATAGATTATTAATTTTCTTTTGTACTTATGTTAATAAATTTTTTTATTAATAGGTTTGGATTGAAGACGGTGCAACCGCGAGGGATCGATCAGGTAGCGGTTACGTTGACATATTTGCCCAAGAAGGAAACTCTGGAAAGAAAATTTGGCAACTTTAGAAAACGATGAGGAAGTAGAAGTATTTCATAAGGCGTTGTCTAAATTTAATTTCAACGCCGTCAAAGAAGAAGAAGAAGAAGATGATGAGTTTATGATCGAGGAGGGGCCATCTCAAACGAAAAGGAGAAGAATTAAATGGACAACTGAGCAACCGCGGAAGAAGTGTAAAGCAGAATCATCGTTAACAACAACAACGACAATGATGCCAGAGTTGTTAGAAGCAGTTTACGATGATGACGCCGATTTGTTTGGCTCTCAAAAATTTCATTTAGAAATAAGATAATATGTTGTTTTTTGTAATATATATATATATATATATATATTATAAAGGAAAGGTTACGCCAGGAAAATACAATCATATAAAGGGTAATTAATGGCTTAACTGGCAAGGAAAAGTAACTGCCGACGTACGTTTCGGTCTTATTAGACCTCATCAGGACAGTATAACCAAGGTGTAAGGTGTTGACACTTGGAGATAAACAACAACAAATGAAGCAACCGACCAGGAGACCGAATGCACATTTGTTACAACCACTAGGAAGACCCCCATTTCGGGAGAAACTTCCAGTATAGCAACGGAGGCAAACAAGGTCAACCTGCGTTACTTCAAGAAAGCCAAGAATATAAATTATAAAGGAAAGGTTACGCCAGGAAAATACAATCATATAAAGGGTAATTAATGGCTTAACTGGCAAGGAAAAGTAACTGCCGACGTACGTTTCGGTCTTATTAGACCTCATCAGGACAGTATAACCAAGGTGTAAGGTGTTGACACTTGGAGATAAACAACAACAAATGAAGCAACCGACCAGGAGACCGAATGCACATTTGTTACAACCACTAGGAAGACCCCCATTTCGGGAGAAACTTCCAGTATAGCAACGGAGGCAAACAAGGTCAACCTGCGTTACTTCAAGAAAGCCAAGAATATAAATTATAAAGGAAAGGTTACGCCAGGAAAATACAATCATATAAAGGGTAATTAATGGCTTAACTGGCAAGGAAAAGTAACTGCCGACGTACGTTTCGGTCTTATTAGACCTCATCAGGACAGTATAACCAAGGTGTAAGGTGTTGACACTTGGAGATAAACAACAACAAATGAAGCAACCGACCAGGAGACCGAATGCACATTTGTTACAACCACTAGGAAGACCCCCATTTCGGGAGAAACTTCCAGTATAGCAACGGAGGCAAACAAAGGTCAACCTGCGTTACTTCAAGAAAGCCAAGAATATAAATTATAAAGGAAAGGTTACGCCAGGAAAATACAATCATATAAAAGGGTAATTAATGGCTTAACTGGCAAGGAAAAGTAACTGCCGACGTACGTTTCGGTCTTATTAGACCTCATCAGGACAGTATAACCAAGGTGTAAGGTGTTGACACGTTGAGATAAACAACAACAAATGAAGCAACCGACCAGGAGACCGAATGCACATTTGTTACAACCACTAGGAAGACCCCCATTTCGGGAGAAACTTCCAGTATAGCAACGGAGGCAAACAAGGTCAACCTGCGTTACTTCAAGAAAGCCAAGAATATAAATTATAAAGGAAAGGTTACGCCAGGAAAATACAATCATATAAAGGGTAATTAATGGCTTAACTGGCAAGGAAAAGTAACTGCCGACGTACGTTTCGGTCTTATTAGACCTCATCAGGACAGTATAACCAAGGTGTAAGGTGTTGACACTTGGAGATAAACAACAACAAATGAAGCAACCGACCAGGAGACCGAATGCACATTTGTTACAACCACTAGGAAGACCCCCATTTCGGGAGAAACTTCCAGTATAGCAACGGAGGCAAACAAGGTCAACCTGCGTTACTTCAAGAAAGCCAAGAATATAAATTATAAAGGAAAGGTTACGCCAGGAAAATACAATCATATAAAGGGTAATTAATGGCTTAACTGGCAAGGGAAAAGTAACTGCCGACGTACGTTTCGGTCTTATTAGACCTCATCAGGACAGTATAACCAAGGTGTAAGGTGTTGACACTTGAGATAAACAACAACAAATGAAGCAACCGACCAGGAGACCGAATGCACATTTGTTACAACCACTAGGAAGACCCCATTTCGGGAGAAACTTCCAGTATAGCAACGAGGCAAACAAGGTCAACCTGCGTTACTTCAAGAAAGCCAAGAATATAAATTATAAAAGGAAAGGTTACGCCAGGAAAATACAATCATATAAAAGGGTAATTAATGGCTTAACTGGCAAGGAAAAGTAACTGCCGACGTACGTTTCGGTCTTATTAGACCTCATCAGGACAGTATAACCAAGGTGTAAGGTGTTGACACTTGGAGATAAACAACAACAAATGAAGCAACCGACCAGGAGACCGAATGCACATTTGTTACAACCACTAGGAAGACCCCCATTTCAGGAGAAACTTCCAGTATAGCAACGGAGGCAAACAAGGTCAACCTGCGTTACTTCAAGAAAGCCAAGAATATAAATTATAAAGGAAAGGTTACGCCAGGAAAATACAATCATATAAAGGGTAATTAATGGCTTAACTGGCAAGGAAAAGTAACTGCCGACGTACGTTTCGGTCTTATTAGACCTCATCAGGACAGTATAACCAAGGTGTAAGGTGTTGACACTTGGAGATAAACAACAACAAATGAAGCAACCGACCAGGAGACCGAATGCACATTTGTTACAACCACTAGGAAGACCCCCATTTCGGGAGAAACTTCCAGTATAGCAACGAAGGCAAACAAGGTCAACCTGCGTTACTTCAAGAAAGCCAAGAATATAAATTATAAAGGAAAGGTTACGCCAGGAAAATACAATCATATAAAGGGTAATTAATGGCTTAACTGGCAAGGAAAAGTAACTGCCGACGTACGTTTCGGTCTTATTAGACCTCATCAGGACAGTATAACCAAGGTGTAAGGTGTTGACACTTGGAGATAAACAACAACAAATGAAGCAACCGACCAGGAGACCGAATGCACATTTGTTACAACCACTAGGAAGACCCCCATTTCGGGAGAAACTTCCAGTATAGCAACAGAGGCAAACAAGGTCAACCTGCGTTACTTCAAGAAAGCCAAGAATATAAATTACAACCTAGTGGTTGTAACAAATGTGCATTCGGTCTCCTGGTCGGTTGCTTCATTTGTTGTTGTTTATCTCCAAGTGTCAACACCTTACACCTTGGTTATACTGTCCTGATGAGGTCTAATAAGACCGAAACGTACGTCGGCAGTTACTTTTCCTTGCCAGTTAAGCCATTAATTACCCTTTATATGATTGTATTTTCCTGGCGTAACCTTTCCTTTATAATTTATATTCTTGGCTTTCTTGAAGTAACGCAGGTTGACCTTGTTTGCCTCCGTTGATACTGGAAGTTTCTCCAGAAATGGGGGTCTTCCTAGTGGTTGTAACAAATGTGCATTCGGTCTCCTGGTCGGTTGCTTCATTTGTTGTTGTTTATCTCCAAGTGTCAACACCTTACACCTTGGTTATACTGTCCTGATGAGGTCTAATAAGACCGAAACGTACGTCGGCAGTTACTTTTCCTTGCCAGTTGCCATTAATTACACTTTATATGATTGTATTTTCCTGGCGTAACCTTTCCTTTATAATTTATATTCTTGGCTTTCTTGAAGTAACGCAGGTTGACCTTGTTTGCCTCCGTTGCTATACTGGAAGTTACTACCGAAAGTGGGGTCTTCCTAGTGGTTGTAACAAATGTGCATTCGGTCTCCTGGTCGGTTGCTTCATTTGTTGTTGTTTATCTCCAAGTGTCAACACCTTACACCTTGGTTATACTGTCCTGATGAGGTCTAATAAGACCGAAACGTACGTCGGCAGTTACTTTTCCTTGCCAGTTAAGCCATTAATTACCCTTTATATGATTGTATTTTCCTGGCGTAACCTTTCCTTTATAATTTATATTCTTGGCTTTCTTGAAGTAACGCAGGTTGACCTTGTTTGCCTCCGTTGCTATACTGGAAGTTTCTCCCCACTTGGGGACTTCCTAGTGGTTGTAACAAATGTGCATTCGGTCTCCTGGTCGGTTGCTTCATTTGTTGTTGTTTATCTCCAAGTGTCAACACCTTACACCTTGGTTATACTGTCCTGATGAGGTCTAATAAGACCGAAACGTACGTCGGCAGTTACTTTTCCTTGCCAGTTAAGCCATTAATTACCCTTTATATGATTGTATTTTCCTGGCGTAACCTTTCCTTTATAATTTATATTCTTGGCTTTCTTGAAGTAACGCAGGTTGACCTTGTTTGCCTCCGTTGCTATACTGGAAGTTTCTCCCGAAATGGGGTCTTCCTAGTGGTTGTAACAAATGTGCATTCGGTCTCCTGGTCGGTTGCTTCATTTGTTGTTGTTTATCTCCAAGTGTCAACACCTTACACCTTGGTTATACTGTCCTGATGAGGTCTAATAAGACCGAAACGTACGTCGGCAGTTACTTTTCCTTGCCAGTTAAGCCATTAATTACCCTTTATATGATTGTATTTTCCTGGCGTAACCTTTCCTTTATAATTTATATTCTTGGCTTTCTTGAAGTAACGCAGGTTGACCTTGTTTGCCTCCGTTGCTATACTGGAAGTTTCTCCCGAAATGGGGGTCTTCCTAGTGGTTGTAACAAATGTGCATTCGGTCTCCTGGTCGGTTGCTTCATTTGTTGTTGTTTATCTCCAAGTGTCAACACCTTACACCTTGGTTATACTGTCCTGATGAGGTCTAATAAGACCGAAACGTACGTCGGCAGTTACTTTTCCTTGCCAGTTAAGCCATTAATTACCCTTTATATGATTGTATTTTCCTGGCGTAACCTTTCCTTTATAATTTATATTCTTGGCTTTCTTGAAGTAACGCAGGTTGACCTTGTTTGCCTCCGTTGCTATACTGGAAGTTTCTCCCGAAATGGGGGTCTTCCTAGTGGTTGTAACAAATGTGCATTCGGTCTCCTGGTCGGTTGCTTCATTTGTTGTTG
The DNA here is from genome assembly GCA_033060865.1 of Dorcus hopei. Classification (NCBI taxonomy): domain Eukaryota; kingdom Metazoa; phylum Arthropoda; class Insecta; order Coleoptera; family Lucanidae; genus Dorcus; species Dorcus hopei. The sequence continues at coordinate 61,126,050 of CM065426.1, read as the reverse complement.
TTTATCTCCAAGTGTCAACACCTTACACCTTGGTTATACTGTCCTGATGAGGTCTAATAAGACCGAAACGTACGTCGGCAGTTACTTTTTCTTGCCAGTTAAGCCATTAATTACCCTTTATATGATTGTATTTTCCTGGCGTAACCTTTCCTTTATAATTTATATTCTTGGCTTTCTTGAAGTAACGCAGGTTGACCTTGTTTGCCTCCGTTGCTATACTGGAAGTTTCTCCCGAAATGGGGGTCTTCCTAGTGGTTGTAACAAATGTGCATTCGGTCTCCTGGTCGGTTGCTTCATTTGTTGTTGTTTATCTCCAAGTGTCAACACCTTACACCTTGGTTATACTGTCCTGATGAGGTCTAATAAGACCGAAACGTACGTCGGCAGTTACTTTTCCTTGCCAGTTAAGCCATTAATTACCCTTTATATGATTGTATTTTCCTGGCGTAACCTTTCCTTTATAATTTATATTCTTGGCTTTCTTGAAGTAACGCAGGTTGACCTTGTTTGCCTCCGTTGCTATACTGGAAGTTTCTCCCGAAATGGGGGTCTTCCTAGTGGTTGTAACAAATGTGCATTCGGTCTCCTGGTCGGTTGCTTCATTTGTTGTTGTTTATCTGTTATTTAGACCTTACACCTTGGTTATACTGTCCTGATGAGGTCTAATAAGACCGAAACGTACGTCGGCAGTTACTTTTCCTTGCCAGTTAAGCCATTAATTACCCTTTATATGATTGTATTTTCCTGGCGTAACCTTTCCTTTATAATTTATATTCTTGGCTTTCTTGAAGTAACGCAGGTTGACCTTGTTTGCCTCCGTTGCTATACTGGAAGTTTCTCCCGAAATGGGGGTCTTCCTAGTGGTTGTAACAAATGTGCATTCGGTCTCCTGGTCGGTTGCTTCATTTGTTGTTGTTTATCTCCAAGTGTCAACACCTTACACCTTGGTTATACTGTCCTGATGAGGTCTAATAAGACCGAAACGTACGTCGGCAGTTACTTTTCCTTGCCAGTTAAGCCATTAATTACCCTTTATATGATTGTATTTTCCTGGCGTAACCTTTCCTTTATAATTTATATTCTTGGCTTTCTTGAAGTAACGCAGGTTGACCTTGTTTGCCTCCGTTGCTATACTGGAAGTTTCTCCCGAAATGGGGGTCTTCCTAGTGGTTGTAACAAATGTGCATTCGGTCTCCTGGTCGGTTGCTTCATTTGTTGTTGTTTATCTCCAAGTGTCAACACCTTACACCTTGGTTATACTGTCCTGATGAGGTCTAATAAGACCGAAACGTACGTCGGCAGTTACTTTTCCTTGCCAGTTAAGCCATTAATTACCCTTTATATATATATATATATATACAGGGTGCCCGTTTTTCGAGCCTAACCATGGGGATCTCAGTTATTTGAAGAGATACGAAGTCGGTTAAATTAGGGCAAAGTTGCGTATTTTTATGCTGATTAATGAGCTGAAAAGAAAATTCACATATCTTTTACGGTTTTCAAGATATTTGAAGAAAACGAAAAATCGTGATTTGCGTTTTCAATTTTTTTAACAAAAACCGTTAAAGATATGTAGTTCTAAGTTTGACATTATTAAGGCACTTTTTTACAAGGAATTTAATTCTGTCATCGCCTTTATCATTGCAACAAAATTTGCAGGAAAACGACATTCAACTTTTTTTTTCTTATGGGCGCCATCTTGAATTTTTATATTTTTAAATAATGTTTTCCTTTCTGATTACAATGATGTAGCACACTTTATGATTTATAGTTGCAATTTGGATAGAATACCAAATACGTCTTTTTGCAAAGAGCGCCTTGGAAAATAAAACAATAATTTTGTTTCTTAAAAATTTTTGACATTACAATTCAACTTGCCCTAAACACCGTTCATATTGCTGTTTATTGTTGTAACAAAATGTCATTTTTAAGTGAAGAAAAGCGGGATATGCTAAAAATTTATTATGCCTCTCATCGCAATGCTCAAATTTGTTTAGAAATGTATCTGCAACGTTTCCCAGAAAGACGGCAGCCAAGTTTGGGATATTTCCTTTCTCTTCATAGAAATTTAGGCGAATATGGTTCTTTTATTAAGCCTAGAGGAAAATATGGCAACAGGCCAGCTGAAAATGAAGACGAAATTTTGCAAGTGGTAAAACATATTTTCATAATATTGATTGTATGAAACAATTTATGTTAAATTTTCTAATAGTTTCAGGAAAATTCTTCAGCTTCCACCAAAGAAGTTGCGCAGCAGCTAAACATACCACATCAAAGGATATGGAGGGTACTTAAAAATCATAAATTTCGGCCATATAAAATTCACATAACGCACACTCTTCACTTTGGAGATAATGATAGACGCGTACGTTTATGTCAGACTCTAATGACAAAGATGCAGGAAAACCAAAATTTCTTAAGTAATGTGTTATGGACTGATGAATGTAAATTCACAAATTCAGGGATGTTTAATCGTCATAATCAGCACATTTGGTCTATTGAAAATTCGCGACAGCATGACGAAAGGAGACCTCAAATATGCTTTGGACTAAATGTGTGGGTTGGTTTATTGGACGATACAATTATGGGTCCATACATCTACGAAGAAACATTAACGGCCAATGGATACTTAAATTTTATAAGAACGTTTCTCGCAGATTACATTGATAATAACAATAATATTAACCTTAATAGATTGAAAGACTTATGGTTCCAGCAAGACGGCGCACCGCCTCATAATGCTAGAAGGGTAATGGAAAGTTTGGCAGAAATGTTTCCCAACAATGTGTGCTGGCCTGCACGATCTCCAGACCTAAACCCCTTAGATTATTTTTTGTGGGGTACCGTGAAAAACAAATTTTCAAATCGAAGCCTACAGACATTATTGACCTGCGCAGAAGAATTGTTACTACTTTACAACACATGCGAAGAAGGGATGTCAGAAGGGCAATTTCTAATCTAAGAAGACGTTTAGAACTCTGTTTAGAGGTGGATGGTAAACAATTTGAGCATATGTTGTAATTCCGTGTTTTTTCTTTTTCCATTGGGTAATAGTTTTTTTTTTTTTAATATTGTTTAAACCAAAACAAATTTCATGCACATAAAATTTATTCTCATTTTTATTTTCTTCTATAAGTTACGTTTGCCGCCTATGTTGCGCCTACTTTGCTTCCGGCAATTTCACGACGTTTTCCAAAGCACTCTTTGCAAAAAGATGTCTTTGGTGTTCTATCCAAATTGCAACTATAAATCATCAAGTATGCTTCATCATTGTAATCAGAAAGGAAAACATTATTTAAAAATATAAAAATCCAAGATGGCGACCATAAGAAAAAAAAAAGTTGAATGTCGTTTTCCTGCAAATTTTGTTGTGATGATAAAGGCAATGACAGAATTAAATTCCTTGTAAAAAAGTGCCTTAATAATGTCGAACTTAGAAATACATATCTTTAACGGTTTTTGTTAAAAAAATTGAAAACGAAAATCACGATTTTTCGTTTTCTTCAAATATCTTGAAAACCGTAAAAGATATGTGAATTTTCTTTTCAGCTCATTAATTAGCATAAAAATACGCAACTTTGCCCTAATTTAACCGACTTCGTATCTCTTCAAATAACTGAGATCACCATGGTTAGGCTCGAAAAACGGGCACCCTGTATATATATATATATATACATCCCGGTATCATTGGAAGCTCCTTTCATAACTGTTCTATGCGGCGTCCAATATGGCGACACGCGGTGGGTATTGCAACTGTACTATCATTTGTAGCTCCTTTCTTATTGCTATACTTAAAGCGTCCGGTGATATACAGTTACTTTCTATTAATCATCAACCAGGCGTCCTATTTGTGTACACGTTTTCATTCAATAGACAATGTAAGCTCCAGCAATGTTGCCATTTTTATTAAGTGCAGTTGGTCATGCATCATAGTTTTCTTGAATATGAGATCATAAAATGAAAAATTTCAAGATGCTTGAAATTAGGTAGACTAGATTTCTATTGAAAATACGAAAGAGAGAATAAAGTAAAAACGACCTCATACGTGGCACATCAAATGAAATGTTTCGAAGAGACAATCGCACAGATCCCATCTTGGAATTCAAGATAGTGTCGACTTATGACCGAAAACATTTACGACAAAGAAAAACTCCACAAGTGTCACATCAAATAAAAGATCTCGAAGATCCAAGATTCAGGTCCGCATGATTGTCGAATTCGTCTCTTCGAGACCTTCCATTTCTTATGCCGCATGTGTGATTTTTTCTTCGTCGCAAATGTTTTAAGTCACAAGTCGAAACCATCTTGAATTCCAAGATGAGGTCCGTGTAATTATCGAATTTGTCTGTTCGAGACCTTTCGTTTCATGTCCCACATGTGCGATTTTTTCTTCATCGTAAATGTCTTAGATCACAAGTAGACATCATCTTGAATTCCAAGAAGAGGTCTTTGTGATTGTCGAATTCACCTCTTCAAGACCTTTCGTTTCATGTGCCACATGTGTGATTTTTTCTTCGTCGTAAATGTTTTAAATCATAAGTCGACACCATCTTGAATTCCAAGATGAGGTCCATGTGGTTGTCGAATTCGCCTCTTCTAGACCTTTCATTTCATGTGCCACATGTGTGATTTTTTCTTCGTCGTAAATGTTTTAAGTCATAAGTCGAAACTATCTTGAATTTCAAGATGAGGTCCGTGTGATTGTCGAATTCTCCTCTTCGAGACCTTTCATTTAATGTCCCACATGTGTGATTTTTTCTTCGTCATAAATGTCTTAGATCACAAGTCGACACCATCTTAAATTCCACGAAGAGGTCCTTGTGATTGCCGAATTCACCTCTTCGAGACCTTTCGTTTCATGTGCCACATGTACGATTTTTTCTTCGTCGTAAGTGTTTTAGACCGTAAGTCGACACCATCTTGAGTTCCAAGATGAGGTCCGTGTGTGAGGTCCGGTCCCAACACCGATAAAACGAATTTTTGCTCAAATTATTTTCTTAGTTTCTCCTTAGAAGCAACGTGCAAAATATGTAAGTGGTGCGATCTCTAATAAAAAAAGGTACGTAGTACCGCGCCGCCCTCAATACCGATAAAACGAACTTGTGCTCAGATTGTCTTTTTTGTTGTTCCTTAGAAGCGACATGTAAAATATGTAAGTGGCAGGATCTCTAATAAAAAAAGTTACGTAGTATCGTGCCGCCCCCAACACCGACAAAATGAATTTGTGCTCAGATTGTATTTTTAGTTGCTCCTTAGAAGCAATGTGCAAAATATGGAAGTGGTAGGATCACTAATAAAAATGTTACGTAGTACCGCGCCGCCCCCAACACCGATAAAACGAATTTGTGCTCGGATTGTTTTTTTAGTTGCTCCTTACAAGCAATGTGCAAAATATGGAAGTGGCAGGAGTACTAATAAAAATGTTACGTAGTATCGCGCCGCCCCAACACTGATAAAACGAATTTGTGCTTAGATTGTCTTTCTAGTTGCTCCCTAGGAGCAACATGCAAAATATGTAAGTGGCGGGATCTTTAATAATAAAGTTACGTAGTACCGCGCCGCCCTCAATACCGATAAAACGAACTTGTGCTCAGATCGTCTTTTTTGTTGCTCCTAGAAGCAATGTGCAAAATATGGAAGTGCTAGGATCACTAATAAAAATGTTACGTAGTACCGCACCGCCCCCCAACACCGACAGAACGAATTTGTACTGAGATTGTGTTTTTAGTTGCTCCTAGAAGCAATGTGCAAAATATGGAAGTAGTAGGATCACTAATAAAAATGTTACGTGGTACCGCGCCGCCCCCAACACCGATAAAACGAATTTGTGATAAGATTGTTTTTTTAGTTGCTCCTCAGAAGCAACGTGCAAAATATGGAAGTGGTAGGAGCACTAATAAAAATGTTATGTAGTACCGCGCCGCCCCCAACACAAATAAAACGAATTTGTGCTCAGATTGTTTTTTTAGTTGCTCCTTAGAAGTAATGTGCAAAATATGGAAGTGGTAGGATCACTAATAAAAATGTTACGTAGTACCGCGCCGCCCCCAACGCCGATAAAACGAATTTGTGATCAAATTGTTTTTTTAGTTGCTACTCAGAAGCAATGTGCAAAATATGGAAGTGGTAGGAGCACTAATAAAAATGTTAGGTAGTACCGCGCGGCCTTCAACACCGATGAAACGAACTTGTGCTCAGATTGTATTTTTAGTTACTCGTTAGAAGCAATGTGCAAAATATGGAAGTGGTAGAATCACTAATAAAAATGTTACGTAGTACGGCGCAGCACAGTGGAACGGCCTTTTGGAGCGACCCGGACATCAAGCAACATCACAAAAAATTGCAAATTTTAATTATATTTACGCTGTGATATATGTTTAATAGGGTGGGTCAAAAAACCAAACTTTGAGATAATCTTACCTAATAGCAAAATTATGTTGTCTTTTAGTGATATTATGACACCTACGAAATATTTTTGAATTTAATTAATATTTAGAGGGTGCGCCTTACGTTTGAATTTTTGAAATTATACAAGAAAGGTCATATAGTATGCCATGAAAAATTCGTATTTGTAATAGTAATAATAATAACAGTTATAATCAAAACTGTATACTAAAAAGGCAAGAGAAGGTGGATAAAATTAAAACTCGAATCTCACAGCAATGCCTAAATTCGATAGCAAGAAAGATTTCAATATTGAATGATTTTCATTAATTTTTCTGTTGGATTATTTTTTTAATTATTAATAAATGATTATTTTATTCTAAAAAACCTATTTTCCTTGAGACATTTATGTTATATGACTACTAGAATATATTCAAGTTATTCGTATTTCCAAGACAAAGTGCAACCTGAAGATGAGGTGCTATTTACTTCAAATTCTAGTATTACACTTTTTTCATGTAAAGGCAACATAATTTTGCTATTAAAAATCAAAAGCGCAATATTCGTTTTTCTCCATACAAAAATGACCCACCCTAATGTTTAATCAGTTATAATACCTAGCAGAAAAGTGAATAAGTATATTTTTGATATATACAAAACAAATGTTAGTTCCTTTTAAAAATTAATAGTAAATGACAATGAATTTTCAGTTCACATGTATAAGGTATTGTTATTTATTTTAGAGTTTATACATACATATTCTATAGTCTGGTTCAAGTAATAAATGTTTATCATCAATTGTACTTATAGTTTGTTGTGGTAATTCAAACTTACTGTTCAGCCAGGTTTAATTTTGATTACGGAACTTTTCTTCATTGTGGAAAGCTGCGTTCCATTTATCTTTAAGTTTAGCGCAAAATTTTTTAATTTTTGACGAAATAAATTCATATTAGATTCTGATAATGACAAAACGAATTCATCACGCAGAGTTTCAGTTATATTACTTACATCACTAAAGTTAAAATTTTTATGCCTTATGAAAATATAGTTGTCATTATTTGTATTGAAATTTTCCATTTCGGTGTATACAGTAGGGTGGGTCGAAAAACCAAACTTTGAGATAATCTTACCTAATAGCAAAATTATGTTGTCTTTTAGTGATAATATGACACCTACGAAATATTTTTGAATTTAATTAATATTTAGAGGGTGCGCCTTTCGTTTGAATTTTTGAAATTATACGAGAAAGGCCATATAGTATGTCATGAAAAGTTCGTATTTGCAATAATAATAATAACAGAGTTATGATCAAAACTGTATACTAAAAGGGCAAGAGAAGGTGGATAAAATTAAAACTCGAATCTCGCAGCAACGCCTAAATTCGATAGCAAGAAAGATTTCAATATTAAATGATTTTCATTAATTTTTCTGTTGTATTATTTTTTTAATTATTAATAAATGATTATTTTATTCTAAAAACCCTATTTTCCTTGAGACATTTATGTTATATGACTACCAGAATATATTCAAGTTATTCGTATTTCCAAGGCAAAGCGCAACCTGAAGATGAGGTGCTATTTACTTTAAATTTTAGCATTACACTGTTTTCATGTAAAGGAAATATAATTTTGCTATTAAAAATCAAAAGCGCAATATTCGTTTTTTTCCATACAAAAATGACCCACCCTAGTATACAGTGTTAGAAATATCCAAACACCCACACAGTGTTGATGGCACATGTATTCATCAATCACTGATTTGAAATCTTTAATTTCTTCATTTGCAATTATTTAAAGCTTACAACAAGTTATACGGATTAGTAAAATGCCGAAAGAAACGAAAATGATTGGTCAAATAATGACAACAAACACTCAATTGGTTATTTCCAATCAGGGCTATGACCGCAATTAAAAGGAGGAGTTAATATTTCTGAGAAATCAGGTTACGGTTTATAAATCTAATTCCACTTATAGTACAATGTATTTTTTCAAAAATGCCATAAAGGTTGGCCATGAAAATTAAAACTCATGTCGTAGCTTGGCATTTAACACATGCCAAATCTGAAAATTTAAAGTAAATGAATGGAGCTAAGACATGAATTTTCTTTTCCACAGCCACCCCTTATGGCATTTTTAAAAAAACACATGTTATTAGTCGATACTAATGACATTTTAGAAATAATAACAACAAGCAAATATTCTTAAGAAGTATTACAATAATCCTCTTAATGCTGTATGGAAACTTTAATTTGATGCCAGCAAATTAATATCTAAAGGTTAACAATAAATAATTTTTCCAAAAATAATAATCCTTGATGACAATTGATCCTAGAAAAATGTTAAACTAAAAAGTACTAGCTCATACAGAAACATTTTTAAGCAGAATGTAACATTAATCACTAACATGATTGTGTTGACGCACGATTAATGTGGATTAATTCCGAAGGTTGTAAAAAGTTGCAAAATATTATTGCATGAAAATAATGTGCAAGTATCATAATTTCATACTGTGATTGCAAAATAGCGGGCTATGTGGGCGTTTTACTATTTTTACGGTCAAAGTTGAAAATGAAAAAATTAAGTGATTGATTTTGCATATTCATAAAAAATACAATTTTTATGGAATGCTAATTATTTTTGCATCAACAAGACGAGAAAATATATAAAAATATAATAATTTAAGATTCAATCGATTTTTCTTTCTGTATTCATCTGAAAAACTCTCTTTAAACCGTGCGTTAAAAGTACAAGTTATTTTCAAGAGCGAACATGGTCTACTTTGAAGTGCTATAAAATGAAATACAGCAGTCCTACAGACTTGAAATTTTACTATAATATGTAGAATATAGTCAAAATTATGAAAATATTATTCAATATTTTTAAATCAAAATTTCATATTTTGATCGCATGTCCGCCTGATTACATTGGCTCGTTCCACTGTGCGCCGCCCCCAACACCGATAAAACGAATTTGTGCTCAGATTATATTTTTAGTTGCTCCTTAGAAGCAATGTGCAAAATATGGAAGTTGTGTAGGATCACTAATAAAAATGTTACGTAGTACCGCGCCGCCCCCAACACCGATAAAACGAATTTGTGCTCAGATTGTTTTTTTAGTTGCTCCTCGGAAGCAATGTGCAAAATATGGAAGTGGTAGGAACACTAATAAAAATGTTACGTATTACCGCGCCGCCCCTAACACTGATAAAACGAATTTGTGCTCAGACTGTCTTTCTAGTTGCTCCCTAGGAGCAACATGCAAAATATGTAAGTGACGGGATCTCTAGTAATAAAGTTACGTAGTACCGCGCCGCCGTCAATACCGATAAAACGAACTTGTGCTCAGATTGTCTTTTTTGTTGTTCCATAGAAGCAACATGTAAAATATGTAAGTTTCAGGATCACTAATAAAAAAAAGTTACGTAGTATCGTACTGCCTCCAACACCGATAAAACGAATTTGTGCTCAGATTGTATTTTTAGTTGCTTCTTAGAAGCAACGTGCAAAATATGTAAGTGGCAGGATCTCTAATAAAAAAGTTACGTAGTACCGCGCCGCCCCCAACACCGGTAAAACGAATTTGTACTCAGATTATCTTTTTTGTTGCTCTTTAGAAGCAACATGCAAATTATGAAAGTGGCAGGATCTCTAATAAAAAAATTACGTAGTATTTTGCAACGAAGTTGAAACTCATTTGTTAGGTTTCCGACTGTCATTTGTTCTTTTTAAAAGTAAATTCTGGCGGTTCAGGTAAATCCATAAAACTTTTGTATTTTCTAATAATACAATGTGTAGGTACCGTTTAAAATATAAACAAAAAGCCTGTACAGCCTACTAGATTATAACCTGTGAGCAACTAAAAATCAGATTAGAGTCGGCGGTGCAAAGAAAAAGTATGTCTGTTACTAACGCGGCGTTAGGCTGATTTGACAGTTCATAAATGTTTTAGATTAATTAATTCAGTTAATCACAGACATGCATTTTCTTTGCAGCGCCGACTCTAATCTGATTTTTAGTTGCTCACAGGTTACCCGTCTTCAAGAAAGGTAACCAGGCTGGAGCTATTCAAATTTTTCTATTTTCTATGTGAAAATTTTGCATTTTTTTGCTGCGTTGTATCAGTATTGCATTGTGTAACACACTTGAAGGGCATTAAGATTATAAACAACGTTTATAATTTCATTCGCTTTTAAAAGTGTCATAAATATTCGCTTGCATAAATGATATGCACAACAAGAGAGCGTCCGCTGCACATTTCAATTACAACAATGTTGACAGATTTACTGGACGCCTCATTGTGCTATACGTGAAAGTCGACTATACACGCTCCTATATACGCAAACGACACTAGCGCCACAGGTGGATATACGCTCGAACTAAAAATATACACTAACTTTCATTTGATCATCATTCGGGCGTCTAGAAAGAAATTTTTTAAATGACAGACAGAGGTCGCACGATGCCCCAAAAATTTTTTTACATGGGATTCAATCGAGCGTCCGCATACGGACGCTCAATTACTTCGGACGCCCAAATGACGGCAAATTGACAATATAGGGACGCTCAAATGATAGCTGGATATATATATATATATATATAAAGGAAAGGTTACGCCAGGAAAATACAATCATATAAAGGGTAATTAATGGCTTAACTGGCAAGGAAAAGTAACTGCCGACGTACGTTTCGGTCTTCACTCATCAGGACGGTATAACCAAGGTGTAAGGTGTTGACACTTGGATAAACAACAAATGAAGTAACCGACCAGGAGACCGAATGCACATTTGTTACAACCACTAGGAAGACCCCCAATTCGGGGCAGTATAGCAACGGAGGCAAACAAGGTCAACCTGCGTTACTTCAAGAAAGCCAAGAATATAAATTATAAAGGAAAGGTTACGCCAGGAAAATACAATCATAAAGGGTAATTAACTGGCAAGGAAAGTAACTGCCGACGTACGTTTCGGTCTTATTAGACCTCATCAGGACGGTAACTAACCAGGTACCGTGTTGACACTTGGAGATAAACAACAACAAATGAAGCAAACCGACCAGGAGACCGAATGCACATTTGTTACAACCACTAGGAAGACCCCATTTCGAAGAAACTTCCAGTATAGCAACGGAGGCAAACAAGGTCAACCTGCGTTACTTCAAGAAAGCCAAGAATATAAATTATAAAGGAAAGGTTACGCCAGGAAAATACAATCATATAAAGGGTAATTAATGGCTTAACTGGCAAGGAAGCAAGACCGTCGGCATCATTGTTTCGAACCACTCATCAGGACGGTATAACAGTGTAAAGTGTTGACACCTGATAAACAACAACAACAATGAAAGCAACCACCACAACCAGGAGACTCACCGAGGCAAACACATTATCCGGCAAGAGTACCACCGCCGACGGACGGCGCAACTGCCGACGGTGTCAACACAGCAGGCAAACCGAAGGTCGGGGCCCTGACCCAGTTCGACAACGCACCTGTCACAACCAATATATCATCTCGGGAGAGCAGCAGCCAAGCCGCAGTCAAACGCGTCACCCAGTCAAGAACAGCTTAACATAGCCAGAACAACCAGAGCGACGTGGTGTATCGGTCAGTGCTAACGTCGATATCGGTTCAGGACCAGATTTATAACCGAGCGTGTAAGTTGACACTTGGAGATAAACGCAACAACTGAAGACCGCAGCAGTCGAGACCGAATGCACATTTGTTACTGAAGACTTCATTTTCGGGAGAAACTTCCAGTATAGCAACGGAGGCAAACAAGGTCAACCTGCGTTACCGCCGAGAACATAACAGGTGCGGTACGCCAGAAAACACAATCACGAACCACGGCTTAACAGCGCGAGGAAAAGTCAACTCGACGTACGTTTCGGTCCACACCATCATCAGCAATCACGATGGGCTCGCCCGCCAACCGCGTGGTGCCGACACTGATAAACAACAAACGAAGCAACGACCAGGAGACCGAACGCACATTTGCCAACCACTGGAACATCTCACCGAGAAACTCCAGTAAGCAACGGAGGCAAACCAGGTCACAGACGCGTTACATCAAGAAAGCAACGAATACGCCAGAAAACACAGAGGTTACGCCAGACCGGCAGAAATCATATAACGAGACCGGCGCAGTAACTGCGACGATGTTCTCACTGGAAAGCGACAGATCAGGACGAGCAACCCGGCAAGACACTGAGATAAATACACAATGCACGACACAGAGAATGCAATGCGTCATTTGTTACAACCACTGAAGACCCTCATTTCGGGAGAACTTCAAAGCAACGGAGGCAAACAGCGTTCAACCCGCGTTACCGCCGCTAACAAAATACAACCGCGCGGTAGCCTCAGGCTATCGGCGCCAGGAAACACGGCGCCATAAACGACCACAGATAAGCACCGTTACCACGAAAGGCACCATGCCACCGCACACAACGGCTAGCAGAACGCAACACCTGTTTCACAATCACTGCAGAATACCGGCTCACGGTCGATCAGCAGCACGGAGGAACCAACCAGTGTCATCATAGTCGTTGTCACATCACAGAGATCGAGCAGCTCAACAAAGATGCATGTTTCAGACCATCAGACGGTAGGTAAGGTGCCGACACTTGGAGATAAACAAGTGTCAACACCTTACACCTTGGTTATACCGTCCTGATGAGGTCTAATAAGACCGAAACGTACGTCGGCAGTTACTTTTCCTTGCCAGTTAAGCCATTAATTACCCTTTATATGATTGTATTTTCCTGGCGTAACCTTTCCTTTATAATTTATATTCTTGGCTTTCTTGAAGTAACGCAGGTTGACCTTGTTTGCCTCCGTTGCTATACTGGAAGTTTCTCCCGAAATGGGGGTCTTCCTAGTGGTTGTAACAAATGTGCATTCGGTCTCCTGGTCGGTTGCTTCATTTGTTGTTGTTTATCTCCAAGTGTCAACACTTTACACCTTGGTTATACTGTCCTGATGAGGTCTAATAAGACCGAAACGTACGTCGGCAGTTACTTTTCCTTGCCAGTTAAGCTTCATTAATTACCCTTTATATGATTGTATTTTCCTGGCGTAACCTTTCCTTTATAATTTATATTCTTGGCTTTCTTGAAGTAACGCAGGTTGACCTTGTTTGCCTCCGTTGCTATACTGGAAGTTTCTCCGAAATGGGGTCTTCCTAGTGGTTGTAAAATGTGCATTCGGTCTCCTGGTCGGTTGCTTCATTTGTTGTTGTTTATCTCCAAGTGTCAACACCTTACACCTTGGTTATACCTGTCCTGATGAGGTCTAATAAGACCGAAACGTACGTCGGCAGTTACTTTTCCTTGCCAGTTTACATTAATTACCCTTTATATGATTGTATTTTCCTGGCGTAACCTTTCCTTTATAATTTATATTCTTGGCTTTCTTGAAGTAACGCAGGTTGACCTTGTTTGCCGTTGCTATACTGGAAGTTTCTCCTGAAATGGGGGTCTTCCTAGTGGTTGTAAATAAATGTGCATTCGGTCTCCTGGTCGGTTGCTTCATTTGTTGTTGTTTATCTCCAAGTGTCAACACTCTACACCTTGGTTATACTGTCCTGATGAGGTCTAATAAGACCGAAACGTACGTCGGCAGTTACTTTTCCTTGCCGGTTAAGCCATTAACTACCCTTTATATGATTGTATTTTCCTGGCGTAACCTTTCCTTTTATAATTTATATTCTTGGCTTTCTTGAAGTAACGCAGGTTGACCTTGTTTGCCTCCGTTGCTATACTGGAAGTTTCTCCCGAAGATGGGGACTGCCTCGTGGATGTAACAAATGTGCAGTAGGTCTCATGTTCGGGTGCTGCAGTTGTGGTTGTTTATCTCCAAGTGTCAACACCTTACACCTTGGTTATACTGTCCTGATGATTTCTAATAAGACCGAAACGTACGTCGGCAGTTACTTTTCCTTGCCAGTTAAGCCATTAATTACCCTTTATATGATTGTATTTTCCTGGCGTAACCTTTCCTTTATAATTTATATTCTTGGCTTTCTTGAAGTAACGCAGGTTGACCTTGTTTGCCTCCGTTGCTATACTGGAAGTTTCTCCCGAAATGGGGGTCTTCCTAGTGGTTGTAACAAATGTGCATTCGGTCTCCTGGTCGGTTGCTTCATTTGTTGTTGTTTATCTCCAAGTGTCAACACCTTACACCTTGGTTATACCGTCCTGATGAGGTCTAATAAGACCGAAACGTACGTCGGCAGTTACTTTTCCTTGCCAGTTAAGCCATTAATTACCCTTTATATGATTGTATTTTCCTGGCGTAACCTTTCCTTTATAATTTATATTCTTGGCTTTCTTGAAGTAACGCAGGTTGACCTTGTTTGCCTCCGTTGCTATACTGGAAGTTTCTCCCGAAATGGGGGTCTTCCTAGTGGTTGTAACAAATGTGCATTCGGTCTCCTGGTCGGTTGCTTCATTTGTTGTTGTTTATCTCCAAGTGTCATCACTTACACCTTGGTTATACTGTCCTGATGAGGTCTAATAAGACCGAAACGTACGTCGGCAGTTACTTTTCCTTGCCAGTTAAGCCATTAATTACCCTTTATATGATTGTATTTTCCTGGCGTAACCTTTCCTTTATAATTTATATTCTTGGCTTTCTTGAAGTAACGCAGGTTGACCTTGTTTGCCTCCGTTGCTATACTGGAAGTTTCTCCCGAAATGGGGGTCTTCCTAGTGGTTGTAACAAATGTGCATTCGGTCTCCTGGTCGGTTGCTTCATTTGTTGTTGTTTATCTCCAAGCGTCAACACCTTACACCTTGGTTATACCGTCCTGATGAGGTCTAATAAGACCGAAACGTACGTCGGCAGTTACTTTTCCTTGCCAGTTAAGCCATTAATTACCCTTTATATGATTGTATTTTCCTGGCGTAACCTTTCCTTTATAATTTATATTCTTGGCTTTCTTGAAGTAACGCAGGTTGACCTTGTTTGCCGGATTTGCTATACTGGAAGTTTCTCCCGAAATGGGGGTCTTCCTAGTGGTTGTAACAAATGTGCATTCGGTCTCCTGGTCGGTTGCTTCATTTGTTGTTGTTTATCTCCAAGTGTCAACACCTTACACCTTGGTTATACCGTCCTGATGAGGTCTAATAAGACCGAAACGTACGTCGGCAGTTACTTTTCCTTGCCAGTTAAGCCATTAATTACCCTTTATATGATTGTATTTTCCTGGCGTAACCTTTCCTTTATAATTTATATTCTTGGCTTTCTTGAAGTAACGCAGGTTGACCTTGTTTGCCTCCGTTGCTATACTGGAAGTTTCTCCCGAAATGGGGTCTTCCTAGTGGTTGTAACAAATGTGCATTCGGTCTCCTGGTCGTTTGCTTCTTTTGTTGTTGTTTATATCAATTTGTAATCACCTTACACCTTGGTTATACTGTCCTGATGAGGTCTAATAAGACCGAAACGTACGTCGGCAGTTACTTTTCCTTGCCAGTTAAGCCATTAATTACCCTTTATATGATTGTATTTTCCTGGCGTAACCTTTCCTTTATAATTTATATTCTTGGCTTTCTTGAAGTAACGCAGGTTGACCTTGTTTGCCTCCGTTGCTATACTGGAAGTTTCTCCCGAAATGGGGGTCTTCCTAGTGGTTGTAACAAATGTGCATTCGGTCTCCTGGTCGGTTGCTTCATTTGTTGTTGTTTATCTCCAAGTGTCAACACCTTACACCTTGGTTATACCGTCCTGATGAGGTCTAATAAGACCGAAACGTACGTCGGCAGTTACTTTTCCTTGCCAGTTAAGCCATTAATTACCCTTTATATGATATATATATATATATATATATTGTTCCAACCGACGTTACCAATCCCAGTATGATCAAAATACAAACAGAGACCCGGTGAAAATTTAGTGTATATTGCGGTAAAATTTTTGCTGAAGTGAGTAAGAAAATCACCTGTCCTTGTCGAACTTCAAATCATTCAAGATTTCTAATAATAAAAAAGTTTAGACTTTATCAACCTTACCGAACCCGGTACATATTGCCGACTATTTCAATCCCGTTTTTATACAAAACGTACATTCGACCGATAACCCAATCCCTGCTGCGCTGCCAATTTTATGGGGTCTAATTAAGTCGCAATAATATGATGTATTTTATATGTTATTTAACCGCCAACTAAAGTTGTGATAGTGAACGGAAAATGAATCGTGGTAAATTGCTGGTTCAATTAGCGAGGGATAAAAATGCAGGTAAATTAATCTTATTAAACTTCTTACGTTTAGTATAAATTTTGTTTTATCGTAATTATATTAATAATCGGGGAATAACCGCTTAATAAAACGTCCGGTCAAGAATTCCTAATATTTTTATTACTTCTTCAGGACCAATATGTAATTAGGTATAAATTAGTACATTTTTAGAAATGGTAAAATTAAATTTTGAAGTAGTTATTTATAACAAAAATTGTGTGTAACGCAGATGTTTTATTAAGCCGTTATTCCCCGATTATTAATATAATTACGATATTAGTAACACGGCAATAGTTCCCTATAGTTATTAAATTTTGTTTTTGATTAAAATTTACGAATATGGGCTAATAAATTAATAATTTCCTGTTAGATTATTATTAATTTTCTACAGTTTAAATAATATTTTAGGAACGCACGAATGTATTCCAGAGAGCCCTGAAGCAAATGAAATCTTGGAAAACGATCTCGACGACAATCTTATGGTAAAATTACTCGTCATTACTATTATTTTGTTTAAATGTGGATGAAAAGTGTGGAAAGTCGTAAATATTTCCTAAAACATTTTCCTTTTGCAAAAGGCCGGAAAACTGCTTTGTTTTCTTTAAGTTACATAAAAATTTAATTTTCCCATTTTTGTAATATTCACAAAAATTTTTCGCGCCAAAATTTAATTTAAAAATTCATTTTTCTGTGAAAATTTCAGATTATAACTAGAATAAAGCCTGATTTATAGTTTTCTCCGCAACGACGCAAACGCAAACGGAATCGGAATCGTATAACGAAAACGTAAGAAATCAAAGTTCTGATTTACAATTTTGACGTAAACAAGCCATGGCATTATTTAAGTAACTTGATTACGTCAAAATAGTAAATTAGAACTTTGATTTTTTACGTTTTCGTTCTACGATTCCGTTTGCGTTTGCGTCGTTGCAGAGAAAACTATAAATCAGGCTTAAAGATTACAATTTTATTGAAGTCGACCCTTATCCAATGAAAATTGTAAGAAAATAATTTAAATGGACACTGTTAAAATTGGAAATGAAAGAGTTTCATTATCATTTGATAAGCGTCGTCAATCAAATGACAGTGAAACACACCCAAAAAAGTGAATTTTGAAATTAAATTTAATATATGAAATTTTAAATACTTTAAAAATGGAAAAACTCATTTTTTTCCGGACGTTAAATAAAACTAAGTTGTTTTCTGGCCTTGGAGTTCTTCAGTAAGTAAGCATACGTCAAAAATCTTGAAAGGACAACGTTTCAATATCGATTGACATGACATTTTGCTCAATTTCCGTAAAAAATTACATGCTTTGTCAGGCCTAGTTGTGAACCTGTATTTTTTTTACAAATTCTTGTTTAGGAAATTTTGCTAAAACTGTGTTAAGTGTCAGTATTTATTTTCATTGATACAGGAACTTGGACAACTACCACAGGTTTCATCTTCAAAGAAAGTTTATCATTACCTTCAAACAATGCCCCCTTCCTTTTTTACTCAAAGTACGAGGAATGTCCATAAAGATCCGTACGAATTCGAATTTGAGAGAAGCGATAATTTAGGAACAAGCGAGAATAAAATTACAGCTCCAAGAATCCTTCGTCATGAACACACAACGTCAAATGATCTCGGCAATAAGGGCGATGAAGAATTGGGCAGTAATGGGAATCATAGTATAAACCTCCCATTACTTAACGACTATTTTTCTCCGCCCCATGCAATATCATTTGATAACACTTCTTCGGACTCTGATTTTGTTCCACCTTCTATTAGTTCGGGCAAATCTTCGGAAATCTTTACAACTTTTAAAGGTGCCAGAATCAGAAAAGAGAGAAAATGTAAACACCGGTCGCAAGATGTTAAAGTAGCTGGCAGTAGCTCACCTATTAATGCAAATATTTCCACTCGTGTCCCAATAAAGAATCTTGAAGATAGTATCTCACAGCAAGGAGATAATTTGGCAAACGACGATCATATTCCGGCGTTACATAACTCAAATGCTGTATTACAGGTCAATAAAGAAAATTCGCCAAAGAAAATATTGATAGAGGTAAGTCGTACGTTGACTCTTTAGAGACTTACTTACTGTTATTATTTTCAATTATAACACTCTAAACGGACACGTAAAATGGGAACTCGCACTCAACGTTTCACTATCGATTGATAGCTCCTGATGAAGCTATCAATCGATAGTGAAACGTTGAGTGCGAGTTCCCATTTTACGTGTACGTTTAGAGTGTTATAATTACAATTTTCATCGGACAAGAATCGATTTGTTATTATTTTTAGAAATTTCTAAACCGTACTAACACCACCAACGTAAAAGAAAATGTAGATGCGAACAAGGTGTTATGTACATTCTGCTTTGAAGAAGTGGGTCATTTTCCAGACATTTATTTAGAAAACATTCTGATGAAGAAGCGGTTAAAAAAATCTTAATGATGCCGCTTAAAGGTAATGACAGACGAATGGCAATAATATCTTTGAGAAAAAAAGGAAATTTTCTTCTAAATCAAGAACGTAACGAACTAAAACCCGTAAGAAAACCTTCTCGATGTTTTAATAAAATTTCAGGAGATAATGTGAAAAATATCGATGGAGACGAATATTTTACTTGTGTTAGTTGCCTGGGGTTTTATAAAAGAATTACTTGTGGAGGCACAGAAAGAAATGCACAGCAAACATTAACCAAGAAAACAACAGTTCTAGAATTCAACATCTCTCAGAATCGCAAACGTTCTTAGCTTCAACTGGATTGGTAGGTAATTATTTGTCTAAAAGTCGCCTTAAAAATGACGTATTTGCAATTATGAGAGCGGATAATATTAGCAAGACTGCTAAAACTGATCCGCTGATATGTCTGTATGGCGAATCGTATTTAAATAAGCATAAAAGGAAACAAATGAATGTTGTGGCATCCAACAAAATTCGAGAAATGGCAAGATTGAAATTGGCATTGCAAAAATCTACTACTTGTACGAATCTTATTGATGTCTTAAAACCCGAAATGTATGGTCATATTGTAGCTGCAGCCAAAATTATAAGTGGATTTGATGCTGAAACTAAAACATTCAAAGCTTCTTCTTTAGCGCTTAACTTTGGAACAAGTTTGAAGTTTTTATGCGACATTGCAAAAAAAGCAGTTATAACCAAAGATCCTATTTTTCACGAATTAAGTAAGACAAAGTGCAATGAAAAACGAAAGGAAATTAAGGACTTACGTGATATGATCTCTAGCCATTGGTGTAACGATTTATCTAGTTTAGCTAACAAGGCATTAAACGAAAAGAAGTGGGAAAAGCCGAAGCTGTTACCAATAACTGAGGACGTCAATATGTTCAATAAATATATCAACACTGTGGCAGACGAAGCTTTTGAAAAATTACTGAACCAAGAAGACTTACCTCTCAACTACAAAAACCTTGCTGAGTGCACCTTATCATCAGTCTTGGTCTTTAACAGGAAGCGAGTTGGTGAAGTCCAGTTTTTAGACATCGAAACTTACGAAAGAAATTTTTCGAGCTTGAATCAAGAAGAATGTTTGAGTTCTCTTTCAGAGCTTGAGAAAACAATGAGCGCTACGTTTAAAAGAGTAGTTGTATTCGGAAAGGGGAGTAAACCAGTACCGATATTATTTACTAAAAAAAATCAGCGGTATATAGAAATGCTATTGAAAATTCGAAAAACAACCGATATAGTTCCGAAGTCAAACAAATATCTTTTCGCAAATCCAGGATCAAAAGATCGATGGATGAGCGGGGCATCAGTGTTACGAAAGCTAGCACACAAGTGCGGCGCCAAAAATCCAGAGTTACTTACCAGTACAAGATTTAGGAAACAAATTGCAACCATTTTGCAGCTCATGAGCTTCGAAAAGGATGAAATGGAGCAGATCGCCCGTTTCATGGGTCACACGGAAAGAACTCATATGGAATTTTATCGGTAAGACATTAACATTTTCGATTCACTGCTCCATAATGCTCTGAGAATATCTCTATCGAATTATCTATTCATTATTAAAACTATTCAAGATGACAACAGTCTAAGAGCATTTTGGAGCAATGAACCGAAAACATTAATTTGCCATTAAAAATGTAATTTGACAAAGGATTATGTCCAAATCACTTTTTTGTTTTAGAATTATTAGAATTTTCTGTACAATTTTCGTTATCTACATAATTTTTACTTTGTGTTTTCAGACTCACAGACGACGTTTACCAAACAGCAAAGGTTGCGAAAGTGTTGTTGCTACTGAATGCAGGAAAAGGAATTCATTTGAAAGGAAAAAGTTTACAGGATATAGAGATTGCTCAAGACGTGATAGAAGATGACGAGCCTGATGCTGAGAACAATCTGGATTCCAATGAAATTACAGTTATAGAATCTTTTACAGATCCAGAAACAAGAGCAAATGCAGAAGCAACGACAGATTTAGAAAGAAGAGAAGACTTAGAAATAAGAACAGATGTAGAAGTAAGAACAGATTTAAAAGCAAGAGCGATTTTAGAAACAAGAACAAATTCAGAAATAAGAGACAGTGATGAATCAGTGATTATTTCAAGACCTAGCCAATCGCGTGCTTTAAAAGTTGAAGAGGCCAATAAAACTATTACCACTAAAAAAGGTAATCGCATTCGTTGGGCTGCAAAAGAGAAAAAACTTGTGCTCGACTTTTTCAAAAAGCATGTCCAGACTAAGACTGCACCCAAAAAGGAAGAGTGCCTGACTTTAATAAGTCAACACTCAAACATATTTAAAGAAAGTGATTGGGTACGAATCAAAACTTTAGTATTCAACACGTATCGGAATAAATACTAATATCTTTATTTCTTTGCTTTTTAAATTTTTTTATTTTTTACTACATTTTTAAGAAAGTTGTTTTATTTGTTTCAAATGTTACTGTGAATGTTTTATTGTTACATTTTTTTACTGTTACATGTTTTATTGCTACGTTTTATTTAAATTTTATTAATAAAATTTCTATTGTCAGCCAAATGTTTGCTTAATTGTACATTAATTAATTTGAAGGAAAAAAATTAATTTTCTAATTTGACTGATTTGGCCGATACGTGGTGGAGATCCATTTCAATGTGTAGATAGAAGTAAAAAAAAAACAAATATTTTCTTACACGATTATATAGTGGAAATCGTTTAAGAAAATATTTGTTTTTTTTTTACTTCTGTCTACAAATTAATTTTCTCCTCAATTTGTATCGTCTCGAATAATGAATGACTGAAATAAATGAATAGCAAAGTTGCGTGGCGTTGTTGCCAAATTTCGGGATTGAATACGTCGGTGCGATGCACCGGATAGTCAGTTACGGGTGCACAAGTATATGAGATATACAGCGCCATCAGCTGCGCGCTCTGGTGGCAATAGGCTTGAACTAAATTTGTATATAATTGACGAAAAACCGCGTTTTCGAGCCCACCTAAAAATTGCATTTTTGGACTCCTACCGTAAGATGACGTCAATATACACTGAAAACGTTGTCAGACCCGGAGCCGGGTCTGGTAACGTCGCTTTTGGCTTGGTAACGTAGTTAGAGTATACCGAAATGGGTCTGTATAAGCGGTATTATAACTGTATATATATATATATATATACATTTATATATATATATATAATATATTTATATACGGAGTTACGTATCAATAAATTACTTATTTAAACGAAGGACGTGTACGACTTCATTAGACTGTTCTTAAAAAACAATTGGTCAATAAGATTATGGATTCGAACACAGCGATCAAGGTTTCATTTATACATGTGAGAAAAAAAAAATATTTTTTTTTACAGAAATCTGAATTATATACACGGTGCTGATAAAACAAGCTTATAATTTGTTTATTTAATGTTTTTTCGCAAAATTCTGAAACAGGTAAATTTTTAATTTTAAAAAGACACCTTTTAGTGCAAAAATCTTTTCTCGATCGGCATTTGGTTTTCTGCTGTGACGTCATCATTAACTTTTTTAAATGGCAACCCTAATTTTTTTATGCAGATTTTGATAGACCTTCTTGTCAGCAAAACGGTGACGTGAAAAAGTTAGTACTTTTCACAAAAAAATTTTTCGAAAAAATAGACTACAATTCAAAAATACACTTTATTTTATTTTAATGATTATCTTCAAATTGAAAACAAAAACAAGTAAAAATTAATGAAAATATTGAAGCTGTTCACCAGGAACCTATTTTTGAGATTTTCTGTATCACAAAATCTTCTAAGCGGACACTAAATCGCGCAAATATACACTTTACGTTTCGCAGTCGTTCGACTGCTTCGTCAGAAGTGAAAATTATGTTGTCAAAATAAACAAGGTTGTCAACGGAAACTGAAAAAGTAACTTGATTTTTTTTTATGTATATTATATTTATTTTTAATCTAAAAATAATTTGAACATTACAAATGTTAAAAAATTGACAGATCTATGTTCTATTTAAGGAATCGAGAAAACTACAAAATGTATCGTTTAAATTTGCAAAATCAGTACGTTTATTAATAGAATTCGACGACATTTTTATTTTACACATTTCAATAAAACGTCTTTTGAAAATATTAGACTCGTAATATAAAATGTTAGTATTTTCAAAATCAAAATTATGGTCATTTTCTAATGAATGTTCTACAAGCATTGAATGATTTTGATTATTTTTTTGGATATGATATTTATGTTGGTCTAGACGTTTTTTTAAATTTTGGCTTGTTTCTCCAATATAACATGAATTACAATTGAAACATTTAATTTCATAAACTACGTTTGGCTGTTTTAATTTTGGTGTTTTGAGAAAATACTATTTAAATTATTTACAGATTTGCTAGCTAAAATTAAATTGTGTTTTTTGAATATGTGTTTAAATGTGTCATATAGTGGTTCAATGTAGGGTAATGATATGTATTTTTTGTTTGAAGTTTGTTTATTGTTATTGTGGATTTTTGAATTTTGTAAATATTTAACACGATTTTTTATTACT
The DNA here is from genome assembly GCA_033060865.1 of Dorcus hopei. Lineage (NCBI taxonomy): Eukaryota > Metazoa > Arthropoda > Insecta > Coleoptera > Lucanidae > Dorcus > Dorcus hopei. The sequence continues at coordinate 61,102,467 of CM065426.1, read as the reverse complement.
GATTCTATAAGATTTATTGGATAAGAATTTTGCACAAGAGTCTTTTTTATTAAATTTAAATTATCATAAATAAAAAGTTTATCTGAAAGTAAAACAGCTCGATCTGTTAAAGAAATAATTGTTGCAATTTTATAGTTTTTAGAAGTATACGAATGAAAATTAATATATCTACCTGACCACGTAGGTTTATGAAACCAATTTGTTATTAATTTGTTATTACGTCTGATGATATTTACATCTAGAAAACTTAGTGAATTGTTAATTTCTTTTCTACTGTAAATTGTAATCTATTATGAAAAGAGTTAAATCTACTTAAAACAAAGTCTACTTTATCTGAAGGCAAAATCAATAAAATATCATCGACGTAACGAAAATATAAAGTTAAATTGAAAGGTAATGAGTTAATGACACTTTTTCTAGTTCCTGCATGACAATTTCAGCTAAAGCAGGCGATAAAGGAGACCCCATTGCTGTACCGAAAATCTGTTTATAAAATTTATCATTGAAAGCGAAATAAGATGTTTCAAAACATAAAGTAACAATTTCTAAAAATTTTCTTTGGAAATGTCTGTAAAATCTTTAATTTCTATCCACCTATCATTAATGCTTTTTAAAGCTAACTCTTTTGGAATGTTAGTAAACAAAGAAACAACATCTAAAGAAATTATAATACAGTTATTTGGTATATCTATGTTTTTCAATTTATCTACAAGTTCATAAGAATTTTTTATAAAGTATTCTGATTTACTAGTAACTTGAGTAAGAATTTTTGAAACAAATTTTGATAAGAAATATAGAGAAGAACCTATAGTAGAAACTATTGGCCGAAGAGGTGTGTTAGGTTTGTGAATTTTTGGAATGCAGTATAATTTAGGAAATATGGGATGCTGTACTTTAAGAGATTTAGCAATATTATTACTAATTTCAACAGATTTTTCTAACTTATTTATAATATTGAAAGTTTTACTATACTATATTTCTTATCAAAATTTGTTTCAAAAATTCTTACTCAAGTTACTAGTAAATCAGAATACTTTATAAAAAATTCTTATGAACTTGTAGATAAATTGAAAAACATAGATATACCAAATAACTGTATTATAATTTCTTTAGATGTTGTTTCTTTGTTTACTAACATTCCAAAAGAGTTAGCTTTAAAAAGCATTAATGATAGGTGGATAGAAATTAAAGATTTTACAGACATTTCCAAAGAAAATTTTTTAGAAATTGTTACTTTATGTTTTGAAACATCTTATTTCGCTTTCAATGATAAATTTTATAAACAGATTTTCGGTACAGCAATGGGGTCTCCTTTATCGCCTGCTTTAGCTGAAATTGTCATGCAGGAACTAGAAAAAAGTGTCATTAACTCATTACCTTTCAATTTAACTTTATATTTTCGTTACGTCGATGATATTTTATTGATTTTGCCTTCAGATAAAGTAGACTTTGTTTTAAGTAGATTTAACTCTTTTCATAATAGATTACAATTTACAGTAGAAAAGAAATTAACAATTCACTAAGTTTTCTAGATGTAAATATCATCAGACGTAATAACAAATTAATAACAAATTGGTTTCATAAACCTACGTGGTCAGGTAGATATATTAATTTTCATTCGTATACTTCTAAAAACTATAAAATTGCAACAATTATTTCTTTAACAGATCGAGCTGTTTTACTTTCAGATAAACTTTTATTTATGATAATTTAAATTTAATAAAAAGACTCTTGTGCAAAATTCTTATCCAATAAATCTTATAGAATCAGTAATAAAAATCGTGTTAAATATTTACAAAATTCAAAAATCCACAATAACAATAAACAAACTTCAAACAAAAATACATATCATTACCCTACATTGAACCACTATATGACACATTTAAACACATATTCAAAAACACAATTTAATTTTAGCTAGCAAATCTGTAAATAATTTAAATAGTATTTTCTCAAATTTAAAACCAAAACACCAAAATTAAAACAGCCAAACGTAGTTTATGAAATTAAATGTTTCAATTGTAATTCATGTTATATTGGAGAAACAAGCCAAAATTTAAAAAACGTCTAGACCAACATAAATATCATATCCAAAAAATAATCAAAATCATTCAATGCTTGTAGAACATTCATTAGAAAATGACCATAATTTTGATTTTGAAAATACTAACATTTTATATTACGAGTCTAATATTTTCAAAAGACGTTTTATTGAAATGTGTAAAATAAAAATGTCGTCGAATTCTATTAATAAACGTACTGATTTTGCAAATTTAAACGATACATTTTGTAGTTTTCTCGATTCCTTAAATAGAACATAGATCTGTCAATTTTTTAACATTTGTAATGTTCAAATTATTTTTAGATTAAAAATAAATATAATATACATAAAAAAAAATCAAGTTACTTTTTCAGTTTCCGTTGACAACCTTGTTTATTTTGACAACATAATTTTCACTTCTGACGAAGCAGTCGAACGACTGCGAAACGTAAAGTGTATATTTGCGCGATTTAGTGTCCGCTTAGAAGATTTTGTGATACAAATTTCATCGGACAAGAACCAACTGTAAATTTGAGATTTTCATTGCAGCAAAACATAAATTTTTCAAGAAAATTCCAGACGATGTAATTTTTTTCATAAAAGTTGTTGCGTAAGGTACTATTTTTTATATCACCATTTTGCTGATAAGAAGGACTATCAAAATCTGCATAAAAAAGTTAGGGTTGCCATTTTAAAAAATTAATGATGACGTCACAGCGGAGAAAGAAATGTCGATCGAGAAAAGATTTTTGCACTAAAAGGTGTCTTTTTAAAATTAGAAATTTACCTGTTTCAGGATTTTGCGAAAAAACATTAAATAAACATATTATGAGCTTGTTGCGGGACTTTATCAGCACCCTACATATGTATTGAATAAAGAAATTGAACGTCTATTTAAAAAGCATGCGTTGGATCTTCCACGTGATTTACCATCGTGGTTTAACTTGAACAGACACCAGTGGATGCGAACGTTCAAACTTTTTTAAACTCTGGACTATAAATCGCTTTGATTTGACCTTATTAAATAACCAAGCAGCTCGATGTTTAACGCTTCAAAAATATCTTAAACATCAGCAAAAAAAAGAGAAGGACCTTGAAAAAATAAATCGTTGGGAAAGAATCATCCTAAATAACGAATTAGGAACGCGTGACCAATTAAAACTACAATCAAAGTTAGTCAAAGCAATGAAACTTCAGGAAGAGTTGAGATTTGATAAAGTCAAGACATACATCCAGTATGACAGACAAGCAGCACCGTCTGTAATAAATCAAGAAAGAATAAGGAGAAGTGAAGTCAAAAGTCTTTCGGAAATTTTAGATGAATGAAATTAAAACAAATATTTTTTTTATATACATGTATGTGTATATCAGTTATTAATAAATAAAAAAAAACAAATAAAAATGTAAAAAACCTCTTTTATTGCGTCCTGTAACAGATTATCACAGACCAACAAAATGAATTCTTTTTTTCTTTTGGTGCCGGGTAAGTAAGAACTGATTTTGAGTATTGTTGATGTGCTAATTCCAAAGATACCTCGTTTTTTTCGTAGGAGCTCTAGTTTTTTACATACAGGCTATTTTATTGATTCGAAAATTTCACGTGTCGGTGTAGTTGTAAATCGGCTGTGTTTTAAACTGTGTTTTGAATGGTAAAAAAGTGAGCAAATTTTCTGAAAATTTACCTAAAGTAAGACTCTTCAGTAATATATCTCGCTGTAATATCATGAACTGATACTAATCGAAAGTTCTCCAGTTATCCACTGTTTTATTTAAAGAAGGCTGCATTATTTTGTCACCTTAAATTGGCAGAGCCCAGTAAAAACCTCTCTCTCTTCGTTCGGTGAGAAAAACCAACTATAAGAGAAAGCATTGCCATAAATAAATTTGCGCGAAAGTATACCGTCGACATTTTTCTAAATTTTCTTGTGATCTCTCCTATTATAAAATACATAAACAACGGAATATGTCAAATAATAGTGTTCTAACTCGTCAAAGGAAACAAAAAACGGCCTTAATTGAACATACAACAAAAAAAGGCGACTTAAGAACTAAAAAGGAAAGTAACAACAGCTACATAACTATAAATTATGAAGACAACGAAAAAAACAGTAAATGTGAATTAACGGACATAGTCGATAAATTAAGAAACAAACTTGCGGTTGCTCATAGTGCGAATACTGAACTGGAAGATAAAATTAACTCTTACCAGACTGAAATAGATAAATTAAGACTGGACAACCAATCACTAACAAAATTAATAAATGAATTAAATCTGACGATAGATACTCTCTGGCGAAACATAATTATGAATAAAAAAAGCGTGAAAGACTGCGAAACGCAGACTGGCGATAATTACATTCGTACTCGTACTTGTGACACACAAACAGACATAAAAAACACTAATGGTGAATTTCAAATAAATAAAAATTTCTGTTCATCGAAAACGGACAAATTAATTCGTGACTATAAACCACGTAAAGCTAATGCTGAAAATAAAAAATCAAAGCTGTTAATACTTGCGGACAGTCATGGAAGAAGTTTGGGTATCACTTTGGAGAAGATGTGTGGACATGATTATGAAATATTAACAATATTCAAACCAAATGCGAACTTCAAACATGTTACAAAGGATATCAACTCATTGGTAAAATATTTCACTATAAATGACTTCGTGTTCGTTTTAGCTGGTACCAACGATTCATCAAATCAGAATTTACGTAAAGACATTGAATATGTATGCAAAAGTTGCAGTCATACTAACTTAATATTGAGCGCACAACCGTATCGATATGATTTATACGAAAATTTAAATTCATCTATTTATTGTAAAAACGTTCAGATATATAACATCATCAATAGTTTATCTTCAGTATCAAATGTTAGTCTTAATGTTAAAAAGAAATGATTATACACAACACGGCCTCCATTTAAATGCGTCCGGAAAATTTAAATTATGTAAAATACTTATCAATAGATTAAAAAACCGCATTTGGCAGAGCAGTACTGTGATAGATGTTAATGTAAATGATCCAGCCACTAACGTTTTTAAGAGTGTAGTAAACAATTCTGAAAATCATAATGATGATTCTTTTTTAGATTAAAATTTTTTGATAAAAGCGAAATACCTTATGATAGGTCGGTGTTATTATTGTCTTTAAATATACGTAGTTTAAGACGTAAGGTTTTCCACCTAGAATCATTAGTGATAGATATTGAATGTAATATTTTATGTTTAAATGAGACATGGCTGCGAAAATCTGAGATTGAAGCTTGTAACATAAATGGTTTTCATCTTGTGAGTCATTACTGTCGTACCGATTTTAATGGTGGAGGCACTGCTATATGGGTGAAAAATGGAGTCTCAGCTAAACCAATTGAGTTATCGACTTTTTGCGCAGAAAAAGATTTTGAAGCTTCTGGAATTTATCTCTTAAGCAGTACCACTTCTTATAGTATAATAAATATTTATCGCTCGCCCAGTGGCAACTTTAATAATTTTATTTTTGCTTTAGGTAACGTATTAGATAAATTCTGTACTCTTGATGGCAACCTAATACTTGTAGGCGATTTTAATATAAATTTTTTAGAGGAAACGTCCAGAAAAACGGAACTTTTGGATTTGTTGTGTACATATAATTTGAACAGTATAGTACAAGATTTTACTAGAGCTTCTCCAAATCGCTTTTCTTTGATCGACAATGTTTTCACAAACAACGATACTTCTCTTGTGTCCAAATCTTATGATAATAATCTGTCCGATCATAGATTTCTCCTAGTTTTTTATAAAACCAATAACATAAATGTCTCTACTAGAAGTACTACTGTACTACGTCGCCCTATAACAGATAGTGGATTAATGAAAATGTATAACTTGTTATCAAATACTGATTGGAATCTTTCACGTAATATTAACGACGTGGATACTGCCTTTAATCAATTCCTGTCTGTAATTTTGAATGCATATGAGCAGTCTTTTCCTGAAAAGGAAGTAAAAACATCTGCCACTGGTAAACCGCTCTTAAATTGGTTTACAAATGATTTACGGGAAATGAGAGATCATTTAAATTTTTTATACGAAGTAAAAAACAAATATCCCACTCCAAAAAATTTAGAAGATTATAAGAACTATAAATTATCATACAACAGACATTTTCCAGCGAAAACATGTACGTTTATTCAACGTTAATTTCACGTTGTTATGGTGGAAATAACGTTATTCGTTGAAAAATGCAACGTTGTTTTTTGGTTGAATTAGCAACCATAATTATATCACGTTTGTATGACGTGTTTTTTAACGATCAGTTTAATATGGACGTAATTATAACGTGAAATAAATACGTAACAATTTTGTCTTTTTACGACGTGATTTATACTATGAGTAAATGCGATGTATCTACCGTACGTTGATTACCACATCATTTCAACGTTAATTCAACATCTACTATTCTACGTAATAAATGAGAAAAAAATTAACGAAACTAATACGTTAGATAAATCATAATTTACAACTAAATTTTTAACCCACGTTTTATAACGTTATTTTAACGTATACCGAATAAATATGCGTTACAAAACGTGATGCTGACGTTAGAAAACACTTAATTTTACAGTGATTGTCTATCGTGTTTCACACCTTTGAATTCTAATTTTACTAAAAATCTATGAAATATGAGGTTCTTCTCCATGCTTGGCAGCTTTGAAATGAAACGAAACAGGTATGAAAAGTACTGCTAATTTGGACATACGAGTCAACCATAACCCCTTTTAAGTTGACGTAATCTGTCAAATTTTTTTAAGTTAGTTTGAATTTGATGCCCAAAATCTGTGATTAAAAATACTAAAGAACGCAATAGTCAATCAATTATACATACATATTGTCACGAATACTCATTGGGGACAGCTGTATACAGAGTGGAAAGTTTAACTGGAATAAATTCTGTAACTTAGAAGATTACGGTTTGTAAAAAAATTCTTGGAACATGTCAATTTTTATTTTTAATGGCGCATATTACAAAGGGACTTTTTTAACTTTTCAATTATTTGGAGGGGTGAAACGACCCCTAACTATGTTTTTTTTAATGGAAGGATATGTTGAAAAAATTGGGAATACAGCTACGTTCTATTTTTTATTTTTCTTTAGCACTAAAAGGTAAAAAACAAAAAAAAGAATTTTTTTACTAAAACCGTTTTTAATGCCAAAAATTCAGGAACTCCATTTTTTATTATTTGATAAGAAGAAATAAGCATTCCATATGGTATCGTATTGTTGCGTGCAGCCAATAGATGGCGCTGCCAATGCGCTAAATTTTTAATTGTACGTAATTACCTCACTGAAGTTTTTCCCAATAGGTGGATAGGAAGAAGATGACCGATTGAGTGGCCAACAAGATCTCCAGATCTCACCCTTTTAGACTTTTTTATGGGGGTATTTAAAAAGTAAAGTTTATGTGACTAAACCAAACGACATAGCAGAACTTCAGAACTTCAAATTCTGCATGAAATTAGGAGAGTAACGCCGGAAATGTTACAAACTGTTAGGGATGGAATTTATAATCGATTAGGGTATTGTCAAGTGAGAGGTGGCGAGCATTTTGAACATCTGATGCGTTAAAATCGTTCTAGTCAAAAATTTATTATTTTTTCGCCTTTTACTGTTTAAGAAAAATTAAAAAATAAAAACGTAGCTGTATTCCCAATTGAACAAGCTTTAAGAAAAAAAATTACTCAACATACCCTTCCATTAAAAAAAAATAGTTAGGGATTGTTTCATCCTTCCAAATAATTGAAAAGTTAAAGAAATCCATTTATAATATGCGCCATAAAAATAAAAATTGACCTGTTACAAGAATTTTACTACAAATGGCAATTTTCTAAGTTACAGAATTTATTCCAGTTAAACTTTCCACTCCACTGCGGTGTTTATGAGCAGCATGTAATTTTTTTTAAATTTTCATAAAGAAATAATTTTGTAAATAATAAAGTAAATTGAGAGTACTGTATTAAATGTGTTTTGTCGAATGTTTTATGTTAGTGTAAATATTTTTAGAAATAGGCGATTTAGAATTACATGTTTATTATAAATAAATAATTTAGAATTTTTGAAATGTATATACAAAGAAAATAAGCTTAGGATTGTAATAATTAGAAAAATTGATTTAATGATGTTATGATAATATGGATGTTAGAAGGAAACTGTAGGTAGTAAGAAGTTCGGAAATTGAACGAGTGAGGGCGGCGCGTAGCTATTGTAAGTTAAAGTCCCCGGTTCGACTTTATTACCAGCCTCCGTCCGGTTTACGAATCAGTCACGGAAGCAATATGGAACTCGGGTCGCCAAGTGGTTTAGCGGTTTGGCCTAGCCGACTTTGAAACTCGTGTCACTCGGCGGCGTGGGTTCGAATTCCACCATTAGCCATGTATGTTTGTTCAGTCTAATGATTTAGACCCAGCTTTAATACACGTCGTAATTGTCTGATTCAACGTTACATGTGGACATTGCCGCGACATTTTTTCGTTGTTTAAACGTAACCATAACACACGAATTCAACGTTTGTTACATGTTATTCCACAACGTTTTTTTATACGTATGTGTGCAATGGGATTTAACGTTGAGATACCGTGGACAAAGACGTTTAAAAGAACTTGATTCGAGCGTTGTTAAAACGTATCAATAACACACGAATTCAACGTTGATTAATTGTTATTCTACAACGTTTCTTACACGTGGACAGAGACGTTTAAAAGAAATTGATTGCCGCGACATTTTTTCGTTGTTTCAACGTAACAATACCACACGAATTCAACGTTTGGTTACATGTTATTTTACAACGTTTTTTACACGTACGTGTTTTCGCTGGGTTACAACTTTCAAAAAAAAATGCAAATGAAAAATATATAAAAAATTCAAATAATAGTGCTAAAGCTATGTGGGACATAATAAACATGCAAAGAAAAAGTTCTTTAAATATTCCCGAAACAAATCAAATTTCTGTTGACGAATTTAATACTTTTTTTGCCAATATAGCTAGTGACACAATATCTAAGTTAAGATTACCTTCAGCTTTATTTGACGACTCTGTCACTAATATTATCAGACCGAATAATACGACATTTTAGCGAAGTGTCATACATTGAAATTCGTGATATTATAATTAAATTGAAACCTAGTAAGAGCGTAGATGCGTACGGAATAAGCGTTTCTATCATAAAAACGATTGCAAACTTAATATATATCCCCTTAACTAAGCTTATCAACGTGATGTTTAAATATGTAATATATCCAAATGTCTTAAAACTTCTTGTATCGTGCCAATTTACAAGAAAGGCAATCCTGAAGAATGTGGCAATTATCGACCCATTTCGCTAGTTCCAGTAATATCTAAAATTATTGAAACTGCTATGAAAAATCGAATGTGCCACTTTTTTGAATCACAAAATTTATTCAATGTAAATCAACACGGTTTTCGCAAAAATTGTTCCACTATTACCGCGATAAATTCTCTTGTTGATTATATCATCGATGTGTTTGAAAATAGAGAATATGCATTTTCTGTGTTTTTTGACCTAACGAAGGCATTTGATTGTGTCTCACATGACCTTCTCATTTCTAAATTAAAATATTGTGGCGATTGCGGCGCCAGCCTATCGCGTGCGTCATCGCCGACGCGTCTTACACGAGAAAGTTCGGCAGACAAGCGAGACTCTCCGTCTAGAATGTTCCCGAAAAACAACCCCGATATATAAAAATGCACGCGGCCGAGAGTGGGACAGTTCGATTAGAATGCAGCGTTAGAGTTCGACACAAAAGTCCGCGTAATAAACTTTCGCTCGGCTGTTATAAATAAATTAGATTTAAGGTTGTAAATAAATTATTGTTAAATGTTAGTGTTAAATTAGTTTGCTTGTAAATAAATTAGTTATTAACTATTTCGTGTTTTGTTTTAAAATAAAAATTAATGAACCTTTAAAAATCGTTACAATATTATAATTTTGATACCTGTAGCATTAAATTATTAAAATCCTATTTGAGTAATAGAAGGCAGTTTGTCCGGTACAGAGGTGAACTTTCAAATTCAATTGACAATAAAATTGGTGTACCCCAAGGGTCTGTACTAGGTCCTATTTTATTTTTAATATTTATTAACGATATTGACAGTTATGTATCAGATTCCAAGATTATATTATTTGCAGATGATACAACACTGTTATATAGACATAAAAATCTAAATTACGGGACACAAACATTTATAGATGCCACAACGCAAGTAAATGAATGGTTTTTGAACAACAGACTTTGTTTAAATGACAGCAAAACACAATTTATGCAATACTCCCTAAGAAACATTGAGGATATAGTAGACAATCTTAATAAGGAAAAATATATAAAATACTTGGGCATTTACCTAGATCCGTCTTTACAATGGGATAAACATATCGATTATATTGCCAACAAACTTACTAAAACTATATATCTTATTCGACATTTGACAAATTCTGTTCCCTTAAGTACTGTTCTTGCAGCCTATCATGGTATTTTTCAGTCTGTCATGTCTTACGCAGTGTTAGTATGGGGTCATTGTGCTGAAGCAAACAGAATTTTTCTTCTCCAGAAAAGAGTTATTCGTATTATAAGTGGAATTGGGTACAGAGATAGTTGTAAAGATACTTTTAAAAAACTAAAAGTATTAATATTCCCGTCACTCTACATTCTTGAATGTTTAAATCATATAAAGCTGAACATCAACAATTATAAAAATCATAGCGCCGTACACGAATATGATACCAGATATAATGCCGATATAGTAGTGCCCCAACACAGATTAGTTAAATTTCGGTACGGTAGTAACTATTATGCAATAAAGCTTTTTAATATTTTACCTCCTGAAGTAAGAAGCAAACCATTTCCACAATACAAAAGGGTTGTTAAAGAATATTTAATCAATAACGCGTTTTATTCAATTCAAGATTTTCTACAGCATCCACTTAAATTTTAGGACGTCTGTGAAGACTGCTTTTTCTTTTAGTGACTGAAACGCACCTGTTTCTTTTTTAATGTATTTTAATGTATTTTTATATATGTATTGACTTGTGACAGTACCTCGTGTATTTATCACTAATAAACCATTATTATTATTATTATTATTATTATTTCTGATAAAAGACAAAAATAATGAAATAAATATATCTTTAGAGGTCAAAATAGAAATTTCATTCCGATAATTGTAATTTAATTGGTCGGTTTGAGATACTTGGAATTACCTATGACCATAAAATCCGAGCTTCCTATCCTGGTTAACCCCCACGCACTAATTAATCTCAGGCCCATATTTCCTTCTGTCTACCTCCGCCTTACCCGGTTCACCAAGAGTTTCACAGAATGTAGTTAAATACTGATTAATTTAACAGCGCGATTAAGGCCTATGATTTGTTGGGTGAAACGATATGGCAGAAAATTACATAGAATTAGTGGAAAATATGCTTTCCAACTTTAATCCTCGGTTGTAACAAGAGCATAAAAGTTCACTACCTCCACAACCACTTAGATCGGTTTCCAGAAAACCTAGGTGATTGTAGTGAAGAAGAGGGGGAAAGATTCCATCAGGACTTTAAAACTATGGAAAATCGATATCAAGAACGATGGGACGGCCGACTACTATTGGAGTCTTCAGCGAGACTGCCCTAGTAAACTCCATGCTAGAAAGTCGTATAAAAGAAAATTTTTAAGTGACAAGTGATGAATGTATATATATCTACTTTGTCAAATAAATGCCTTACCTCGTATTTTAGTTTTTTATTAACTTAGTGAAGAGCAAGGAGAGCGCTTCCTTCAAGATATAAAAACATTGGAAGGTACCGAGGAAGATGGGTTGTTCACATGATGACAGACTATTGCTAGGGACTTATGCGAAACTATCGAAACCAAATTCATTCAACAAAATCGCTTGAACGACAATTTCTGCATGTGGAATGATGAAATAAATCAATTTTTTGTTAAAATTGCCTTTATTTCATATCTCGTAGAGCTGATGCAGAAAAACTAATACCATTTTTGTAATTAGCGAACCAGATATATTCAAAATCAGGTATTAAATCTCTGGCACCAAAATGAGTGTTGGCCAGTGTTATACAGTGTTTAAAAATTTTAAAATTGTTAAAAAAAAACATTAAAACATAAAATTAAAACATAACATAAACATAAACAACATAAACATAAAATTTCTTTATTATAATATATATTTTTTTAGGTTACATTCGTCCAATTTAGCGTACGAACCACATGTACAACAAATTTACATGTTCTTTGGCGCAATTTAACTTATTATTGGTATGTAAATTACAATGATTTTGAACATAATTTCGTTTCAGTATACTTAAATTCGGACACGTAAGCTGATCTAAATCTATAATTTGATTAGTTATAATTTTATTTAACACTTTCTTCTTGTTGAGTCCCTTCACGAAGATGACTTTGTCTCCGACGATGGATTTGATGTAGTTACCGATGTTTTCCTGCGGTAAGTAGTAGTCGAGCGAAGTATCCCGGTCCAGACCGTGTAAATTTCTAGGTGTCCAATTGACGTGACTCCTCAATTTTCCACGAAACCAAGACGAAGTTTGCGGTGACGATCCGAAGGCGTGATGTATGCGTTTCGTGTTCATATCGAATATCGCCACTGCCTTGATTATAAACTCGCTATCTTTGTACTGGAAACCTTGGATGTCGATTATGTACATTTTTTTTCTTGCAATAAACTAACTAACGAGTGCAAAGCTTCGTTATTGTTTTTGTACTAACAGATTACGGATGCTGACACCCTTATATACTGTTTTTTTATCTTACGCAATGTTATTTTATCTTGTGCAATATTATTTTATCTTATGCAAAGATAGTGCGAATGTGCACTCATAGAGATTAGACGTGTTTTGCACTGCTAAAGCTTGAGACTCAATAGTCCTTTATTTCAAAAATGAGTACCGACCGAATTACGCGATCAGTTAACACTGATAAAGAAGAAGCCTTAGTGCAACGTGTAGTGGAAAATGTTCTTGCGAATCCTAAGATTTAGAGAAAATTATTTCTGCTATCAATGACAAAATAACTGGTCTCGAGTCCAAGGTGATGTCTTATGAGAAAAAGGTGATCTCGCTCGAGAGTAATTTGGATGCAGCTCATAATTTGATAGAATTACAAGAACGGTACTCTCGTAGTAATAATCTCCGAATTTTCGGAATCCCGGAGAATTCAGCTGAGAACCCGGAGCAAGTTATAATTGATATGTGCCATAATAAGCTAAATATTAACATTAATAAAAATGATATAGACTGTTGTCATCACTGCAAAATAGGGTGCTACTAAGCCGATAATAGTTAAATTTTGCAGAAGGAGCACAAGAAATCAAATTTTCAATGCGAAAAAAAAATTAAAGGGTTCCAAAGTTGTTATCCGAGAGGACTTGACGCATACCAGAGCTTCTTGGGTAAAAGACTTTACTTCACGTTTTAATAATTCGAATGTTTTCACAGTAAGTGGTAAAATTTTTGTGAAGTGGAATGGTACTTTTCACAAAATTAATTCTATTTACGACTATAACAATTTTGTCAGTAAGATAAATGAACCGCAGCAATAATACCGCCTTTAGATTAGTTTGCCTGGCGTTTTCGAGCTTGTGTTTCTTACTAGTATACGTACCGGGTGTTTCAGTGAAGATGCACCAAACTCGGTATGTTGGTAGATATCGTGAAAAGAAATAAAAATTTCCTATAATATATTTTTTTTAAATGAATAAGTTTTGAGATAATCGAAGGGAAAGGAGAATCGTATATTTTTAAAACGTACAATAGATGAGAGCGGCCCGAATTCTTAACCTGCCTTAACGTTTGTGTAATTGCTTTATTACCCCATAAACTGTGGCGTCTCAGATGCTATGATGAAACACATTTACTCCGTTCTCGTTCGCGTTGTATGGAAGAGTAGGTTATTAATCGGTGTGCTTTATACTTTTCATTTTTTTTAAGTTTATTAATGTATGTTTGTGTATGTGTTGGTGCGTTTGCGATGTGCGATTTTACGTTTCAAAAGTACGCGGATATGCATTTGTTATACGGGGAATGTCGGGGAAACGCGCGATTGGCACCACATCTGTACACGGAACTGTTTCCTAATCGTGAACGACATCCGCATTATCAAATGTTTGTCAGGGTAGCTCAGCGACTATGCGACACAGGCTCTTTTTTACCTGAACAAGGAGTAAGGAACAAATTTGATGTAATTACGGTTTGCATAAATGTTAATGCGACGAAAACGCACGCTAAATGCACATTCTTTCAAAGTGTTCACCTTTAACACGAATTGCGGTCAAGGGCAGAGTTAAAAGCCTCTCATAAATTTTTTCGTTTACGATAGATATTTATTGTCTTCTTTCAGCCGCGTGCCATTCATAAAACAATTTAAATCGCTCGTCTTATTTCACGGCCGCAGAAATTTAAATCGCTACGGTATTTATGAAAACATTGACTCAAAATTATGCAAATTTCAAGTTGCTCCGATTGCAAAATTGTATTAAAATATTTTGTTTGAAATAATGTCAGAAACGTTTCCCCGAAGTTTGGTGCATCATCACTGAAACACCCTGTATTTACGCAATTTGGGTTTCATATTTTTTGCTCTTAAAAATTAATTATAAATAACATGTGGGAGAAGGATATAACATAAAATTACCCTAACGATGGCAAATACATCTTAGTATTACTGTTCTAGCGATTTTATAATATGAATAAGCCTTTCGTTAAAATAGCATGTATTAACATTAGATCTTTAGTTACTAAAGTTAATGATATCAGTTTAACCTTATCTAATAATGACATTGATATTCTGGTAGTCACAGAAACCTGGCTGCGTGAAGATATTGCAAGTAATAATTTGGTTATTGACGGATATAAATTTGTAAGAAGCGACAGACCGACACGTGGTGGTGGCATTGGTATATACAGGGTGATTCATAACATGTGCGAAACACTTTAAGGGCTTATTCTCCGAGTAATTTGCGTCAAAAAAGTTCATATGAACATATGTACAGGGTGTAATATTTAACCGGGTCTATTCAATAACGCTGTTCCTATTGAATATATGGAAAAATGTTTTATACAAAACTATCATCTTTTCAAGGTTCGCATAATTTAAAATCATTTTGAAATATACAGGGTGTCTCAATTTGGCTGTACGATGTGTAACTTCGTTATTTTAAATGGAACACCCTATATTTTATAACGAATTTGAGCTTGTTAGGTTATTTTAGGGTAAGTTTGATAAAGGTTCCCTGCACCTAAGTCCTATGGTTTTTAAGATATTAGGCTTTGTTTACGGTTTTCCGAAAATACAGATGTAACTTTTATAATTAATATCTCATTAACGAAGAAAGTTAGAATGCAGATATTGTGGTACTGTTACAAGCTAAGTGGAAGGTATCTACCGCAGTAACAAAATTTAATTTTCTTTAAACAGGGATCCAGTAAAAATATTTCCATTTCGACAACAAATGAAGGGCAATAATTTTTGTTTCTTAAATGGAACAGTGTTATTTTTATATCGTCGTTAGATACTCCATAAAATTATCTTTCAATTAGTTATACACTTCCCTATACCAATTACTGACAGTTGAGGAGATATTTAATATTATTTCATAATTTCTGCATTTTAACATATTAATTAAAATCAGGAGTGATTATTTACTTAAATATGTAGTTGTTTTGAGTAAAATGCCAATTTACTAAGTTTTTAAGTCCTGGTTGTTGTTGTATTGTTAAATACATGATTATTTAATTCCATTGTTAAGGCTTGTGGTAGGTTAAACCGTAACGAGGGAAATAATTTTGATTGGTATTTTTACTGATTGTTAAGTTTTCTCAAGTGATATTGCTTAATCACACGATTAACTTGATCATATGGTTAACTACGTTTCATTCAATTGACCCTAAGACTTCTTGTACTAAAGTTTAACTTTTGTTTTATGTCAAATAAGAAAGTGCGCTCTACACATTACGACGAAGTATTTATTAATCACATTTGAATATTACAAAACCTTTGAAAACTGTAGGAACAACAAAATAATTCTAAGATGTCTTGTAATTTTAATTAACATTAAAATCCAGGAATTATGAAATAGTATTAAATATCTGCTCAACCTTCAGTAATTGGTATAGGGAAGTGTATAGCCAATTGAAAGATAACTTTATGAGGCATCTAACGACGACATAAAAATAATACCGTTCCATTTAAAAAACAAAAGTTGTTGCTCTTCAGTTGCTGTCAAAAAGGAAATAGCTTTACTGGATCCCTGTTTAACGAAAAGTAAATTTTGTAAGTGCTGTAGATACCTTCAACTTAGCTTGTAACAATACTGTTTAATATTCAACAGACATTCCAGCAACTTTGCGTTAGTGTTTTTAATCTTTGCTTTTCCTTAATAATAATGATTGTCCCTCTAGGAAATATATCGGTCTCACATTTAACGTTAAAGTGACGACACCGTGTTCCATGTATTTCCGAATCTCTGGCTCACGTAAACTCCGTTGTTCTAAGAAGCAACTCAGTTCTCACGCACCCCATTTGTATTTACTTCACCCTGACCACCCTTAGATTTTAAGAAATAGCGTAAGCAGTTGTAGATGAGACGTTGAATAAATAAGTTCGTTATTACTTGACTCTCATTTAATACACTCAATACAGTGAAACATTAGCAGAAACGTCGTAAAGGTGCTGAACAATCAAATAACAGCCCAAGACGTCAACATAAACTGGTCCTTCGAGCCGGATATAAGTGCAGCATACAGGAGAAGCTGTCGCAGCCGGAAGAATAATCCGGAACAAGCCTATCCAACACCATTCAGGAGAAGCTGACGCAGCCGGAGCAACCGGAACAAGCATATCCAGCATCGTGCAGAGCAGATTCAACAAGGTGATCAAGTGAGTAATTCCTTTCTTTCTCATTTCCTTCTTATTTGGAAACGGTTTCACTTGAGCAAAATGAAGAAATTATCGTTGTCTCAATTAAATGTCAAGCGAGGTGTTTTCAGAAGGCAATTAACAAATCTAAGTCAATTTTTAGAGCCATTTGTTAAGAGTCAGATAAATCAAAGCGATATTGACGATCTCATCTAGATTTGAAAAATTAGAAACACAATTTTCAGCTTTTGAGCAAATTCAAGAAGGTATAGAACTTGTAACCGATAAATTAGATGAGGAATGTGATGTTAGATTTGAAATCGAGTCGCGATACTATAACATTCGAAAAACTGTACACTCATTCATTAGTGATCGTCAAGATATAGTTAGTGATTCTCAAAATATAGCAGTAGAACACAAAAAACATCAAACGGTTAAATTGCCAACAATTGAATTGCCCTCGTTTGACAGAGAAATTACAAAATGGCGTGCTTTTGAGGACGCATTTACAGCGCTCATACACCAGAATGCTAAATTAACCGATGTAGAAAAATTATGCTACCTTAGATCATCAGTAAAAGGCGACGCACTTAATGCCATTCAAGCTTTAGAAACTACTTCCGCTAATTATCAAGAAGCTCTTCAAATCCTTAAGGATAGATTCAGCAGCACGCGTTTATCATCATGTTAAACAGTTACTAACTTCCACTCATAATAAGTTAAAATCACTTATCAATTGCGTTGAACAACACATTCGTAGTTTAACCCATTAAGTTCCAGCGTCCTATTTATAGGACAGTAGTTTTATTAATTTATTTAAGAAAATCAACTACATTTTTGTTAGAAATTTCATATCTATACTGTCCTCTAATGTATGGGCATTATTGTACTATTTTTTGTTTTTACGTCTGCACTCATTTACATCAGTTATATTTTTTTATATTCGACAATATTTTTGGCGCCAAAACATGTCATACATTTTTTAATAATATGGATATTTTTTAATTTATTTCTGGCAAATTTTTTGTTTCATGTGACAAAGAAAGGTTTGTACTTTACTACTGTTTCTCTTTATATTGTCTATCTAACATATTTTTTGAAATATAGCATCCAAAATAATGCTGTCCTATTTATAGGACGCTGGTACTTTACGGTATCAAATGCATATGTCATATTCTCAGTTGCATGTGAATGCATTCGTTTGTTAGCGGTATTCGTGTGCTATCAAAATGACAAGAAAAGCTTTGACGCTCAGTGAAATTCAAGATATTATTAGCGACCCTACGTTTTACGACGATTTGGAGTCAGCAGATATAGTTGTTCTTCCTCCTGAGACAAATTATTTAACGGACGAGGATGAAATTGATGACGACTTACTTGGAGAAACTGAGGTAAACGATGTTCCTGGTGAATTGGAGTTACAATACGATACCAAATCTAGTGAGGAAACTTCCAATGTTCCTAATATCAAAGGAAATTCATCGAATAGGTCTGCAAAGAAAAGAGTTCTTAGCGATTGCCTTCCGAGTTGGCAAAAGATTGTTCCTGTATATACAAAATTGCCACAGGAAGGCAATGATGTTCAAACAAATATAAATTTCCTAGAAACTTCAGTAAGTGGTAAATCACCAGTTGAAATATTTGAAATGATATTTGATACCGATATATTTGATTATATTACAAAAGAAACAGTTCGTTATGCTGCAACAGTAAAGAACGATACAGGATTTATTTTATCTTCACTAGAACTGAAAGCGTTTGTAGGAATACTTATGCTGTCCGGTTATCATAAATTGCCATCCGAAAAAAATTATTGGAGTGAAGAAGAGGATCTGGGTGTTGACATTGTAAAGAAATGTTTATCAAGAAATCGATATTTGAAACTTAAAAAATATATACATTTTGTTGACAATGATGAATTCGAAATTCGTAAAAGCGATAAAGGATTTAAAATTCGTCCACTAATTACCAAAATAAACGAAAAGTTTCAACAGTGGGGGATTTTTTCAAAGCAACTTTCAATTGATGAAATGATTATAAAATATTTTGGCAAACACGGACTAAAACAATTTATACGCGGTAAACCCATACGATTTGGGTATAAGTTTTGGGCACTTTGTTCTCCTAATGGCTATTGTTTCAAATTTGATTTATACTGTGGAGCAGAAGCAAAAAATCAAGATCTGTCTTTAGGTACAAGAGTTGTGTTGAATATGTTGGACTCTGTGAAAGATCCTTCGAGTCACTGCGTGTATTTCGATAATTTATTTACAAGCAGAGATTTATTGCTTTTCTTACAGACGAAAGGATTTCGTGCGACAGGAACACTTCGAGAAAATCGAATGAGTCAATGTCCCCTTCAAAATTCAAAAAATTTAGCAAAAGAAAATCGAGGCACATTTGACTTCAGATTTGACAAATCAGGAGAAGTATTATTTGTAAAATGGAATGACAATAAATGTGTGACTCTTGCAACAAACTGTGATACTATTGAACCGCTTAGTCATGCATCGAGGTGGGACAGGAAAGTTCATCAGAAAAAATATATAACGCAACCTCATGTTGTGAAAAGTTATAATTCCTACATGGGTGGTGTTGACCAGCATGATTGGAATGTGGGAAAATATGCTATTCAAATACGCGGGAAGAAATGGTACTGGGTTCTGTTTACTAGACTAATAGACATGGCTGTAGTAAATTCGTGGATTGTATATAAAATGACTGAAAACTCGACTACTAGTTTACTGAATTTCAAAAGAAATATTGCTGTTTACTACATGAAACTAAATGCGAAATCAGTTATAGGAAGACCATCAATAACATCAGCATCGAAAGTTTTTCCGGATGTTAGATTTGACAATGTTGGACATTATATGAAGAAACGTGACAAACAACGAAGGTGCCAAGGCGGAAACTGTAAAGCAAAGCCATTAACGTACTGCGAAAAATGTCAAGTACCTCTATGTACACTGTGCTTCCCGAAATACCATGTAAAGTAACTATTATTCTAAAATAAATATATACGTCCTGATACGTTGAATATTTTATCTGCATAGGCAGATAAAGTTACTTTATGTGCCTAGGCCTATATAGAATAGTCACATAAAGTTACTTTATGTATCTAGGTAATAAAGTAAAACTTTTGTGCCGCTTATACAGTCATAAAAGTGCCACATTATTGCCGTCTTAAAATAAAAATAACGTTATTGTTACAATAATGTGAAATATAATATACAGACAGGTTCTTTCACAGTGCAACTTAAATTTTATAGTTAACTATTTTCCTAAGACGCTCATTGCAGGGCTCCATGGTTTCATTTGTAATCTCATACTATTTGATAACGGTAAGTCCCAGCGTCCTATATATAGGACAGGTCATATTTTCAAAATGACATTTTTTCGATAACTTTAGATACTGAATCTAAGTTATAATAACACTAATAAATTAAACTAGCCTAAAATTTTCTTAAATTTCAATACAAAAATAAGTTGGTACTTAATGGGTTAAAGACCTTAAATTTAGAAACAGAAAAATGGGATGCATTTTTAGTTGCATTAGTACTAATAAACTTAGATTATCGAGTTCACAGAGATTGGGAAAAACACTTAAATTCAAAATATTCCAAACATTTCATTCCTTATTGTAATGGATTGTAATAAGAGTAGTACTAATAATTGAATGTAATATAAAGATTTATTCCAGAACTAATATTGATAATAATACAAGTTGTTGAATTATATCCTGTTTCAATTGTTTCTCCTCAGCTTCCCTATATGTAGTAATACACTATTCATTTACACACCGTAATACACTACATATACTCTCCCTCGAAGACGATGGCACACCCTTATCTTCATAAGTTAATCTATCTGGTATTTTAATTATACGCCGTGGGCGATTCTTTGCAACACTAATTGGTATAAGTTCCTCCTGAGGCGAAACTACTGAGTTTTTAGTTGGCGAAGATTGAATATTACTATCAATATAACTTCCAATATTCGCCGTAGCGTCGGTTTCGTTATTTTGTTTGTCTTTATTGACAATAATCGGTGAAATCTGATTGTTATCTTCTTTTCCTACGTAAACTGTATCGTCAATGCTTACTTCTTTAGTCTCCAAATTTTTGGCATCGCTTACAGCTAAAATCTGATTAGTGTGTCGCTTCCAAATTAAATTACCTGCAATGGTTTTCACAAAGTAGTTTCTTTTACCAATTACCTCATCAATGACAGCTTTAGTCCAAGTTTTCTTGTTAAGATTTCTATAGTCTCTAACCATTACAACTTGACCTTCTTCAAAACTAATCTCCCTGTTACCTTTCATTGTTCTATTTTCTTTTACAGGTTTCTCGTGAGGTATTACAAAATCTAATCTGGTTTTTAAGTTTCTTTTAAACATACGTTGCGGCGGGACTTATTTTTGTAGTACAATGCGGCGCATTTCTGTAAGTAAATAACCAACGATTAATTCGAGTTGATAACGACACTTTAGCGTTTGTTGGATCTTTCATTGCTTTAAATAAGGCATTTTTGAATGTTTTAACCGCATTTTCGGCAGCTCCATTGCTAGCCGGATGAGCCACTGGTGTTGTTCTGTGTTTAATACCATTTAATTCACAAAAAGTCATAAATTCACAAGATACAAACTGAGTGCCGTTGTCACTTATAATCTTATCCGGCAATCCAAAGCGCGCCAATGTTTCCCTCAACTTACTGATTGTAGTTTCAGCATTTATTTGAGGACAAATGAAAACTTCTGGCCATTTGCTAAAAGCATCAATAATTATAAGGAACATTTTTCCTTCTACAGGACCCAAGAAATCTATGTGAATCCTTTCAAAAGGTCGAGTCACTTCTTCAAAGGGTATAAGCTTAGCCTTGGGTGGTTCTTGTCTACAAGACAGACAAGCATCACAAGAAAGTACTTGATTTTCAATATCAGTATCTAACTTAGGCCACCAAAAGTATGACCTGGCCCAACTTTTCATTTTTACAATGCCCATATGACCGTTGTGTAATTCTCTGAGTAATCCATTCTGTAACTGCTTCGGAATAATAACTCGGTAGCCCCACATAATTACTCCTTCTTCCATACTGAGCTCATTTTTTAACCTTGAGTATGGTTTAAGCTCCTCATCTACATTATTCGGCCAACCATGTGCAATGTATCTGCAAACTTTAACTAAAATAGGATCACGACGAGTAACTGACCTGATTTGTCTGAAATCCACCGGCACAGTATCCATAAAGTGAATATATTCGGATTCATAGTGATCTGGAATATCTTTCATAACAGGAACTCTCCACAAACCATCAGCAATCATGTTTTGCCCTCCACTAATATACTTGATGTCATAATCAAAACCTGAAAGATAAACAGCCCAACGTTGTAGCCTTCCAGCTGCCATTATTGGAATGCCTTTCTTCTCCCCAAAGAGTGCTAATAA
Source organism: Dorcus hopei (assembly GCA_033060865.1). Lineage (NCBI taxonomy): Eukaryota > Metazoa > Arthropoda > Insecta > Coleoptera > Lucanidae > Dorcus > Dorcus hopei. The sequence goes on along the minus strand of CM065426.1, from coordinate 61,080,038 downwards.
AGGTTTGTGATCACAAACTATCGTAAATTTTCTTAATTACATTAAATACTGGTGAAACTTCTGTACACCCCAGTGCACAGCTAAAGCTTCTCTGTGGATAACAGAATAACTTCTCTCCGACTTGGAAATAGTTCTAGATGCAAAATGAATGGGTTTCTCAACATTTCCGTCTAAAACATGCACCAACACCGCTCCTATACCATACTCAGAAGCATCAGTATACAGCTTGACTGGTAGATATGGATCATAATGGACTAATATTTCATCTGAAGAAATTGCTTTCTTTGCTTTTTCAAAAGCTTTGTCTTGATCCTTGCTCCACCGTTTCGCAGTTCCTTTTCTCAGTAAATAATACAGAGGTTCCAGGATTGTTGACAAATTCTTCACAAATTTCCCATAATAATTAACCATACCCAAGAAAGCACGAATTGATTTTTCATCTTTGGGCTTTTGGGCCTTGAGAATAGCTTCTACTTTTTCTGGATCCTTTTTCAAACCTAGAGTATTTATAATATATCCCAGGTACTTTACCTCTTTCTGATAAAATACACATTTGGACAGCTTCAATTTTAATCCGGCCTCTTTTAACCGATGAAATGTTTCTCTTAAATTCTTAAAATGCTCTTCATCAGTCTTTCCTGTAACCACAATATCGTCTAAATATACTACAACACCTTTAATTCCTTGTAAAACTTTTTCCATACATCTTTGAAAAATTGCACATGCAGTTTTAACACCAAAAGGTAAACGATTTACCAAATAAATACCCTGCTGTGTACTTAAAGCTAAAAGCTTTCTTGCTTTATCATCTACTATTAACTGATTATATGCGTTGGATAAATCAAGCTTAGTGAAATGTTTGCCTCCACTTAACTTTGCAAATAATTCTTCAATTTTCGGAATAGGATAGTTATCATTTTCTAAATATTTATTTATAGTAATTTTATAATCAGCACAAAGTCGAATTGATCCATCTGACTTAATTACCGGCACCAAAGGAGTCCCCCAATTACAATTATCCGTTTTTGTAATAACTCCTGCGCTTTCAAGCCTACTTATTTCCTTTTCAACCTTAGGTTTGAGCGCAAAAGGTATTGACCTAGGCTTAACAAAGATCGGAATTATGTTGTCCTTAATTTTTAATTTAACATTTTCATTTTTACATTCACCAAGTTTTCCGTTGAATAATTCGCTAAATTCACCAGCTTTTTAAGAATAATTTTTTTACTGGCATTACATTCATCTATGGCCAACTCATAAGCTAATTGATCAAGATTAATTTCCCTTTCAGTAATATAAGTGGTTTTACATTTCAAATTCTTATTCAATTTAACAATGTCAAACATTTTTATCAAGTCACGGCCTAACAACGGACGACATCCTTTTTCAACGATAACTGCCCGACAAATCTTGGTAATGTCATTATAAATAAATGATGCCTCAATCTCACCAATTGGTTTTATTATCGTATTTTCATAAGTACGTAAACGAATTCCCGTCGGTTTCAAAGGAATTTTATTTAACTTCGCCATGTATATATTTTCTGGAATCACCGTGATTCCTGCGCCCGAGTCAACTTCCATACTGATTTTAATATTATCAATGAGCATTTCAATCATAAAAGGTTTTACATATTTGACATTGTCAACAAAACACATGTCATATTCCTCAACTGGACTTGTTTCTAAATCTAAAAAATGATTTTTACTGCTTTTTTTTACACACACAGGCTAAATGTCCATATTCGTTACATTTCTTGCACCTATATTTCTTGTACTTACAGTTTTTATAATCATGTTTTGCTTTACCACATGCAAAACACATTGAAGAAAACGCGTTCTGGACTTGTCCCATTGACACTGACTTACGTGACGGTTCACCATTGATAGCTCCCTTGTCTTTATCAACTAACTTCGAAGTCACCTTGGCATTTTTGCCCTTAAAGCAGACTGCGTTTATGTGAATAGCTTCTTCGATAGCGGCCTCCTTGCTCAATGCAGTATCCAATGGGTGGTATGCATAAAACGAAGTACATGCTAATACTTCAAGCACCTACTTCGAAAATGAAGTACCTACTATAGTAACGTGGTATTTACTATGCGATCTAGTAGATACTAGAGCACAAGAGCACATGGAAGTTTTTACTTCGCTGTAGAAGCACCTACTGTAGTATCTACTTCAAAGCCTCAGATTCATTTTAATAGTAAATACTACTGCAGCGTAGTATTTACTACGTGCTGTAGTATAAACTTTGCTTTCGTAGTATATGCTTCAGAGCTGCAGTAGGTACTTTATGTAATAGAAGATACTTCGAAGAATATACTAATTTGAGAAGTATTAGCATCTACTTCGTTTTATGCATACCGCCCATTAATTGTTCCAGCGTTCTGTCAGACTCCTCTTCACACAGTCGGTCAAGTATTTTTCCTGATTGCAACCCTGAGATAAACTTGTCTTTCAGCACTTCATTTAGACGATTGCCAAACTTACATTGCATTGACACATTTTTTATTCGTATAAATCAATCTTTTATACGTTCATTTGGCATTTGATGTAAACTGTAATATTCAATACGTTTACGAAATACTGAAACCTTCGGTGAAAACTGTTTTCTCATAATTGAACACAAATCAGCATACGATTTTTGCGATGGTCGAACTGGATCACACAGGTCCCGCAAAACTTTATACGGCTGTTTTCCAATCACTGTCAATAACACACTGACTTTGCGATCATCTCCGACATAATTTGCAATAAAATATTGTTCTAGTTGTTCCTGATAAATTTCCCAATCATCAGATACCTTGAACTCCTGCAATGTTCCGATATTTCTGTAAATTGCATTTCCCACCTTGCCGCTATGACAGGATTCTGGGTTTTCTCTTCTTGACATTTTTGTCTTTGCTGGATGCTCTTGACTATTACTTTTACCTCGTCGCCAATTATGTAATGGATTGTAATAAGAGTAGTACTAATAATTGAATGTAATATAAAGATTTATTCCAGAACTAATATTGATAATAATACAAGTTGTTGAATTATATCCTATTTCAATTGTTTCTCCTCAGCTTCCCTATTTGTAGTAATACACTATTCACCGTAATACACTACACTTATTTTCAAGAATTAATTACCTTCGTGCAAGATCGTATTGACTACTATGAAAGTTCAAAAAAGAATTCGCAAAATTTCAAATTAAATCAACGTACCCTTTTAACAACGGCAAAAAGCGACCACGCTATGTGTCCATTGTGTAAAGCTCATCATGCAATTTATTTCTGTAAGGAATTTTTAAGTAAATCTATACAAGACAGAATCAAGATTGTTAATACTTCAAAACTATGCCACAATTGTCTAAAAGCAGGAGATTTGTCAAATGAGTGCAAGGGTTCAAAATGCAGAAAATGCAATGCTTCACACAATACATTATTACACATGTCAGATCAAAGAAATCAAGTAGGTCCAAGTAGCGAAATATCAACATCAAATCCAACAATTATTTCAAATTGTGCTACAAAAATAGCACTGTACACACAAACTTTACTTCCGACGGTAGAAGTTTACATTTTTGATAAGCAAGGGAATAAACATATTGTAAGAGCCTTACTAGATTCAGCATCCCAGTCTAACTTCATCAGTAAACATCTTGTAAGTCGTTTAAATCTTGATAAGCATAATTCAAGTATTCGTATAAGTGGTATCAGCTCAAGGTTATTAAAGAGAGAAGGTTGCCTGGTAAGTCGTGGAGTGACGCGTCATCCAGTAGGCCATCTATTTATGTACACGCATTAAATGGGCCTACTGAGTGACGTTGCGATGACGTTGAAAGTTACCAGCCAACCTTGTCTCTTTAGTAACCTTGGTATCAGCCAACATTATTCTAACGTACAGCAATGTACAAAAGCCAAAATTTCATCAAGATATAATAACAACTCATTTAGCCTGTTCTTTCTAATTTTGAATCTGATAACTGAAAACATTCCTCAACAATCATTTGATTTAGAATCATTGCATATACCGTCAAATTTTAAATTAGCAGACACTACGTTAAACAACTCATCATCAATCGATTTGCTCATTGGAACAACTGCCTTTTGGGATATTATTATTGATGGAAAAATCAATCTGTCGAACAAGTTAAGCTTGCAAAATTCAAAATTCGGGTGGATAGTTTTCGGACAAATTCCATATGATAATCAGATATCAAAATTGCCGGGTTATGCGTCAATGTCGTATGTGAGCTTAGAATCAGAGATTGAGCGATTTTGGAAAATTGATGATTTTATGAACGATTTAGCGGTATTCTCGTCCGAAGAATTAACATGCGAACAAATATTTAAGGATATTGTTACACGTGATGCATCTGGAAGGTTTGTAGTTCACATTCCGTTCAAGGAAAATTTCAAAATTATCGGTGATACCAAATAAGGTGCAACAAAACGATTCTTTTCATTGGAAAATAAAGTGCAAAGGAACTCAAACCTAAAACAAAAATATATCGATTTCATGAAAGAATATAAGAATCTAGGGCACATGTCTAAGGTTGACGACGAACTTTATTCAACAAATTCGTGTTACTATTTGCCTCATCACCTTGTGATCAAGGAATCTAGTGCAACCACTAAATTAAGAGTTGTATTCGATGGCTCTTATACGAGTAAATCAAACTCAGGTATTTCATTAAATGATACGCAGCTCATTGGCCGAACGCAACAATCAGACTTTTTCTCAATTTTAATAAGATTTAAGCAACATAAATACGTAGTCACATCTGATATTGATAAGATGTACCGTCAAATTTGGCTACATAAACCACACAGAAAATTTCAAAAAATTATCTGGCGCGAAAATCCGAGGGATAAACTAGAAACTTATGAACAGACTGCGGAAGTTTAGGCATTTGCCTTTTCTATTTGTTAGACACTACTTTGATAGGACCTAGTTATAAATATGTTTCACGTAGTTACTGTTCAAATGGTAAAGTTTTATAATGCCTGTTTTTGCCTATTCATGCATAAATGCCTATTTTAGATAAAAATGCCTATAATGTGCCTTTTTTACTAAAAATTCTCAGGATTCATTTTGAAGTTGCAGAAAATTAGAATAAAAATGATTAACGGCTGAATCTAACCGTAATTGGAGCATAAAAAATTATAATTGCGACAATTTTTTAGAACTTTGTACATACATACTCTGTGGATACCCACCTGAAGAGAATTGCGGCTTTTTGTTGAAAATGTCGAAACAACTAGCGAACATTGTGACATAGGTACATTTCTTTCTACAAATATTTTCTTTGATGTAAGCCGAACTGGATGGGCGCGTCGCCGTGGCGTCGGTCATTTGATTTTTATTTAATCAGTCGGCTTTAATAAAAAATATATATATTAAAACCGAATGCCTCTTCTTTCACCCCTGTGGTGGCATCATGACAAGTAGAATTCTATTTCTGTGACGTAGTAGTTTACTATTATCGCTTGAATTCTACAAAGTGGTATCATGACCGGTCAATGCGATTGTATTCCTTTCCCCTCAACACCCTCATAGAATAGAATCTCGGCGAGCGATCGAGTGCGGTAGAAAACATTGTCCTTCTCTTTCTGTTGTGTACAAAGAAAAAGACACAAAATAAATGTGTTTCACAGATGTTCCTATCACGAAATTCAAATTTTCTGACCATTTAGCATTTATAGTTTAGTATTTCAGTTGAAAGTGTAGGTACAAATTTTGGTAACTCTTCGAGAAAACAGATCGTAAGTGTAAGTGATAACAAATATAAAATAATGATAATATAATAATTAATTGATTTACTTAACTATATAATACATATATAGAGTGCTGATAAAGTCCCGCGACAAGCTCAAAAGTTGTTTATTTAATGTTTTTTCGCAAAATCTTGAAACAGGTAAATCTTTCATTTTAAATCGTAGGGAAGTAACACCGTACTTGTTAGGTAAACCAATTCTTGTTTTATTAACGGGGATTAACGGCTAATGAATTAAACAATATTTATTTCAATCTAATAAGTCAGGCCACCTAGCGTCCTTCTGTTATTTAAATGTTTATTTATAAATAAATAATTTTGTTATAATTTAACAATAACTTCAAAATTTTCGTTTTCCAATACATTTCTTAAAGAAAGAAATTATTTTTATCTTCAGTAAGTAGTTAACTTTATATTTTCATAAGTGTACAATGTAATTTATTATTGTAGCAATTTTGGTCCTGATGAAGTAATAAACACATTACGAAATATTGACCAACAAAAATAAAAAAAATATTTTATTTATAATTAGCCGTTAATCCCCGTTAATAAAACAAGAATTGGTTTAATTTTAAAGACACCTTTTATTGCAAACATTTTTTCTCGATCGACATTTGCTTTTCCGCTGTGATGTCCTCATTAATTTTTTTAAATAGCCACCTAACTTTTTCATGCAGATTTTGACAGTCCTTCTTGTCAGAAAAATGGTGATAGAAAAAATAGTACCTTACACAACAACTTTTTCGAAAAAAAAAAATAGACGAGATCCAGATCATCGTCTGGAATTTTTTTGAAAAATTTATGTTTTGCTGCAAATCTCAACAATTGGTTACTGGAGAACAGCTTCAATATTTTCGTTAATTTGTACTTGTTTTTTTTTTTTTCAATTTGAAAATTGTCATTAAAATAAAGAAAATAAAATAACATAATATTTTTGAAAATTAATGATGACGTCACAGCGGAAAAACAAATGTCGACCGAGAAAAGATTTTTGCAATAAAGGTGTCTTTTTAAAATTAAAAATTTACCTGTTCCAGGATTTTGCGAAAAAACATTTAATAAACAAATTAGGAGCTTATTGCGGGACTTTATCACCACCGTGTACATAAAATAAAATAATTAGGTCAGGTTTCTGTAACGTTTCGTTAACAGTTCGATTAAAATAAATATTCTTATACATAGTTCTAACATGTGTAGCCATAGTGCTTATTTTAATCGGGCCGTTAATTTAATGAAACGTTCCAGAAACCCAACCTTAATTTTATTTATTCTAGAATAAAAAATGCGAGTGCAAGGTGACTATTGGGCAGTATTATTGGATTATTGTGAAGAACATCCAGAAATAATTACAAATAAGTTTAATACCCGAAATGGACGTTCGAACAGCATTCAGATATGGAACGAATTATCAGTTTTATTAAATTCCATCGGTCTAGGTGAAAAATCCCACGAAGATTGGAAAAAAGTAAGTATAAGTTTTTTTATTTGATTTACTCATAGGTAAAGTTTTTCCCTAACGTCATAAATCACACTGTATAGGTGACTACATCATATTTTTAATAGTTACCATTCTTCAATTTTATTTTACAATTTTACTGATAAATTGATTATTTTTTAGACATTAATTGATTGGAAGTCCAAAACTAAAGCGAAGGCAGCAAAAATTCAAAATTATAGAAGAAGAACTGGTGGTGGCGATGCACTTACATTAGTTCTAAATAAAAATGAAGAACGGTTGCTTCAACTAATGGGCAAAACAGCCATAGAAGGTAATATTTGTGTGCCAGAAATAGGTATACGAAAGAGGAAGTTCGAAGATGTAAGTTTTATTGTAGAATTTTCGTATTTTATTATATTTTTTTTTTTTTTGTTTTATAGGATTTATCAATATGTAAAGTGCATAAGCCTGCAGAAATTCAACAATCATCCACCAACACAACGCCACCTGAAGATGTTCAAATGCCCTCAACATCCAAGGACGTTACAATGCCTGTAATCCCTAAAAATATATTGCTATCAAACAGTAAATGCTCTGATACAAAGCTACTGACACCGCTTTGTAAAATTTCAGACTCTCCAGATATGAATAACCTAGCAGAGTACCAAAAAAATGAAAATGCAAATAAAAGTAATTTGCCTAAAGTACACAATACATTATTTCCAAAAAATTTAAAAATGTTCAAAGCACTCCTGTAATTAATGAAGTTATTAGTCCATTACAAACACCAAAGAAAAGCCAAACCTCAAGAAAACTGGAAAGATCATCAAATGTGGATAATACAAAAGCATTTGAAGAAATGAATGCAAAATTATTAGATGTATTGTTTGAAATTAATGGTAATTTACAAGATATTTCAGAAAGCTTTGTAAAATTAATAAATGTTATGGAATATAAAAGTAAATAATTTTTGCACTGCTATTTTTTACTATTAAAATTTCCTTTGTTTAAATTAAATTTTATTAACCTGACCATGAAATTAAACTACATATACACAAATTAAATTTACTTAAAGTACAAATATAAAAATTGATATAAAAAACAGATTAGAGTAGGTGGTGCAAAGAAGACGTATGTCTGATTAATTAATGTAATACATTCATGAACAGTGAAATTTATTGACTTTTTATTTAATCGCAGAAATTTTTTTGCACCACCTACTCTAATCTTATTTTTTTTGCTCATCGTTTACAATCTGATTGAATACTACTATGAATACTACCGATAACATAGGTATTACACACAAACTAATGAAATTTATGTTCATTTATTAATTAGTAAAATATCTCTCAATTAAAACTCTCCTTGCCTGTAATCCTATTTGATTACCATCATTTTGCAAATGTTCATTATGATCTTCTTCCACCAAAACAACTTCTTCTAGTCTTCCTTCTACACAAATGTTATGTAACACTGCACATGCAATGATAATCATTCCAGTTTTTTCTGGAGAATATCGTAACTTTCTTTCTCCAGAAATACATCGAAATCTTGCTTTTAGAACACCATTACATCTTTCAACGCAATTTCTTGCACTCGCATGGCGTTGATTATATCTAGCTTCAGGTGAACCTTCATTGGCATTCTGAACTGGGGTCATCAACCACGGCAGTAAAGGATATCCTGAATCTCCAATTAACCAAGAATTTTGATCACCATTGTTATAAGATTCTTCTAAATATTCATTTATGACAGATTGTCTCCATATAAATGCATCATGTGTTGCACCAGCATAGCGGGAATTTATATTTAAAATTTTTAAGTTGTAATCGCAGATCTGTAATTTAAAAAAAATTCTTTTTAACAAATTAACATATATTTATTGAATATACTTACGATCTGAACATTTTTTGAATGGTAATCTTTTCGGTTAATATAATTGTGTTCCTCTTCACGTGGGGCTAGTATAGCTACATGGGTGCAATCCACTGCACCTATAACTCCTGGAAATCTGGTTTTTTCCATAAAGGTTTGTTTTATTTTTAATTTTTCGTTATTAGTAATTGGAAATGTTATCCATTCTTCACTCATGTGTTCCACAATAAGTCTACTTACTTCTGTAATGCAGTTACTGACAGTATTTTGGGCCAATGATAAATAAAAACTTTGTCCTATATTTCTTTGATAAGAACCACTGGCAAAAAATAACAACGCTGAAAATATGCAAAGTTGTGGACTTATTGCTCTTTGATATGCTGAGTTTCTCATGTATGGTGCAATGTTCTCAATTAAATAATTTACCATTTCTTTATTCAATCTAAATGAATCTACAAAATGCTTATCTGGTATAGAAAATGGATCACTTTCATTTCTCGCTAATTGTCGTTCTATATTATATTGTACAATATTTCTTCTCCTTTCTTGTAATTGTTCTTGCTCATTTTGTAGTTCTTGAAAGAAAAACATTTGATACGGCAACATTTTAAACTAAGAATTAACACAATGACCGATTACAAAGACGATTCTGTTGCTAGGTTATTTCGAAACGCCTTCGGCACATACGGTTTATTTAGGAACTTTTAGTAAGAACTGTGGTGAATCTGGTGACATTTCTACAACTTTTTTGAAACGCATAATATATTTCCGAAGTTACACGATCGACTTTGCCATAATAGAATACTAGGATTCATGATACCATTTGCGATTTCTACTAGCATTTTTTTCGTGACGTCACAAAAATAGAATTCTATTCGTCGTGATCCCAGCACAGAATTGTACCTTTTCCCACGCATGAAATTTATGCGTCATACTTATTATTTAATTCTGTAAACGATTCTAAACAGTTAACTTTTCTGGTTACAAGCTAGTATTAAGTGATAAAAGGATGAATTTAGAAATTAAGAATTTAGAAATGATTTTAGTTATTTATTGTGAATCAAATTACCAATAAATAAGAAACATTAAATTTAACGTTCTACTAGTATTATACGTATGTACGCATATTAAAAATTCAAATTAATAAAATATGTTTATAATTTACTTGATTTTTTTATTGTAATCAATTCTATTGTATAAATATTTTGGAGACTATTTATACTTTATTTGTGCCTATTTTGCATATATATGAGCCTTTTTTAGGCGCCTAAAATAGCGAATTTTCACAAATTTTATTAAAACATGACAATTGTTTCGACACACAGTGTCTTCGCCAGATGTGTATTGAATCTGCGTTAATTTACTTACTGAAGGATAATTTATACCTACTGCAACAATTATCCTATACTAAGAAAGTGGGTTGGCAAATCTAAAAATATTTGAAGGGTTCATTATGCAGTGACACGGACTTATTTTTAACAGCGGTGGTTTGTGTAAAATATTTTTCTGTGTAACACTAGGGATTTGAAAAATCTAAAACTTAATTAGACGGAAAAAGAAGAAATTGTACAAAACAATCAACAAGTTATCTAAATTACATATTTACAAATGTTCAATTACGAAATAAATTTAATAACGGTGAATTATTTAATTCTGTTTGGTCATTTATTAAATAATTAGAGTTTTTAAGTTTATTAATTTCTAAAGATTCAAGAAAATTTATTTTTCTACCTTTATTTTCAGTATTTACAGTTAGTTCTTGTCCGATGAAATTTGTATCACAAAATCTTTTAAGCGGATACTAAATCGCGCACTATACACTTAACGTTTCGCAGTCGTATGTAAGATTTTGAATTCAAAGTTTGAAAAGTGATTATTATCAATTAGGTGGTTAGCAAAAGATGAATCTGTTTTATTATTAATAAATGACCTTCTGTGTTCTATTATTCTAGAATCAAAATTTCTTCCAGTTTGTCCAACATATACCTTTTGGCACACATCACAGGTTAACCTATAGACTCCTAATTTTTTTATTATTTGGAATTGGATCTTTGTTGTTTTTTATATACTTGGACAAAGTGTTATTAGTTTTGTAGGCTAACTGAATATTCTGTTTCTTTAAAAGTTTTGACAATTTTTCAGTAGGTTTGCCTATATATGTTATTGCTTTATATTTATTAATTGTGTTATTTTTTATGCAAGGGTAGACCATTGAAATAGCTTTATCATAAAGCTTTTTTGTTAATATGTTTTTTACTATTACGGGGTTATAACCATTGTTGTTTGCTATGTGTTTTATTGTATTTAGTTCTAGAACTATTTATTGTATTTAGTTCTAGAACTAAATAAAACACATAGCAAACAACAATGGTTATAACCCCGTAATAGTAGAAACCCTTCAAATATTTTTAGATTTGCCAACCCAGTTTCTTAGTATAGGATAATTGTGGCAGTAGGTATAAATTATCCTTCAGTAAGTAAATTAACGCCGATTCAATACACATCTGACTAAGACACTGTGTGTCGAAACAATTGTCATGTTTTAAACTAATAAAATTTGTGAAAATTCGCTAATTTAGTGTTTTTATTAAGTGTGATAATGAATTTTCATCAAGTAAAGGCCGAATCAATCCAAAAAAAGCCTAAAATTGAATTTTTTAGTGCCTAAACTTCCGCAGTCTACTTATGAATTAAACACGGTAACATATGGGACAGCCAGCGCACCGTATTTAGCAATACGTTGTCAAGAACAATTAGCTAAAAATTCAGAAATTTCATTTCCTAAAGAATCAACAATTATTCAAAGAGATTTTTATGTCGATGATATGTTGACAGGCTCAGATGATATAAACGAATTAATCTCCCTTTGTTCAAATATCTCGTTAATTTTAAGGTCTGCCGGCTTTCAACTTCATAAATGGACATGTAATTCATCATCATTTGCCTTGCCAAAAAACATTCAACTTCAAAATGACTCCTTAGATTTAACTAAACACGACATGAAAACTTTAGGAATACATTTCAATCCGATAAGCGACTTGTTCCAGTTTTCGTTCAATACATCTGACACAATCAAATATTTGACCCACTTGGTTTACTTTGTCCAATAACTATTGTTCCAAAAATATTAATTCAAACCTTGTGGATTAAACAAATAGGCTGGGATGAAGAACTTCATCTCGAATTTCAACAAAAATGGTTGCAATTTCGCGACAATTTGCATTTTATAGATAACATACACATTCCACGATATATCACAAGTACAAATAAAATACGTGATGAACTACATGGATTCGCAGATGCTTCAGAACGAGCATACGGAGCCTGCGTTTACATTAAAACAATTCATAATGATAAATGCAGCATTCATCTCATTGCAGCTAAATCGCGAGTCGCTCCCATCAAAAATGTGTCAATTCCGCGCTTAGAACTCTGTACAGCAGTTTTGCTGGCAGAGCTAACAACCAGAATCTGTGAAATCTTGGATATTAAATTCGACAGCATCTCTGGTCAGATTCACAGATTACATTATCTTGGATAAATGGGGCCCCCTCACGCTGGAAACCCTTTGTGGCTAACCGGGCGTCTGAGATACAACGTTTAACTGATATAAAATCATAGCATTATGTAAATACAAAAGAAAATCCTGCTGATTTAATTTCTCGAGGTGTCAATCCAAACGAATTAAAAAATAACGCGCTCTGGTGGCACGGTCCTAATTGGCTAGCACAGTCAAACATTCAATTATTTGACATCATTGAAAATTCTCTCGACAGTATTCCTGAAGAAAGAAAAACAAAAATTTCACTGCCAATATTAATTGATAATTCTATTTTTTCTAAATTTTCTAATTTAAACAAACTAATTAATATTGTAGCATATTGTAAGCGGTTTGCATATAACTGTAGTCATGCTCAGACACAATCGGGAATGTTAACAACAATAGAGAGACAGAGTGCCTTAAATTCACTTATAAGGTTGGCGCAATTAGAACTATATTCGCGAGAAATCGATAATTTAGTTAAAGGTTGTAATTTAAATGATAAATAACAAATTTTATCTCTATCTCCATTCTTACACGATGGTCTTTTGCGGGTTGGTGGAAGACTTATGCACTCAAATTTCAACTTTAATCAAAGACATCAAATCATTCTTCCACCGGGACACTTATTGACAAAATTAATAATAACTCAAGCGCACGTTGAAAACTTACACTGTGGATCACAACAATTACTGTACACTCTACGACAAAAATATTGGCCCATCTCTGCCAAGAGTACAATACGACAAATTATTCATAACTGTTTAACTTGCTATCGTTATAAACCAAAACCATATAATGAATAAATGGGACATTTACCAGCATACAGATTAACACCTTCACCTTATATGTATGAATACTCGGGTAATTCATAAGGAAGTAGAAATAACCTTTCTCCTTTAACCCCTGCTCATTTCTTGATCGGCCGTCCACTGACAGCTGCCCCTGATGAAGACTACGTAACAACACCGGATAACAGACTATCAGCCTTTTAACGGATGCAAAAAATCGTTCAACATTTTTGGAAACGCTGGCAAAGGGAATATGTTAACACTCTACAACCCAGGAATAAATGGAGGAAACAGAATACCAGGCCCCTCAAGGAAGGTGACCTGGTGATATTAACAGAAGAGCAAGGCCCTCCAGCAACGTGGAAAATGGGTCGAATAACGAAGTTGTGGCCAGGAAAGGATGGTTTAGTGCGTGTAGTGACTGTACATACCGCCTCAGGCACTTACAAACGGTCTGTAGGAAAGTTGTGTTTACTGCCCGTGGATAGTGCTGGTGAAAGGTTTTAAGTTTATTTAATATGTCATTTATTGTTTAATTTATTATTGTCATTTATTGGTATTGTTTAATTATTAAAAGACTAAAGTCCTTCAAGGCGGGCGGCATGTTTAATATTCAACAGACATTCCTGCAACTTTGCGTTAGTGTTTTTAATCTTTGCTTTTTCTTAATAATAATGATTGTCCCTCTAGGAAATATATCGGTCTCATATTTAACGTTAAAGTGACGACACCGTGTTCCATGTATTTCCGAATCTCTGGCTCACGTAAACACCGTTGTTCTAAGAAGCAACTCAGTTCTCACGCACCCCAATTTGTATTTACTTCACCCTGACCACCCTTAGATTTTAAGAAGTAGCGTAAGCAGTTGTAGATGAGACGTTGAATAAATAAGTTCGTTATTACTTGACTCTCATTTAATACACTCAATACAGTGAAACATTAGCAGAAACGTCGTAAAGGTGCTGAACAATCAGACAACAGCCCAAGATGTCAACAAATACCACAATATCTGCTTTCTAACTTTCTTCGTTAATGGAATATTAATTATAAAAATTACATTTGAATTTTCCGAAAACCATAAATAAAGCCTAATATCTTAAAAACCATAAGGAACCCTGATTAAACTTACCCTAAAATAACCTGATAAACTCAAATTCGTTATAAAATATAGGGTGTTCCCTTTAAAATAACGAAGTTACACATCGTACAGTCAAATTGAGACACTCTGTATGTTTCAAAATGATTTTAAATTATGCGAACCTTGAAAAGATTATAGTTTTGTATAAGATATTTTTCCATAGATTCAATAGGAACAGCGTTATTGAATAGACCCGGTTAAATATTACACCCTGTACATATGTTCATATGAACTTTTTTGACGCAAATTACTCGGAGAATAAGCCCTTAAAGTTTTTCGCACATGTTATGAATCACCCTGTATATAAAAACCTCATTTAACTTTACCGTTATTGATTCTGAAAATAATATAGAACAACTATGGATTCTACTGCGGCATATACAAACCATCCCACATAGATTATAAATTATTCCTAGATGAATTAGAGAATTAATTTGCTATCATACTACCCCATTCGGAAAAAATATTTTGTTGTGGTGATTTCAACATAGATCTCTTGAAATTAGAAAGTCCGTCAACCATACATCTTCATCAATTTTTAGAGTCCATATCTTTCAAACAATTAATTCAGGAACCTACTGGGTTGACTCAAAATTCTGCTAGCTTAATTGATTTAATTCTTACCCCCCTCGACACCGTTATAAATGATTCTGGCATCTTTAATTGTGAATTTTCCGATTATGACTTCATATACTGTACTTTTCCCTTGAATAATCCTAAGCCTTTACCTGTTACGCGCAGTTACAGAGATTATAAAAGTATGAACTATGAGTCGTTCGTCTGTAATCTTAAACGCGTTCCTTTTCAATATATATTCCAATTAATGTGAATGATAAAATACATTTTCTTAATAACCATATTTTAGAGTTATTCAATACTTATGCGCCACTAAAAACCCACCGTTTCAGGAAGCGCTGCATACCCTGGTTAACTGACAACTTAAAACTCCTAATGAGTCTAATGGCCAATTGCACCGCATTTTTAAGCAGAAATTAAATTTAAGTCGTGTTTAGAATGTAATATTTGTCGTAGATCCAGCATAATGTCAGGCGCATTCTAACTGACACTTAAGTTGAAGTTTAACCGTCAAGTAGATGGTTATTGGCATTATGCTGTCATGTATTCACGATTGTCACATTCTAAACACGTCTTAAATTTAATCAATGATTAAAAATTCGGTGCAATCAGGCATTAGAGATAAAGCTAAAACTAAATACCGCAAATCTAAAGCGTGTAAAGATTGGGAATATTACAAAATGTTGCGAAACCTAACCACGAACACCTTCAGGCTGGAAAAAAAGCTTATTTCGAGCATATATCTCGTAAACGTAATTCTAAACTCCTCTGGAAAAGTTTAAGATCTCTTGATATTAGAAATCAGTCTACCGAGGTAACAAACCACCTTGCTCGTTTCGATAATATTAATGACTTTTTTGTTAATAATCTACCACGGTGTACTCATGATCCTAATTTGAAAAACGGTTACGAAACGGACCGCAGCTATAATAGAGATTTCGGCTTCCATACGGTGGACCCTGACTTTATTATGAATATTATTGAATCCATTAAATCAAATGCAGTTGGATTTGATGACATTAATATAACTATGATTAGATTATGCTGTCCGGTTATTGTTCCGTACCTCACCCACATTATGAACACATGCCTCTTTGATGGTATTGTACCTGACTGCTGGAAGCATGCTTTGGTTGGTCCTATACCGAAAGTTAAGAATCCTCTTACTTTAAAAAATCTCCGGCAAATTAGTCTATCACCTCTGTTCTAAAGTTTTTGAAAAGGTTATTTTTTCACAACTTTCAAAATATGTTGCAGAAGCAAATATTCTACCTAGCGTGCAATCCGGATTTCGAAATGATTACAGCTGTACTACTGCGTTACTCAAAGTAACAGATGATATTTTACAGGGTTCTGATGAAGGGCTCATTACTATCCTCACGCTGCTTGATTTCAGTAAAGCTTTCGCCATGGTACAGCATGATTTATTACATTGCATCTTGCAATCAGTTGGCCTTAATATAAAATCTGCTAATCTAATTAAATCATATTTGTCTGATCGAAAACAGTCAGTTATCTTGGAGGGAAAGCGTTCAATGTCTCTCCCGGTTACGCAAGGTATACCACAGGGTTCTTTGATAGGCCCTTTGATATTTTCCATTTATAGCTCTAAATTTATATCAAACCTTAAATATTGCAATGCACACATATACGCTGATGACATGCAAATATATTACTCCTTTAAACCCTCCGATTGGCGCGATGCTGTTACAAAAATTAATGAGGACTTACATTCTCTAAGAACTATGTCTACAGCTCAATCGCTTGCTATAAATCCCACAAAATCACAGGTTCTGCTCTTCGGCAAAGAAAGCCAAATGTTGTAATAACCTAGATAAAATCATAAATATTAAAATCAATGATATTGTTACGGTAATATTTGAAGTAATATGAAATTAGAGACATAGCTTAATATAACAACAGATTTATTATTAATTAATTAACTAACAATCATTACAACTTACATTTTGTGTATTGGGGCACTAAAAGACAACTAGACTACATGAAACTCTGAAGAGATTTCTTCCAACACTCTCCTAGCGTTCGCTCTATCGGCTTTTTATAGGGGTTTTGTTTCCGGGGTGTGGCGTCAATTTTTGCCTTGACATTTTTGTATGTGATCCCGCGCTAGATTTGTGCCTGCGGATGATTTATTACACGGCGCGTACGAGTGCAGCTGCATCGGGGCTGAGTCATACGTTATATAATTTCGACGGAGGCATCTTTTGTTTATGTTATCGTTTTTATGTTTACGATATGCTTGACTTAATCTCAACTGTACATCTTTGCTGGTTTTCTTATCCTAGTTACATTTTCCCCCCTCGCAAAAAAAAATTATTTACATTTGGAATAATGAGTGAGGCAATTTATCGTAAAGAAATCAATGAAGTTATTCTATCTTACAGAGGTAATATAAACAAGTACCTTGTCCAAGATAAGGTTTGTTATGAGAGGCGGAGCAAATGTAAACTTTAAGGAAAAAAATTGATACAGAATTTATAAGCAAGTATTAATTAATTAAATATTGGATTAGTTTTGCGGTAGACCTAGGTCAGCATCGTCGAATCGTTTGGTCGTTAAGTTTTCCGGTATCATGAAGGTGTTCGCGATTTTTGCCGCCATCATTTATTTGTTGGGTCGTGTAGCGGATCCGGCCTTGCGAAGACGGGTATTGGAGTCCGCAGGGTTGATTTGCAGCATTCTGCGGCTGGCGAATCGGATCCGGCCGGGGAGCGCCTTGGACAAAGGTTTGAGGCGAGTCCAGCGGTTTTGTGAAGCTCCAAGGCCTCGACTCTCCAGACGTCCGGTGATGGACGCCCTGTTGTCCCTGCAGTCAAGCGGGTACGAAATCTGGTACCGGCAGTATCGGTGGAGTTTGTGGTCCGGAGCCACGGAGATGGCTCAATCAGCCAGGCGACGTGCACGTTTGGCCCGATTACGGACCTACAGTCGTAGAAGGGCTGCAACTGGTATGCGTCCGTCGGCGGAAGGGGTGATGCCAAGGGTAGAGGGCGATCGGCCGCGATCACCTCAGCCAGGACCTTCCGGGACCTCGGGGGTGTTGCCTGGAAGTAGCAACCGACAGGTTCGGCAGCACGGGGGCTCCTGGTTGTTTTCCGTAGATAATGTGGTGACACCTCCTATACTGCAGGCCCTGGAGACCGCAGCGGATCACGTGGCCGATTCAGGGGATGAATCGGCGGGTGGATTTCTGAGGTGGAGGAGATTCTGCGGAATCTGTTCCAGTAAATAGTAAATAGGTTGTTGTAAGACAATAATTATTAGGGTTAAGAGAACAATATGGTAAACATAGAACAATGCAGTGGGGTGCGTATGCTTACAATTACACACGGAACTTGGTAAGTAAAACAATACTGCTATTACGAAAATTAGGTACTAATTAATTCTAATACAAAAGAAAAAGAAAATTTACATTTTTCCTTATTTGGTAACGGAACGTTTCTGACTGACCGTTGTGTTAGACTGCGTATAAAGAAGTAAATTTATATTGTGTAAGCTATTTCGGTAGATCAGGCAGAAAAGTTGATACTTATACATATAATGAATCTTATCCGAATTATACGTTAACAAAAATATTTATGGTGAATGAGACTCATTGTTAGTGTTTGGGTGGTCTCTGCGCAGAGAGTGAAATGTTTCATTTAATCGTAATAACACTAGATTATCCCAGCACGCGGCGAATAGGGCCCATTTCAACCCCGTAGTGGAATAAAGAGTGTATATGTTTATTAATATACTAAATAATGTTTTAATAATCTTAAAAATAACATAAAATCCTAACAAAAATGAGATAATGGATCCAATATCTTTTATAGAATTCCAAAAATAGGTGAAAGCTGAATCGGCGAATTTTTGAAATTCTTCTGGATTAAACAAGGAAACTGTAGAGAATCCTTGTGTATCTGTATTTAGTCCTGCCATTTTACGAACAATTATGTTGGAAATAGCTGGACGTTCAAAACTAAACATCAAATTATTTTGTAACTTTTTCATTTCCTCGTAAGTGTAAATACCTCCTGAACCTAAAGGTTAGATGCTTTGAAATTGAAAGTTGGGTTCAGTATCAACTTCGAGCATTATGGGCTTTACTGATATTTCTGGATGTGGATTTAAAGCAATCCAATTGTTATTTATGAAATATAACGCAGGTGTTGGTATATTACATTCTATTTCTTCAGCGTGACGTTGTAAGATATGTGTTATCGGAGACATAAATAAAGTGGTGTTGTTTATGGAAACGGGTAACTCTTTATAGCAGTGGTCTGTTTGTCGGATGTTTACTTTGCGTGGAACGCATTGCATAATATACATAACTTCGCCAGCAGGAAAGGCGATTGTACCAAGTTGTTTAGTAATTAAATTACTTGTTGCCGTTGGGCTGTGATAAGATAAAATTAAACGGTTTTGTGAGATTTCACGATGTAATAAACAACGCCTATGTACGGCATGTTTGTGGTAATCTGTAAACATGCGTTTCATAGATTGTTCAACATATAGAAATTTAGTATTTATGTAAGTGATTAAACTTGTATCACTAAATTCTTTGTAACTAGTTCCGGCAATCGGAAATGGATGGGATGCTGTTTTTTGAAGTATTAATATTTGCGGGTGTTCTGTTTGTAGGATTACTCTATGACAGAAGGTACTAGTTTAATAATTGTAAGGGCGAAAACAAAATTATCTTGTTCTACTACTAAATAAGTAGGTAGTGAGTAGTTAAGTAAGGCAGTAAACGCCCAATTTTTCCCGTGTATTTCTTATGGACTTCCGTTTGAGATAACAGTAGTGTTCCTACGCGTACTTTAGCATTGTAGGAGTGTATGATGCGATCGCGTGGACGTGTAACGTCCTCCGCGTCGTAAAGTAACGCCCACTTATTCCCGTGTATTTCTTGTAGGGGTTGGCCGGGGGCGCGCGCGATGTAGGTCGGGGGGGTGTAGGTCGGGGGATGTAGGTCGGGGGATGTAGGTCGGGGGGTTGTAGGATGGTGGGTTCTGGGGTGAATAAAAAACACAGAATGCGTATATGATTTTATTTTGAATCATTGGAATTGATTTAATAGCATGAGAGTTAGTTTATTAATTTGTAATGTCCCCAAGGGAGCGAGTCTATGTCATTTGCATAAGTGTAATGTCTTTTGTCATCATGAACGTCTAGTGCCATTTTGTTTACGGTCATCGAATAAAGTTGATGATTAACTGATCGTATTGTGTTGAATTGTGACATTAGGGTTGTACTATGAAATAGACAGTTATAATAATCTTGAAATGTAATTTGCTTTATTCCCGAGCGTCCTATACCTTTTAGTTTTTTAAATTTTTCTTTTTCACCCAATCTAATCGGGTAAATTTTAGCTCTAATACCTATAAATTCAGTTATTATTTGTCCGGATAGTTCATCTTTAAATTTTCCGATAATTTTCTTATTTACACGTGGTATGTCGAAGAGATTATCATCGGGATAATCTGGTGTATCGAACATGTAATTGGCGTCACGTTTTATTATTTCATAAATACTGGAAACATGTTCAGGAAATTTCGGCGCGAATTTTAAAATGAAACTGTCTGTGTCTGTGTAACATACGGTAACGTTAAAAAGAGGTTCTACATTGTTACGAATGTAATCATAAAGGAAACTGTACATTACAGTCTTGGAAATATCAAGAACTGCCATGCCAATATAAATAGGTTTATCAAATTTTACGGATAATTTTGACATTTCAATAGCAACTAAGTTTTCATTAAAAATTGTCACTCTCTTGAAATTAAGCCTACTAATGTATTTTTGTGCGATTTTCCATTTATTTGCTAAAATAATTTTCCTGTACTTACGCACGGATTCCATTAATTTACCGAAAACCATATTGGACATACCTTTGTAGAAGTCTTTGTCGAAATCGTTTACAGATTTTGCCCTCAACTTACTATTTAAATTAATAATTTTTCTAACCAATTGCTTTCATCGAATTCTATTGCACGATGAATTGTTTTTAATATTAATCCATGATGTAGACACTGTTGTAAATTTCTTAAGTGTAAAACGTATTTTTCTTTACCGTATAAAGTTAGTAGGAATTTTTTATCTGCATTTTTTCCTGTGCTGGATTTGTGTTCGGGACAAAACGGAAAGTAAACGTGTGAGTCATGTAAATGTTTGGGATATTCTAAATCAACTTCTAGAATTTTCCTGTTTCATCACCGTACAGTGTCGAGCAGTTGTTACTGGTGGGAAGCATTTGAAAAATGGATTTTAATTTTTCCTCTGGAATCCATTTAAAATTATCACACGGTAATTTTGATGTCATTGCATATGAATATAGGCCATTTGCATCTAAGTAAATAATTTCAGTGATTTCTTTACTAGGATCGAACTTGGGTGAATGTATAGAGTTTGAAATCGCATAGCGAGAACTAACTTGAGTTATGCCGCCTCGTAACCCCTTTTCTATGAACAGAATCATATCAACATCTTGCAGAAGTGGCAATTTAATTTTTGTTATTTTTAGAGCTGCGGAAAATGATAAACCCGGAGCTGTATGAAATCCGCAAGCATCTAGACCATAGGTTTTTAGTGTTAATTTTCTAAAATTTTCAAAAATATCTGCAAGTAAGAACACATCTATTTTTAAATATAAGTCCGCGTATTCTCCAAGAGTTTTACAATTAAAATGTTGCCAAACGTTTTGAGCATGTTGGTAATCCTGTTCGGAAATATTAGTTTCATATAATTTACTATAAAATTGTGATTTGGTTGGAAGATTGGTTTCTTTTAGTTTCTCGAAACAGTTGACATAATCATAGGGAAAACATCCCTTACGAGTTGCTAAATTAAATGATTGTAGGTCGGGAAATGCTTTTCATAGCATAGACATTTGTTCCGGTTTTAAATTTTGCGCTAATTTTTCAATGGACGAAGGTATGAAACGATAAGAATCTAAGAAACGTAATTGTAAGTGACCGACCTTTTTCGAAAATGAAATGTAAGTTTCGCTAGTGTTTGCTAAAATTTCAACAGGTTCTGAATTTACGTTTGCTAAAGCTTCTATTATGAAATGACTGTCATAATGAGATAAGTTATGCAAAATTACCGGAATAATATTTTTAGTGCGACACTGTAAATTACAATTGTTACATAAGGCTGCAATATATTCACCGGAGAAGTGATTGTGATGATGTATTTTTATATTGTCTAGTGTAAAATTACAATCGCAAATTTCACATTTTTTCGCTGTCTGATGGGCATTTAGTTGTTCACATGTTAAATCTTTCATTGGAACTATTTGATGATTTTTTATGATTGTTTCTATCCTGTTAGATTCTTCAATTAGTTTATTGATGAACCAAGTTGCAGCGTTTTCACCGCGATAAAGTTCAAAACGATTAAACTGATCATTGTAAGAGGAAGTGGTTAGATAAGCAACACTAAACGCCTCATGTCTCTGATAATTGCTCGTAAATGCTTTTTGCAAAGTATCATTGCAAGATTGAATGGGTTTCGTTAACGCCTCAAAATCCGAATAGATTACGAAAGGTAGTTTCATAGTGGCGGCAAATTGTTTAAATTGAAGAATATTATTTTCATCTTTGGGTAATTCAATTTTAATAGCTTCATGCCTGGAACAGTCTAAAATATGCGAATCTAATTTATCTTTGGAAGCGAAATAACATAAGCATCTATCGCAAATAAATTTAATGCGTTCGTTTCTTGAAATTTGATAACGACATAATTTGGATAAATCTTTAATAAGACAAAAATGTCCGACATGTAAATTTTTCTTTAAATATAGTAAATTTACATGACAATCCTTGACAGTTTTAGTATGATAAAGAGGTCCTACGATCGAATTATTTTCATAACCGTAAACGTTGATGGAAATAAATTGATTATTATTTTCAAACTTTTGCAAATGACATAACTTTACAGGAAAATCGATACCTTTAAAATTAAAAATTCGATGAAGAATATTTTGTGGGTAAGAGTCGGGATCGGTTGCATCTTTACAATCGTCTGCTGGATATAAATGTGCCAAAAGACAATAAGAGAAACAGCGACGATCTTGATTCCTGATGTTTAGCAAGTATTTCTTGCATTGTAGTTCTTTAGGTAACTCTGTGTATGTGCCTCGATTAACAGCACCACCACCACCTCCTCTTAAGGGTGAATATTTGCAAAAAGCTACAACAAGATTGACAACCGCTAATAGCCCCCATCCACTGTTGCGTTCTTGAAATTTTTCTAACTAAAAGAAAACATAGAATTAATATCTTATTAGTATAGATAATAGTTTAACATACCTTGGTCATTATTTCTCCAAATAATGTATGTAAAACTTCATTGATATCACTTCCAAAGTTGATTACATGATTTTTGGTGTTGAAAAATTTGAATTCTGTGACATCATCACCCTCCGATTTCTTTATAAACTGACCACAAAAAACTAAGTTCATTTTCATGGCTGGTGTTTTTCTCAAAAGATTTCGAATACGTTTCGTTATGAGAGAAGCAGTATCATCTAGAAAATTTCGCGGTAGTATGTGCGCTTTATTAATGATTACTCCAGTTTGAATACGTGTCTTAAATGCTGTCTGCAGCTGAAATTAAAAAATAAAAACTAGAAGTTATTTAATAATCATTCATAGTTTTTTACCTACATCATTCCACTGAATTCGATTATTTTTAACCTCTGAATGATTTTCCTGATCCATTATTAATATTATTCTTAATATTATTAATTAATTAATTAATGATAATAATCTTAATAACTAATATAGTAATTTTTTCTACTTTGCGTTCACAATGAACTCATTGTGACACCAAAAACAGTTTCACAATGAAGCTCATTATGAAACTGTTTTTGGGGAAATTTTAGTCAATTCTTAATTAAAAATATTTAATAGATTTTACAAAATAACTCATTATTTATTTGTTACTTAACAGAATACTCACAATGAAGCTGGATAAGAAAAATTAATAACTTGTTAATGAGACTTTTGATTAAAAAGAAAGGTTTTCAGTGTTGCCACGCATTACAACTAAAATTCCCCATATACTAAGGAGATCCAATTTTTGACAGTATTTTTCATATTTTTGTTCAATAAGTGACGCAAAGTAGAAAAAATAGTATATTATACACGTTTCACAAGAGGCATTGTAACACTCGTTCCGTTGGGGTACGACTAGCGAAGCGTAGCGTGTTACAATAAGCCTTCTTGTGAAACTTGTATAATAATATACTATTAAAGCGAAGAAGAAGAAGAAAATATTAAATTTAAGCAATTTTTAATTTTTTTTTTTACTTAATCTGAAAATAATTAGTTTTAGATTAAAAAAAAAAAATTAACATTTTGTATTTAACTCACACGTTTATTCCATTGATACAAATTCTACAATGAAGGCTCTGCTAGGTTTTCCTGGTATTATTTTTTCACCTTTATAGATAATTCCTCTGCCATCTTCTAATATTTTTACTAGGTCCTCCTCTTTTAATATCTGAGCGAAGCGTTTTGGTAACAACACCGAAAATTCGTTTCGAATTTCCGCCAATGGCGTTTTTCCGTACTTACTGTCAACAAATTTCAAATTTGTTATTTTGTACTTTTTTAACGGTATTAGTTCATTCACTTTCTTCAGAGGTAATGTTTCTAGCGAAAGTTTGGAGTTTAAATTTTTTAAATCCATTACGACAGTCACAGAGATATTACACTACTTCACCGCACACAACACTTCATAAAAATACTATATGCATCATTCGCTTCTTCTTAACTTTATATAATAATTGATAACACAAACCGGAATTCGCACAGAGACACAAATGTGTAATATGTATAAGTGACGTTTTGGGAACAATGCAAAAGCGATAAAAAATTTAGATTATGGTAATTGTATATGTATTATAAACAAAACGGAAAATGTTTTACCACAAATGACTAGTTCTTATTCACGTATTCAATGCATGAGTACCGTACTAAATGTATTGTTAAATCTGCACATCTCGCACAACGTTGTAATATATATTTCCTTTTCTTTAACCAACGATGTTTCAAAATTTTCTTAAGTGTAAAATTGCATTTTGTACATGTTTTCGTTTCCGTTGTAGGTGGCATTAATGATTCCAAGTATTCTAACGAATGCATGTTGTTCCACAAAAGAATAACACAATACGCGCAACACTTAATAAAAATAATTTTTCTCATACGCTTCTTACATTTATATAATAATTGATAACACAAACCGGAATTCGCATAGAGACACAAATCTATGTATATATAACTGTCGGAAAAATGAAAATGGTTTAATATGTATAACTGACGTTTTGGGAAATATGCAAAAAAGATTTTAAAAAAATTAGATTATAGTAATTGTGATTACGTTTTCTTATTGACAATCGAATGTTTCTGTCATAATTACCACAATACCACAGTGGAAAATATGAATTATAATTAATTATGTAATTAATTAAATAATTGTTTTTTTTTAGATAAGAAGTTTCTTAACGCAAATACCGCTTTATTTTAAGCGGCAAAATTGGTGCAATTTCATTAGTTTCTTTTAAGCGGTAAAATTAATGCAATTTCATTGGTTCAAAATTATCTTTGAGTTTAAAAAAAGCTTTTCATTTATTGAACAAGAAAAATTTTGTATAACACATATATAACTTTTCCCCTATTTTCTCACTCATTCCACGTTTAGAGTTTTTTTAACGCTTCTGTAATTAGTAGTGCACACAATACCTGTGACAATGGCTTCTGCTTCTACATCATTTGAAGAATTTCTCGACAATCTTATGCATGGAATTGATGGAAGTGTTTCATTAATAAATGAAGTTCGCTATAGTGTCAACAAATCAGTGAAAATTTCAAACGGTTTGGACGTAGACAACAATTTCCAACCCAAGGTGAGATTAATTCAAGGAGCAAGACGGTCCAAAGAAATATCATTTTCGAAGAATGAATGGGGCGAATTCTTATTGTGTTTTCCGCTCATTGAAAAGAATTTGAATGTGAAAAGTTCACGATGTATTCACTGCATCGTACCAGAAGCAAATGAGCGTAAGTGTTCCGAATATAAAATCAGCAACAGTGAAATAAATTTAATATTTGTCGAAACGAGAGGCGGTAAAATGAAAATGTATATTGCTAGAAATGAGAATGTACTAATACAAATGGATAAAACTTTATTTGACAAATTGCGGAAAATAACTAACCTTGTCGATTACCGCATGAAAAGAATTGAAAAAATTGAATTTCTTAAATATTACAATGACATAATCCAAATAATCGCCGTTCATAAGCCGGATGATGAAAGTATTGCTTCATTTACAATGGATATTGCAATGGGGAGCTCGAGAAATCAGGACGGTTCATTTCAATGGTTATCCGAGTATATTGATTGCATGTTAGAAGTTTTGACGTTCCGAGAGGACAAAATAAAAGCAGATGTGGGTTTAATAAAATCTCAGTTGTAATTTTCAATGGATGTGATTCAAGACACACTTTTCAAAGTCAACCTCATACTAGAATACAACGAGCGAAATTTTGGACTCAGAAACATTAGCAGCGATTTAATTTCATATATTCCAAGGCACACGTTATTGCAACAATCACCGTCGAATTTAAATCACGTCTGGAGGAAATTACCTTTGCATTTTCAACAAGACAAGGAGCTACAATTAAGATTGCCGTGCTACAAGCATTATAACATTGGAAGAAACCAGTTTGACGGTCCTCCGAGCCCAATTTATTTGTGTTGTGAGTGTTTAAATAAAAACTGTATCGAACAAAAATTTTGAAAAATGAATGTGTCAGTAATTTTTGCTGTAATTGTAAACACAACTTTATATATATATATTGATTATGATAATGTAAAGGGGCGTTTACACTACATACATGTTTGAAATATACATGTACCCTACATGTCGGTTGACAAGTTTCGAACAAATCTAAAATTTATCTCATACAAGTGCTAGACTTTTCTTGTATTTGACATGTTTCCGACATGTTTTATAAAGGGGCGTTTACATTACACACATGTTTGAAATATACATGTACCCTACATGTCGGTTGACAAGCTTAGAACAAATCTAAAATTTATCTCATACAAGTGCTAGACTTTTCTTGTATTCGACATGTTTCCGACATGTTTTATAGTATGGATTTGTATTCCAAATTAATGGAAAACAGAGCGATCACAGACCATACAAAGGTACTTGCGCATGTGCACAATAGCCAGCTGTTTTCAATTGGCAAGCGAGCTGATGTTTTGTGAAAATGGAGTGGAGCAAAAAGAACACAGTTGAGTTGTTAAAACAAAGTGAATCGTTATGGAATCCGTCTTGCGAGTCTTATCGTGATCGAAATGTTAAGCATAATGCGATAAGAATGATTGCCGAATCCTTAAATAGCAACGAAGTTGAAGTTGATAAGAAAATTAAGAATTTGAAATCACAGTTTCATTGTGAAGAAGCTAAAATTCGAAAAGGATTTAAGTCAGGATCAGGAACAAATGATGTTTTCGTGTCAAAATGGCACGGTTACTAATTGCTACAATTCTTGGAAGGATGTGAACAAGCCGGTAAAAAGTTGTTCTTCGGTAAGTACATATGTAATTATTAATATTATGTAATATACATACTGTATATAATATGATTCACTCTATAGTTATACATTTTTATAATATTATGCAAATTTATCTTGCCCTGAAACCCGGCCTGCTGGAGAAACAAAAAATTGCAAATTTCTTTCTTATATCCTGTGTATTATTGGAACTTTTCCATGCAATCTTCTGTAGTGGCAATAAAAGTAACATGTTAATTTCTCCATGAACCAGACTGTAAGGATCCTGTTTCTACATTTTCGAAATCGAACGTTCCTGGAGGTGAGTAGACCGATCGCCCGGCTATATTTCGCCGTATAAAATTGTGTAACGTCACACATGCCATTACAACTTTTGAACTTTCGGTGGTTCGAGATTTATCGGTTTTGGAAAACACGAAAAAACTGCAGACAATATGCCAAAGGAGTTTTCGACTATTCTCCTGGCACTCAGACGATAGTTAAATATCCTTTCAGGACTGCCTTTTGGCATATGATCCCGCATAGGGTTTCAGCAAATTTTCACAAAGGGCAAAGGCATCGTCCGCAACAAATGCATATGATGATGATATTGCTCTTGTTACTAATGGTCGTGCGTCCGGAATGCGAAGCATCTTCTGTTTCAATAGCTTTTCTAAACTGCAATGTTTGAACACTCCACCATCTGAAATTCTTCCTTGAATACCACAATCGACGTAGATGAATTGGTAATTGGCATCAACTAAGGCCATAAGCACAATACTAAATGTTTTCTTATAATTGAAGTAAATACTTCCACTGTGTTGAGGTTTCGCAATTTCAACATGTTTGCCGTCTAAAGCCCCCAAACAGTGAGGAAAGTTCCATGCAGTAGAAAAATTTTCAGCAATGGTTAACCACTCGTCTTCCGTTTGAGGAAACTGCAAACAAATAATATATAGTTTAGTTTAACCAGCTGATCTTTGCAAGTTATGTCATACTACAATATCCATGTTTTATTCACAGATTGCAAATGTGCCTACTACTGAAGATACAACTACAGTGGATACTCAAGAAAGTACGGTCGATATTACTACAGAAGAATCTCAATTGGAGAGATCACAAAATGTTGATATTGATATGTTGAATGCTTGTGGTCCATCGGAAATAAACGCGACTCCGATCAAAAATCGAAATAAAAGAACTAGAAAGGATAATGCAGAAGTTCAACACAAAGATCAAGCTTTAGCTATTCTAAAAGAAGCTCGTGATCATATAGCGTCCGACAGGCAAGTGCGAGATGAATATTGTATATTTGGTGAACTCGTGGCACATGAACTTCGAACAACTAGAGGCGAAAGAAAGCAATTGTTCTAAAGAAGAAAATACAGGATGCAATATTTGAATGTAAAATGGCGACTACATACATCTACATCGTTTCCCTTCGCCATCGTTTCATACACTCACACCACTTTCACAGCAACCACAAACATCTTCACAACAGCATATCCTACGCCAAGAGTTTGCTTCGCCCAATTTAGATAGTGAAACTTCCCAGACAAGTTATCTATTTTCACATGTTAGTGACTTTTCAACTACTTCTGATGACGGCACGTTCTGAATTGTATCCATTTATTTTAATAAAAGTGTTTAAGTAGGAGGTTTGCTTTGTGTTTTGAATTAACCTTCATATAATGTTGTAAAACTCGAAAAATTGCATCACACACCTCTGGTACAATTAAGCTGATTTTTGCCTTCGAAATCCGGTGAAAATACATTAAAGATGCATAACTGTCCCCAATTGCCAAAATCGTAAGGTCACAGCAAGTTGTTCCGTTGGTGAAACAGCATCACGGAATGTTGTATTCTGTTTTGCGATAAGATGACCAACTATATTTTACAGTCTTTTTCTATTGCTTTTCCTCTTTGTCAAATGCGTTTCCTAATTTGTCAAATGACTTTCCAATCCGTTTAAACCATAGTAGGCCTGAGGATTGGAAAGTCATTTGACATCTCGGAAACATAATTGACAAAAGGGAAAAGCAAAAGAAAAAGACTGTAATATTTCAAAATCGGATGCACTCATCCGAACAAAATTTTTAAATCCCTGCCATCTTCTATGCGCAGATCGTTCATTATAGAGTTGCAAGCTCCATGACTACTTCTCTTATATAAAAAATTCCGGACCCACTGTCTTCGTCTTTTTCGCTGCTTTTCACGTACTTCACTAAAGTAATAATATGTGGCTTACAGCCAAAAACAAAAAATTGATCGTCATCATCCATGCGACATTTTTATTATTAAATACTAAGTAGCGAACAAGTCGCAGAGTGCAAACGAGGTCCTTTTCTAGTATTTGTCGAAAACTTGTGCTAAACATTTATCGTGATTTGTATGCGACAAATCCATATTTTTGTATAGATTTGTTTTTCAATATCTTGAAAACATGTATGTAAACATGTCGGAAACATGTATGTGTAGCACTTGTATGAGATAAATTTTAGATTTGTTCCAAACTTGTCAACCGACATGTAGGGTACATGTATATTTCAGACAAGTATGTAGTGTAAACGCCCCTTAAGAAATCTTGATTATTGTCATGTATGTATAGACTATGAAAATAACGGATACGATGTTTGGCCTGATAATTACACGAAACTCGATAATGTATCGCCTTCTCTTTCTAACATGTTATTATTAAAGACAACGTTGGAAAGCCGGAACGAAGCAGCATTGATATATAAAATCCGGTGTGTATATCAAGCCAGTCGTAAAGTTAAAGATATCAATTGGCAATTTGCGACAAATATTTCTCTTGTACAAAATTTAATAATAATAATATATAAATAATAATTATATTAATGTAAGCGATCCAATCGATGGTTTTAAAAACGTTGAAATTAATTACTCTATGTTTACTTTTTATACAACATGTATCATACTATTCTGTAATTTAATATTATTAATAATTTACTCGTGTCCTCGAAAACATTTCTGTAATATATTTGGACACAACTAATTGTTGAAATGTAAAAAAAACTCTAAACGTGGAATGAATAAATAATAGGGAAAATAGTTGTATGTGTATGTAAAATAAACCATTATTTTTAATAAGTGTATTTATTTGTTTAAAATTAAAAAATTACAATAACATATACATATAATATATATTACATAAATTCAAACAACATCAGATAATTTTATCCAAGATTTTTCGGGTAAACCAAGCCATTTTACATAGGCCTTCCCCCCTTTCGTTTTTATAGTCTTTTCAATCAAATAAACATCATCATGTTTGACTCGTTGAAGTTCTTCATTGTAGAAGCCTCCGGAAATCGGTTGTTTTTTCATATCTTCAAGGAGGTAGGTAACCGGATTAGTAACTTGAATTTTAACAATTTTAAACAGTTCTGTGGACCATGAGAGAATATATCCTTTTGCAAATATTCCCTTATATTTGCTAATACGAACAACGTCTCCGACGCGAAATTTTGATTTACCACGAATTTTTATTTTATTGTAAACAGTTTCCAAAAGCATTTGTTCGTTTTCTTTGCTTACATCTGCAGGAGCCATCCTAATAATTCTATGTTTAGTTGTATTATATTTGCTGACGATCTCTTGCAGTATGTCGATCCATTTATATTTACCACGCATGCTAAATTCTCTGTACAATTTATCCTTCAATGTGCGAATAGATCGTTCCACAATGGCGGCTTTAATAGGTGAAAACGTCGAATAATGATTTATTCCATATTCATTCATTAAATTCTTAAAATCCTTATTGTAGAATTCTTTTCCTTCGTCGGTGTAGATTTACAGGTTTTCTGTTAGAATCTTGAATCACCTTACGCATAGCTTTTGTAACAAATTCAGAAGTTTTCTTCTTTACAGGTTGCGTCCACATATACTTTGAGAAGCAGTCTATAACAACCAAGATGTAATTATGACCTTTATTTTCACGCGCGAATCCGAGAATGACCTTCGAGGAAATAATCGAACTAGCCCGACAAGCCGAAACGAGTGGGAGAATGTTGAAACAAATGAGGAGGCTGAACAACTTGTATATCGCCAACCAAGAAGTAGAAAATTTGGAAGAGGATACGGATGAACAAATTTACAAATGTGAAGAAGATAATCGTGAAAAAAAGGAATGCCAATCGGAACGTAACGAAGGGGCTCGTTGGGTAAAAGACACGAATTATCCACCAGAAGACAGGAACAATGGATTTCCTACTAGGAGAGAGTTCATCGAAGAAAATAAATTTCTCGCGAGCAAGTATCCAAGAGAAACATACGGAAGAAACGGTCAACGAAAAGATGAAGCATGTGGAAATAACTGTCCGAGAGGGGCAAAATATACAGATGAACGTTCAAGAGGGGTAACATTCAGAAGCGGACAACCCAGAGGGACGACAGTTAGGAATGAACATTCAAGGGGAGCGATAAGGAAACAGAGTCTTCCGCAATACGGTAATCCAACCTCAAATTACCAGATGAATTTTGCAGCGAATTATGGGGAGAACTACGC
The DNA here is from genome assembly GCA_033060865.1 of Dorcus hopei. Taxonomy (NCBI): domain Eukaryota; kingdom Metazoa; phylum Arthropoda; class Insecta; order Coleoptera; family Lucanidae; genus Dorcus; species Dorcus hopei. The sequence continues at coordinate 61,047,815 of CM065426.1, read as the reverse complement.
GCGAAATTATTGGGAGAGAAGACCGAACTACAGTCCAAGACCCAATGGACAAGGAAATTTGGAATATAAGAAGCAGGTGAGATGCTTCAGATGTTCGAAAATGGGGCACTATGCACCTGAATGTAGAGAACGCGTTAACCAACCGAGGACCCCACCAAATAACTTCCGGAAGCCTTTAAACTTCAAAGGTCCTTTGCAGAACCCCGAAGTCAAAGGACCAGGACAACGAAAAAATTAAGAATAACGCCCCCCCCTAGTGTACACGGTCGAAGAGGAAGGAAATCAGTGTATTGTCCTACCAACGGTATGGGGACATGTAGCTACTATGCTAGTGGATACCGGAGCCTCTTTGACCATTTTAAAAGAAGAGTTCGTTCGGAGGATCGGGGCCCGAATGGAACCGGAACCAAATGTCGTTTTCCGAGGGATTTCAGGAGACGAAGAGCCATGCTTGGGGTCGATAATACTGCCACTCAGAGTAGGAAGGAAGTATTACCCCACCAAATGCATGATCTGCTCGGACTCCATCCACCTGACAGTAGATGGCCTTCTCGGAAGAGATTTTCTCAGAGCCAATGCCGCAATAGCCGACTATGGAGAAAATGTTCTCTGGCTCGGAAGAGAAAAGATTGAGCTGCTGAGCCATAATGATCTTAGTAATCTAGGACTCGACAGCGCTTACCCTCTTCACCAAAGAGAAAAGTGGAAAACGGCAAAAGGAAAACGTAATCTTCGAAAATCGGGAAACAGATCTACAGAATCTAAGGGATCTACAAAATCTCAATGCCAGGATAGAAGAATGCAACCAAGCAACGGAGAAATTAAACGGCTAAGAAATAATCAAGAACAGAAAAGGGTAAACAATAGAAGAAAGGGAATTCCGGAAATGGAAAAAGAAATGGAAAGGCCCAGTTATAGTGAGATAGTGGAACAAGGAAAACGAAAATCGACGGTAAAAGCGAAATTAGAACCAGAACATAAGAATGAGAGTAATTTCAGGAACGAAGAACAAAATGATACGAAAGTGCGCGAAAACGGCAGAAAGTTTGAGCAGAAAAGTGTTAAATTAAGTGAAGTTTATGGTGAGTTATTCTCAGCTCCAGAGGAATACTCCTTAGTGCATTGTGTAGCAAGAGATCTCCACATGAGTAAGGGTATCGCAGTAGAGTTCAAACAAAGATTTGGACAGGTAGGAGTTCTGAGGAGACAAAATGCGCAAGTCGGCGAGATAGCAGTCTTGCAAGACCACTTGGCATATGGAAGACACAGGTTTCTTTATTACCTTGTAACCAAGAGTCGGAGTCACGAGAAACCCTCCTATGAATCCTTAGAACAGGCGCTAATCAATCTACGGGATCATTGTCTACAGAACAGGGTCTGGAAATTAGCAATGCCTAGGATAGGGTGCGGACTGGACAGACTAAACTGGATCTTGGTTAGCAAGATGATAGAAAGAGTGTTCGTGGGAACAAAGATAAACATCTTAGTCTGTGTGTTCAAAGAAAATAGGCAAAGAAAAGGAGATGCAAGTGATGTGCGGGAAGGAAATACCGAAAGAAACCAAAGAATGCTGGAACGCGAGGAAGTGGAAAAGTCAATGAAGAGCGGGAGGAAAGTCGTTAAGGATACCCAGAAGGAGACTCAAGGAGAAGAAGATCGCAGGGTAGCACCATCACTACCAATGATGGAGGACGGGATAGTTGGTAGCTGTCACATCCGCGTTAAAAATGCGACCGACATTCCTCCAAGATGTCAAATGGTGTGTACAGCTGTACAGGGAATGCGCAACCCTGAACAGGATCTATTGTTGGAACCCGCCGAGTTGTTAATCCACGGAATAGTTGTTGCACGTACAGTTTCCAAAGCGAAACAGGAAGTACCAGTGTGCATCATGATATAACAGGAGAGACGCTCCGAATACCGAAGAATACGGTAGTTGCCTATGGTGAGCAAATAGAAGTCCTTTATGGAAAGAAACCAGGAAGAAAATATATGTCCTTGAATAAAGTCGACATTGTAAACGAAGGAATTTTGGAAAAATTGGAGTTGGAACATTTAACGAAAGAAGATAAGAACAAATTAGTAAACAAATTATGGAGACATCTTTATGGGCAAAGATGTAAAGTTAGGATGTACGCACGGGGTGAAGCACAGAATTATCACAGAGGACGTGCCGCCTATTACCAAAGCGCCGTATAGAGTACCGTTTAATCAACGGAAGGAACTCCAAAACCAGATTGGAGAGATGTTAGAGCAAGGAGTGATCAAAGAATCCTCCTCGCCCTGGAGTGCACCGGTAATAATGGTGAAGAAGAAAGCCGCGGAAGGTGAAAATAAGATTCGAGTCTGCATAGACTACAGAGCACTGAATACCATCACCAAGCGAGACTACTTCCCATTACCAAATCTTCAGGAAACTTTCGACCAACTAGGAAATGTAAAGTTCTTTTCCACGTTGAATCTGGCAAGTGGATATTGGCAAGTGGAAGTTGGCCCAAAAGACAGGGAGAAAACTGCGTTTTCAACTCCCGACGGTCATTACGAATGCCTGAGAATGCCATTTGGACTGGCTAATGCACCTAGCACCTTCCAAAGACTGATGTATTCAGTCATGTCGGGACTCACAGGAGAGAAATGTTTGGTATATCTCGACGACATAATAGTGTTTAGTAGGACACTGGAAGACCATCTAAAAAGGTTGAACGAAATTTTTGAAAGATTGAGAAAAGCAAATCTGAAATTAAAACCGTCAAAATGTAAGTTCCTAGCCAGGGAGGCTAAATATTTGGGTCATATTAAATCCGAAGAAGGAGTGAAACTGGACCCGGAAAAGTTGAGTGTCGTGAAAAGTTATCCTCGACTTAGAAATGTGAAAGACATTAGAGCTTTCCTAGGACTTGTAGGATTCTATAGGAAGTTTATCCCAGAATTCTCACACAAGGCAATCCCTTTGACATCGCTCACGGAAAAGGACGTTGAGTTGGTATGGACTCAGGAACAAGAGGACGCATTTGAATACTTGAAGGAGAAGTTGTGCAGTCCGCCAGTTGTGAAGTATCCCAACTTCGAAGAACCGTTCATACTAGCGACAGATGCAGCTATCGGCGCAGTGATAAGCCAGAGAGAAGGCAAATACGAAAGACCTATAGCCTACGCCAGTCGACAACTCAACAAGGCTGAGAGAAATTATGATGTGACTCAACAAGAGTGCTTAGCAGTTGTTTGGGCCATTAAGCATTTTAGGTGCTACCTTTACGGGACTAAGTTTACCATTTACACGGATCACAGACCGTTAAAGTGGTTATTTTCACTTAAGGACCCTACATCAAGGTTAGCCCGATGGGCGTTACTCTTGTCGGAATACGACTTTACAATAGAGTACAAACCCGGAAGAAAGAACAACAACGCTGATGCTATGAGCCGGTTGCCCACCGTTGAAAATCGATGTTCGAGTAGAAGTCAAGAAACACAATGAGGACCTCAGCGATGATGAACCAGGAGATCGTAAATACGAGAGGTCATTCTCGCAACTAGACCGAGAAAAGAGGCAAGGATATGAAGAATATCAAGAATGGGCACGAAAAGCCAGAAAGCAAGAACGAAAAGAAAACACGACCAGAATGAACCAGCCTCTCAAAGTGAAACCACAAAAAGTAGAAATACATCCAGTTTTAAGAAGGGGTCAAGTTGATGTTGAAGAAACACCCATACCACACCTGAATAAAGAAGCCATAAGGCAAGGACAACAACAAGATACGGTGTTGCAGAAACTGCGTGACCAGATACAAGAAGAACAGGTGGAGGACCCGTATTACATCGACGAGGACGGAGTTATTTTCCGAGTTGGACGAGGTGGTGAAAGAAATGGCAGGATTGTCATCCCAAAGAACTTGATACGACAGTGCATTCGCGATCATCATGACCTACCGTACGCAGGACATCAAGGCGTACCGAAGTCATTAAGACTAATGCAAGAACGGATGTACTGGAAAGGAATGGAAGATGACGTTAAAGAGTACATCAGGATATGCTATTCATGCAATGCACGGAAAACACCTACAAATAGGAAGCCAGCACCATTGCAACCGTTTTGCGAAGTGACGTACCCGTTCGAGCTGACAGCCATGGATATAGTAGGACCGCTAGTTACAACAGATCAAGGTAATAAGTATGTATTAACGTTCCAAGATTACTTCACGAAATATCCGGAAGCAATACCCTTACTGGACCAAAAAGCGGACACAGTAGTCCGAGCATTCGTGGAAAATGTTGTTGCTACACATGGAGTGCCAAGAAAGTTGCTGACAGACCAAGGGACCAACTTCGTATCGGAACTAATGAAAAACGTCTGCAAAATTTTGGGCATTAAGAAGATCCAAACAACTCCTTACCACCCTCAGAGCAACGGGATGATAGAAAGAACACACCGTGTGCTTAAGGATATGTTGTCTCATTATGTTTCGAAGTCACAACGAGACTGGGACAAGTGGATTCCATACGTGTTAATGGCCTACGAGCCAGCATCCACTCATCCATTGGAGAGACTCCTTATTTTCTGCTCCACGGAAGAGACATGAGATTGCTTAACGACGACGAGCTCATTTCCACAAGACAGCGATACGATTACAGCGAAAATTACGCGTCAGAACTAGTCGCAAGACTGAATTCCACCTTTGAAGTCGTCCGCCAGAGGTTAAAGAAGTCGGCAGAGCAGCGGGGGAAACAGTACAACAAGAAAACTAGACCTACTGAATTCCAATTAGAAGACAAAGTCTACTTGCACAACCCAGCTGTAAAACCAGGCCTGTCGAGGAAATTAAGCAAGAAGTGGGAAGGTCCGTATCGTATCACGGAAAGGTTAGGACCTGTAACCTACAAAATCGTCAAGATAGGTGGTCATGAAGAACAAATAGTTCATGTCAACAGGTTAAAAGGGTATGAAGATAGTGAAGATATTCAAGTTGCCCCTCCAGCTCAAAGGAACAAGAGGGATGCCCCACAACCAGAGGACTCGAGCGACCTAGAGCCAGAAATAGAGTCGGAGGAAGACACTAGGATCCCTGGAAACCTAGAAGAATTGGAAAGGGCGTATTTTGGTGGCGCACCATCGCAATTTACACAGGAAAATGCCGTGAGTCCTCCAGAAGAAATAGAACCCTCGATAGGGACACCGTTATCATTAAACGAAGAACCAGTGAGACGGCGAGTGGTAAACTTCAATCCCAATGCATTGAACGAAGTGCAGGAAGACGACCAGATACAAGACGAAGAACCACCAGACTTGGTAAGTGAAGGTAGTTCCGAGGATATCGAAACGGATGTCGGCGAGACTGCAGAAGTTCGCGAGGAGCCAGAACAGATTCCAGTGAATGAAGGACAGGTAGGTCCACGTGAGCAAATTATTAATGGTGGACATCATTATGGGACCAGGAGTAAAGGACCCACAGAATCACAGCCATGGGTCATGCCAAAGACGTTAGTAGTTGAAGAAGAGCGTTGCGATGAGACGCCAAGGATAAAGCGAAAGGTTTTCGATACCACAAATGTAATATACATTATATGTGTTTATATTTTCCTTGGCATAGTCCAGTCCTTATGAATCCATAATATTCATCATATCATACAATGTCTACCGGTCGAAGTGTCAGTAAGGCGTACTGACAGATGTTATAAAGAACTACCAGTGATGTATGATAATAAAACCCTGTTCATGACACCAAGAAATCACGTCCTACAAAAATTTGGGACGGAAACTGGTTGCAATCCGTTCCTCTATTCCGCCTATAAACTTAATGAGAAATGGTATAAGTACGCTCAAGGAGTACATGAAATTCCGACTCCGCAAATCTTGGAGCCCACACGTAACCACCAGTGGACATACGTTAGTCCAAATAACTTGTTCAGTGGAGGATTATATTCACAGGAAGATATGGAAAGGCTACAACAACACCTGATCCTACCATCCGAAAGGCAAGCCGTAGAAGGTATAATCACCAGAGGGATGATGGGAATTTCCACTGATAAACAAGGGACCACATTTGACCAGTTTATAGACGAAGAAACCGTGAGATCCTGATTGACTAAGGCATGGGGCACAGTATATTCCTGGTTCGCAACTTTGGGAACGATCACATCCGGGCTAATGGGATTGTACATTATTGGGAAGACGATTAAATTCCTCATTGATACTTTAATCCATGGAGTCCTGATATATGAAATTTTTGGTTGGAGTGATTTTAGACAGCGTTACCATGCTGTGGGTACATAGGCATCACACGGAGGAGGCCAAAAATAAGGTGCGTCTCAATACCGAACGACGAAGTTGAAAAGGGAGTCCTGAACGAAGACACTGAGAATAAGCCCGCGGAGAGACAAGAAGAGAAGAACCGACCCGAGGCATCAAACAGATTATACCCGTCTTTGAAAACAGTTGTTACGAATAGAGATTGGCGGGAGGAGGATGACAACCAGTAATGCGACAAAATAAATAGAGTGCGGGACGCTATAGTTAGTAATGCGAAGTAATAAGGAAGAATGTTGAGGTAAAGGTAATCTAGTAATTAACATGTAGTTAAGGCAATAGTAAAACTTAGTATAGCTCACATAGGCCAAGTAAGTGAAAAAAAAGAGAAAAATCAGATAAATGGGGGAAAGAATAAGGGTATAGCGGAACAAAAAGAAATTGAGTAACTATATAGTCAATAAACAAGGGATAATCATAATTAAATTTCAAGGAAATCTACCCTCGTTCCTCGAAATGGAGTGCCGAGAACCCTGCATAGACGCCCGGTTCCTGCTTCCCCATCACAAAATAGGGATGGTAGTTGGGCCCGGAGGGAAAAGAATCACAGCCATTAGGAACGAGACAGAGGCTCGCATCTATGTTAGTCCCCGGACCTCTGACGAAGAACCGCGAGTTCTAAAAGTAGCAGGCACCAACCAACAAATAAAGGCGGCGGTCAGAAGAGTGGTGGAGATCGACCGCCAGTCCCAGGATTTCCTAGCGGAAAAGGACCACAAAGGAACCCGATTCGTGCCCACAATGTCCCTCAAGCTACTTATGCCTCAAGAGCTAATTAAGCTCTGGGAGGGGCCGCCCTGCTCCTTAGAAACCTTAATAGAAGCCGGGGAGTTGACCTGGGAACCTAGCGAGGTCCTCCCTCTAACCACGGAGCAAGCAATATTCCTGTCGGGCAGGGGACCGACGGTGATAAAGGCAATAGAGAAGACCCTTGAAGCCTGGAGGACATGCCTCCACCTAATTAAGGGGCCGTACAGAGTGTACGATCCCTAAAATCCAGACCCGCACCCCCCTTAGGTTACGAACAATAGTGGTGCCGAATTCTTTCTACCCCCTCCCCCCACCCCTTGAGACACAGGACGAAGTATAACAACAGCTGTGAACTCTAGTGAAACCCCCCTTCCTGAAAAGACAGGATTATAGAGTGAATCACCCCATTCCTCTCCCCCCCTTCCTGAAAAGACAGGATTATAGAGTGAATCACCCCATTCCTCTCCCCCCCCCCTTCCTGAAAGGACAGGACTGTAGTGTAAGTCACTACCCCCCCCCCGTAGAGACAAGACACCGACTAGGTGTAAGTGCAGTGTTAAGGAAAAGCTAACCCAAGAATAAGGTTACGTGGCAGGAGGCGATAAAAATCGCCAAGCGGCAGCAACTTCCGTTCACACAAACGTAAGGCTAAAGAGGACGTGTATCTACTTTACTTCTACTTGATTGATTATTACAACCAAAACCTTATTCTTTCCTCTTTTAGCGTCCATATCTAATAATTAACTTCGCAGTTACCGCCCTTTGTTCTTAGTAGATGCTATCCTTTAGATTTATAAGAAATTGATATTCGTTTTTTTTGTTATATGTAACCATTGACATGGAGACTTCCTGAGATGAAGCACCCCCCCCCCCAGACACAATCATGAGCCAGCCAGAATGCACGAAAAGATCCTGAGTCCTGAGGACACTGATCCGGAGGAGTTGTTAGCTAATAAACCAACTCACCTCAACATGGACACGAACCATCTCAACATGGACACGACATCAAACCGATCATGACGGTGTTGTCAAAAGGGACCGCCCAGCAAGAAGGAAACCTGTGAAGGAATGGACCTTCACCACATGTCTAGAGGAACGACTGACCCAGTCATCAAGTAGAGAATTTGCAGAAGGACGGACCTGTCATCATTGTGCCGACCGAAAAAGCTGACATGATCAAGAGGAAGCAGGAGTCTCGAACTATTGGTGAAACTTTGTGCCATGAACAATTAATGTATTGTGTCTCATGCCATTTTGCCTCATGCTTTCTTTTCAAAATTTGTCCCATGTCAATTGATCTAAAATGTTGTATTGAATTTTTCATTTCTATGTTTGTAAGGAACTCAGCAGCAGATCACCCAAGTAAACCTTAAAAGGTGTCGACCACCGGGTCAACACTTTTCCTAAGGGGGAAAGGATGTAAACGGCCGGAAATTTAAATTCAAAATTTATTAAACTAAAATCAATTTACTTCAACTATATACGTCGAAGAATTTCAAAGTTAATCGTAATATAAACATTCCCAAGCCTTGGAAGCAAGCTAGTCTCAACATAAGAGGTCCTCTAAGATAAAGCCTCATTAAGATTATCGTAAATAAACATCGCGTGAGACCAAAAACTGACGCCTACGCGGACCGATACACGCTGGTCGAAAAACGGACCTAATACCGCCCTAACATTAGGCAACCCGGTTCCCTTCGGTGACAAAAAATTGCTATTTGGGCAAAACTTGCTTCATTGGCCAAGAGAGGCCAGGAGTTCCTAAGGGGAATTTGTTTATATTTTGAAATAAGATAACGAGGACTCGAAGGGAGGGAATTAAAAAAGGGAAATCATTATTCGCCGAGTGATCTTAAAAATCGGTTGGGTGTCTCCCTAGCTCACTCTGAATTTCTTATTATTTTTTTTTGTCCAAGTAAATTATTTCCACCCTCCTTGATTAATATAATGTTTATTGTTGAAGTTCCGAATTAATTAATATTGAAATAAATTGAGACTAAAACTAACGTGTGGGTGTGTGCGTCGGCCCGAGCTTTCCGGCCTGGTTGCCTTTCCCCGGAGGAGTACGGTCCAGAACCCGGTTCCCTAGAGGAATAACCGACACCGAGGCTATATCTGCTGCTGGGATCCACCTAGAGCCCCCCCCTTAACCGGTAGGTGCTCGTAACTTGTCACCCTTGTTAAGTAATCCAATTGGAATAAGGTACTAATGATCAATATACTCAATCTTGTTCCTGATTAGCTTCTTTTATTTTAGTAGAGTTTGCATTTTAATTTCACTTTAAACAACTTCTGAGTCCAAGAACGCGCGCCTTCTAAAACAAATGCAAGGAGTAAATAAAACAACTGAGGATTAGCCTTAGGAAAAGTATTAGGGTCCGGCGTCCCTAAAAACTCCGGTAGTGGCAGCGTAAACAATTCAAATTCTAGTACATCAAGTTTTACATCATTTAAACCTAAAGGGAAATCCTCGTTTATTTAAAGCAAGGCCAGATCTATAAAAACAGAAATATCTCTGGAGGATGATTCCTCAACGCTGGAACGTCCCGGGAAAAATTGGTAAAAGAAATCTATTTCTCTTCCTTGCTAAAATTACGCCACCCAAGTAAGAAGGGTTGAAAAATCGAAGAAAGTCTTCAACTTTCTTCTCCCCCCCAAATCCCGCTTACATCATCTTTGTATGTCTTCTCATTCACATCTGTACCCATCGCTTGAAGAATTTAAACAATTTTTTCCCGAGTATTATGAAAAATTAAACGTCATGTCAAATACTGAAGAAACCCCCACCAAATGACGACACTCAATTAACATTTTCGGAATCGTTAAAATCCATTTCAGAATATAATGGTGAACCATCTAATCTAGATTCATTATTTAATAAGCGTGAATTTACTCTTGATCGGGTTAAAGATAGTATTAAGCCTACTTTATTACAAGCTATTGTTACAAAATTATCTGGTAGAGCATTAGATGTAGTTAAGTATAGGGACATAAAAGAATGGAAAGAATTAAAATTCATGTTAGAAGAAAGTTTTGGTGGAAAGAAAACAATTTCATTTTTGCAACTTCAATTAAATTCGTGTAGACAAAACAGAGAAGAAGATGTTCGATCATATAGTTTGAGATTAGAGGAACTGCAATATAAGTTAATGAGCGCAAGTTGTGAAGGGAAATCAGTTATAACCGATGAGACAAATTTTTTGTTTAAAAATGTATGTAAATTGCTTCAAATAAAACAACTCCAAACTACTGCGTACCATCCGCAAACAAACGACGCGGCGTCTTAGGTCGGGCGCAGACTGATCAAGCAAAAACGTCTTCAGACAAAACGTTTTTGTTTGAATTTGCCAAAACCTGTTTTTTACATGCATTAAAAAGGTGCCATCGCACACTGATGAAACAATACTTGCCAACAAAACACAACGCTGTTAAACAAATTGTTGTGTGATAAGACAAATTTGTTTAATCAGTGTGGAGCGACATCTAACAAAACGTTGTTCAAAAAACGAATTGGTTTGTATAAAAACGTTTTCTGTCTAATCAATCTGCGTATACCGGCAGGCACCATCAGGTTACAACAAGAAGCAACGTGTCTGGAATGTAAACATGATTGTTTGTTTGACGATCGAACAGTAATTCTTGTAATCGGAAGGCAGTTCAATTGTGTCAAATGCCTTGATTTGCTTTTAAATACCTATTTTAATACAAAGAATTATGGATGTGGATTTGGAACGATTTATTGGTTTAGTGTAAGAAGGACCTACCAATTACATTATGATGAAAGATCATCACAATAGGGATATTATCGAAAAACTATGGGAGGAGATTTCTTAAGTGTGTTTTCTTTTGATTAATTGGATGCACTAATAACGATTTTCCATTGCCTTCGATACATGCCATAGAGTTGTTGTATCCACAGCCATATCAGCACAGTACAAATTTCGTCGTCACTAGACATGATGCACACTGATATTTATCCACTCTCCAATCGTTTTACTTCAAGTGTTACGTGTAAAAACGTTCATTCAGCCGACTGTTTTGACTAAAGTCGTTTTGCATCATCAATCTGCATTACATTCAAAAAAAGCGTTATGGAACAAAATGAAACAGTTTTGTTTTAAAACGTTTATGCATCCAGCATTGTTGCAAAACTTTTTTGCTTGATCAGTCTGCTCCCGGCCTTAGAGAGATCGCACCGTATTTTGATCGACTACCTGAGATCTTTTATCGATAAAAATATTCAATCCTGGGACACATTTATTCCTTATTCGATGCTTTTTTATAACACATCTTTGCACAGTTCAACTAAGTATACACTCTTTGAATTAATGTTTGATCGAAAATTAATCCAACTTCTTTTAATAAGGTAGAACCTCTTTAAAATTATGATTATTTCTACAGAATTAAAAATGAATTCCAGACCACCTGGAGCATGGCACAAGAGAACATTTTAGAATCCCAATATAAAAGTAAATTTCAATATGACAAAAATATTCACGTACAAAATATTCATGTTGGAGATCGTGTTTTAATAAAAAATAATGCAACGAAAAATAAATTAGATTCGAAATGGTTAGGACCCTACGTTGTGCAATCAGTCGAAAACAATGAAAATTTAGTTATAGATAAAAATGGGAAACCTTATAGGATTCATAAGGATCAAACGCATCTATTTTTCTAAAACAAGTTTTTCTAAATTTATACAACAATGCTCCGGGCCTATCGGCCCGGACCACTAGGATTCGTGAACTCGTGAATTCGTGAACTCGTGAATTCGTGAACTCGTGAATTCGTGAACTCGTGAATTCGTGAACTCGTGAATTCGTGAATTCGTGAGCTCGTGAATTCGTGAACTCGCTACTTTTGAACGACTCATGAAATTGGTATTGCGCGGACTTAGCTGGAAAACTTGCCTCATATACTTAGACGATGTGATTGTTGTTGGAAGAACCTTTAAAGAACATCTTGCAAACTTAACAGACGTCTTCCGGAGAATAAAAGAGGCGAAATTGAAACTGAATCCTGCCAAATGCGAATTCTTCCAAAAGGAAGTGAAATATCTTGGACACGTCATATCAGAAGCAGGAGTCGCAACGGATTCAGATAAAATTACAGCCGTTAAGAACTGGCCACCACCAAAAAATGTGCATGAGTTGCGAAGTTTCCTGGGATTATGCACATATTACAGACGATTTGTGAAAGACTTTGCAAAGACAGCCAAACTTCTGCATTCGCTGACCGAAGGAAAACATATTTTTGAAGTGAGGACTGCCAAGAAGCTTTTGACAATCTGAAGGATCTTCTAATATCTGCAACGATACTGTCCTACCCACAACTAGAGGGCCAGTTCATCATTGACACTGATGCGAGCAATCACGGAATTGGGGGCGTGTTATCACAAGTGCAGGACGGGGAAGAACGTGTTATCGGTTACTTCAGTAAAGTTTTATCCAAAGCTGAAAGAAACTATTGTGTAACCAGGGAGGAGCTCTTTGCTGTGGTGAAAACATTGGAACATTTTCACAAGTACCTTTATGGTCGACAGTTTCATCTTTGATCAGACCATGCAGCATTGAAGTGGTTGCTCCAGTTCAAGAATATAGAAGGCCAGCTTGCCAGATGGATAGAAAGACTGCAGGAGTATGATTTTACAATCGAACAACGCCCAGGTCGTGTCCATAATAATGCAGATGCACTCTCCAGAAGACCGTGTCCTGGAAATTGTCGGCACTGCTTGAAATTGGAATAAAAACTAAAAAATAGTAGACCTATACTTACTTCCGTTTTATTTGATTTGTTTTTTTGGTAGGTTTTGACTGTTAATATTATTGTGGGCGGAGATAATTTTCAATTATTCCTTAAACCACAGTCTCCTTTACTATATTTTAGTGTTAATTTTAGATACTATTAGTAGTATAGGTAATATGATCAGGTAGGTAGGTAGGAAGGTAGCTGTTAGATTTCATGTAGTGTTTTTAAATTAAACTGGAGACGGCAGCTTAGCTGCCGAAATACGTATCTACGGATATAAAATTATTATGGGCGGAGATAAATTTGAATTTTTTTTATTGAAATTGGAGGACAACGTCCAACTTGGACCGAAATATCGGACAAAAGCCCGATTTTCAAAAGCTACTGGGCACAATGGGATTCTCTAAAGTTAGAGAACGGAATTCTGAAAAGAGAACGGGAGTCACCTGATGGCAGCGAAATTAAAGAGCAGTTAGTCCTTCCAAAAATTATAATTGCCGAAGTTTTGGAAGAAATACATGGTGGCATGTCAGGTGAACATTTGGGCATCAATAAAACATTGTCAAAAGTCCGAGAAAGGTTTTATTGGTGTAGAACCGATGTAGAGAATTGGTGTGCCAGGTGTATTACCTGCAAGGCAGTGTCTGGACCTCCAGGGTAATTCATTACTTCTTTAATATACCCTGCCTTAAGCTAGCACACGTCTTTTATTTACAGTAGAATAGATTATGATTTTAAGGTACACTTGCACAGTTCCAGCCTGGAAGGATCCTCCTCCGAAGTATTATTAATCGGCCAGGTAATTTAATTAAGCATAATAGGGTCTGGAATTCCCTTAAAAAAATCCGATGGTGGCAGCGAATTACGTTACGTTACCCTAGTTTTTCTCATCCAAATTTCATTTTGTTTAACATCCTTGGTTAAATTTCTAACTAAAAATACGCTACTAAAGTAAGAAGAGTTAAGAAACGAGGAAAGTCTTCAACTTTCACCCCACAGCCCTTCCTACATCAGAATATAATGCTGAATTTGAAAACGTAGCAGCTTCTCCAGAGAACCATAAGACAAATGGTAATACTTTTATTGATTTATTTAATTATTAAATTGGTTATTACGTAAATTTATGACGAATATTTTTTCTACAGAAAGTGGCCTTTCATCTCTCAAAACTGTGACTCCAAGAACACCTAAAAACCGCAAAGGTAAATGACATAACTGAAGATTGCACATTTTCTTAATGCTATTGTATCTCAGGTCTTCGAAAGTCTATACATTTATTGAATTCAGTTGATATCACCGGACAGAAACAGCTGACACCCAGAGCCAAGAAAATGTATACAATAGCTAAGAATATGATCAAAACTGCCAGACGTCTGGATTTCGAAAATGCCAATGTACGAAAACGCCTGGAAGAAGCAAAAAAAAATCAATCTCGAACAGTTTTTACAAGGCAAAGTTAATGAGGTTACAATGACTTTCATTAAGTCTCAAATAGAACTCCAGAGCAAACGAAGCAAAGGTCGTCGCTTCAGTGTAGATGATAAGGTTTCTGGTCTGTCTGCTCTGTGTCTTTATTGAAACAAAGTCCCAAGGGATATCGACTTCTACAAAAAATGTTTACTCTTCCATCGAAAAGAACACTAATAAACGTGCTAAACAAGATACCATTTACGTGTGGTCTGAATGGTAATATTATGAATAGTTTACGGACATCAGCTGAAAAGATGACTTCAACAGACAAACATTGTTGCCTTGTTTTTGATGAGATCTCTATCAACTTCTCTCAACGAAAAAGTATAATGCACTGTTTGGCTTCGTTGATTGTGGACAAGATTTGAAAAGGAAAGTTGCAGATCATGCATTTGTATTCATGGCAACGGAGATACAAAAACCATGGAAGCAACCAATATGCTTTTATTTTAGTGAAGCTAGTACGAGTGCTGCAGAAATTGCCTTTAACATAAAATTGGTCATAACAGCTCTTCAAAACATTGGTTTAACAGTTGTTGCTACAATTTGTGACCAATTATCTGCCAATTCAGCAGCAATACGAATGTTGAAAGAAACGACAACACGGGATCATTCCATAATTGGAAAGGAAAACCGAATGTTTGGATTTTCAATTAACAATATAGAAATTATTCCCTTGTATGATCCACCGCAATTGAAGGGAATCATGTAAAATTCAAGTGGAAGAAAGAAAATTGCATCTTGGAATCATCATATTATTGAGTTTTATAAAAGAGACAAGGGAGGCTATGATTCCAGACTGGTGAACAAGTTGAATGACCGTCATATCTACAAACAACATATGAACAAGATGAAGGTCAGTCTAGCAGCGCAGGTATTTTCCCAAAGATTATCCTCAGCAATTAGATTTTGTGTTAGTAATGGTAAGTTTGTCTATTTTGCAAATCTATGTTTTCTAAAATTTACATATTTAACAGGTAGGTATAGAAGATATACCAGAATCTGTAACTCACACTGCAGATTTCGTACTCTTCATGGATAAATTGTTCGACAGTGTAAATGGTACCAGCATAAAACCAAAAAATGGAAAGATACTAAGATGTGCTGTCACATCATCATCATCACATATTGAATTTTGGAATGAGGCACTCAAAGTACTTGTTACTGTTAAATTTATAAAACCTGATGGAAGAGAATTTGTTCCGCCATCGGTGAAGAACTGGATCGACATCGTTCAGGGATTCAAGAAACGATAATCGAGCTGTAAATGACGAAATTAAAGAGATTGCCCGACGGAAGTACTGGAAATCGAAAAGGAATAAGGAAGATACAAGTTTAATACAGCGTGTAATCGAATAAGTTTCACATATTAATACTGTAAGTTCTTCATCACATAAGGAGTTGATTCTGCAAATATCAATGTTCTTGCTCGAAAATAAAAAAAACTGACGTACTACAAGAGCACATCACCTTTTGTTTGAAAACCTCTGCTCGTTCGTCAGTGCGTCTGCGATTTTTATAGACGCATCGTAAAACGATAAATTCCGCAAATGTCATGGTCACTGGGTTAGTGTCGCCCGCAATACAATTTGAAACGGAACATCTGTTTCATTAAATAATCCACAATAATTACATCGTGATATTTCACACTTTGTAAACAAATAACACACTATGTGATATAATTTGTTAATTTCGTATATTAAAATAATGAATGTAAGTTATAAGTACATTGATAAGAAACAAATTGGTAATAGGAGAATTTTGCGGACGCGAACATTTTTTTCGGTTCCGTCAAATAAATAAATGCATTGACTGCACTAAATAAAAATGTGTAGTTTAACGCTTTCCCTAAGTTTTGAGAACATTCTTGAATCATTTACGGTAATAAAGTAATTAGGTGCGATTTTATCGCTCGAGTTTAACAGTACGATCGTTTATTGTTTAATTCACGTATAAATTACTATTTACTTTCAGAATATTAAATGATAAAGAACGTCTAATAATAATTAAAAAGGCAAATTTCAACATAACACTTGCAACTATCGTAATCAGCTCACACCGTGAACAGGCGTAGACGCAGTACCTCCGCGATCTTTCGGAATTTTTTTTGCTTAGCCTGAACGTAATAAAGAATCATAAATTATGGGATGATAAGTTCGGCGCTCTTTGTTCCAATAATACTTTTAGAATGTTACCTTTATTGAATTAATTGTTACCTATTTTTTTTTTACTTATTGTTAGATAGGATTTATAATTACAGTTTTATTTTTAATTAAGGAAATAAAATTTTTATGCAAAAATTATTTTGTGAAAAATCTGCATATCTATTACTTAAATATTAATTTAAAGAACAGCTGGGAATCTCCGTATTCTTTCGTACGAAAGTAATAAATGACCTGCCTCAACGTTTATTGCGGATTTACTGCTCTATGATTTATTGCGTATAATAGTAAATTTCGCTCAGCCGTTCGGGCCGTCCGGGGCTTTAAATCAAAGCCAGCGGTTCTCAAACGTTTTTTGTAAAAAACTAAGTATATATTTTTCAGGAGTTATTATTGAATCTTTTTTCAAACGTATGTCGTAACTTCGCTTCTTTTCTTTTGTATTAGTTGTGGTTACAATATGTGAAACTTATTCGATTACACGCTGTATATGGATGGTTATCAAGTTTTATTTGTGTTAATTTAGATGTTAGATTAACTTTAACTTTCGGTTGATTCCCATGGTAACAATTATGAAAACAATTTTTCTAATGAAAATATAAGCTGAAGGTTAAAATTAAGTTGTGATTATAAAGCTGGATCTTAGTATTTAATGTAGTAGGGACTTTCTGGGTTTCTTGTATACTTCTTTCTTGACTTGTAAAATATTAGTTCAGGTCAGATTAAGTATTTAATGTAGCAGGAATCTTATAACGTTATTGATTGTCTGCATTAGTCCGCACTCAGAGTATATTCATTTCGTTTTATTACATGAGGTTAAAAGATTATGCAAATACACCGAGTGCAACTAGGGCAGACGAATCGAAAACACTGTATGTGTGGTGTATTTGTACTAGGTTAGTTACTTCTATCTTCTATTGTTTTATCTTAGTCTTTTTTTGGATAAATTATGTTCGTCTTGATTGATGTTATATTTGTATTTGGTTTTCTCTTTCTGAGGAGCATTTTTATTTGTTGTGTTCCGACCGATTTCGGCTTCTGCAATTTCCAAGATACTATCTCTTGACAATAACATGTGTATCATTTAAAAGGTCTATGGGTGGAATGTATGCAAGTAAATGGTAAATCGGAAATTGGTTTGGAATGAAATAAATAAAATAGTTGAGATCAGTTCCATTTCTTTTTAGTTCCATTATCTACCTACTATCTAAGCAATCTTCTTTTACTTCACTGGTATTGTAAAATGCATTTTTTTCATGCATTTTACCTAGTAGTGAAGTCTAAGGCCCAGTATTTCATTCAGAGTTTAACGTTAAGTTTCGTTTTATTTCTACAGAAACAATTGTTTTTACTATTACTATGGAAGTAAAACGAAGCTTAAAGTTAAACTCTGAGGCTGGGTTTCTCAGTTCTAGTTTAACTTTAAACTCCTGATTATTTCCATAGAAACAATTGTTTTTATAATTGCTACCATGGGAATAAACAGGAGTTTAAAGTTAAACTAGAACTGAGAAACCCAGCCTGAATGAAATACTGGGCTATAGAAGTGGTTACTTATGTATTGTAACGTGATTTTTTTTTAACAAGGGCAGCTCTAAAACTCGGAGGCTGGGAAAAATAACGATAAATAGCCAACAAACATTCTTTAATTGTCTAATCGCATTAAATAACAATTTGATCAAAACCATGCACTACGCTAAAAATTAGTACATTAGTAAACCACAGGGAAACGAGTTCTGCGAAACGTTTGTTTACATAGCAGAAATGTAATAAACTTACCTAAAACTAAAAACCGCCTTAGTGAGTCTACACTTAGAAAAACTACAACACTAACAACTTAAAATTAACAAAACACAGCAGCAAATGCACAGGAGTGGAATGACCAAAACAAAATGCTAAAATGCAACCAAAAAATTATTAAACAAACAAGCTCTGTCAAGCTCCACTCCCGTGCAATTACTGTCCTCTCACGCATCGTTCCTCGTGTTTCAAAGAATTGCAGGAACAAAAACCAAACCGGCAAACCAGCCGAGTAGGATAAAGGTAAAATATGTTATAGTATTGCGACCACCAAAAGAGAATTTTAAATATCCCGCTTATGATAACAACGCCATCAAACGACGTGCACCTGCGTAGCAGAGAACGTGACTCGTTTAAAGAGTTGCCTACCTATAGTATATATTTAAAGTTGGTTCTTGTCCGATGAAAATTGTATCACAAAATCTTTAAACCGGATACTAAATAGCGCACAAAACACTTAACGTTTCGCCGTCGTTCGACAGCTTCGTCAGAAGGGAAAAATATAAACATGTTGTCAAAATAAACAAGTAAAAATAAACAAATAAACTGAAAAAGTAACGATATTTTTTTTATGTAAAAATAATTTTAAATATAATAAATATTTTATTTTAATAAATGTTCAAAAACTGACAGATCTGTATTCTATTTAAGGAATCGAGAAAACTACAAAATGTATCGTTTAAATTTGCAAAATCGGTACGTTTGTTAATAGAATTCGACGACATTTTTATTTTACATATTTCTATAAAACGTCTTTTGAAAATATTAGACTCGTAATATAAAATACTAGTATTTTCAAAATCAAAATAATGGTCATTTTCTAACGAATGGTCAACAAGCATTGAATGATTTTGATTATTTTTTTGGATATGATATTTATGTTGGTCAAGATGTTTTTTTTAAATTTTGACTTGTTTCTCCTATATAACATGAATTACAATTTAAAAATTTAATCGTTAAGTGGTCGCGCGGGGTGTAGAGAACACCCCACTTCCATGAAATGTTCTGCCATTTTGGTTTGTGTCACAATAGATGGCGCTGCCATTGTGTACCTTCTTGTCAACTAACTGTCATCCTCATCCCATTGTTTGTTCAATGAAAACCTGGTAACCGTTTCGTCAGTGCCTGCCAAAAGTTCTTGGGGTGTCACAAACACCCCGCGCGACTGTTTAGGTTTTTCTTTTTATAAACCTTGTACAATATTTCGATGAATGTGTTAGTTCTGACGTAAATATTTAGTTGCAAAATGGCTCATTTTTCGTACGAAGCTGAACAAGCTCGATTGCAAAAGTTATTGCAAGAAGTACTAACCGATGCCGAATCACCCGAAATCGACGACTCAGATTTAGATGAATCAGATCATTGTGAAGAATTAGAACACCAGAGTGAATCAGAAATGGATGGCGTAGATTCTGATGATGAACCTTTGAGTTCTTACAGTACTCATCAACATTATCTTGGACGTGACAATAAGACAAAGTGGTTTGTAGCACCTGGACAGCCAAATGTCAGAACACGGACGCATAATTTTATAACTCGTCTTCCTGGCACTGTAGGGCAAGCACGAAATGCTAAAGAAACATTAGAATGTTTTTCTTTATTTATCGATCCTTTTGTAACAAGATCTATTACAGCAAATACAAATATCTACATAGATAGTATCAAAAATAAATTTCAGAGGGAACGAGATACACGTCAAACAGATGAAATGGAGATCAATGCTGTAATTCGTCTATTAGTTTTAGCAGGTTCTTATCGTGCTGGACATCTAAATTTAGAAGATCTTTGGCAGCAAAACGGTTTAGGAGTGGACATTTTTCTTGCAACAATGTCGTTGAAACGTTTCCTGTTTTTGTTACGTTGCCTCCGATTTGATGACATTAGAGACAGGGCTCAAAGGAAAACTATTGATCGTTTAGCAGCTTTTAGAGAAATTTTAGAATTGTTCATACGAAATTGCGAAAATCATTATTCTGTATCTGAATACACAACTTTTGACGAACAGCTTGTGCCATTTAGGGGATGCTGCAGTTTCCGACAGTATATTCCAAGCAAACCGGCAAAATACGGGCTAAAGATTCAAACTATTTGTGACGCCAGGTCTTGGTATACGTTGGGAATGGAAGTATACGTTGGTACACAGCCTCCAGGTCCATATGAACTTTCAAATTCACCATTTGAAGTTGTTAAGCATTTGGTTCATCCCATGGAATGTACTGGGCCGAACATTGCAGCAGATAACTGGTTCTGCAGTATTCCATTAGCCGAATATTTGTTGACAAAAAATCTCACACTTGTTGGAACAGTGCGCAAGAACAAAAAGGAACTACCAAGAGATTTTGTGGAAATTAAAAAACGAGAAGAAAAGAGCAGTGTTTTTGGCTTTCAGAAAAATGCTACAATTGTCTCGTATGTTCCAAAAAAAAAAACAGAAATGTGATTCTAATTTCTACAATGCATCATGATGGCACTATCGATGAAAACACCAAAGATATGAAAAAACCAGAAATTATTACCATGTACAATCGAACTAAAGCTGGCGTAGACACCGTTGATGAAATGTGTGGAACGTACAGTACATCCAGAAAATGTAAACGTTGGCCATTGGTACTTTTCTTCAGACTACTCGACATAGCAGGAATAAATAGTCAAGTGATATTTGCCAGTAACAATCCCGAAAATTTTTGCAGGAAGTTGGCATAAAAATGGTAAATAAACAAATTTGTAGGCGCGCGACCAATAATAAGCTGCCGAAATATCTTCGTCCAAAAATTGCTAGATTATCTGGTGTTCCCGAAAATCCAAATCTAACACCGCAATTACCGGGAAGAAAAGGTCGATGTGTTGTATGTCCGAGGCAGAAAGACATAAAAACCAAAACCTGCTGTGCCAAATGCGTTAAAATAATGTGTGTCAGACATATGAAAAGTGTCTGTGATGAGTGCTTGAACATATCACAACATTTCAATGATGAAAGTGACTGAAACTGTGAAAGTTTAGCTTTGTTACCCCTTCTTTTCTTTTAGAATAAATAATTTTTGTTTGTAAGAATCAATATTTTTGAGTATATTTTGAAAGTTTAGTTTCTGTTCGTTTGTGAAATACATGTTTTTTTTTTTTCAAAATAATGCTTTTTTATTATGAATTTGGCATAGATTCACGTTTATGTTCTTTTTTACATTTTGTGACAAAATTTTACAATAACTAAATATATTTCTATATTTATCAAGCCTACCTATACCTAAAAAAAAAACCAAAAAAAAAGAAAAAAAAAGCAAAACAACACAAATGGGCATTATAATTTCAGGGGTGCCTAAGACACCCCACGCGTTGTGTTATAAGAAAGGATCCGCCTGCTTAAGGGTTAATTTCATAAACCACGTTAGGTTGTTTTAATATCGGTATTTTTGTTTTTAAATTTGAGAAAATATTATTTATATTGTTTACAGACTTACTAGCTAAAATATAGTTGTGTTTTTTGAAAATGTGTTTAAATATGCCCCAGCGAAAACACGTACGTGTAAAAAACGTTGTAAAATAACATGTAACCAAACGTTGAATTCGTGACAAGCGTCTGGCCGGAGTGAATCCGCAACCCCACGAATACGTACGTATATGACCGAAGCGTTCCGAAAGCTGTTTGAATTTGATTGACGGAATGTCTAACTGTTTTTCTCATTTTCTTCCGGTGACTTTTTAATTTATGCTAGCAGCGGAGTTTTAAGATATATCTGCGATTTAAAAATAATTTTATTAATAGTTATTTGTTATTTCATAAAGAACAAAAAGCAAGAGGTAATTAGGTAATGCAATTTTTATTTTGGAAATTATTTTTTCTTTAAATTATAGCTGACTAACAACAACATGAATGTCACGTGTACGGATTGTCAAATAGAATTTGTAAATAAAGCGGCCTTACTTTCACATACAAAATGGAAGCACGAAAGAGAAGAAAATCGTTTTTGTCCTGACTGCAATAAAACATTTTCTAGAAAACACGACTTACAATTGCACCTTAAGAATGTGGATCATACATCAAAATCGATAAAATATGGTATTTGTGACCATGTGGCACTGAATAAAATAATTATGGTTCAACATTATGAAGACGTACATAAAGTAGTTTTAAATGAACAACGTTTAATTTTTAATCAAATGGATGATTTCGAAATGTGGAAAATTAAAACAGAAAATGAAACAAATTCACAATTCGTAAAAAAATCTGGTGCATATAAACATAAAGACGGAACGGAACAAATTACATTTTTCTGTCACAGAGATGGTAATTATACTTCTGAAGGAAAATATATAAGACACACTAAGTTACACGGTTCTAATAAAATTAATGCGCATTGTCCATCGAAAATAGTAATTTATAAAACTGATAATAGTATTGTTACGCACTACGTTGATACTCATATAGGACACAAAATGGAACTAGGGCGCTTAGCAATTAATGAAGCTGATAGGGAAAATATCGCAGAAAAATTGGCTTTAAAAATACCATTTCGAGATGTATTAGATGAAATTCGCGATTCTGTTACTAATAATGAAATAAAACGAATTCATTTATTGACAAGAAAGGATTTATGGAATATTGTAGATTCATTTAATCTAAATCATGAATCAATGTTAGATAAAAATGATTGTGTCAGTGTTGATGCTTGGGTTTCCCATCTACAAAATTCTGATAACTTAGTTAGATTTTACAAACCACAGGGTATACTTTTAGAAAATTACCCTCAATTGAAACGTGAGGATTTTCTACTTGTTATTATGAATGATGCTCAGTTAGAAATTTTGGAAAAATTTGGAAAAGATTGTATATGTATTGATGGCACCCATGGATTAAATCCTTATGATTTTCAATTGTATACGGTGATGGTTATTGATGATATGCATCAAGGATTTCCCTGTTGTTTTTTATTCTCAAATAGAGGAGACACTGCTACAATGTCATTATTTTTTAATATACTTAAAGTATCCTTAAATAATTGTCCGATTACGTCAAAGGTGTTTATGTCAGATATGGATGAGACTTTTTATAATGCTTGGTCACTTGTAATGTCTACTGTGGAACATCGTTTGTTTTGCAATTGGCACGTGGATCATGCTTGGAGGAAGAATTTAAATAAAATAAGAACAAAAGAAAAACAAGCTTTAATTTATAAAAAAAATAAAAATATTAATGTTTGAAACTGACGAGCACATTTTTCACATGATGTGTGAAAATTTTCTCAAAGATTCGTTTCAAGATTTGGATTGCAAAGAATTTGCTTTGTATTTTGATCGATATTATAAAGGAAATGCTTCCGCATGGGCGTATTGTTACAGGAAGGATTGTCGCATAAACACGAACATGCACTTAGAAAATATGCATAGAATTATAAAACACTTATATTTTGACGGGAAACAAGTAAAACGTTTAGATAAAGCCATTTACATTTTGCTGAAATTTATCAGAGATAAATTATTTGATAGATTAATATCATTAAATAAGGGAAAACTTACGAGTAAACTTAAAAACTTAAGATCACGACACAACAAATCTTTAGAATTGGATGATAGCAGTATTCTTGAAAATGATAATGACTGGCAAATAGTTTCTTCTCAAAATAAGGATGTTTATAAAATTGAAAAACAAAATGTAAACTGCAAATGCGAATTACGTTGTACTGAATGCGAAGCCTGTATACATGCATACAGTTGTACTTGTATAGATTCTTCAATAAAGTGGAATATGTGCAAACACGTGCATACTGTTTGCTTATTTTTGAAAAATAAAATAGGCAAACAGTTAAATATTTTCAAGGAAGGGACAGATGCAAATTCAGTTGTTGCAAGTACATCGAAATCTACAGAAGAAGCAGTTATTATTAGCGCTCTAAGTCAAGAAGCAAGCAATCAGTTTTGTGATCAAAAAGAACAGTTACTGCAAAAATTTATAAAAATTCACAATTTAATTGAGAATGAAGAACAATTAAAGGCTGTTTCTAAACATATCGCACCATTGGAATGTCTAGTTAAAAGCCTTATGAAGAGAAATATTACATTACCTGAAACATCAAATAATGAACCACCCAATAAAAAAATTAAAAATCAAAGAAAATTCTCCTCGACGAAAAACAAGTTGAAAAGGAAGTCAACGGTTCTAAAGAACCCCTCTAGAGATGAAACAGAAAAATTAGGATTAGATATGATAGAATTAGAATAAATATTGAGTTAGAATACTTTTTTATTTTTTATCTTAAGGTGTCAGGACTGTTAGGATGATTTAAAATGACCATAACCATGTTTCCTAATCCCTGTGGAAAGTTTCAAATCTGAACAAATTATATGTCTCAATTTATTCCTTATTTTGTATTTTTTTTCCTCTTGAGCAATAAAGACATTTATTAATAATAATAATAATGGTAATATCACAATACCGGCGATTGATATATTAAAAATTAA
The DNA here is from genome assembly GCA_033060865.1 of Dorcus hopei. NCBI lineage: Eukaryota > Metazoa > Arthropoda > Insecta > Coleoptera > Lucanidae > Dorcus > Dorcus hopei. The sequence continues at coordinate 61,023,128 of CM065426.1, read as the reverse complement.
AAAACACAGTATTTTAGAAAAAATCAGTAAGTAATTACCTATCTATGTAAAAGATTTTTTTTTAATCTGCTATTATTGGGGCAATACACATTCAATTTTAATTAATAAATTATAATTAATGCATACGTATAATTAATTCTAATCAGTAAAATAATCGGTTTATGGAAAAAAATAAAAGTTTTAAATTAAGTTGCTTGAGTCCGTTACGAAATACGCGTTTTGTGTATTTTAAATTTCGCGCGATTGAGTGTCCAATCAGTTGGGGTTGCGGATTCACTCCGGCCAGACGCTTGTGAATTCGTGTGGTATTGTTACGTTGAAACAACGAAAAAATGTCGCGGCAATCAATTTCTTTTAAACGTCTCTGTCCAAGTGTAAAAAACGTTGTAGAATAACAATTAATCAACGTTGAATTCGTGTGTTATTGATACGTTTTAACAACGCTCGAATCAAGTTCTTTTAAACGTCTTTGTCCACGGTATTTCTACGTTAAATCCCAGTGCATACATAAGTATAAAAAACGTTATGGAATAACATGTAATGCCGGCAGTACACGCTCGCCGAGGTGACCCGAGACCAACCGAGCGCGAGAGTGTACCAGATGTTCTCGTCCCACCCAAGGCCCTCTCGCCTCGCTCTCGGTGCGCTCGGTCTAGAAGCGGTCTCCAGCACGAGTCAAAGGAAGCGAGAGCGTTAAGTGGGGGATCTCGCGAGAGTGTACACGGTACTCTCGGGAAACATTTGCGTTCTCGGTACACGTTCGTCTCTTGAACTGTTGGAAGTTGTGGCGTAGTTCTTTTCGGTGTTTAATTTCGTTGTTTATTTTTAATGGAGTGGACAAACGATTTTTAGAATTTTATCAGAGGGAACCCTGTTTGTGGGAACATCTTCATCACTACTCGGAGTGCTCGAAAATGTCTCGCGCGAGACGTTGGCGAGAGCCGATACGAAGTTTATTCGCGAGAGTGTACATGGTGCTCTTGGGTCTCGCACCTCGGGGCATCTCGCCTCGGGATGTCTCGTACTCGGGTCGCCTCGGCGAGCGTGTACTGCCGGCATAACAAACGTTGAATTCGTGTGTTATGGTTACGTTGAAACAACGAAAAAATGTCGCGGCAATGTCCACGTGTAACGTTGAATCAGACAAATACGACGTGTATTAAAGCTGGGTCTAAATCATTAGACTGAACAAACATACATGGCTAATGGTGGAATTCGAACCCACGCCACGCCGCCGAGTGACACAACTTTCCAAGTCGGCTAGGCTAGACGCCACTTGGACGTCCCAGTTCCATGACTGATTCGTAAAGCGGGCAAAGGCAGTGGTAATAAAGCCGAACCGGGGACTTTAACTTACAATAGCTACGCGCCGCCCTCACTCGTTCAATTTCCGAACTCTTTACTACCTACAGTTTCCTTCTAACATTCATATTATCATAACATCATTAAGTAAAGTAAGTGTAAAATAAAATGTTGTAGGCTGCATTCTATAAAATAGTTAATTTTACTTAACATATAACACAAGGAACAACTAACACGCCTTAAGTAACATGGCTAGTGCGGCTAACGTGGTTTGCGAACCAATTACTAAGAATTGTAAAAAGTGCAATGTGGCACCGACGAAAGGACCCAAGTGCATCAATTGTGGAATTGTGTCGCACCCTAGTTGCGTAAAATTATTAAAAAATATTATAATGATTGACAACAACATTATTTGTTGCGATAAAAATGAAAGCATGGCAAATGACAATACGGCGATTCCTCACTCTCTAAGGATAGAAATCTTCTACTTAAAGAGTTTGATAGAACAAAAGGACGAAATAATTATATACCAAAAGGAACTTATTAGTGAGTTAAAGTGCAAAATTACTACTAATGTTGCAAATCTAGAAAATCCTGATTATCTGTAATTGACACGTGCAACGGGATTGCTATCAAAGAGCCATCTGCCAATCCCGCTTGTAAACATCGTCCTTCGTTCAATGAAGAAAAATCTACTATTTATAAACCAAAGTCGACGCATGCTGAGAATAAATTCTTCGCTAATGTCTTGACAAGAGCACAGCGAGATGTCGCAGATGCTGTCATAAATATAAGCAATGACGTCGAGAATTCTATATCTACAATCAAGGTAAACCCTTTACAAACAAATCACCGGGAAACTATTAAAAATAAAAATAAGATTAATAATAATAAGGGAAATACTCTGCACAAAACGAATACGGAAGTCAACAAGGATAATAAAATCAATAATACCGAACCGGACTACCGCGGAAAATCCAAGCGAACTGTTATTGGGGCTAATACCAGTCATGATATGAAATTGAAAGCTGCTCCCAAATTTGTCGAGATTCATGTGTATCGTCTCCATCCCGAGACTTCAGTGGCAGACGTCAGCTCCTACTTAAAACCGAAATTTCCAGAAACCCTATGTGATACACTGGCGGCAAAACACCCAAATCAGTACGCATCCTTCAAGATCAGTGTCTATGCCGAACACTTCAAGGAAGAAGCAATGGACCCAACCACCTGGCCAAAAGGAATCTGCGTCAGTAGGTTTTTTTACCACCGTGCGAAACCTCCCCACATTCCCTAATTTTTGAACCGCAATTCTTATTATTAAATATTCAATGTTTGACCACTAGTAAAATTAATTACATTGAATCAGAATATATCACTAACTTCGATTCATTGCAGTTTGTTTGTTTAACGGAGACCTGGCTCAAACAGCAAACGTAGACTTCTTCAATTTACATAGTTTTAAGTTAGGAAGTACATTTTGCCGCACCACCTGTAAGGGGGGCGGGGTCGGTATTTGGTACAAAAACGGTCTCAATGTTAACGCTATTGACTTGTCCAAATTTTGCGAGGACAAAATATTAGAGATCTGTGCCATAAAATGGAAATCACCTGATAATCATTATACGGTAATTATTTTGTGCTGTTATCGTTCCCCGTCAGCGGACCTAAAAAGGTTTTTTAACTCGTTATGTGCTGTCTTAGATTTTATTTACAGTGCCGACCTAAGAATAATTTTATGTGGCGATTTTAACATCGACGGATATAACCCTAATAATGATTTTAGTACCTTTTGTAACATTTTACTAACTTATAACTTGGAGCATACGGTAGGGTGGCCGACTCGCATTGCCTCAGATACGATGACAACCATCGATAATGTTTTTTGTAATACCAAGTCAATAACGTGCGCACAGTGGTCCAGATTGAAATTCTACCGCGTCAAAATTATTTTTTTACATCTAAGTTTCTAAAACGGTGAAAATAACAAAATTGTGCACTTTAAAATACATTTTCTAAACCAATGACATAATATCAGAATATAATTATTTCTTTAAAAATTTTTGCCTGATTTTGGATCGTTACCTTATATATTTTTCTATTTAAAAAATGAACTGGGATAGGTTACACCACAATTTTTTTATATGTTGCATAAAAATGATTATATATTGATATTCTACTGGTTATTTTTAAAAATTTTCACGTTAAGTATCCAGTAAACGCTTATCTTTTCTATAAGTATTTACTCATGTAGAGAGAGAGAATTTTGAAAAAATCTTAAAAAGTAGCAAAAAGTAGCACTTTATTGGGCAAAATTATTTTAAAATAAATTACTAGTCACTATTATATTACTCGTAAAAATATCTTATTTGATCTTATTTTTAGTTCTTGTCTTTTGAAACTTTAAAATGTAGATATTTAATACAACAATTTGAAATAAAAAAAATTATGTAAATAAACATTTAGATCCGATTGATTTTAAATGAAGTTGTTTAAAGAAATGTAAAGTAACAAGATTTCACCAAATTTACCCAACAAAACTTGGTAGAATATTTTCAAACTTATGTTTAACTAATTAGTTTTTCAGTCACGTTTGATACTTGTAAAATTTATGGTGATTTGACACCGCCACAGAAGCGTAAATAAAATCATATGTTTGCTAATCGAATGAGACCGACATGAAATAACATTAATAGAAAGATTTTCTTTATTTTTACGTATATTCAAAGTGTCAAATTTTTCCCTTTTTGACGCGCTAAAAATTCATTCTGGACCACTGTGCGTGCGCTGTCATTGACAACTTAGTTTCTTATCACAGAACGTTAGTATTTCAAGAATTGTCTTTTGACAACCGGAATTCGAAAAACGACACGACTTTCTTCAAAAGAAAATTTACAGACTATAATTTCTCTAATTTTATTAAAGACCTATCACAAATTCAATGGAACAATTTATATAACATTGAAAATGTTAACGATGCCTTTAACTATTTTCATTCCACTTTTATGTCTCTCTTTAATAAAAATTTTCCAAAAGTTAAATACATTCACAAGTCTAATACGTGTAACCAATGGATTACGAATGAAGTCAGAGTCTCCAGTTTGAAATTAAAAGATCTTTACATCCTGAAGTGTAACTTCCCCATTCTTGGGAATGTTTACAAACTAGCCAAACGTAAACATCTCACTTTAATCGCAAATATAAAAAAACGGCATTACCAGAACATAATATTTAACGCCAGCAACCCTTCCAAAGCATCTTGGCAGGTAATAAGGCAGTTATCGGGTCAGGAAAGGTCACATGATAATTTTAATATTGAAATAAATGGACATCATACTGACGATCCGAACATTATTGCTGAATCGTTTAACAACTTCTTTATTCAAATTCCAAGGGATATTACTAATAGAATCAACAAGTCAAACTCGCCCAATAATAGTATAACCATACGTGCTGCGAGTGAGTCGTCTATGTTCTTAAACTATTGCTCAGTCAATGAAGTCCTACACATCATTAAAAATAAACTCAAGGGTAAAAAATCTTCCGGTTTTGATGAAATATCGCCTTATTTTGTGAAATTAATTGCTGAACATATCTGCTACCCCATGCAGTACATAATTAACTTATCATTTGTATCGGGTGAATTTCCCAGCGGCTTAAAAATCAATAAAGTTATTCCAATTTTTAAAAAAGGAAACCCCCACAAAATTGAGAATTTTCGACCAATTGCTTTATTGTCCGTCTTTTCAAAAATCATGGAGTACGCTTTTCTATCACGCTTGCATAATTTTCTCACCTCTCGTAGTTTGATTTCCTCAGCGCAGCATGGTTTCCTATCAAATAGATCCACGTCCTCAGCTATCCAGTCTGTACATGAAGTCATCTTGCAACATATCGAGGCAGGCAGAAGCCCTATTGGGATCTTCTGTGATCTCAGTCGGGCTTTTGACTGTGTCGATCATAACATTCTATCAAGAAAGCTTTTCTCGCTGGGTATAAGAGGGGTATCACTGGACTGGGTAACCTCCTACCTGACTAACCGTTCCCAGTTTGTCTCTCTCTCACATAATCATAACGATAACCAACTGGAATACACTTCCCAACTTAGAAAGGTGTCCCTTGGAGTCCCACAGGGTTCTATGTTGGGGCCAATTTTATTCTTATTATACATTAATGACATAACGTCAATTGATGACTCTGTTCACTTCACTATGTACGCTGACGACACGTCTATAATTGTGGTAGACGAATCTGTTGACCAAGCCTCTCTTAAATGCAACAACTTTTTGATCGAACTAAATAACTGGTTCACTAGTAATAATTTATTTCTGAATGCTGATAAAACCGATTTTATTGTTTTCCATAACCGCCAGCGTAACGTACCTAACATTGATATAAACATAAACAACTGCTCCGCCGTTACAGTTAGTGAAACTCGCTTTCTAGGCCTGATTATCGATGAAAATGTCAGCTGGAAAACCCACTGTCAAAAATTAGTTACCCAACTCAATTCTTTAGCATTTCTCTTTCGTAACTTAAGGCCTATCTTAAATAAAGATCAACTTAAGGCCCTCTATTTGGCGTTTGTTGACAGTCGTCTGAGGTACGGCTTACGTTTCTGGGGTTGTGCAACCCAGGTAGATGAAGTTTTTATTGCTCAGAAAAAAATACTTAGGATCATGGCAGGGGTCCACAGTTCATCATCTTGTCGTGAATTATTCGATAACTTTCAAATCATGACAGTTACCTCTCTGTATGTATTTGAACTCTGTGTCTACGTTTTCCAAAACAAATCGAAATTTATTAGAACGAAGGACGTTCACTCTAGAGACGTAAGATATAATGATCGCTTTCGGCCGCCTTTTAGTAAACTAAATGTTGTCCGGAATTCGCCTAATTATGCAGGACTTGAATACTTTAACCTGTTACCAGATAATATTAAAACATGCTCTTCTTTACATATTTTTAAACGTAAACTCAAACAGTTTCTGCTAAGGAATGCTTTGTATACAACCAATGAATTCATGCGCTCGTGTGACACTAGTGCCTCCTAAGGCGGTACACCCACTGACACCGGCGCGCGGCGCGGCGCGGCGGTTGCTCCAGGTTATAAGATTCCGACTAATGTATCGCCACTACATTTATATTTTTATTAGTGTTTCGTAGTACTTTTTCGACTAACCAAATCAACCTGTGCATGTAATCCATATCTGTTGCTTTTTGAGTTAATAAATTATTATTATTATTATTATTATTATTATAAATCAATTTTTCTAATTATTACAATCCTAAGCTTATTTTCTTTGTATATACATTTCAAAAATTCTAAATAATTTATTTATAATAAACATGTAATTCTAAATCGCCTATTTCTAAACATATTTACACTAACTTAAAATATTCGACAAAACACATTTAATACAGTACTCTCAATTTACTTTATTATTTACAAAATTATTTCTTCTGTTGGGGTAAACGTAGCTCTCGGTAGATAGTTCCGTCCAGGTATGGGCTAAAGGCACTTGGGGGTAGTTTACCCGAATAACAAAGACTTGCTTACTTTGTCCCGGTTCTCGGCTCTAAAAAGGAAGGCCCTCTTCAGAAAAACCACCGCACCACTTTTATGCTTTATTGAGCACCCTTCGCTATTGGGCCATCTTCCCGCTCGGTCCCCAATCGACTGTCCCGCGCAATTAATCCATTATCCGTAGTTCAGCAAAGTGACCCCGTTAACAATTGAAGGCATTATTCCAAAAACTAGACAAGTCCAAAAATGATAATTGTCTGGCTTTTGCAGGAAACAAGTGGGATTTGCCTTGTTTTTATAGAATCGCACATATTTCTCCGTGTAAAATCGTCGGACGTGTATGCTTCATAGCGAAACAAATTATACCACTAGAAAGCCATTGTCTTAACGTATATAAAATAGCGACAACTTGTAAACCAGATATTTTGGACTTGTCTGGTTTTTGGAATAATGCCTTCAATTATACAGAGTGGAAGGTTTAACTGGAATAAATTCTGTAACTTAGAAAATTGCCATTTGTAGCAAAATTCTTGGAACAGGTCAATTTTTATTTTTATGGCGCATATTATAAATGGATTTCTTTAACTTTTCAATTATTTGGAGGGGTGAAACAACCCCTAACTATTTTTTTTTTTAATGGAAGGGTATGTTGAGTAATTTTTTTTGTTAAAGCTTGTTCAATTGGGAATACAGCTACGTTTTTATTTTTCAATTTTTCTTAAACAGTAAAAGGCGAAAAAATAAAAAATAAATTTTTGACTAGAACGATTTTAACGCATCAGATGTTCAAAATGCTCGCCACCTCTTACTTGACAATACCCTAATCGATTATAAATTCCATCCCTAACAGTTTGTAACATTTCCGGCGTTACTCTCCTAATTTCATGCAGAATTTGAAGTTCTGAAGTTCTGCTATGTCGTTTGGTTTAGTCACATAAACTTTACTTTTTAAATACCCCCATAAAAAAGTCTAAAGGGGTGAGATCTGGAGATCTTGTTGGCCACTCAATCGGTCATCTTCTTCCTATCCACCTATTGGGAAAAACTTCAGTGAGGTAATTACGTACAATTAAAAATTTAGCGCATTGGCAGCGTCATCTATTGGCTGCACGCAACAATACACCATATGGAATGCTTATTTCTTCTTATCAAATAATAAAAAATGGAGTTCCTGAATTTTTGGCATTAAAAACGGTTTTAGTAAAAAAAATTCTTTTTTTGTTTTTTACCTTTTACTGCTAAAGAAAAATAAAAAAATAAAACGTAGCTGTATTCCCAATTTTTTCAACATATCCTTCCATTAAAAAAAAACATAGTTAGGGGTCGTTTCACCCCTCCAAATAATTGAAAAGTTAAAAAAGTCCCTTTGTAATATGCCCCATTAAAAATAAAAATTGACCTGAATTTTTTTACAAATCGTAATTTTCTTTAGTATTTTTAATCACAGATTTTGGGCATCAAATTCAAACTAACTTAAAAAAAATTGACAGATTACGTCAACTTAAAAAGAGGTTATGATTGACTCGTATGTGCAAATCAGCAGTATTTTTCATACCTGGTTCGTTTCATTTCAAAGCTGCCAAGTATGGAGAAGAACCTCACATTTCAGAGATTTTTAGTAAAATTAGAATTCAAAGGTGTGAAACACGATAGAAAATCACTATAAAATTAAGTGTTTTCTAACGTCAACATCACGTTTTGTAGCGCATATTTATTCGGTATACGTTAAAATAACGTTATAAAACGTGAGTTAAAAATTTAGTTGTAAATTATGATTTATCTAACGTATTAATTTCGTTAATTTCTTATTTATTACGTAGAATAGTAGATGTTGAATTAACGTTGAAAAGATATGGTAATCAACGTACGGTAGATACATTGCATTTACTCATAGTATAAATAACGTCTTAAAAAGACAAAATTATTACATATTTATTTCACGTTATAATTACGTCCATATTTAACTGATCGTTAAAAAACACGTTATACAAACGTGGTATAATTATGGTTGCGAATTCAAATAGTGGTCGAAACGTTAGGTGTTTTGTGAGCTATTTAGTGTCCGGTTTAAAGATTTTATGATACAATTTTCATCGGACAAGAACCAACTTTAAATATGGATATCAGAAACATAACATACAATTTTGTGGAGGGTCGCTACGGGCATCAAAGTAAGGTACTGTGCAAAATTTATTCTAAAACTTTAATGAAAATTACCAAAATAAAAAATCGTAAGCTCTTTTTGCTTAAATGTAGAAAAGAAATATTTCCTAAACATATCATTGATCCTTTAAAAAAAACGTATGATACGTCATGTCATAAAATTGACAGATTTGTATCGGATTTCGCTAATAAAATTCTTTCATATGAAATTTAAGTAACTCTAAAAATTCTTACCAAATTAATGTGGAAATTAGATTATATTTTAGGACAGTTAAGTAATTTTCTAGATAATATCATATTAAACGATTTTCTAAATTTTGAAAACCAAAAAAATGAAAGGTTGTTTAGGAATATTGATAGGACTTTTGAAAAATCAAAATATAAAATTCTTATTCGAGATCTTTTGTCTTGTAAAAATTTTCTTAAAGAAAATCCTAACGTTATTGTCACAGTAGCAGACAAAAGCAATGTTACTGTTTTGATTGATAAAAATGACTATTTTTCAAAAGTTCAAACCATGCTCTCTAACAATAATACATACGTAGAATTAAATAATGATCCCACAGAAAATTTCCAGCGTAAAACTTTTAATATTATTAATAAGTTAGAAAAATCTGTTGAAATTAGTAATAATATTGCTAAATCTCTTAAAGTACAGCATCCCACATTTCCAAAATTATACTGCATTCCAAAAATTCACAAACCTAACACACCTCTTCCTCCAATAGTTTCTACTATTGGTTCTTCTCTATATTTCTTATCAAAATTTGTTTCAAAAATTCTTTCTCAAGTTACTAGTAAATCAGAATGCTTTATAAAAAAAACTCTTTTGAACTTGTATATAAATTAAAAAATCGCAGTATGATCACGACTGATCAGTTAAGGAAAATTAAATTCTTCAACAGGGCTGCAGTCAAGAGGGCGGTAATTAATACTCTTTTAAAGTTTAACCGAGCTTTCGGAAAATTTTATTTCCTTTTTCAAGGTTTCTACAAAAACATGGCACTAATTAACAATTAATTAATAATGTAAATTTTTACTTACTCCTTAATGAGTAAGAAAAGAAGTTACTTCCAAGTTAAAAATTTTTGTTGACAAATTATTTTTGACACTAAATTGAATTGACAGTAAAGTTGTTTATTTAATGCGATGCTCAATAAATTAATTTTCAATACTCGGCAAAGAATAGAACCCCAATCACAAGGTAATAATAATTCAAGATTAAATGATGGTAATAAAGTTTTCAGATCCTTAAAAATTTTTCCTAATCTTACATCTCGACTAATAAAAGTAATTAAGAATAAAAACATTCACATTGCAACTAAAAATTTATTAACAAATAAGGCCTTATTTACGAAAGTTAAAGATACTTTTGACAAACTCCAACAAATTAATTCTATTTATGAAATTCCATGTCTTGATTGTGATTCTGTCTATATTGGACAAACATCCAGAACTCTTCACTCCAGAATAATCTCACATAAAAGTGATATTAGAGTCAGACCTTCTGCTTGCTCTTTATCTGAACAATATCTAAACAGGACCATCACATTAATTTTCAAGATGCAAAAATACTAGACATTGAACCTAATTTGAATCAAAGAACTTTTATTGAAATGTGTCATATTTTTGGCAATAATAAAAGCATGAATAAAAGAACAGATATTGAGAAACTTAGTTGCATTTACACATATTTACTAAATTTTAAAACAACTTCTAAAAATTCTTAATCGAAAAATAAAAGAAAAAGAAAAATTTTATAACATCATATTACCTTGCCCCAAATAAACAACTTTACTGTCAATTCAATTTAGTGTCAAAAATAATTTGTCAACAAAAATTTTTAACTTGGAAGTAACTTCTTTTCTTACTCATTAAGGAGTAAGTAAAAATTTACATTATTAATTAATTGTTAATTAGTGCCATGTTTTTGTAGAAACCTTGAAAAAGGAAATAAAATTTTCCGAAAGCTCGGTTAAACTTTAAAAGAGTATTAATTACCGCTCTCTTGACTGCAGCCCTGTTGAAGAATTTAATTTTAAATTAAAAAACATAGATATACCAAATAACTGTATTATAATTTCCTTAGATGTTGTTTCTTTGTTTACTAACATTCCAAAAGAGTTAGCTTTAAAAAGCATTAGTGATAGGTGGATAGAGATTAAAGATTTTACAGACATTTCCAAAGAAAATTTCTTAGAAATTGTTACTATATGTTTTGAAACATCTTATTTCACTTTTAATGATAAATTTTATAAACAGATTTTCGGCACTGCAATGGGTTCTCCTTTATCGCCCGTTTTAGCTGAAATTGTCATGCAGGAACTAGAAAAAAGTGTCATTAACTCATTACCTTTTAATTTAACTTTATATTTTCGTTACGTCGATGATATTTTGATTGTGCCTTCAGATAAAGTAGACTTTGTTTTGAGTATATTTAACTCTTTCCATAATAGATTACAATTTACTATAGAAAAAGAAATTAACAATTCAATAAGTTTTCTTGATGTAAATATGATCAGATATAACGACAAATTAATAACTAATTGGTTTCATAAACCTACGTGGTCAGGTAGATACATTAATTTTCACTCGTACACATCCAAAAATTATAAAATTGCAACAATTATTTCTTTAACAGATCGAGATGCTTTACTTTCAGATAAACTTTTCATTTATGATCATTTAAATTTAATAAAGAAGACTCTAGTTCAAAATTCTTATCCAAAAAATCTTATAGAATCAGTAATTAAAAATCGTGTTAAATATCTACAAAATTCAAAAATCTACAATAATATAAAACAAACTTCAAACAAAAAATACTGTAATGATTCGTCGACACCAGCCGGCGTCAGACTGTCCCTTGCGTCACAGCCGTCTAGTCGACGCACCTTAGACGACAGCCGAGAAAGTGTTGGCGGCAGAATAAACTAGATCAGACAGCCTGTCGCCTTCCAGAAAAATACGAGAACAGCTTCGGTATATCAAATGCACGCGGCCGGGAGTGGGCCAGAGTTCGGCAAGAATTCAGCGTTAAACACTTTCGCATTAAAGTTTCGCGTTACATTTTTCGCTCGGCTGTTAAAATGAATTAGAAATAAGTTTGTAAATAAATTAGTGTTTAATTTAGTGTTAATTAGTTTGCTTTTAAATAAATTAGTTTATTAACTATTTCGTGTTTTGTTTTAAAATAAAAATTAATAGAACCCTTAAAATCGTTACACCGGTCAGGTGTGGGGTTCATCAAAATAAATAAACAATTAAATTGAATTAAATTTAAACAAATTACAAATTAAAACTACAAAGTGTAATGTCGAAAGAAAAACAATGGCTACAAAGAAAGTTCTGCTGAGAGACTTAAAAGTGACAGAATTAAAAACCGAATTAGAAGAACACGAATTGGAAATCTCCGGGAAGAAATCGATTTTGCAAGAGAGACTACACCAAGCGCTACTAGAAGCAGGAGAGGACCCGGAAACCTTTCTTTTTGAAATCTCGAGCGGACCTGCAGATTTAAGTAAAATATTAGACGAGAAATTTCAGGAACAATCTGGAAATTTCAAAGATGAATTGCAAAATAAATTGCTGGAACAATCCGGAAATTTGAAAGACGATCTAGATAAATTAATGGAATATTCCAGAAACACGGAAGAAAACGTGAAAATTTTAGAAGAGAAACTTGAAAATAAATTAATACAACAGTCGAGAAATCTGAAGGATGAATTTCTAGAACAATGAAAAGGGCTCGAAGATAAACTAGTAATAAAAATATCAGAAGAGACGAGGAATCTGCAGGAAAATGTTGAAGAAATACTATTCTCAGCAGGATAACAAAATTAAGAATCTCGAGCAAATCATGGCAGGGTTGCGAATGTTCGAGGATCCGTCACCAGCAGAAATACCAGAAAATAATGAGGCCCAAACTGTGGTAGGACCAGCGGAAACTTCGAAATTAAAAATAAAACCACCGACGTTCGATGGGAAGTCATCTTGGCCTAACTATTTCAAACAGTTCGAAGCGGCAGCAAAGGCGAACGGATGGACGGTCAGTGAAAAAGCCACTTCGTTAATTGTGGCTTGAGGCGGGATGCTAGCGATGTGCTACAAATGACGCCGGCAGAGGAACAAGAAGACTTCCACAAGCTAGTGAACAAACTAGAGATGCGTTATGGCCAGGCGCATCTGACCGAGGTGTACCATGCGCAGCTGAGAAACCGTTGCCAGAAATCCGGAGAGAGTCTTCAGGAATTCGAGGCTGATGTAGTGCGCCTAGCCCGGTTGGCATATCCTGCAGCGCCTGATGAATTCCTGCAATGTTTGACGATGCAGACCTTCGTAGATGGAATCCGTGACCCGGAGAACCAGCAGGCATTGAGAATGGCCCACCCCAAGACATCCAAGAACGCACTGGCCTACGCCTTGGAATACGAAACGGCGAAGTGAGTCTCAAGAGGGCATGTCAAGGTACGAGCTGCCATGGACTCCCAAGAGGAGGAACCCGCCAGCGTCAAGGAGCGATCTGCTGCAGAGGAGCAGCCCAAGGAGTATAGCACAGCGGATGATGTTCGCCGCATTATGGAACAATTCTTGAGGCAGAAGAATCCGCTGGAATTGCCAGGAAGAGGGACATGTTCGCAGGCGGTGTCCCAAGGCCAGGCAGGAGCCTCCACGAAGGAAGTCACAGGGAAACTAAGCAGGGTCGGTGCAGAAGGGCAAACGTCGACTCGTATTCAAAGGCCCCCAAAGACAAAAGCCACGAAAGTGATAGCCCTGCGGCGATTAACCAGCAGTGTCTTCGTGGATGCCACCATTGATGACATTCCTCACACCATGCTACTGAATACGGGTGCGACGAAGACTATCTTAAGGTCTGACGTTATCAAGTCATCAAGACGCACCGAGCCGACTAAGTGGAGACTGAGGACAGCAACCGGAACATCAGCAACTGTCCATGGTGACGTAGAAGTGAATATTACAATTGGATCGACCCCCATCAAGCACCGTAGACTATCGATTGCTCAACAACGTCACCAAAAAGGACAGTTATCACCTGCCACGGATTGATGATACCCTGGACACTCTGGCCGGCTCAAAGATCTCGACCTTGGATTTAAAGAGTGGTTATTGGCAAGTGGAACTAGCGCCCGAAGATCGAGAAAAGACGGCGTTTTCCCTTGATATGGGTCTATGGCAATTCACGGTGATGCTGTTCGGGTTATGTAATGCCCCAGCGACATTCGAGAGGCTAATGGAGATGGTTCTGAAGGGTCTGTCCTGGACAACATGCATGGTATACCTGGACGACATAATCGTGGTGGGAAAAACGTTCGACGACCACCTGAAGAATCTGGAAGGAGTGTTCCAGCGGCTTCGCGGAGCTGGACTAAAGCTCAGTCTCAAGAAGTGCCACCTGTTCCAGAAGGAAGTGAATTATCTAGGCCATATTATAAATAGGAGTGGAATCGCCGTGGACCCAGTGAAGATTCAAGTAGCGAAAGACTGGCCAACGCCCAAGAATAAACACCAGATAAGGAGTTTCCTAGGCCTGTGCACTTACTATTGGCGCTATGTTCCCGGATTTGCAGACATCGCTAAACCGCTGACAAAACTCACCGAAGAAGGACGCCCGTTTGAATAGGACCAACACTGCCAAATTAGTTTTGCGCAACTAAAACAGTACTTGATAAGTGCTCCAATTCTGAGCTACCCTCTCCCAGAAGGCAAGTTCGTCGTAGACACAGATGCTAGTAACGTTGATATCGGTGGCGTACTCTCCCAGATACAAGATGGGCAAGAGAAGATGATCGGCGGTTTCAGTAAAGTCCTGTCAAAGCCGGAGCGAAATTATTGCCTCATTAGAAGAGAATTGCTACCCGTGGTAAAAACGATAGAAAATTTCTACAAGTACTTATATGGCAGACACTTCCTCCTGAGGATGGACCATGCCGCTTTAAAATGGCTCCTCCGATTCAAGAATCCTGAAGGACAAGTCGCACGATGGATCGAACGACTTCAGGAATACTATTTTGAAATTCAGCATCGGGCAGGAACTAGTCATAGAAATGCCGATGCTTTGTCGAGAAGACCTTGTGCTGAGGACTGTAAGCACTGTAGTCATCTGGAGGAGAAAATAGCCACGACTGCAAGGACGGCCGTTGTAGACGACAAATGGCAAGGTGAAGAATTGCGACGAGACCAGGAGAATGATCAGGATTTGAAATTGGTGCTGGAATGAAAAAGTAGGGAGGCAAGGCCTACTTGGGAAGAGATAGCACCATATGCACCATCCGTAAAATCGTACTAGGAGCAATGGAACTCCATAGTGCTGGAACATGGTCTTCTCAAACGAACTGTCGAGAACCAGGAAGGCACGGAACAGAAGACACAGTTACTGATCCCCAAGAATAGGATGCCGGAAGTTCTGAGGGAACTTCACGATGGAACTTGGTTCATCTGGAAATCAAGAAGACTATGGAAAAGGTGGGCGAGCGATTCTACTGGGTAAACTGCAAGGAAGACGTAAAGGACTGGTGCAGGAAATGCGTCGTCTGCGCAGCCAGTAATGGCCCCCACAAACGAGGCAAGGCTCCCATGAAACAGTATAACGTGGGAAGTCCTTTTGAAAGAGTTGCCATAGATGTAGCCGGCCCATTTCCACAAACGAATAGTGGAAATAAGTACATCGTCGTGGTGATGGATTACTTTAGCAAGTGGGTTGAAGCATACGCTCTACCAAACCAAGAGGCAATAACTATTGCTGAAGTCCTTGTCCGGGAATGGATCAGTCGGTATGGTGCGCCCATGGAGCTGCATTCAGATCAAGGGAGGAACTTTGAATCGGCTTTGTTCAAGAAAGTTTGTACTCTGCTCGGCGTCCGGAAAACTAGAACGACTGCACTTCACCTGCAGTCGGACGGAATGGTGGAAACATTCAACAGAACCATCAACCGACATTTGTCCAAGGTCGTCTCCGATCATCAGAAAGACTGGGACACGTACATTCCCCTTTTTGTACTGGCATACCGTTCGTCCGTTCATGAGACCACAGGAGAGACTCCAGCAAAAGTGGTATTTGGACGAGAGCCAAGACTGCCCTGCGACCTGAAGTTCGACGTGAAGCCTGGTGAGGTCCCTGCCGACGAAGACTACGTGAGCGGTCTACGCAGGAAAATGGACGACATTCACAATCAAGTGCGTCACAATATACAGACGCCCAGCGACCGAATGAAGGAGCATTATGACATCAATGCTCAGAATGGGAGATACCAACCTGGAGCACTGGTCTGGCTTTACAATCCTCAAAGACGTCGAGGTCTGTCCCCAAAATTGCAAACATCTTGGGAAGGTCCTTATAGGGTGATGAAACGAATCAACGATGTCATCTACCGCATTAGAAAGATTCCGCATGGCACACCCAAAGTTATCCACTTCAACCGAATGGCTCCTTACAACGGAGAAGAAAACGAAGGGACCGTACAAAAGACGCAAGTTTTCGAAATGAGTTTCGAAACCTTTATGTCTCATCACGCTACCGGAAGTAAGGCACGATTCGGAGTAACCACAGAGAGGCAGCAAGACCTTTTTCAAGTACCACCGGAGTACAGGCTGGCCCACTGTGTGGCAGAAGATCTAAGAATGTCCAAGGGGATAGCCCAGGTCTTCCGGAAGAAATTTGGTCAGGTCGAGGAATTCCGAAGACAGCATCCCATGGAGCTTGCACATCATCGACACGGAAGCAGATCAAAGACGACACATGTACAACTTAGTCACCAAGAGGACATCAAGCGGTAAGCCCGACTATCGCAACATTTGGAAAGCTTTATGGAGCCTGAGGAGACAGCTGGTAGAAGGCAAGGAGACGAAATTAGCCATCCCTAAGTTGGGCTGCGGACTAGACGGACTGGACTGGAGGGTCATTCGAAGCATGATAGAAGTCATCTTCAACGGAACGGGAATTGAAGTCCTAGTCTGCAGTCACCACCTATAGGCAGCTGTCGACAGACAGACCATGCCCCCTAATCTACCCTGAACGCTACGAGCGGTACCTGAGCTATTAGCCCTTATCCGTCTCGGGCCTCGACCAGAGCCATCGGATTGAGATACGCTCAATCAACGCGCAGGGAAGCCCAACTTTCGGTGGCTGACACTATAAAGTGTCGTCCTGCTACCGGACTGGTTCGGGGTTGCACGCCCCTCGCCCCTTCTGGTGAACGGAGACCTATCTAATCTCTACTAGCTATCCAGGCTAGTGCCGGAACTGAGATCCGCAGTTCACACGTCGGGATGAGGTGGGCATCATCCCTTTTGTGTTTCGATTATAATGCAGAACTTCTTTTATTCAGAACATTTATTTTTTATGTATATTTTTAACACAAGAAGAATACAACTATTGTTTTTTCAAAACTACGCCACCTTAACATTCTCATCTCTGAGTTAATACACAACATTTCTTCCTCCGTTTGGAAATCACTTGCTTGATGAGAATCTTAAGGGGGGACGACGAATACGTGTTGATCTACGTGGGAATTGTTCAGTAGTAGTAAGTGTTTCTGCTCTCGGAGTAGTAGGTGTTTCTGCTCTCGGAGTCGTAGATGTTTCTGCTCTTGGAGTCGTAGGTTGTTCCACTGGTGCTGTAGTTGTGACTGCAGGGGTGGCTGAAACTGGCCTTTTTAAATTTTCATAGAAGCGAACTCGACGTGGTGACTCTACAACATTTTCGCTCTGGTTTTGTGGTTGAACATTAACAGCTGGTTGATTTATACTTTGGTGATGTTCTCGAATTTGATCGATGTGTCTCTTAAAGCGTTTCCCAGAATATTCGATCTCATAATGGAGGTCTCCAAGGCGTGTAACAATTGTGCCTAGAAGCCACTTGTCCATACGTGGATTTCCCGAAAGGAAGTAGACTGTTTGGGCAGGTTGGAATCTGCGAAACGTGGCATCGAATTCAGCACGTTGTTTTCCCGTGATTTTCGTATACACATCTTCTGGTCGGATCAAGTCGAGGCGAGTACGTATATCACGTCCTAGGAACAGTCGCGCAGGAGGCTGTCCTGTAGTTGCATGTGGAGCCTTACGATACTGACGTAGGAACTCGTTCAAGTTCATCTTCAATGTGGCTTGCGTAGTGGACATTGCACGAAGAGCATCTTTCACTGTCTGCACGTACCTCTCTGCTTGCCCGTTCGTCGACGGATGATATGGAGCTGTAAGCTTATGGTACTTCACACCACTGACTTGTAAGAACCTCTTGAATTCTTCAGACGTAAATTGTGTTCCATTATCGGAGACTATGGTGACAGGAACACCGTAAGCTGCGAATAACTCATCCAGCATTGCAATCGTTGAAGCTGTCGTTGTTGAATTAGTTGTTTTAACTTCCAACCATTTGCTGTATGCATCGACAATTATAAACAGCATCGTACCAGCAACGGGACCCGCATAGTCTATGTGAACTCTTTCCCAGGGAGCTTTAGGATACTCCCAGTGATGTTCTCGGAACTTCGGTGGAGTATGCGCATTCTTAGCACATTCATTGCACGATTTTGCAACGCATTCAATGTCTGCATCAATACGTGGCCAAAAAACAAATGATCTAGCTAACCCCTTCATTTTCACAATACCTATGTGAGCTGCATGTAAGTCGTTGAGGATTGGCTGCCGCAGAGAGACTGGCACAACAATTCTATGTTCAAACAATAAACAGTTCGCGGCTAAAGTATAATTGACTTCAGGAGCCTTGAAACCATGGCGAGCAAGATTCTAGCCCGTTTCTAATAATTGGACAATTTTACCAAGATGTGGATCCTTCCTTGTTTCTCGAGCGATGTCATTTGCGCAAATGGGAAGCTGCTTTATTTGGTTCAAAACAAATTGATCGAATTCGTCAAATTCCATAGTTTCTTCCTCTTCTCCAGATGTGAATTTGTTCACGGTGTTAATTGTTGTAGGTAACGGTATACGCGAGCAATAATCTGCATTTGTGTTAGCTTTCGTCGGTTTGAATACAACATCGTAATCAAAATTCGACAAGTAATCTGCGTAATTTGCCATGCGACTAATACATAACACCGGAAGTGATTTTTCTGGGTGCAAAATTTGTGTTAGAGGTTTATGATCTGTAATCAACGTAAAGTGACGAGCATAAAGATAGTAAAAGAATTTTTGTACAGCCCAAACTATAGCCAGTGCCTCTTTATCGATTTGCGGATAGCGTTGTTCTGTAGCATTCATCGTTCGACTTGCGTAAGCGATTGGACGCTCTCTTCCATCGTTCAGTCGGTGTGACAAAACAGCGCCTAAACCTATTTTGCTAGCATCTGTTGCTAACAGTAATGGAAGTGCAGGATCATACGGCATGAGGACCTGAGGCGAAGTCAACATCTTTTTGATGTCGATGTATGCCTTTTCAGCAGCAGGAGTCCATGCAAACGGTTCAACAAGAAGCATATCTCGGAGTGGACGATCTCTGCTGGACAGATTAGGTATGAAAGAACTATAATAGGTTGCCTTACCCAAAAATAATTGTAATTCTTCTCTTGTAGAGGGTTTTGGTGCATCGCGTATAGCTTCCGTGTGTTTGTCGGACTTGTGCACGCCTTCAGCGTCTACCTTATGTCCTAAGAACTCGACAGTAGGTGTGGCAAAGACACATTTTGCTCGATTAAGCTTTAATCCATGTAACTTCATCCTTTCCAAAGTTGCACTGAGAGATAGCATCAGGTTGTCGAAACCATTTGCGAAGACTAGCACGTCGTCGAAAAAATTGAGAACATTAGGAAGATCTTGTAATACAGTTTCCATTCTTCGTTGCCAGATTGCAGGAATATTTGCTGCTCCGTAAACTGCTCGAGTTGGACGAATTAGTCCATGTGTTGGAGTATTCAACGTTGAAGCATTAGCAAATTCTTCATCAATCGTTAAATGTGTATATGCATCTATAATATCTAGATGGCAGAATAAGTTGGCTCCTTTCATACGGTTAAACAAATGTTGGACTTTCGGTATCGGGTGTTCATCAATAACGATGCGAGGATTTAATGTAGTCTTGTAATTTCCTGTGATAGTATTTTTCCGTTTTTCTTAGCAACCACATGTGTTGTTGAGGCCCACTCAGAATGTTCTACTTTTTCGTAAAATCCCGACGCAATTTTAGCATTAATCTCTTTCGCGTATGCCTCACGTAGTGCTAATGGTATCTCTCTTGCTCGGCAAAAGACAGGTGTTGCTCCTGGCTTCAAA
This sequence comes from Dorcus hopei, assembly GCA_033060865.1. NCBI lineage: Eukaryota > Metazoa > Arthropoda > Insecta > Coleoptera > Lucanidae > Dorcus > Dorcus hopei. Next base: position 61,002,898 of record CM065426.1, on the reverse strand, counting down.
TGTATTCTGGCAGGAGGTCCGCTTAGTTTTCCTGGTATCTCACTGAATACATCGTCATACTGGATCAGGAGTTGCTCGAGTTGAACTTTTTGTTCAGGAGTCAAACATGGCATCGCAGTAGACATTGTATGTATCTGTTCAGGATTAGAAAATATTTTAGAAAAATTTATTTCATTCACAAATTGTGTAATCCATTCTCGACCAAAAAGTGTATCAAATTTACCATCGACGACAAATAGATTCAATCGTCGGGTTGTCGCGCCAACTGTAGCATTAACTAAAATGCGACCAATACAATGGATACGATGACCTGTATAACTAGCAAATTGTCTATCTGTCTGTTGCAAGACAAAATTTGGTTTAATCGCGCTCAGTACTTTTTTACTAATTATTCCGCATGGTGCTCCAGTATCGAGCTCCATTTCAAGACTGCATCCATCGATAAGTACATTAATCATTTGCTTACCTGACGGTTTGAATAAATTGACATCATGAACCTTACTCAGACGTTGCAAAGTATGGATCTCCTTCGCTGGTGACTCGACTTCCATTACTTGGCCAGCAGTTTGCATTGTCTTTGATTTGCAAACCTTGGCGATGTGGCCCTTTTTTCCACAGTGATTGCATTTCGCATTCCGAAACTTGCAGTAATTACGTGAATGTGATCCTCCACAGCCTTGGCAAGACGGATGATCTCCTCGATTACCTTGTTCATATAATTCACTTCTCTGTGATGTTCTGTGGGAATTATGTTGCTTTCCTGAACTATGTGACGTCGATCTTCTTCGTGAAGACCATTTGTCATTTCTTTTGATATGTGGTTTTGCGTATCCTAATTTATTTGTCATTTCGTACGTTGTTGACATTCCTGTTGACTTGACATCTACGGACGTATTATGTGTCACTTCAAGAGAGTGTGCAATTTCATATGCTTCAGTAAATGTGGCAGGCTTTTTCGCAATGATTTCATCACACATCTCGTGAGATTGAAGGCCATGTAAGAGTTGTTCAATTAACATTCTATCCATAAATTCACCAAATTCACAATATGCAGCACCTTGGCGGAGCCTTAAAGCAAAATTTGCAATAGTTTCTCCCTTATGTTGCACAGTTTGGCGGAACTTGATGCTTTCGGCGAATTTATTCTTTGTCCGATCAAAATGACCAATAAGCGTGTTGCGTAAATCGTCGTATGTGATATCTTCTGGCAAGCGTGGACTGACGCATTGTTCAACTCCATGCCCATATAAACACGAGCATAATTGGCATGCTGCTCTTGAGGGATGCAACTTAACTGAAGTGCCCAATCGAAGCGCTTGAAATAGTCTTCAACTGACATTTTGTCTGTTGCACGATATTCAGTCATAGAAAATGATGGTACTTTTGCTTGTGCGACAGTTGCTCCTTTGGAAGTCTCGTTACTTCCTTCAGCGGCGACGACGTTTGCCACGGACGTCCGCATTGCATTGGTGAGCATGTTTGTGATCGCTTGCAACAATTCTGGTGGTACTTCCATCCCAATTTCAGATGGAATACGTTTCCTTTTTCCTCGAAGCTTTGACGTTTTTCTAGCTGACACAAATCACTTATTTTTACTTCTTTTTTCTTAGGCGGTGCGAAATCGTTCACTTCTGACACCACTTTTGTGTTTCGATTATAATGCAGAACTTCTTTTATTCAGAACATTTATTTTTTATGTATATTTTTAACACAAGAAGAATACAACTATTGTTTTTTCAAAACTACGCCACCTTAACATTCTCATCTCTGAGTTAATACACAACAATCCCTAACCCAGCATGCGGGCCATCAATCACTACCCCCGTGAGTCCAACCCAGTCGACCGGTGGAGGTCCCCTCTGCTCGCTCCACTCCAGAGGAGGGGAGGATATCCTCCGGGCTAACCGGTCCCCACGGTACCAGTTTGCTTCACTGGTGGGAAGTTCGGCCACGACCGAACAAGTCGGCCGAGTCCTACAGATTAGGTTACGTGCGACCCAGGCACTGGTGCGCCAACTCAGGACGATGGGCTCGTCACACCCATAGGAACTCTATCATACGTCCACAATGGTCACCTACGGCCGAAGCCGTTGGATCCACGCTTTAGTAAGCAGGGTATCCCCCCTGCCGGGAGGCAGCTGTCGACAGTAAGAAAACCGTGGACTGCTATTTCTTCCAGACCGAAAGTTGTAAAAAGGGCCCAGCATGCCGCTTTCGACATCCTCCTTCAAGGCTGTCACAAGGAACGTTCCGAGACGAAACGTTTTTAAGAAGGGGGCAGTGTAATGATTCGTCGACACCAGCCGGCGTCAGACTGTCCCTTGCGTCACAGCCGTCTAGTCGACGCACCTTAGGCGACAGCCGAGAAAGTGCTGGCGGCAGAATAAACTAGATCAGATAGCCTGTCGCCTTCCAGAAAAATACGAGAATAACAGCTTCGGTACATCGATGATTAAATTCTAACACGTCGTAACCCACAATTTTTGAGAATTTGCGTTTACGCCGTTTTTGAAATTGATGCAGAGATTCTGAGCTAATTCTAAAATGTCAGAAGCCATAGACCAATAGAAATAGAAATTTTAAAAAGTAGTATAATCATTGGCTGCTACAATAAAGACAATTGGTCGTATCCCACATTACCCCCATAACGTATAGTACAGTACAGCACGACGCGACGTGGGACGGTGGTGTCTGTTTTTAATTTGTTTTCATAAAATTAGTGCAAAAATGTAAGTATCTCATAATTATAATTACTATTTTGATGCTTAATTATGTTTGTAATCTATCTACTGTTATTATATTTTATAAGAAACCGAAATTTAATGCTGTTTTCTGAATTTTGTTGATACGTCTTTTTAGAAGTATAGTTTTGAGACAGATTAGGGATGATCCGACCATTTTTAACAACCGTTAGGTACTTTCAAAAACTGTACCTACTTTGTTTTATGAAAATGATTTATTAATTTATGTTGGGTAACAGTTATTAAGTATTTTTGGAAATATTACAAATAAAGTTTTTGTTTTCGAAGGTACCGTAGTACTCTAAATAGTGTTATGTATATTATCTAATGTTTTTGTAATATCAGAAAATACAGTTTTTTGTGGTTACAGCTATTAATTCTCTTTTATCCCTTTTACAACAGATGGGAAGTAGAGGTAAAAAAAATACTGGCCCTTTGTTCCCAAAATTTGGAGACCAATGTAATATATAATTGCAAAATCGTCGACAAAAATTTTTTAAAACCTGTAGAGGATGAATTGAAAAGGCACATGAAATTGGTGAAGGTAAAGCAATAACTATGATCCACTTTAAGGAAACTGTTACAACTTGTTTTTTTTATAGACATCTCCACTGATACAATGCGTTCAGAACTTAACTCGACCGAAGTCGAAGATAATTTTTTTTTTCATTTTCTGAGGACAATATTGCTCTCACAGATGGTTCTGATGTTATGGTATTTCCCGAAGATAATCAGAGTAATTCTGTTTTTATAGAATGTAAAACTAATAATTAAGCTTTTTACTTTACCAACTGATTGATATTTGTTAATTTTAGAATTGGCAGCAAATAATATTTCTGAAACTCTTGCTCTTGGATATAATGGCCTCATTACTACCAGTAATAATGAAAATGTCTCTGTTTATGAAAATAACCCCGATAACGAAATTGATGATCCTGATTGGCAACCTGGCGAAAATTAAGTTTTAGAAATGAGAGAAGTTGATAACAATGCAAACGAAGAACTGCATGATGAAGATGAAAATTATACATCAAAAGAAAATAAATAAGAAAAGGCTGTTAGAAGAAAGATACCAGATCCTGGAGACTGGCAAAAGAATAGAAACAAGAAACTTGGGAAAGAATGTTGGGGGAAGCTTACATAGGGTACACCAAAAAGGATGGATCTGTCAAACAAAATATTCCAAGAGGTGGTCCAAAAATTAGAGAAGGTTGCGGCAATGGAGTATTTTGCAAGAGGTCATTGAAGCGTAACTGTAATTCATTTACAGCTGAAAAATGCAGTGAGATATTTAAGTTATTTTGGAAGATGACCTGGTCACAGAAAAAGGTTTATATTTTGGGTTTGGTTTTTTATGAACCAAAAAAGAGATGCTACGTTCAAGGATCATCTAGAAGACACGGCTCATTCTTATATCACTTACGATTGGATAATACAAATCTTCAAGTCTGTAAGAAATACTAGTGGCAACACTAGGTTTAAAGGAGAAGATGGTGCATAACTGGGTACTCAAAAGTCAAAATCATGGTTTTACAGATAGAACGGAGGTTGAAAATGAAAAAAGAAGTATAAAACGAAGAAGATCTACTTTTTTTAAGGAAACTGCTAAGCAGCTAGATTTTCTTAGAGCTTTTTTTGATTTATTGCCAAAGGCAGAATCGCACTATTGTCGCAAAGATTCACAAAAGCAGTACTTACAGCATCCTTTCCAAACAAAAAATGAAATTTATAATTTACATAAAAACAAATGTGAGACTGAACATGGAATGTCTGTTTCAATAACCACTTTTAATAAAGTCTTCGAGAGTGTGAATCTGGCATTGTACAAACCTAGAAAGGATCAATGTGATACATGCCTCCAGTATAAAGCCAAACAACTTAGCGAAGAAGAGTATCAAAGTCATATAAAGAAGAATTTAGCTCAAGAAGGAAAGAAGAAAGATAAAGAAGAGGCAGTTAATGGAAAACATTATATTTTTACTATGGACGTTCAAGCAGTTAAATTGTGTCCTGCTATTGATGCAAGCAAAGTTTACTACAAGACTAGATTACAAATCCATATATTTACAATTTATAATTTGGTAACACATCAATGCACGAATTATGTTTGGAATGAAACTGAAGCAGACTTACAAGCGTCTGTGTTTACTTCCTGCATTATAAAGCATTTCGAGAAATACTGCCTTCAAGAGAAAAAAGACATAATCATATATTCAGATGGTTGTGGTTATCAGAACCGAAACACTATATTGTCCAACGCTTTAAGCTTTTTTTCCACAAAATACGAAGTGTCTATTGCGCAAAAATATCTTGAGAAGGGTCACACTCAAATGGAATGTGACTCTACTCATGCCCTAATAGAAAGAAAATTAAAAGGACGTCAAATTACACTTCCCTATCAATACACACAAGTTATTCTAGAAGCCAGAAAAAAGCCTTTTCCGTTTGATGTAGAATATCTTTCCCACGATTTTTTCTTGAAATATGATGAAAAAGTATCACTCGGTTTGAATCAATTCGGCCAGGAAAAATTAAAAGTTATCCAACTGTGTCAGATCTTAGGTGTTTAAAATATTTACCAGATGGAACTATACATTATAAAGTTAATATTGATGACGAATATAAAATATTACCCCAACGTACCCGGTTACCACCGCTACCAAAAAATCAAGTCTTTAAACCTTTGTTCTCGGCGAGATTGCCTGTAAACGAAAAGAAATGGCAACACTTACAAGAATTAAAGACCGTCTTAAACACTGATGTACACAGCTTTTACGATAGTTTGCCTCATAGTTCTAAAAATTAGAATTTGTAGTTAATAAATAAATAATATTAATAATAAATAAATCTATTTATTTATTGCTTAATTATTCGTTTTTCAGTTTTTTTAATACAGTTTACTTTTTTGACAAACTGTTTGTTATTGTAAATATCGTAACCCACACCGTTATACAAATCAGGCAACCGAGATATACCGTAAGCCTTATTCTAATGAAAACAACTGGTCGTAAACTGAATTGTAACAATTCAAATATGGCGTATCCCACTTTGTAAAACAAACAAAGAAAAATTTATTTTTAATTAAAAATATTTCTAAATAAGTCTTATAATTGTATTACTACTTAGTGCATAAACAGATTTTATTTTTCAACACTCTTAAAATAATTATTTGTGTCTCCTGTAAAATTCTGTCCATGGAGATACGACATGTTAGAATTTAACCATCGATATAAAATGCACGCGGCCGGGAGTGGGCCAGAGTTCGGCAAGAATTCAGCGTTAGACAGTTTCGCATTAAAGTTTCGCGTTAGATTTTTCGCTCGGCCGTTAAAATAAATTAGAAATAAGTTTGTAAATAAATTAGTGTTTAATTTAGTGTTAATTAGTTTGCTTTTAAATAAAGTAGTTTATTAACTATTTCGTGTTTTGTTTTAAAATAAAAATTAATAGAACCCTTAAAATCGTTACAATACATATTACCTTATATTGAACCACTATAAACACAACTTAATTTTAGCTAGTAAGTCTGTAAACAATTTAAATATTATTTTCTCAAATTTAAAAACAAAAATACCTATATTAAAACAACCTAACGTGGTTTATGAAATTAAATGTTTACATTGTAATTCATGTTATATAGGAGAAACAAGTCAAAATTTAAAAAAACGCCTTGACCAAATAAATATCATATCCAAAAAAATAATAAAAATCATTCAATGCTTGTTGAACATTCGTTAGAAAATGACCATAATTTTGATTTTGAAAGTACTAATATTTTATATTACGAGTCTAATATTTTCAAAAGACGTTTTATAGAAATGTGTAAAATAAAAATGTCGTCGAATTCTATTAACAAACGTACCGATTTTGCAAATTTAAACGATACATTTTGTAGTTTTCTCGATTCCTTAAATAGAGTATAAATTTGTCAGTTTTTTAACATTTATTAAAATAAAATATTTATTATGTTTAAAATTATTTTTAGATTAAAAAAAATATCAAGTTACTTTTTCAGTTTCCGTTGACAACTTTGTTTATTTTGACATGTTTATATTTTTCACTTCTGACGAAGCTGTCGAACGACGGCGAAACGTTAAGTGTTTTGTGCGCTATTTAGTGTCCGGTTTAAAGATTTTGTGATATAGTATATAGTTGATCTGTGTCGGTTATTCTTGGTTATTTTCCAAAATGGGACCAGTCCAGTTAAGATAATACCGATTCGAGTTGAAGCACGCTATTTCGGGAAGCTTCGCTGCTAAAACTGCACACAAAAGGCTACTGGTGCGATGCCATCGATTATTATCACGACATGCTGTATTGGTATCGTTGACATTTTTTAAATTAATAATGGCTACATACATAAAATTAATCAAATCAAAAAAGAAAACTCTTTACGGTTGGTTTAGGACAAAATAGTACTTACGATGCGTATTTCTTCTGTGAGGCCTATGGAGAAAAAATAAGAAAAATCGATGAAGAAATTTATACTAGACTATACGCGGCATATTGTAAAATTATTTTGAACTATACAGTGATCAGAAAAATGGCGGTTCGTGGAAACCAATTTCTTTTAAATGGCACATCCTGTATATTTTTAGATATTTGGATGCGCTGCAATGAGCTGATTACAACGGTATTGATTTCATTGAACTACTTTTGTAAAGTAAATTTTTTTCTTGAAAAATTCTTCAAAAATTCTGTCGGTTTGAATATGAATTTCTAATTACTGAGATAACACACACTAACGAAAATCTAACACGATATTTTTAGAACTTTGGCCTTTATGAAAATGTGAACAAAATTAACATATCTTATTGTATTACACCGAGCATCATTACTTACGAAACATTCAGTATCTCATTTTTTTTAATGGAACGGCCTACTTTTTATTTCAGAAATGGATAGCACTTAAATGTAGTTTTCGGCTGATAGAAGGTTATATAGGTACTTTTATTTTTAACAGTTTCGTCGCCAGAAATTTTCTTTTTACAAGTATGTATTTGAATGGTCCGCTTTTTAAACTACACATCCGATGCGGCCACCAGTCTCAGTATGTATTTTTGTTAGAAATTTAAAACTTACATCTGTTAATTAAGTCTACGGTTTTGTAAAACATTGAAAAAGAAATAAAAAATTCCGAAAATTCGATAACAATATTAAGTTTCAATTAAAATTTACTAAAATTATCGCACTAAGTTAGTAAAATGTAACAAGCGTCTAAATAAAAACCTGGTCAAGTAGGTTGTGATCGAGAATTTTTGCATTGCATTTACATAGCAGAATGACTAAATGTAGCCTACTTGACCAGGTTTTTATTTAGACACTTGTTATTTTAAAAAGTATGTCATGAAAACAAAATTTTAAAAATTTGAGAGATGTAATTCTTGTCTGTGTTCGAAAGTTATAGTTGTTTAATAGAAAGATGAATTTATCCAACGAAGAAATGGTTAATATGATTTACATGTTAGGAGAATGTAATAGAAATTATCTCCTTGCCTCCAGAATTTACAGTGAAAGATATCCAGATCGTCACCCTATTCAATTAAAATGTTTCAAGAACCTAAAGAGACGTGTTGAACAAAGCGGTAGCGTTCATTACAAGAAGAAAACCGTTAATCATCCCAACACAACACATGAGGATAATCAGTTTACGGTCCTGGCAACAGTAACAGAAAATCTAAATATAAGTTCACGCGAAATAAGCAAGATAACAGATATCAGTAAGACCAGTGTCCAAAAAATTAGGAATAAAGAAACTTAAATATCACCCCTACTATATTTCTTTGTATCAAGATTTACATGGCGACGACTTTCAAAATAGAACAATGTTTTGCAACCAAATTTTAGGAATAATAAATGACGATCCTGATATGGTCTACAAGGACTAGTGAACAGATATATTATGCATTACTATTGAACAGATAATCCCCATTGGATTAGGGCAGTAGTTCACCAAAATCATTGGTCACTAAACATCTGTGGAGGAATAATAAATTTGCAAGTGATTGAAACACATTTTCTCGAAGGTTCCTTAACAGGTGCAACTTATCTCGATTTTTTGAGAGAAAAACTTCCAGGTGTCTTACAAAATACCGGGTGTCCCAACGGTGTGTATTTCTTCTGTGGTGCCTATAGGAATAACAAGTAGAGAAAAAAAGATTAAGAAAGTTATACTAGACATCACGCGGCACATTTTAAAATTATTTTCAACTAAACAGAATGTTCCAGAAAATGGTGGTGCATATTGCATGCGATTTTTTTTAATGGAACACCCTGCTTATTCTTATAAATTTGGATGTCCCGCAGAGAGATGATTACAATAATATAAAGACATATTCATTTTGCTCAGCTATTTTCGTAAGAAAAAATTATTTCTTGGAAAATTCCTTAAAAATTTATAAATTTTGAACTTATGTTGCTGATTATGGAGATGACACAGACTTACGAAAATATAACAAAATATTCTTAGGATTTTGGGCTTTTTGAAAATATGAAAAAAGTTAAAATATCTTTTAGCATTATACAGGGCAAACAGTACTTGCGAATTTTTTTAAATGGAATACTTTCATTTTTTTAAATGGAACGACCTATTTTTTATTTCAGAAATGGGTAGTTCTTAAACTTAGCTTTCTACTGATACCAGGTTATATACCTATATTTCTAGCATTTCTTTCATTAGAAACTTGTTTTTACTACTATTTGAACAATTTAGCCTTCCATTTATAATTTTTGTGTAGTAAATGAGCAAAAAGTAAATCCCAGAGTGTATTTATATCACACCTGAAGAAACGTCCAGGTCTACACATTTAACGTTTTACAGTACTCACATTGATAGGAGAAAAACAGGTAAATATGCAAAAAAAAAATTCATCGTAGTCAGCCATTATTTCATATTTGAGATCTTACAACAATTCTGAATAACTTTTTCAAATAACATTTCCGCTTATCTTGGAAAATAAAGGTACTCTACTCTTATGTCCACTTCAAATATTTTTATTTCTTCAGTATGTGACCAGTGGTATTCGAATTTTGATATCTGCATTTTGAGTTTGGGAAGCTCTAGGAACTTTCAAATTTATGGTGATAATTTATTTCCAAAAATAAAAGGTTAAATCCATAAAAATTCTAATGGTAGTAAAAACAATATTTCTAGTAAAACAAATATTAGAAATAAAGGTATATAACCTGATATCAGTAAAAAGCTAAGCTTAAGTACTATCTATTTCTGAAATAAAAAATTAGTCATTCCATTTAAAAAAAATGAGATACTGAGTGCTTCGCAAGTACTGTTTGCCCTGTATAATGCTAAAAGATATTTTAACTTTTTTCATATTTTCATAAAGTCCAAAGTTTGAAGAATATTTTGTTATATTTTCGTAAGTCTGTGTCATCTCCATAGTCAGAAACATAAGTTCAAAATTTGTAAATTTTTAAGGAATTTTCGAAGAAAAATATTTTTTTTACGAAAATAACTGAGTGAAACCAATATATATTTATATTGTTGTAATCAGCTCTCCGCGGGACATCTAAATTTGTAAAAGTATACGGGGTGTTCCATTAAAAAAAATTCTCTCTCTATACATCACCATTTTCTGGAACATCCTGTATAGTTCAAAATAATTTTAAAATGTGCCGCGCGATGTCTAGTATAACTTTCTTAACCTTTTTTTCTCTACTTGTTATTTCTATAGGCACCACAGAAGAAATACACACCGTTGGGACACCCGGTACAGTTGCAGTTACACTTGCAAATTCATGGTTTCAGCAAAACGGCGCGGCGCTCCTCCACATTTTTGCAGAAACGTAAGAGAGTATTTAAATCATTGACGTCCACACCAAGGAAAAGGAGGACCACTACAATGGCCACTACGTTCCCCTGACCTGACTCTTCTTGATTTTTTCCTTTGGGGTCATGTAAAAGATCATTGTTTACAAAAACGTTGCAACTACTAAAGATGACATGAAACAAAGAATAAGGCATGCTTTTGAAAATATTTCCAAAGAGACATTACAAAAAGTTAAATTAAGTTTTGTAAAACGTTTAAATAAGTGTGTGGAATACGAAGGCAGACCGTTAGAACATTTAATTTAAAATTTTTGTTGTAAGATAGCAATTAAGATTTTCTTCTTATTATTTCTTAATTTACTTATTTTTGACGAGTTTTAAAGCTGTAGTTATTAAGGGTTTCTCAAACTTTCAAATTCTATTTTTAAAAAATTTAAATTAATGTTATTCAGTTGAGTTGCACAAATTTTGTTTTACAAAGGAACAACTTAGACATTTTTTGCCTTCAATTTTTGTAAATATTTTTTAATCTATGATTAGAGTTGTGCAAATTTTTCGATATGTCATTATAAAAATCTCTTAACAACCTTGAAGGTGTCAAAGTCACTTTCTCTAATAATTCAAATATTTTGTCTTTGCTAAAGAACAAGAAGGATAAAGTTGATTTAAAGAGGTCGAGTGGTGTTTACTCCCTTGAAATGTGGTAATTGTAATTCTATACAGCCTCTCCATTTTCGAGTGCCACTATGGGGATCTCGCTTATCTTAAGAGATACGAAGTTGGTTAAATTAGGGCAAAGTTGTGCATTTTCGTGCTGAATAATAATCTGAAAAGAAATTTGAAATATCTTCAATAGTTTTGAAAATATCGCAAAAAAAACGAAAATTTCTGGTTTTCGTTTTTAATTTTTTCACGATAAACTAATCGTACTAGACATTTCTAACCCAGACATTATTCAGACACTTTTTTTTTGGAGAATTCGAATATGGGATCCCTTTTCAATAATTTTCAAGATGACGGAGAAACACCTGGCAACTTCATTTTTTCTTATGGACGCCATTTTGGATTTTAACATTTTGAGATAACGTTTTTTTTCTCTTTACACATGGTAGTCCAATATCACATTTATGCCAAAAATCCAATTTTTCATTTTTTGCGAAGAGTGCTTTGGAAAAACAAAACGTTCTTTTGTTGTGAACAAACATTTGACAGTTTGATCCTATTTCAAGTCTTGTCATTTACATTTGTGCTAGTTTTATCGCGAAAATGCCTTTTTCAAGTGAAGAACAAAGAGATATGATACAAATTTACTACACTTCGCATCGAAATACCCACATGACTGCGGCAAAATATTCGCAGCGTTATCCAGAACGGCACCAACCTAGTTTTTTCTTTGCTGTACAGAAACTTGGGCGAATATGGTTCGTTTAAAAGACGTAGACGAAAATATGGCGATAGGCCCAATGAATATGAGCAGGAAATTTTGCAAGCGGTAAAAATTTTACATGATTACAAATACTAAAATACGTATTCATCAGTTAATTCTTAATTAGGTGCAAGACAATCCATCTGTTTCCTCAAGAGAAGTTGCAGCCCAGCTGAATTTGCCGCCACATCAAGTTGTTTGGAGAACACTTAAAAAACACAAATATCGACCTTGGGCAATTCATATTTCTCAAACGCTTCTTCATCCTGGAGATCATGAACAACGGTTAGCTTTTTGCACGTTTGTAAATAATCAGATTCAGGAAAACCCAAATTTCCTTAATAATGTCATATGGTCTGATGAATGTAAATTGACCAATGCAGCAATGTTTAATCGCCACAATGACCATTACTGGTCAGTTGAAAATCCACATCAATTTCAAGAACGGCGACCACAAATACGTTTTAGCCTTAACGTTTGGGTCGGTTTATTGGGCGATACAATAATAGGTCCTTACATCTACGAAGAGACTTTAAATGCTGATCGATACCTTAATTTCCTGAGGACATTTCTAACAGATTTTATTGACAACAACGTTCCTCTTCATAGTTTCAACGCCATCTGGTTCCAGCAAGATGGCGCACCGCCCCATAATGCTAGGAGGGTTATGGAATGCTTGTCGGAAATGTTCCCCAACCATGTTATTGCTAATAATGGCGACGTACTCTGGCCGGCGCGGTCACCTGACATGTCTCCCTGTCTGACTATTTTTTGTAGGGGACAATGAAAAATGATATTTACAAAACATTGCCAGCCGATCTTGATGAACTTCGTCAAAGAATTGTCACCACTCTCAAGCACAAGATTAGAAGACGGGATGTGTCAAGAGCTATAGCAAGTCTTAAGAAGAGAGTGGCACTGTGCTTACTGCGGATCTACACGTTGGCCCATATATTTGCCGAAACATTTGTCCGAACATTTGCCCTATCATTTGCGTACAAATATGCTATCCACACGGTGGCCAATAATTTATTGCCAAAGGCAAAGTAGGTTTACTCGAACATTCTAGGCGAATTCATTATACGGCAAACGTGCATAAGATGGACCTGGAAATTGCTGCTGCAACGGCAGGTGCCGCTCTTAGTGTATTTTATTATTTATCGGTAGCAATTGCTACAAGTAATAATAAAAACAACAAATCTCGACGGAAAAGAAGATGGTGGATGACAACAATGCACCGAAACAGAACAGAGTAAGTATGTTGTCAATAAGATATTATCAGTTAATTTTAGTTTTCAATACTTTTTCATTTATTTAATAAAGAATATGTCTTTAAAATGTAGGCAATGCATGGAGAAAATGTTTACCGAGATGCTACATGAACCATCAGGTGAATTCGAGAATTTTAGTAGGATGTCATTGGCTGATTTTGAATTTCTGCTGCATAAAATAGGACCACATATGGCAAAAGAAGGATACTGATTGGAAAAGCTATACCAATCAAAATTCGTTTGGCTATCACTTTGAGATTTCTAGCCACTGGTGACAGTTATAGAAGTCTACACTACCTATTCAAAATCTCAAGCCAAATTATTTGCAAAATTGTACCTGAAGTATGTGAGGCCATCAATGAAGCTCTGAAGGATCAAGTAAAGGTAACTAACAGTTCGTTTTAATTATTTATTTTTATTCACAGAAATATACTAGGTGCTGCGTTGATGAGCAAAACATAGGAAATCCATGTTACTTTAAAGGCGTTCAAATATTGGCTTCCCCTAATTATTTTACAGCAAAATTCTATTTAGGTTTTTAAAAGTACTCTTCAAGATGAATCTGTCTGTGCAGTTTAGAATTTTTTGTTGCTCAGTTTCAAAATATTTTTAAAAGATTCAGTAACCAAATTGAATTTAGTTACAAATTGAATTCACTTACAGAATCTTTTTAAAATATTTTGAAATAGACAGATTCATCTTGAAGAGTACTTTAAAAGACCCAAATGAAATTTTCCTGTAAAAAAATTGAAGACCTTGCTGCAACAAGTCCAATTGTCTTCAAACTGGGATGTCACCAGTTTTTAAACTAATATCGATATTGCTTCATCGTTTGGTGCAACAACAGGAGAATTTTTGTATAACGTGTTGCTTAAATTGACTGTTAGGACTTATCTCACTATTTCACTTATCTTTAATAGTAAATTATTAAAGCGTTTCTTTTAATTTAGCTAAAATTAGCCCCTTTGTTGCAGCAGTCTCCAATTAGGGAAGCCAGTACTTTTAATTAACATGGGATTTCCTATGTTGCGTTCATCAATGCAACACCCTGTATATACACATTATATGTTATATTATTACTTCAAAATGTATAACTTTGGTCAGTTTTCTTAGTCTTGTAACGCCTTGGTGTAGACATATTCAAGAAACGTTTTGTTTTGCGGTACAACTTCATTTGAAAGGACTCTTATATGTGAAGTAGGTTGATCATATGCCTGTTCAGTATAAATATCGGAAGTAGATTCGTGGATACCTCTTGTTGACGCAGAGTATGTATTCAAAGTGGTCAATATAGGGTTTGGAACTGGTGACGCTGCAGGCAGGGGACTTGCCATAGGGGAAGATACTGTGGATTGGTTCGATGAATTAAGTGACTTGGATGGTGGACCAGTATACCACAAATTATTGGTATTTCTGCGACGCATCTTTTGCAGTAATATGCCATCTATCTCGTACATTGCTTCTTCTCGTTCATCGTCAGCTAGCTTTCTTAATTTTTTTGCCAGAAGTTTACCAAATAGATCGCAATCATCGTCATTATTTTCCAACATTTCATGTGATCTCTTGCTTAGAACATTGCTTAAAGTACTGAAGGCTTCTTTCATCTGCTTCCCTGCTTCCTGAAGCTCGGGATTGGACATACGGCGTCGTTGTCCTTGCACATCTAGTATTGATGATGAGGGCTTCTGTGGTGTTGGAGTAATTGAGATAGAAGATGTTTGTGTCGTTGGAGTAGAACGAACAGAAATTGACGTTAACGCAGTATCACTTCTGGAGCCTTCATCCTCCTCAACCTGAGTGTTTTTTACCTAAAAAAAAATAATAATGAAGCATATCTTGTCCCATGAAAATTATTATAAAATATATAATTATTTTAGTGCGGACACTTGAAGAAATTGAGTAACAAGATTGGTAACAAGTCGACAGCTATTAAACATACAACAAAATGTCGACATAATTAAATCTGAATTTGCACCAAAATAATTATATATTTTATATTTAAAAAAATTTAGAAAATCAATAATAAATAATAATATCTAATAACAAAAATGTTATATTTTAATTAATGAAATCATTTTGTTTTTACAGATGCCGTCGTCTGCAGAAGAATGGTTGGTTAAAGAAAAAGGATTTGCCAGAAAGTTTCCACACTGTTGGAGCTATTGACGGGAAGCATATAGTCATTGAATCTCCAGTACATAGTGGCTCAGAATACTATAACTACAAGAGAAGCTTTAGTATAGTTCTTTTGGCGTTAGTTGACAGTGACTATTGCTTTATGTTTGCGGACATTGGAAGTCAGGGAAGAATTAGCGACGGAGGCATATTTAGAAATAGTTCCTTGTGGGAAAACATATGCTCGGGCCGTATCAATTTGCCCCATCCTTGCCCTCTACCAGAATCTGATGATGAAAATGTACCTTATGTGTTCATAGGGGATGGGGCATTTGCGTTAAGCGAATACGTGATGAAACCTTATTCAGGAAACCATGAAATAAATACACCAAAACGTATATTTAACCAACGATTATCGAGCTCTCGTGTAGTGGTAGAAAACGTTTTCGGAATCATGTCTTCGGTATTCAGAGTATTCAAGAAACCAATGCTACTTCAACCAAATACAGTGTCGAAACTAACTATGACTTGCGTTTTACTGCATAATTTCCTAAGAAGGAGCAAAACTTCTTCGCAGTTTTATACCCCTCCGGGAACGTTTGATAGTTACGATGACGATGGAAAGCTACTTCGGCCGGGATCATGGAGGCACGATGAAGAAGGTCATCACGCTATGCCGAGTATACGTCAAGTAGCTAGAAAGCCACCATTAAATGCTGTGAAGATAAGGGAAAAGTTCACTACATATTTTTCAATACATCATCATACTTCGTCATGTAATGAAAATGTAAAAATATAACTTAATAAAGAATCAGAACAGCATAAGAAAATTAATACTTATTTTTCTTTTATTTTTTTTGTAAAAAACTCAAGTATCACAAGTATTCTAGTTAGGGTAGTCCACATATCACGACCTGAGAATCATAAAGTTTTAGCTTTTAACAAATTATGTAGAACATCATATTTTTAATGCTAGTGCTTTAAGGAAATTTAAATGAAGATCATTTAGAACTAAACTTCTGCATATGAGAGGTATGACAGAAATGACATATTTATGATTGTTTTATTTATCGACACTGCTAAAGAAATTCTAATTAGGTATAAATGATCTCAATTTATTGAGAGAAATGTTAGTTAGAACCTTGTGGTTCTTAGGTCACGATATGGAGTAGTCTTAGGACACTTTTCTTATTTGTTTTATTATACTTTATAAAAACCGCTTTACACTATCTGATTTTCTATTTTATTTTGAATTTGACTTCAAAAATACAGGCTGAGTCCAAAAAAACGCCTACGCGAATAGAGTCGGTGTTTATTGTCGGATTTGAGTGGTCAAAGAATCAAATGAAATGGCAGAAAAAACTCTATAATATACCATATCTTGCGTCTTTAATACATTTAACTTTTGTTTTTTAAATGCAATGGTATCATTACTGCAATAAATTTCGAAAGAACTTTTTTTTCTGCGTTCAATGATGTGCTATAACAAACACTTATTTTTCAAAATAATAGAAAAAAATAAAAATAAATAAATAAATTATTAATATAAAATGACGTAATAAACAGTTACCGTACATTAAATGATACCTGTTTTACGGTAAATAGTGTAATGTCTACAAGCACTTCCTCATAGACAAACAAATGACCATAACTGTCAACATTTTTTTTTGTTTTTGCTGACAATAAAAAAAGTGTTGACAGTTATCGTCATTTGTTTCTCTAAGGAAGTGCTTATAGATTACTACACTATTACCGTAAACAGGTATCATTTATTATTCAGCAACTGTTTATTAATCATTTAATTTAATAATTAATTTATTTCTTTATTTTTTCTATTGTTTTGAAAAATAAGTGTTTATTGCAGCATATCATTGAACGCAGAACAAAAAGTTCTTTTCGGAAAATACAGCTCAATTATATCATTGCATTTAAAACAGTGTTGACAGCTGTCATGCGGCTGTCTTAAATGTATAAAGACAAAAGATATGTTACTGTAGAGTTTTTTTTTGCCATTTCATTTGACTTTTTAACCGCTCAAATACGACAATAAACACCAATGCTATTCGCATAGGCGTTTTTTTGGACTCAGCCTGTATATTCTTCATTTCACGTGACTTTTACAATAGAACCTGTCTAATCTCATATTTTAATAATAATTCACCACTGTGAGTTTATTTTATAATATTTTATAATTTATATTTATAATTTTTGTAATATTTCATAACTATTAAAATAAAATCACGGTTTATTTCTGAAGTCAAATTCAAAATCAAATAGAAAATCAGATAATGTAAAGTGGCTTCTAAATTCAAAATCAGACATGAAAATGTATTGTATTTACTTACATTGTCTTCTGTGTTTATTGTGGGTGTACAGTCGTAAATATCTCCAAGGAATCCTTCCATTACATCGTAAAACGCCCATATGGGTTTGTAAACATCTTCTTCACCGGCACCTGATTTTATTGATGCCTTTTTTTTCTTTAAATGACTTCTAAAACAGGCCATCAGTGACTCCTTTTTCTTTTTAAGTTCCGCCACTGCAATATCTAATTTGCTGCAAATTCGGAACCAAGCGTCGTTAACCTGAAAATATTAATTAAGTAATAAGGAATTTACTCATTTTAGGTAAACAGTTTTTATATAACTTACCTTGGTCTTATCCTTATGATATTTATTTTTCGGGTCCCATATCGTTGGTTCACCCTGATACAGTTCTAGGAACATGAACGTAATTTCATTATTCCAGGTCGTCATTATTTACGTTATTTACCTACTAAAAATATACCTAACCTCTACCTCTAGCACAGTCTCTAGCAAGCAACAGTTTAATGCACTGCACTGTACCGAGTACCGAGTTGAGTAGTTATGCGACAAACACGCACAAACGTGTGGACGGCACAAGTGTGTTCATTGGCCAACGACGCTCGGAATCCCTTTGATTTGTCGCTTTTTACCGACACCTAGGCGAACGCAGGCAAACTTGGCCCAGTCGAAGCCAATTAAGGCAAAGTAACGGCTACACGTTCGCGTTGGCCAAGGTTTGCCAGACTTCGCCCAGCGTGTGGATCCGGCCCGACACCCAGGCGAACGCAGGCAAACTTGGCCCAGCCGAAGCCAATTAAGACAAAGTTAACGGCTACACGTTCGCGTTGGCCAAGGCTTGCCAGACTTCGCCCAGCGTGTGGATCCAGCATTAGAATTAGGAGGTGGGCAATTTGAGCATATGTTGTGATGTTACATTCGTTAATTATTATCTATTCTTATTATGTATTTCGGGGATGCCATATTCGAATTCTCAATAAAAAAGTGTCTGAATTGGTTAGAAATGTCTGGTACGATTAATTTAGCACAAACGTAAATGACAAGACTTGAAATAGGATCAAACTTTCAAACTTTTGTTCACAACAAAAGAACGTTTTGTTTTTCCAAAGCACTCTTCGCAAAAAATGAAAAATTGGATTTTTGGTGAAAATGTGATATTGGACCACCATGTGTGATACATCATTGTAAAGAGAAAAAAGAACATTATCTCAAAATGTTAAAATCCAAAATGGCGTCCATAAGAAAAAATTAAGTTACCAGGTGTTTCTCCGTCATCTTGAAAATTATTGAAAAGGGGATGCCATATTCGAATTTTCCATAAAAAAGTGTCTGAATAATGTCTGGGTTAGAAATGTCTAGTACGATTAGTTTATCGTGAAAAAATTAAAAACGAAAATCAGAAATTTTCGTTTTTTTGCAATATTTTTAGAACTATTGAAGATATTACAAATTTCTTTTCAGATTATTATTCAGCACGAAAATGCGCAACTTTGCCCTAATTTAACAACTTCGTATCTCTTAAGATAAGCGAGATCCCCGTAGTGGCACTCGAAAAATGGACAGGCTGTATACTCCAGGCTGTTACAAATTCGAGGCTCACCATTGGGATCTCGGAAACGGTAAGAAATACGAAGTCAGTTAAATTAGCGCAAAGTTGCGTATTTTAGTGCTGAACAATAATCCGTTTTGAAATATCTTCTACGATTTTTAGTTCTTGAAATATTTTCAAAAAACCGAAAAACGTAATTTTTTTTTATTTTTTTCTGAAGTTATTATTGTAGGGATCACAACAAAATTAATACATCCTACAGGCACTTTTTTGAGCTCTTTACGATGATATCATTAGATCTTACTTACAACATTTTGTTTCGCTCTGACCATCATCAACTTCATTTTTTCTTATAGCCGCCATATTGGATTTTAATACTATTTTTTTATGTTTCTCCATGTATCACACATCCCTATTTAATAAAGTGAACTAGCTATAAATGCAAGAAACTGTTGAAAATAACAGTGCAAAGATATTGACGGTGTTATATCAGAAGGGCATAAGCGCCATTATAATCTTATGCTGACACGTCTTTCTGTTATGACGCCCTCGATATGGTTTGCTGGGAAGACAAAAACAAAAAAACTTTGATATGCCTTCGAAGTTTTATTTCGTAGGTACATTACGAAAGCTGAATTTAGTAAAATTTTCAGTTATTAAAATTACCGTTATAAATCAAGTAAGACGAAAATTTAAAAATTTATTATGTTAACAACAATAACTTAACATCAAACCAAATTTAATTCAAACAATATCCAGGAAAACGCTAAACACATAGAACACTGTTTAGTAAATTAACTCGTGTCTAAATAAAAACCTGGTCAAGTAGGCTACATTTAGTAATTCTGCTATGTAAATGCAATGGAAAAATTCTCGATCACAACCCACTTGACCAGGTTTTTATTTAGACGCTCGTTAGATAGAAGCATTGCACTTTGTGGATCTTTTCATAAAACTCAAAAGAAGTATGGAAGTCGCCTTAATGATGAGAGGAGTGAAGAAATATTAGAATAATAATTTAAAACAAAACAAAACGTTTAGACAAGATATTTCGAAATATTCTCTATACATAAATTTATTCCTCATAGAAAGTTGTTAATAGTATGTTGAACGTCTCTTCTTCGTAGTGAATTAAAAGAAAGTAAAATTTTATTTCGTAGGTGGGCAATGCCGTTAATTGGTTCTGCATAAATTTTATTTTTTAAAACTCCCCACAAAAAGAAATCTACTGGAGAGAGGTCCGGTGACCTTGCAAGCCAACGAACTACTCCCCTATTCCCAATCCACTGATTTGGAAACAGTTCGTTCAAATAATCACAAACAGCCCTTGCATTGTGCGGTGGTGGACCATCATGTTGAAACCATAATTCTGGAAGTCTCCTTAAATTAATATCACCCAAATATTCTTCAAATGCAGTTCTAAGAAAATTTAGATAACGTTCGGAATTTAGATTTTCCTCAAAAATAAATGGTCCAATAATTATTGGGAACAAATTATAATTTGTTCTCCCAAAATTCCTGCCCAAACATTTAACCCAAATCTGACTTGATTTCGAACTGACCTGTTGATTCTTGGATTTTCAAGCGACCAGTCGTGTTCGTTATTTCGATTGAATAAACCATGATTTGTAAATTTACTTTCATCCGACCAAATAATGTTGTTTAAAAAATTTTCATCCCTATAGAAGTGATTGCTAAGCCATTGACACCATTCTAATCGTCTTTCAGTATCCCCAGGAAGTAAAACGTGCGATACGTGTACTTTTTAGCATTTGTAATTGTTTTTTCAAGGCTCTCCAAACTTTAACATGATGTGTAGCATTTACAGTATCCGCAACTTGCCGGGTAGAATTGGATGGGTTATTGTTAATCTAAAAGAACAAATTATAACTTGAAACAGATAAGGCAGTAGTTGATTAGATTTGTAATAAAATTATATATTTTTATTATTATCTTTATTTCCTGTAACATCTAGTTTCATACATTTTATAAATAACTATTAATTACCTCTTCTAATATTTCTTCGTTCTCCTCATCATTAAGGCGATCTCCAAACTTCCTTCGAGTTTTATGAAAAGATCTATGAAGTGCAATGTTTTTATCTAATTTACTAAACGTTGTTCTATGTGGTTGGCGTCTTTCTGGGTAATAAATTTCGCTCGCTATTACTGAATTGCTATTGTTACCATAATAAATTCTTAACATGTCACGCTTTTCTCCGTTGGAAAAATTTATTGTGATAAGTTTAGACTGATTACAATCGAGTAGTAAACAACACAAGATAGTACGAAGATGTGTCAAAATGTATTTTTTTTTTGTCTTCACAGCAAGCCATATTTTTCTTTGTACTGTTATTTTCAACAGTTTTTTGCATTTATAGCTACTTCATTTTATTAAATAGGGATGTGTGACGCATGAAGAAACATCAGAAAAAATAGATTCATTTAATGGTATTAAAATCCAATATGACGGCCATAAGAAAAAATGAAGTTGATGATGGTCAGAGCGAAACGAAACGTTGTAAGTAAAATTTAATGATATCATCGTAAAGAGCTCAAAAAAGTGCCTGTAGGATGTATTAATTTTGTTGTGATTCCTGCAATCATAACTTCAGAAAAAAAGAAAAAGGAAAATTACGTTTTACGTATTTCAAGAACTAAAAATCGTAGAAGATATTTCAAAACAGATTATTGTTCAGCACTAAAATACGCAACTTTGCCCCAATTTAACCGACTTCGTATCTCTTACCGTTTTCGAGATCCCAATGGTGAGCCTGGAATTTGTAACAGCCTGTATACAGAGATCGCCAGAAAAGTCGGACCTATGGGATTTTTTTTATTATTGATTTCTCAGAAAAAATTATTCTTTATGAAAGTCCCTGCATCTTACCAAACTCAACATACACTTATCAAAATTTGAAATCGTAAAGTACCTTTATTTTTCAAAATACGCGAAAATATTATTTGGAAAAGCTATTCAGAAATGTTATATTGATCGAACAGGTAGAAGTTTGTCCACTCGCTTAAATGGACATTTAGCTTTGGCTAGATTGGGTAAAACTAATTCTAATTTTGCTTTACATATTATAGTCTGGTCATAACAGCACTGCTGATCATGAGAAGCTAAGCTAAGCGAAACTTAGGACCAGTTTCATAACTGAATTTAAAGGAGACTTTAAAATTAAGGTCACATTCATATGTGTAAACAAATGGGTTTTCATATTCGTTTGACATCTGAAAGTGACTTTAAATTTAAAGTCTCCTTTAAATTCCATTATGAAACTGGCCCTAAGTTTTTTGAAAATTAGATCAAACGTAATCTTACGCGGACGACGCAACCGAGCGAAGATAAACATTGTTTTATACCTTTGCTGTTCTAATTTCGCTTCCTTTAGCTTTATTTCCACATCCGCGTAAGATTACGTTAGATTTAATTTTCAAAAAACTTAGTTTCGCTTAGCTTAGCTTAGTTTCGCGTTCAGTGGCCGCCTGCCTTTAATTGGAACAAATTTAAATAACTTTTTGGCCCAAATTTTTTCATTTACTTGACGGCTTTAGAAATGGCCGCATTTGCTGATTCGATTTAATTAAACTTGTAATCAGTTGTTCTACTTTCTAGCGATAATTTCATAAATAATTTTAACTTTGTAGTTTTGACAATGGAAATTATTCCGAAACATGCCAGCTACTCAACCTTTGTTCCTGTGATGACCAATGAATAAATAGATTTTGAAACCTAACCTATATTTTATAGTGACTCGATGCTTATTTTCGACGAATTTTATTTAAAATTTATACTAGTCACTAATATCATGGATTATCTTTGGGTAATATAATTTAGTAATCAAGAACTTTCTCAAAATCATAAAATAAGTAATAAAAAGTTTAAAATGTCCAAAGTGTGACACCATTCCATTAAAAACAGTGGAATTCTAAAATGTGTGGAAAACTATCATTACGATCACAGTTTATTGTGGATAAGCGTACTCATTACTCAAAGAAAGTCAAGTCGCCATTTACAAGATACAAATAAAATAACAATTAAAGTGACAGCATTGAAAGCATAAGTTTACGGTATTTCTGGAAAAATTATGCGTCTCAACGAGAGAGAACGCATTGATTTTTGCTCAAAATGTTCTTTTAGTTGCTCCTTAGAAGCAACATGCAAAATATGTTAGTGGCGGATCTCTAATAAAAAAGTTAAATCTTAATGATGATAGAATATTGAGATCGGATAAGAACTCAGACTGCAGTTTGCGAAATTTTTAATCAAAAATATCGAAATCGAGAACCTATAACGTGTTCAACTGTGAGTAAAATGGAGAAAAAATTCAGAGTAACTGGAAATGTTAGAGACAGACCTAGACGTGGACGTTCAAAATTAGATCTAGATACCGAATTGAACGTCTTATTGGCTCTGCAAGAAAATCCCCAAGCAACAAGTCGACAAATTGCTTTAGATAATTCAATACGCCATAATTGCGTTCAAAACATCTATCACAAGGAGAAATGATACCCATGCGAAGTCAAACTCGTTCATGAACTTTCAGAGGATGATTTTGACCGTCGTCTGTAATTCTATGAGGAAATGCAGACAGTATGTAATTATAATGAAATGTTTGTGAAATATTTTATTCTCTGTTTAAACGGTACCGTGAATAAACAAAACTGTAAGTACTGGGCATCAGAAAACCCAAACTGGATGATGTTGAAAACTACGCAGCATCCTCAAAAAGTCAATGCTTACAGGCTGCAGTCTAATGATATGGGACTATTTCTCATGGTATGGTGTAGGTCCACTTCATAAAAATGAAGGCATCATCAACGCCGACAGTTATATAAATATATTAGAAAGTACTTTATTACCCTTTGCTTAGGAGGAAATGCCATTGCTGTGGGTCTTTATGCAAGACAACGACCTCGCAACACAAAAAAATTGTTTCAAGATCATAACATCAACTTTTAGTCTGACCAGCGCTATCGCCAAACTTAAATCCTATAGAAAACTTATGGGTGGATTTAAAGAGCCATTTCTGAGGGAAAAAAACGCAAAATGTTCATCAATTATGGGAAGTGTATCAAACAGCATTGCGGTCTATTCCTCTGAGCAAATGTCGACATTTAATGGAGTCAGTGCCCCATTGATGCAATGCAGTGTTACTTAATAAAGGACAAGCAATAAAATATTAACTTTCATTCGTTTGTTTCCCGTTTTTTTCTATGCACTGCTATTTTAATGCACACTAAATTTGAGTTAATTTCAGAGATATATTGTTAGTTTTTCTTTTTATTACATTAAAGTGTTTGTGACCTTATGCAGCTTTCATAAATAATATCATCTGCTAAGTAACCTTTATCCAATATTTTATTGTTTTTTTCTCTTATTGTCTCTCCCTTTATAAATACTACTCTGCCACGGTTATTTTCATGCACACCACTGTATGTCAATGATCTGCCGAATATACTCACTAAGGGTAAGACTTTTATGTATGCTGATCGCTGATGACACCGCCTTATCGTCTCGGCTGATAATGTTCATGAAGCTATGATTAAACTTCAGACGACATTTAATCAATTTATCGATTGGTGTTCTGTAAATAAATTAGTGATTAATATTGACAAAACTGTTATCATACGCCTATCTAACAATTACAACAAAAAACTTGAAATCCCCATCAGCTAAAAAATAGATTTTATCATTACCACTTCTTCTAGTTATCCATATCTTGGCCTAATCATTGACCAATATTTGGTGTGGAGTTCACATATTCAACACGTCAGTCGCATGCTCAGTAAAAGCTATTATCAGATATCTCGTATGAGATTCCTTAGACAGAAACCATCTCATCACGATTTATTACTCTATTGTTCACTCACATTTGAGCTATGGAATTATCTGCTGGGGCCTATGCTCTGAGATGCATCAATTATTTATTCTTCAAAAGAGAATAATTCGTTTAATCTTCAATTTAAAACCTGGTGACATTGTTTACTCATAACAGTAAGAACTCTTTCGTGACTCACGCTGATCAGCACACATATAATACAAGGACATGTGAGGAGCTTTTTTTCAAAACGCAATTTCTGCAATATTTTCGCTATTGAGTTAGAGATGGTATTGCCATCGTTAGGCACAAAGCTATGTATTTACACCAAATTCTACTTTCAAAACGCATTTTATCGAAACTAAAAACACATCTAAAGTTTGGGTTTTTTTTTCAAAACGCAATTTCTATGCAATATTTTATTTTCAATGTGCAATATCTACAGACTGCTGTCAGATTGTGCTTCTGTTCGTCTTGTTTTTATTTTATCTTGTTTTACTATAAGTTACTGAGTGTTGATACTCATGGAAAACAATTGTGAGACAGTTACTGTGTCGGATAGAAATGATGGAAGCAGGAAAAAACAAAAAACACTGCATAAAGTACAGAGAGCTAAAGAATTACGGTAAGTACTGTCAAGTGACGTTAGCTTCTCAATTGTTGAGATTACTTTGATATTGTAGATATAGGGATCATATGAATAATGCTTTAGACGACTTTGAGAGACCGTGCAATCACGATAAAAACGCATGGAGGTGCAACTGCCAGACCACAGAAACATACAAAACAAATTAAATATAAAATACGAAAGACTGATAAAACATTAGTAAACGTGTGCCAGAAATTTTTTTACACTGCTTTAAGATTACTGCCAGAAGAGTAAACACGATTGCAGAGTTTGCACGCGCAGGGCAAGACATAAAAGAAAACAGGGGTGGTGATCGCAGATCACAGAAAAATATAGTGAAAAACACTGCTGTAAAGAATTTTATTGGAAAATTGAAGGCAAGGGAGAGCCATTACAACAGATCCAAGTCTAAAAGAATTTACTTGCCATCAGAATTAAGTACTTCCAAATTATGGAAAATATATAATCAAGAAAATGCCAACCTTAAAGTTAGTTATCCATATTTTTATAAAATATTTTGTAATAACTTAAATATAGGATTTGGAAATCCTGCCACTGACACGTGCAGTTTGTGTTCTCGTTTGAGGAACAAACTCAAAAGATACAAACTTCAAAATAAACCTACCTTGTCCGTTGATTTGCGTATACATAGGCTTCGAGCAAAACAATTTCATCTTTATATGAAGGAAAATTTAGAGGACAAAATAAAAATTGTTATGTAGTACACGCTATGTGTTTGTGGCTACACAATAATGCACCAACAACTTTAAATAATATAACTATTATATTCCCCGTTAAGGGACACTCGTTTATGCCAGCTGATCGTGTGTTTGGACAGGTGGAAAAAAAGTATCGTAAGATGAGTGAAATAATTTTAAAAGATTATGAAAAAGTGCTGGGCGATATAGAAGAGGTAAGAAAAATTGGAACAAACTGGACGCTTTTTGATATTAAAAAAATTAGCGATACCAATTGCAAGAAGCTATTAGGTATCAGTACAATGAAGAGAATAATCATCAAGAAAGAAGTGATTGGGAAAGACAAAACTAAAGTTGTTAAAGTTAAAATGGAAGAAAACTACAGAAGTGACGATGAATCTAAGACATTCACAACTATCATGAAGAAAGGAGTAAAAATGAATGGAATACGAACAAATCCACTGCCACTCAAGAACCATGTGAAAGAAGAAAAGTTGAAAAATATCAAAACACTGTTACACCAATATGATGAAGAATGGGAAAGTGATGAGAAATTTAGATTTTATAAAAATCTGCTGGCAACACTAGAAAACCAAAACCAAACCAATAACCAAGAAGTAGAAGAAGAAGACTGTGACTGTGAAGAAGACCGTGGTGTTAGAATTTGAGATTCAACCATCTAAAACATTCACATCTTTGTTAGGTTGGGAGTTATAATTTATAATATAGTATTTTTATTGTTTTCTATATTTTGTGTTACTTTATAGTAATAAAGTTTATATTTCAAAATGCAATATCTGCAACTTATTATTTTCAAATTGCAATTTCTTAAGTTTTTCTGTTCAAAACGCAATTTCTTTTTTTTTTTTAGTGTATTTTTCTTACACTAATTAACTTTAAACAGAATTATTGTAGTTACTGTATTTACATCACGAATACTTCACCTTCGCCTTAAAACTCATTTTTCTTATTGTTTGGTTTACATTTTACAATAAAATGTCGAGTTTCTCAAGATTATCAATTTCACAGAAATTGCGTTTTGAAAAAAAGCTCCTCATGTAATAATCTTCTAATACACAAATTTGAGCATTCCCTGTTTAAGAGATCGCCTAACTATTTGGAATAAAATTTTATAACTCTCTTCCCGACATTATCAAAACTTTCAATCACAACAAGTTTAAAAACGTAATTAAACGCTTCTTAATAAATAAAGCTTTCTATTCTATAAATGATTTTTTGGATTGCGTATTAAACCCATTTGCATTTTGGCTGACACGCTCCCGTCTGGATCCAAATTGTTTTATTGACTATATTGTCGTCTCTCCGACAAGCTCGCTCTGAAAGCTTGGGGCAAGTATGGTGGTTGACAAAAAGAAGTAGAATGATCGAAATATTTTGACCTTGGACGCCTGAAGTAGATGACCATTGTTTTTAAAGTATTTTACCAAAATCAAAACTAGAACGGAACAATATCGGTCCAAACAGTAGTAGTAACACATAAAAATACATTTCCTTTATCAGCTGATGTTATACTTGTTTGCCAAAAAAAATTGATTTTCTTTTCTTTATTAGTATTATTATAAACGTAAATTCTAGTTACGCAACAAAATTGTAAGTGGCAAAATCTGAAATATTTATTTACAGTTTGTTCTTGTCCGAAGAAATTTGTATCACAAAATCTTTTAAGTGGACACTAAATCGCGCATTATACACTTAACGTTTCGCAGTCGTTCGACAGCTTCGTCTGGAAACAACAAAGTTCTATGTTAAAAATTATGTTTCTAAGTCTAGGATCCTTAGTGGATTTCTTAAAGTTTGTTTATCGAAGTAATAATACAAAATGTTGCAAAATAAGTATGTATGAGACGAAATAAATTGCTCCTATACATTTTTTAAAATGTCTCAAATATCTGCGATTGTATACACAATCAGACACAACCATGCAGTACTGAGCTGACGATGTATTGGGTATTTACAAACTATTTTTTAGAGTCTCCATTTGTTTTTATTTCACTAGTCATCTGTAGAAATCTATTATCTGCGACTTTAGAATATGCAGACCACGAATTATTAACCGCAATACAGATGTCGTAATGTCAATTTTAGTTTCCAATACCTGTTACTATATTTCTATTCCAACGGTTCTTGAACAGTTCTAAAAACTTGCACGTGCGCATCACATTAAAATAAATAGTTTTTAAATTATGCGCATGTACACTGACTGTCCATGTTTTTTCATAGCCAGTGTTGTAACATATCTAGTTACAAGTATTTAGATACAGTATCTAGATACTTTTAGTGTATCTGTATCTGTAACTAGTTACATTGTAGTACTTGATATCTGTAACTGTATTTAGTTAAATTTATGTATGTATCTGAGCATTTAGATACACAGATACATTTTTTAAATAAAACTAAAAGTATTTATTTTAGCTGCTTTCTTTCGTTTGATCCAAACGCAACATAACGCGTTTAGATTCAAAGATGGATGCTCTCTTGCAAATGGATCTTCGTGAAATTTCAATCGCGATCGGTAATCCCATTTCCCCTTTCACCCACTTTTACGATCCGTTTGGATTGAAATGCATTCAGATCCAGAGCGCGTAACGAAAAATTATTCGAATCACGATTCAAACTTTTCAGCGAAAGAAAGCAGCTTTTGTGTCATCTTTTTACTTCCAAAAGGGATAAATCAGTAAAGCTACGTACTCAGCTAAGCGGATAGCATTTTACGGTTCTCGTGCAGCGTTTGTGATTGGCTACAATTTTGAATGAACCAATCACAAATGCTGCACGAGAGCCGCAAGACGCTATCTACTTAACTGAGTACGTAGCTTAACCAGCAGTAGAAGTTTTCGCACAGAATTACATTTATCGACTATTATTAACTTTGGAGCCATATTTAGTACAAGTAGAAGAATATATTGAAAGGTTTCGATTTGTTTTAAAAATAAAAAGCGATTACTGCATGTTTGATTTCAATAAAACACATGTTCATTCTCGGACTGGCAGCATTGATTTGTTGACCGTAGGCGCCACCGGGACCGACGGGCTGTATGTTTCTGCCCACCCAAGAGCACACTAAATAGATCATCGCCACATGTGTTTTAGTGTTTTTTAAAATTTAAGTACTAGCCCGGGATCGCGAAGATTAAATTTCAGTCATTTGAAAACATGTCTCGCTGTCCGTTCCGTGTTGAAACTGGCGACGTTCGCAGCGATAGAGTCATGCAAACACCATAAACCAATCTATTTGACACTTCAAATTGTTTTTCGAAACTCTTATGTATAGATTGTCGCGTCAAAACTGCAAACGTGCGAGCCAAATGGGCGAGGATATCACGTTACATTGTGAGTTTAAGCGTAATTGTAGTCTTCCTTGCGTCAGTCCGAAAACAGACCTTTTGAAAACGTCAACTTACACACTCGAATAGGTTCGTGAGACATGAACAAGGAACATTCCCATGTAGTAAGAGAGTGCCCTTAATTTTTGTAACTTCTGCAAAGGCAGCGTGTGAACCAAATGCTACGAACGGAATTGGCTAAGGTGATTTTGAATTTTCGCTGCAAGTCCCAGGGCGGGGCTTAATTGTTTTCGTGTTAAGTAAAAAGACGCGGAAGAAGACAGATAACATTTACGCTTAGACTAAAACGGTCGAATTGAATCTTTTTAGTTTTATTCCGCAGTTTTCTTAGGCGCTTGTAGTCTTTATTCAAATTTGTATCCTTATATAACTCGGTTGTTTGTTAAATCATTTATACCGGCACGATTAAGTTCAGTGACAAAGAGCAATTAAAATAACACACGGGCGTCGCGCGCGTCGCGGGTGATGAAACAAGTAGTGTGATTAGTGCGGGAGTGTTTCACGGATTAACGCATATTGGTAATTTGCATTTATTTGTATTTCTCCATCGCATCTTTGGTGGCATAAATAGAGCGAGAATAATTTAAATTGCATTAATTCGTTGTCGAAAGAGTCAGTAAAGTCCATTATTATCATTACATTTCGAGAACTTAAATCAAACTATTTTTATTTACCTTACTGCGAGTGTTAAAACGCAGTAGTGACTTTCATATTTAAAAGCTTCGATTGGTCAGCGTTCGTAACTTGTAACCGAGTTCGATAATTTAATTAATCAGCGACAATTTGTCATTCCCTACATCTACTTGGGACTTTCCATACAGTGTACGTTAGAAACCACCACTCCAAGGGGAATTCTCTCAAGCAAATTATAAACCAAACAATCAGTAATACATTCCTGACACTTTCTTGACCAAGGGTTTCACAACCTGTATATGTGGGAGGGTTTAACTGTTGTCTTGGCTGTGAGATTTGTTGGTAAATGATAAGCGATTACCTCGAGACTGAAAGGCCAAAAACACCCATAGTGTAGTGCCAAAAAAAAACAGTCGAAGGGACCTTGCGCAATAATTTAGTTAAGTAGGTTTAACCGACGAAAAAACGACGAAGAGAGATATTTGAAAAAAGGTGCCAAGGGCCACTCTCTCAAGGCGATCGGAAGTAGCTGGGAAGTCCCCTACCCATCGACCTTAATTAATTAGGTTAATAGAGATAGGGTACCCCATCACCTCCAAAAGGAGTCCGTGATAAACGAGTGATTGCTTTTGATTTACCTGCAGATTGATCGCTGAAGGCGGCAGGAATCACATACTTCGCCCAAACCATCAGACTAATTCATTAATTATCTCCATTAATTAAGTACACTGTCGTCCCACAGAGACACTTTGTGCGTTGGTTTATTGAATCGAAAAAGTCTTTGAATACCGGCCGAATTAAGGACGCTGTACTAAGACTCGAACGCATTTGAAATTAACATAAATTATTGAGAAGTGGGAAGCAAAGTTCTCCAGTAAAACATCTGTGTAACATTCCACCACCAACGGTGCGGATCGGAGGAATTTTAGATCGCGCCGATAACCGAAGGCGAAACTTGCTACGCGAGTCACACTGTATTTCCTGAAGTCGCAAATTTTTGATTATTTGTAGTAATTTTTAAACAACAGGGTTTTTTTAAGCTCACGTTATCAGTTTCTACAGAAGCGGATAGCAGGAATTTTTTGGCCCTATATAAAAAAAATTTATTACAATAAATAATTATTTAAATTTAATTGTTGCGTTTCATTATCAACTTGCCAATTTCCTTGTTAGAAGCTAATTGTACTATCGTACCAAACAAAGAATCTGGGAAATCACAACGTAGGTCATTTACATTCGATAATTGTGTCATAATCATATAATATCGAAAGTAGCTTCAGCGCAGGGCGCATTCCGTAGGGTCACTCACCCAGTAATAACATCTGGGGGTTGGAACTGTTAAAGGCGAGCGCCACGCAGGTAAAAGGGCCGGCCGACCTTCCTCGGTCATAAATCGTAGTTGGAAATTCCAGTGACCCGTATTTATTATTTACTTATGTAAATTACGTGTCTGTTTACTTGTCAGTATTAATTAATAGCAATAATTAGTAGGGCGCCTTACAATATGCAACGTAATCTACTTTGAACTTGTGAATTTGTTCATTTGATGTCTTGTACTACTCTTCAGTGTAATTTTATTAATGTCACAAAATGATAATAATTGTTCTTTCTGTTTGACATTTTTCAATTTCAAACTTTGATGCTTTGTCAGTTTTTTTTTAAATGAAATAAAGAACATTATTATTTTTATTAATATGTAACACATTTACGTATGTATCTAAAAGTATCTAAAAGGTATCTAGATACATTTATACTGTATCTGTATCTGGATCTACTTACTTTTAAAAAAGATATCTGTATCTGGATCTACTTACTTTTAAAAAAGAAGTATATGTAACTGTATCGAGTTACAAGTTAGTATCTGTATCTGAATCTAGATACTTTGAAAAATTTACCTGTTACAACACTGTTCGTAGCTTTGGGTTGTGCAAAATTAGATCAGAAGCAGCTATTTGAGTAAAAATGTGGCATCACTGAATCAACTGTTTCCGTTATTCGCAATACGAAATCTAAAATCTTGAAAGCTACTGAAGGAAGTGATTCAAGAAAAAGTCTCTGAAAGCCCCTCTAATGCTACAAATGGACAAAAGTTATATGCGTCGTTTTATAAACGAAACTGTAAGTATTATAATATCTATTACCGACATAATATCGTTAGTAACATTTTTAATCCGGACAATGACTTAAATACACCACATTTTGTAGTACCAAGTGCTAACTTTAACGCTCTACTGTTTCTAAAATAAAGCAGATTGGTTTTTTTCGATTTTGACATTTTCATAGGTTGTGGTGTACTTTTTGTTTCATCTGTGAATTATTCATCTAACAAATTTAATTGAAAGAAACTGCAGATATTGCCCTATTGGAAGTCTACTCAATAGAGAACCTAAACTGATATATTTGGAACGTAGCCTACGAAGTCTACCAAACAGAAAACCTGAATTGATATACTTGGAACGTAGCCTCCGCACACTACGAAGATATAATAGAAGGACTCGAATGTGTCAATTTTTGTAATTGGTCGTCATTAATTAATGCTAACTTCTTTTCCTATTATATTAATTTCTTTGGACTGCATTTTACAGGATACTTTTTGTTTACTGTCTATGTTTATATTATTGTATAAATACCTACAGTGTCGGAATAAATTAAACAACTATGCAGTAACATAGCAATGATTGTAATTAATTAAAAATTATTGAATACAAAAGATGAATCAATCTACAGGGTTCAAAAATAAACACATCAAACAAAGGAAACATATAAACATTTTTTGAAAGCGAACAAAAACTAATAAAGGAATTTCTACTAAATAGCAGCACCTCATAAGTTAAGCAACTTTCATTGGTAATCGCCGGGAAAGACCCTGATTTTGAGATGTGATAATGTACACTTGGCAAAGATACTATGTGTCAATTTTCTATGTACTTTACTGACGATTGTACGACTGAGAACGTTTTAAATAAAAACTTTATTGTGATGTGTAAGTGTATAGTACAGATCTTAAGCTGCAGTTTACCAAAATGCATGAAAAAGGAGAAACTCAAACTGCAAATAGTACTCAGCTTGATGTTAATAAGACCGTTATATCACACATCATTGACAGATACAATGAAAGAGGTACTGTGATTAGTCCGTTGCGATCGAGATGTCCTGGACTCACAACAAAGAGTGAAGTTGAATTTAATTATACAGCAATGTCAAGCTGATCTATTTATGTGATCAACTAAAATAAAGACTGAATTAGGTGTAAACATTAGTTCACGTACGGTTCGACAACCATTGGTGGAAAAAGGATTAAACAGCAGACATTCCGAAGAAACCACTGCTGACAAAAAAGAAAAACAGAGGATGAATCGCTTAGCAATTGCTGGAGAACATTAGAAGGGACCACCCAAAAATATTATTCCTTGACGAAAGCAAATTTAATATAATAGTGTATGTGTCATGTATGACGTCCTCAAAATAAGAGGCTTATCCTCGATATTACAGCACAAGTGTCAAACTTGGTGGTAGAAGTGTGCGTGTGTGGGGCCGTTTTTCTAATAACGGTATTAGACCAATATACTGAATTAATGGAATCAAGGATCGATTTCTATGTAGGGATATTTTACAAAATGTCATGCTACCAAATGCTGAAGAAGAGATGCCGCTACGATGGATATACTAACAAGACAAAGATCTACAGGATGTTTCAGTGAAGATATCGTGAAAAGAAATAAAAGTTCTCTCTAACATTGTTTTTTTAAATAAGTTTTGAGAAAATCGAAGGGAAAGGAGAATCGTATATTTTTAAAACGTACAATAGATGAAAACGGCCGGAATTCTTAACCTGCCTTAACGTTCGCGCCTCAGATGATATGATGAAACACATTTAGTCCGTTCTGGTTGGCGTTGTAGTGAAGAGTAGGTTATTAATCGGTGTACTTTATTCTTTTCATTTTTTTAAATTTATTAGTGTATGTTTGTGTATGTGTTTGTGCGTTTGCGATGGGCGATTTTACGTTTCAAGAGTACGCAGATATGCATTTGTTATACGGGGAATGTAGGAGAAACGCGCGATTAGCATCACATCTGTACGCGGAACGGTTTCCTAATCGTGAACGACATCCGCATTATCAAACGTTTGTCAGGGTAGCTCAGCGACTACGCGACCAGGCTCTTTTTTACCTGAACAAGGAGTAAGGGACAAATTTGATGTAATTACGGTTTGCGTAAATGTTAGTGCGACGAAAACGCACGCTAAATACCGCATTCTTTCAAAGTGTTCACCTTTAACACGATTTGCGGTCAAGGGCAAACTTAAAAGCCTCTCATAAATTTTTTCGTTTACGATAGATATTTATTGTCTTCTTGCAACCGCGTGCCATTCATAAAACAATTTAAATCGCTCGTCTTGTTTCACGGCGGCAGAAATTTAAATCGCTACGGTATTTATAAAAACATCGGCTCCAAATTATACAAATTTCAAGTTGCTCTGATTAAAAATGTTTATTAAGATATTTTGTTTGAAATAATATCAGAAACGTGTCCCTCAAGTTTGGTGCATCTTCAATGAAACACCCTGTATAAGGCACAGCCAAATTGGTGAAAAAATGGTTGTAGGAAAACAATGTTAGTGTACTTCAATGGTCCTCGCAATCGCAATATTAGAGGAGAAACAATAAAAACGAACTAGAGATATTTCTCAAGAAATAGTTCACAATCTTATTGAATCTATGCCACGCCTTTGTTGTGAATAAAGGTTACGTAACCAAATACTGATTTATATAATGTTGTTTAACTTCTGCCGTCTTGATATTTAGTAATAATTAACTTGTATTTATCGTTAAATATTTAAATGCAGAAATAAATTGTTAATTTTTTTATGTTGAAGTATTTGTTTTCAAATTTTGAAAGTTGACTTACCTTTAACCTTCATCGCGTTCACTACAATTACAATAATTTCTTTACCAATCTGTAGTTGCTTAACTTTTGTCTGACACTGTAGATACCTGTACACCTACACACGTCATATTATGTATACACATCATATTTTATAATTTGCGACAAAACATATTATCTACTGCACTTTTGAAACCTACCAGTGAACCACTGCCTGTTTAATTTATATTAAATTAAATCAAGTTTTATGTTAAAATAATTATTATTTCAAAATCTACATTTGCAGTATTACTTGTTGAATGTTAGACTTACCCTCAGTGAAAATAATATTTTCTAATATTAAATCATTCACCAATAGTACAATTATGAGATCGCTTTAAGATAAACGTACTGCCAAGAAATGTACTGAAGCACATAGAGAATGTGATGACATCAAAAGTTCCTAATCCAATATGATTCATAATATGTAGAATTATTATCTTTAAAACATAACTTCAAAAAAGAAACAGTGGTTATCGATGTCCGGATAAAATTCATTTCCTTATTTGAGTCCCTTCGTTGATGGCTAGCCTGAACTGTTGTCTCTGTTGTGGATCAACGTTTTACTCGTGAATTTGATTAACTGTAATAAAAAGAAACAGAGTATTAATTTTTAGAAACACAACATCAATACCTATCATATAAAGTTATGTTTATTCTAATTGCAATAATAGCTGACAATTTATCGTTAAAAGAATAACATTGTAAACATCATCAAATTGCTACAATTAACTGATCATAGTATTACTCTCAGATTAATTATACAGGGTGTCCCAGTGTGTTCTCGGGCAATATCTCGATAACTACTGAAGAAACAAAAAAATTTTCAACACAATTTCTTTTTTAATTTTAAAGGTGTACTACGTAAAATTATTTTCACCTATACAGAGTGAATCAAAACAGTGGTGCCGGATACAACTTTTTTATTTCAAATGGCGCACCCTGTATTATATGAAACCAAATTGGAATTGCCCATAAAATTCTACACATTTTTTGTGTACCACTGCCTATACCTAAATCTAACCATTCTGTAGATATTTAACATTTTATCTAAAAACTGCCATTTGCGGCCACTATTTTATTTATTCATATTTTATTTATCTGTAACTCTAAGAGAAAGATTTTTGGTACAAATGTAGTTGATACCTAAGCTTATTATAAGCCATTATTAAATGTGCCTTTATTGCTACAGGGTGGTCAAGGTAATAAATAAAATCTCAGAAATTTCAAAATGACAAAAATTCACAAACCTAATACAACTCTTCGTCCAATAGTTTCTACTATTGGTTCTTCTCTACATTTCTTATCAAAATTTGTTTCAAAAATTCTTACGCAAGTTACTAGTAAATCAGAATACTTTATAAAAAAATTCTTTTGAACTTGTAGATAAATTAAAAAACATAGATATACCAAATAACTGTATTATAATTTACACAAGTAAATTAAATTAAACACTATTTTAGTATATATCACTATATTTAACACAAGAATTGTGACTGCAGTTTCGACATACAATGTCATTATCAAACTAAAGGATTTTTACAAAACTTCAACTTAGATACTAGCGTTAGAGCGGTAATGGTGTAATACTGAGAAATCTAATTTAAATTTAAACAGGGTTAAAAGAGAAGCGTGTATATTAGGTCAGTTTGGTCATTAAGCAGGGCCACGTTCGGGTTTCTTTTAGCTTTATGGATTTCTAGGGATTCCAGAAGGTTCAATTTTATACCTTTGTTTTCGAAATGAAGTATTTTAACGTTGTTGGGGAAGGTATGGTTATTTTCTAATAAATGGTTAGCAAAAGTGGAATCTGTTTTCTTTAGATTAAATGATCTGCAATGTTCTTTAATGCGAGTTTAAAACACTTTACCAGTTTGGCCAATGTACACGCTTTTACAATCATTACAAGTTAATTGATACACTCCTGATTTACATAACGGATCTAGTTTCTCTTTTGCATTAAAAATAGTGCTGGGAACCGAAACCGATTTTTTGGATAATCGGTTAAACGGTTTTGGATATTCGCGGTTTTGAAGAAAACCGAAAACCGGTTATCCGGATAATCGGTTTTTGGATATTCGAATAGTCGGTTTTTACCATTATTTGGATAACCGGTTATATCCGAAACCGGTTTTTAAAGAAATCGATTAACCGGTTTCAATTTTTTCCGGTTTTTGCCAGCACTAATTAAAAATAATGTTAGATAGTTTTGCTTGTGGTTTAAAACTGATCATAATATTTTTGTTATTTTTATTAAGAATTTTCCCAATATTTTCGTTAATTTTTCCGCTGTATGTTAAGGTTGTGTATTGATTTGTTTGTTTATTGTCAGGAACGTGAGGGTAGATTAGATTGAGGATATGTTTTGTTTGTTTGTTCTTTAGTATATTGTCTATTGTTTTTTTGTTGGATCCATTGTTGTGAGCTATTTGTGTAATGATTTCGATTTCGTTTTTAAGTTCGGCCTCTCATAAAGGTAAGTTAATAGCTCGGTGAATCATTGAATTGAAGGCTGCCATTTTGTGCTGATGTGGGTGTAGAGAGTCTATGGGAATAGTACAGTCCGCATATGTGGGTTTTCTATTTTTTCAATTACCAGAAAGGAAGTCACGGTGACAAATGTATACAGGGATATCCACATAAACCGTTCGTTAAAAGTTTTCAAGGTTGCAGTTCACGTAGTTATTTGAAATTTATGGAGCAAGGGTTCTTCGCAGAGATCTCTTTAAATAAAATAAAATTGTCTTTGTATCACTTCCGGTTGTACCGGAAGACGCTATCAACTCGCTTATTTTAAATGGAATACTATATTTTTTATCGTTTTTGAATTCTATATGTAAAAATATGTTAAATTGCAATACATTTCCCTATCTCTAGAATGCATCATTTTTGAGATATTTTGAATTTTCTTAAAAATTTGGATTCTGCCATCCGATTTTCAAAAAATTATAACACAGCTATGATTGAAGCAATTTTATTTGTAATAGCTGATATTGTAGTTGAAGCTTTAGGGTTCTTAAAAATTCCATAATCATAATCTGTAATATTTTGGTTATTGTGAATTAAAATAATAACGATGTGTTCGGTTCTGTATCTATTTATTGACTGGACTCAATAATACACGTACAATGTAGC
Organism: Dorcus hopei; assembly: GCA_033060865.1. Classification (NCBI taxonomy): domain Eukaryota; kingdom Metazoa; phylum Arthropoda; class Insecta; order Coleoptera; family Lucanidae; genus Dorcus; species Dorcus hopei. Next base: position 60,964,480 of record CM065426.1, on the reverse strand, counting down.
CAGGTCATTTAGATAAACAACACAAAAGAAATTCTACAAAAATAAACATTAATTTTATGTTTTTATTAAGCTACAGGGTGTCTAAAGCACACCGCTCCACTCGAAGATATTCAAACTCAGAAAAATACTTTTTTTCAAATGGAACGACCAATATTTTAATACACCATCGTATGTAGAATTAAATGCTGCGTCGAACTGTATTAGCATTCCCTATACCTAACTTTAACAGTTTTTCAGTTATAAGATATTTTTGATTTAATACGTATATTTATTAGGTTAAATATTTCTAATTTTGTTGTTATAGCCATGAAAACAACAAAAAATTGCATTTAACGTTTCCTGTTACTACAAATTTTAAGCAAAACCAAAAAAAGTTGAGAATCGAAAATTATTCAAACGCTGATATTTGATGATCTGATGATCTAAAATTGTTCAGAGCAGAGAATGTGTGTTCAATAAAATGTACCCCTCTTGTCTCCTACAGTTTGAAAAGTTTGAACCTAACTTTCTTCAATTTGGAAAGATAAAATGTACGAAGATCAATAACAAATAACGGAGATAAAATTAGACAATAGTTTTCAAACATTTTCACGCTAACCCAGAGAATTGCAAACTAGCAGCTATTTTATTCTTCAATTTAAAATAATAAAATTTATCCTTTTTCGGTTTATAAGATCACAAGCGTCCCAAGAAAAGGATGATCAAAGAACAATTAAAATTTGTGAATTTCCATTTGCGAAAATCTCTTTTCTTTGGTTTACTACAAAATTTGTAGTAACAGTAATCATTGTTATAATTTCCATGCTATCTTAACAAAATTAAAAATATTTGACCTATTAAAATTGTAATTTTCTATGAATTAAATCGAAAATGTTTCATAAGTCAAAAACTATTAAAGTTAGGTATAGGGAATGCTAGTGCAGTTCGACGCAGCATTTGATTCCACATACGATGGTGTATTAAAATATTGGTCGTTCCATTTGAAAAAAAAAAGTATTTTTCTGTGTTTGAATATCTTCGAGTGGAGCGGTGCCTTTTAGACACCCTGTAGCTTAATAGATTATGCTTATGAAATTTTTAAGAACCTTAAAGCTTCAACTACAATATCAGCTAATATAAATAAAATTGCGTCAATCATAGCTGTGTTATAATTTTTTGAAAATCAGTTTGCAGGATCCAAATTTTTAAGAAAAATAAAATATCTCAAAAATGATGCACTTTAGAGATAGGGAAATGTATTGCAATTTAACATATTTTTACCTGTAGAATTCAAAAACGTGATAAAAAATATAACATTCCATTTAAAATAAGCGAGTTGATAGCGACTTCCGGTACAACCAGAAATGATTCAAAGATTATTTTATTTTATTTAAAGAGATCTCTACGGAAAACCCTTGTTCCTTAAATTTTAAATATCTACGTGAACTGCAACCTTGAAAACTTTTAACGCACAATTTATGTGGATAACCCTGTATAATGCTTTCAATAATATGGAAAATTAACTTAAGAGTCTACTAAGACTGCGACCTTGAAAACTTTTAACGAACGGTTTATGTGGATAACCCTGTATATTTGACTGTGTTTTTTATTAAAATGATCACATTGAATTAACAGGTCTGTTCGATAGCTCTACACTTTTAACACGTTTATTCTATTTTTCTCACTCCTACTTATGTTATGTCATATACATCGCACTCTCTCAGGAGCAGTGTAAAAAGTGTAAAAAAGTGCAGAGCTACCGAACAGACGTAATGTTTCAAAGAATGACAAAAGCGAAAACATATACAGGGTGAGTTTTTAAGCGCCCCTTCTTCCATAGCTCATTTATAGAACGAGGTAGAATTTTTTTTCTTTCACAAGGGCATTCTACCTATTGAGCACTATAACTTAAAATTATTTTGATACGTACAGAGTGTTACGTACAATAAAGGCAACACGCAGCGGGATTTTTTTAAATGGAACACTCTGTGTATTTTCTTATAGAAAGACGTAACACTTAATCCTCTGAACAGTAGCATATAAAATATTTATATTTCTTTAACCAAATAAGAGTAAATTAATATTTTGTTGAAAACGGTTTGATTTCCTATTTCTCTTGAAATACTTACTGTAAACGTATTGTTTGTCGTTCAGCAATAGAAATCGGTAGTGTTATAAATTAAAGTATAACGGTACGGTCTATCTTGAGCGACTATTCGATGCGAATAAACGCAACGATTAATCGCATTAAGGTACGGTCTATCTTCAGCGACTAATCGATGCGAATAAACGCAGCGATTAATCGCATTAGTTGCTCATATGCATTCCGACTATTAAACGCAGCGTCTTTCTGCGACTTGTTGCTGAAGATAGACCAATCACGTATACAATGCATATGAGCAACTAATGCGATTAATCGCTGCGTTTATTCGCATCGAATAGTCGCTGAAGATAGACCGTACCTTTAGTTGCTCATATGCATTCCGACTATTTAACGCAGCGTCTTTCTGCGACTTGTTGCTGAAGATAGACCAATCACGTATGCAATGCATATGAGCAACTAATGCGATTAATCGCTCCGTTTATTCGCATCGAATAGTCGCTGAAGATAGACCGTACCTTAAGGAATAACGTAGATATCAATTCTTTTAGCTTTATTTGTTTTTTCAAATGTTCAAGCCTTTGCAATTGTCAGATTTTCAAACAGCCGTTATTCAATTTTTTTTAATGCAACCCCTCCTATCTCTTTTCACGAATAGACAGTGTTCATGTACCTCTTCATTTCTGTTATAGGTTTTCTGTATCTAATCCTTACAGCCTTCTTGCTATAATAAACTTTTTACTTTATGTACCGTATTTTAATTTCTTTAACACAGCGCCCTCTATTTCTATGTTTACAATTGATTACAGACTCTTATTACGTTATAGTCATAGTAATTTTGTTGTAATACAGTTCTATTACTTTGTTGTAATTAACAATGTTTTAAAATTGATTAGATGGGTACAAAGGAAATTCACCGATTTTCTTTTATTTGTTAGATTATTAATTTATTACTTGTATAATTCTTTTTAAGTAAAACAATAAAATTTTTACATTAAGGCAATTATTTGCAAATCCTGATGATTTCTTTTGTTACGTCAGATTTTACTAAATCAAATGTTAATTAGGACAACTGAAGCTTAGGAATTACAACGAATCAATTTTAAAACATTGTTAATTACATCAAAGTAAAAGAACTGTTTTGCAACCAAAATACGATGATTATAATGTAATAAGAGTCTGTAATCAATTGTAAACATTGATATTATCCATCTGTTTTATGAAAACTGTGTTAAAGAAATTAAAATACGGTACATTAAATAACTGTTTAATATTGATTCTAGAGTAAAAATGTGAAAAGTTTATTATAGCAAAAAAACTGTAGGGATTAGGTACAGAAAACCTATAACAGAATTAAGGAGGAACATGAACACTGTCTATTCGTCAAGAGATAGGGAGGGGGAGTGCCTTTAAAAAAATTGAATAACGGCAGTTTGAAAATCTGACAATTGCACAGGCTTGAACATTTGAAAAAACAAATAAAACTAAAAGAATTTATATCTAGGTTATTCCTTATACTTTAGTTTATAACACTACCGACTTTTATTGTTGTACCACAAACAATACGTTTACAGTAAGTAAAAAATCAGACCGTTTTCAACAAAATATTAATTTCCTCTTAGTTGGTTAAATAAATATAAAAATTTCATGTGTTACTGTTTAGAGGATCAAGTGTTATGTCTTTCTGTAAGAAAATTCACCAGGTATTCCATTTAAAAAAATCCCACTGCATGCTGTGATTATTATACATAACACTCTGTATGTATCAAAATAATTTTAGGTTATAGTGCTCAATAGGTAGAATGTCCATGTGAAAGAAAAAAATTCTATCTCGTTCTGTAAATGAGCTATGGAAAAAGAGCGCTAAAAACTCACCCTGTATATCTGCCCGATGCTGTTGGTTTCTGGTACCAGTTAAGCCTTACGCTTTGATCCTCCATCCTTATAACTTTGTAATCCAAAAAAGGAACACTGTGATCTTTTTCAATCTGTATAGTAAATTTAAGGTGTGGGTTAAAGTTCTTGAAAATATTCAGAGCATTTTGCTGCTGGTCCTCAGAAATTGACATGATTAAATCATCGACATATTTGTAAATAAATGGAAGTTAGAAAGGTAGCCTGTCAACAGCAGAATCTAATAATTTATCCCTTATTATCAAAGACAAAATGGGACTAGTGGGATTACCCATTTGTAGTCCATATTTTTGTAAATAAGATTGATTTTTAAATGAAAAATGGTTTTGGTAAGTTGCTCCATGATTGATATTAGTAACCAAAGGTATTAAGAAAGAAACTTTAGATTTGTCTTAGGGTTACTAAGAAAACGCAGTGCGGAGGACTAGACGTTTAATGCCGACATGTTTCGACCTTAGGGAAGGCTATCTTCGGGGCGACTAGGCAAAGGGCCGTTTTCATAATAGTACTAAAGGAGACTTTAATTTAAAGTCACTTTAAGCATAGGAAAACTAATGTATTTTTATAGGTTAAAGTCACTTTAAATTTAAAGTTCTATTATGAAAATGGCCCTTAGTTAGGTGGTTGTGTCACAGTTTTCACAATAAAAATTATTGTACGTCAGTAACTTACACGTTAAACATATTAAAAGTGTTAAAAATATTGTAAAGTTGGACAAAACTACACGTTAAAAATACAGAATTTGACTTAGAGCCTAGTCGAGCATTGTGTTTCACACCTGTCATTAAGCATTCACTTGCATTTCACCTTTTATTCATAATTTTCATAGCCATCACAACGCTCGACTAGTCTCTAAGTCAAATTCTGTATTTTTAACGTGTAGTTTTGTCCAACTTTACAATATTTTTAACACTTTTATATGGCGGATTTCACAAAAGTTACTTAAATTTAATCATCCGTTAAAAATAAACGTTGCCATGGTTACATGTGTTGAAGGTATAGGAATGATTATTCTTAATCAATGATTAAAGTTAAGTGACATTTGTGAAATCCAGCATAAATCTGTTTAACGTGTAAGTTACTGACGTACAATAATTTTTATTATGAAAACTATGTGACACAACCACCTAACTTAGCCTAGTCGCCCCGAATGTGGCCTTCCCTAAAGTCGGAACATGTCGGCATTAAGCATCTAGTCCTCCGCACTGCGTTTTCTTAGTAACCCTAAGACAAATCTAAAGTTTCTTTCTGAAAAATGGTTGTCAAGAATAAATTTTAAAAGTTTTGAAAATTATTCGCAAGTAACTTTACAATGAGGTTCAATCCTCTGCCACTCCTCTGTGATGATATCAACAATTAATTCTAACGGAATGTTAGTAAAGAGTGACCAACACATAATTGTCTGGGAGAACAATATTCATGTTGCCCACAACAGTAAGTGTCTTTTATATTATAATTGGTTTTCAAGCTGAAGACTTTGTTAAGAATTTCTGGAAGGAATTTGGTTGTTATAAATACCAATACTACTAACAATGGATCTCAAGGGCACATCGGCCTCGTGAATCTTGGGAAGACAATAAAGTTTAGTACAAACTGAGTTATATACCTTAATTAATTGGTTGTAAATTTCTGCATCAATCTTATTAGTTTCTTTTAAATCTTTGACTAATTTATTAAGGGCCGTTTTCATAATAGTGCTCGGTTCGTCTGAATACAACTTTACTTTGAAAAAAATGTCCATCTTTAATTTTTGTTTTTATCAACTTTTAACAGTTTTCGTTATTAAAAAACATTAACTATTAAATCTTCGTACGACGGGTTTTCTTTTAATTAAGAGTTATTTCGAAATACCTAGGTCTTTTTGGTATTTCACAAATCATATACAAGGTGTTCGTTTTTCGAGCCTAACCATGGGGATCTCGGTTATCTTAAGAGATACAAAGTTGGTTAAATGAGAACAAAGTTGCGTATTTTTATCCCAATCAATGATCTTCAAACGGACTTCATCTATTTTTTACGGTTTTCAAGATATTCGAAAAAAGTAAAATTCACGATTTTCGTTTTTATTTTTTTAAATAAAAATCAATGAAGCTAGGCATTTTTAGGTTAGACATTGTTAAGACACAATTTTATGAGGAATTTGAATATGCCATTATCTTTCTCATATTATCAAAAATTACGAACAAACGACATTCAACTTTTTATTTTCTTATGGACACCATCTTGGATTTTTACACGATTAAATGAAGCCTTTTTTTCTGATTACAATGATGTATCACACATGATGGTTTGAGTTAGATTCTAAATAAAATCTAATACAATAAAAATAACAAAACAAACGATTACAACAGATGCTCAAATTGTCCACCCTTTCGCTCCGTGTACAATTCTTCTTAAGTCTTCTTAAATTAAAATTGTTCTTCTAATATACCTTCTTCTGATGTATTTCAAATTTGTAGCAATGCTTCTAATATCAACATCGACAGGTACCTACCATTTTGTTTTTCATAGTACCCCACAAAATATAATTTAAAGAGTTCAATTACGATGACCATTCAGTTCAATGTACTTGTTCGGTTGAAGTCTTTAGGCTGGCTACAGATACAGATATACATTTTTGAACTAATTTGCGAGTTGATAAAAAACGTAAACATTTCAAGTATTTCTCGTTTGTTCTAGTTCAAAAGCGATATTTTATTACTGCAATTAACAATAAACGTAACTATCACACCTAAAATTGAACTGAACTGTCAAATTTTCTTTAGAAACAAAAAATTTGCTTTTGTTTCCAAGGCACTCTTTGCAGAACAGATGTTAAGACCATCAAGTGTGATACATCATTGTAATCAGAAAAAAATGCTTCATTTAATCGTATAAAAGTCCAAGATGGTGTCCAGAAGAAAATAAAAAGTTGAATGTCGTTTGTTCGTAATTTTTGATGACATGACAAAGATAATGGCATATTTAAATTCCTCATAAAAATGTGCCTTAACAATGTCTGACCTAAAAATGCCTAGCTTCATTGGTTTTTATAGAAGAAAATAAAAACGAAAATCGTGATTTTTACTTGTTTTCGAATATCTTGAAAACCGTAAAAAATAGGTGAAGTTCGTTTGAAGATTATTGATTGGGATGAAAATACACAGCTTTGTTCTCATTTAACCAACTCTGTATCTCTTAAGATAACCGAGATCCCCATCGAAAAACGGACACCCTGTAAACAGAACAAGAGAAATTAATAAGCAAACAACAATCTTTTTGTATTTGTATGCTAACTATACATTTCAGCTTACAAGTGTATCTAAAGGAGTTCAAAAATTTTGACGGAAAATTAGGATTTCTCCCACACTTTCTTAATATCTGCATATGCTGCTTCAAAAACTTGTTCACTGAATTGTTCTGACTCTGGTTCTCATTTAGAATTGCAAAATTCTTGAACATGGTGAAATTTGGCATGGTGTTAACTAGGGTTGTGAGTGAGTATAAATGTCTTTCGGACAAATGTCAAAAATGACAATTGTCTGGACAGGACAAATACTATTTGTCATCAAAGTGTCATGGATACTGTCCGTGATATGTGAATCCGCATTAATTTTAAAAATGTCGCGCATTTGTTTACCTTTTCCCGCTAACATTGTAACAATGTCAAATGTAACAAGGTGCTGGCAAAAGGTAGTTACAATTTGCAATAATGTTTTTATAATATTTGTTCTTCGAATTTTCATTCTGTTTGCTAAAAGTACAATATAGGAGCGGCATATTTTTGAAAAAGTTCTTTATTTCCATTATAAAAATTCGAAGTTGATTTTCATTATGAAATTTTAAATGTCATAACTGTCAGGACAGTGTCTGACATTTAAATTCGTGTCCTGTCCAAAAAATAAATGTCCGGAAATTTTACAACCCTAGTGTTAACATGTTATATCTAATTCAATGAAATTCTGCCGAAATTGACCGATTGCTCTTTCAAAATCATATGACAAGTTATTACCAAAATATAACTTACCAACCAGTTGTAAACTTGATAAACACTTGACATATTTTAAACAGTTAATAGAAGAAATAGAACGTAAAAGGTCAATTTTCAAAAGCAATTAGCGACAGAAGTTGCCATTAAAAGAATCTCCATGAAGGGCTTCCCGTTGTACAGTGATGACCATTAGAATCGTGACCTCTGCATGCTAACCTCCCCCTTATTGACCTGCAGTGGAAACAATGGCTATCGTACTCTATCGTGCGGCTATCGTCCCTTCACTCATATTGCCGCTGAGTTCCGTGTAAGAACATGGAAATTTTAGAAAGAATATCTTTTTTGAAAGAAATGCGAAAATTTCATTATTTTTAATATGAAACTTTTCAACAGGACATGAAATGAAATTTCACATTAAAAAAAATCTCAAGTCGCAGTTTTATTTAGAATTTTTTAGTAAATAATGTACTGTTGCGGAATTTAAAAAAGCATACAAGTCTTTAGGCTTTATTTTGCAATATTAAAATAGTAAATCGATCTCTGTCTGATTGACATAAACACTGATAATTAAATCAGGTCACTTTCATTTTTAGGAGTCAAGAAAAAAACTGTATGGTGCTTTTATTAACTCCAAATTTTTCGGGTAATCTTTTTACTTACCACCCTTCTTCAATAATGTATAATATAGTTATTTGAGTTTTTCGGGTAAACTTAAATGCGGCATGTTAATGTCGGTTTGTCACTTTGACATTGATTTTGACTCATAAAGCGAAAATAATTTCAAACAAAACCAAGTTCACAGCGACATGTTTTGAGTGTATGTATGCTTTTTTTAAATTCCGGACAGAAAATTTCAGCGTCATTACGCTGATATAAAAATATAGAACAATCCTATACTCTCATTTTGATTGACATGTGACGCAGATTTTAAGAAAGTGTGGGAGAGATATGAAGTCCCAAAAACTCATCTTAATTTTCCATCAAAATTTTTGAACCCCGTAAGATTCTACAACAGTATTCATTTGTAAGCTGAAATGTTGTGAGGTTAGCATACAAATACAAAATGATTGTTTGTCTATTTTTTTATATACAATTTGTGAAATACATAAAAAAAGCTAGGTATAGGTACGGTAGATGCGGAAGTGCATCCAATCTTTCAAACAAGACTTCAGGAAGGCTATTTTGTTACTCTGATTAACCGTCATTTAATGAATGACGAAAAGAAATTTCGTGAATTTTTCAGACTCAACATTGCTCAGTTTAATTACATCCTTGATCTGATTAAAGAAGACATTGGGAAGGATTCCTCAAATAGATATCCTAATCCTATAAGTCCAGATGAAAAATTAGCCATAACATTGCGGTAAATATTCAGGACATATTCCCCTATTTCTTTCCACGCATTGTCCTTTACTATTTGATTTTTGAACTCGGGGTTCGACAGATCATACAGACATGGAAATTTTGCCACATATTCCACTAATTGTTCATCTTCATAATGCGAAAATATTAATTTTTGAGATGCAGCAGTCATGTTGACGTTATTAGTGACTGCGGTTGCGTCTATACTGCTCTTCGACGGGTACTGCCGCATGGTCCTGCGTCAGCCGCAACAGACGCAGCCGGTTGACGCATGAGAAGAAACGGTTGCATTAGATTTCATTGTAGCAGTGCATTGCGTCAGCCGTACTGCGTCCGCCGCATGCGTCTAACGCGTCAGAGAAACCGTACCTTAATTCTGAGATAAATCTTCATTAAAAAAAAAAAAAAACTCGTCGTACAAAGATTTAAAGGTTAATGTTTTTTAGTTTTGTTAAAAGTTAATAAAAACATAAATTAAACATGGACATTTTTTTCAAAGTAAAGTATTCAGACGAACCGTGAGTGCTGAAGGAGACTTTAATTTAAAGTCACTTTAAGCATAGGAAAACTAATGTGTTTTTATAGGTTAAAGTCACTTTAAATTTAAAGTTCTATTATGAAAACGGCCCTAAGCTTGTTTTGGACTGTACTAGTAGGATCATTACTAACTGCCTCAAATGCCTCTTCCGCCTGCAGCAGTTGATTCACTTTGTTGTTGTAGTCACTTCTGTCCACTGCCATACTAACATTACCTTTATCTGCCTTAAAATTAAGAATGCAAATTTGTGGGTTGTTCTTTATGCAGACCTTGGTTTTGTTGTAAATTCCTTCAAATGTGAAAATGGTTCATCATGTTATTAATAATTTGTTATGATATTGGTGGCTCCTGCTCGGATAATGCTTTCTTCTTCCTGTTCAGGAACTAAGTCCAGAATGTTCTCAACCTCAACAAGAAAATTATACATATTGGCAGCTGTTTTACCAGGTGTTTTATAAGGATAGAGGATCAAAGCATAAGACTCAAGTGGCACCAGAAATCAACTGCATCAGGCAGATATATAAATTTTCACTCTTGTCATTCTACGAAACAAAAATTCAATGTGATTATTTTTGAAACAGTCCTGTCAGCCAATCGTAATGAGAAAAAATTTCAAATCCTCCAATAGCATCAAAATTACACTGACAATTTGCTAGTAGCTAATTACAGCGACTATTTTTTCACGTTTTCATTTGTCTAAATATAAACATTAAAAATTCAGCATCGTTGCCATTGTGGATTTCGCTTTTGAGATTTTCCGACATAATTTAAAAAATAATTTTAACTAGATTAGCACTCATCTTTGTTGCGATTAAGAAATCCCACTCGTCCACTCGTGACATTTCTATAGCAACAAAGATTCGTGAATCTAGTTAAAATTATCAAAAAATTATCACCACTTATGTAATTACTGTTGATTACTTCAATGAAAAACACAGTCAAATACATTTGTCGCCTTGACTTCCTCAAAGATAACTATGAAAAATTATATCCAACCTTTTCATAAACAATTGTTTCGCAAATCTTTAGTTAATAAATTAATTTATCAGAACAATAATTTGTCTCGCCCTGTGGAAGTTAACGATAAAGATAAAAGATTCAGAAAATTAACTCATATTACTGTCTTAAACACGAAGGAAGTAAATCAAACTACAGCGACAAATAAAAAGAAACAACGAAAACCTTGCATCGTAGGAGCAGATACGAAGGTAAACTCGTTAAAATCTGCTCAGAAAATAAATTCTCTACACGTCTATCGCCTGCAACCAAATACTACAATTGACGAAGTACTGGAATTCCTGAAACCAGAATTTCCCGAAGCAACATGCGAAAAATTACTACCAAAAAGACCCGAACTATACTCATCTTTTAAAGTAAGTATATACAATCACAATTTGGACAAAGCGATGGACCCAAATTTTTGGCCCCAAGGAGTGCATGTCAACGAGTTTTTTCACCTACACAGGAAACTAAAACCAACAGGTGCAACAACAATATAAATAGCACCAAGTGTATTTTAAATAAATCCCCACTGTGCAATCAACCCATATACAGTAATAACACTGACAATACTGAAGGGAAGTCAATCCCTTTCAATATAATGCATTTCAATATACAGGGACTATCAGGTAAACTACAGTGCCTAGAGAAACTTTTAAACGAGAACCAAGTAAAAGTTCTTTGTGTGTGCGAAACTTGGTGTGAACAAAACATAACAAATCTGAAAATAGGTGACTATGAAGTAATCACTTTCCATAACCGATCCCAATTTATAAGGGGAGGTGTGTGCATTATTGCGCACAAAGACATAAACATTAATAAAATCGAGTGCTCAAATTTCTATCAAGAAAAACATTTCGAAATATGCAGCGCCGAATGTGTCTTGTATAGCGGCAATAAGCTAACGATAAGTTCTATTTATAGATCTCCAAACTCAAATTTTTCATTATTTATGTGTAATCTAGAATTACTTATGGAAAAATTGTACAAACTAAATAATTATCATATTATATGTGGCGATGTCAATGTCAATATGTTGGAGAACAGCAATGACTGGAATGCAAAAACTCTGCTAAATTTTCTCAATGAATATAATCTGAAACCAGCCATAAATATCCCCACTCGTATAACAAATCGAAGCAGTACTTGTATCGATAATATTTTCTTAGATTTACAGCCCCTCTCAACCAACGTAATCGAGACGGGAATCTCCGATCACACATGTCAGATCACAAATCTAGCCCTAACTACTCCAACGCCAAAGAAAGAAGGAAGATTAGGACGAATATTCAATGAACATAACATTGTAAAATTTCATAATAAGGTATGTAACATCGACTGGAGCGCTATCTTGAATACTGAATCCGATGTAAATACAACATATAACGCTTTCCACAACGAAATATACACTGCATTCAATCAATCTTTCCCTTTAAAACCGCTCATCGGAAAAATTAACAAACTTTCGCAATTTTCTCCTCAGCTCAGAGAACTAGCAAACTTAGTAAGAGAGATGGGAAACATCAGAAAAAATATCAATAACGAAAATTACGAACTAAGATATAAATTAATCTCAAAATATTATAAAACACGCATTTTATACGAAAAACGAACAAAAAACGATGAACGAATAACTAGTGCCGGAAATATTAATAAAGAATGTTGGCGCATAATCGGCGAAAATTTAAAGAATAAGAAAGATTCTACAGTTGGAGATATTTGCATCCAAGGCAATATAATCACCAATATACAAGAAAAATGCAATCTTTTTAATGACTTTTTTGTCAAATCAATAAATCAGGATAAACCAGATACAAATAAATTCGTTTCACGAACCACCACCCCACAATCCTTTTACCTGAGGCCCACAACTCCAGATGAAGTATCCGATATAATAAAAAAAGTTTGCCGAAAACACTCTTGGGGTGTTGATTATATACCCGGTCATATATTAATAAATATATCACATGTTTTAAAGTATCCTTTATCCGCAATTATAAACAAAAGTTTTTCTGAGGGCACCTACCCAGAGTTCCTAAAGGAATCGAGAGTACTACCCATTTTTAAAAACAAAGGGTCAAAGCTGGATATGAACCAATATCGTCCGGTAGCCCTCCAATCCCAATTTGGTAAGATTTTTGAATATAGCTACAATTCTAGACTAAATGGTTATTTGAACAAATTTAACTTATTATCCGACGCACAAAACGGTTTTCGCACAAATTATTCAACCTCAACTGCTTTCTCCCGCGCAATAGAATTCATTCATGAAGGTCTAGAAAGTAAAGACATTGTACTTGGTCTTTTTTTCGACCTGAGCCGAGCGTTTGATTGCATCGATCACGATCTGCTCATCACAAAAATGAATAACATCGGAATCAGAGGCATCGCCTTAGATTGGATTAGATCCTACTTAACAAATCGTAGCCAAATAGTAGAAATAAACGGTATCCGTTCAGTATCTTTAAACATCCATAAAGGAACACCCCAAGGCTCCTGCCTTTCACCAACTCTTTTTAACATATTTGTTAACGATCTGCCAGGAAACCTAGCTTCAACTGGACTTCCCGTTTTGTACGCTGACGATACAAGCACTCTGATAAGAGGCGAATCTTTTGAAGTGGCAGCACAGAAAAGTGCTGAATGTGTATCTGAAATAATCAAATGGTGCAAAGATAATGGACTGAACTTAAATTTCGATAAATCGCACATAATGCAAATCTGTACGAAAACCTACACCATCGATAGAAGCATTTTAGCAAAAATAGATGGAAAATCAATGCGCAATACCTGCAACATAAACTTTTTGGGACTCACCATTGACCAAAAACTTACTTGGAGCGCACACATCCAAAATCTCCTAAATGCACTAGGATCAAGTTATTTTTTAATAAAGAATATTCGAGACACCGTATCACCCCAAGTTCTCAAACTATTATACTACGGCCTAATTCAATCTAAAATTTCCTACGGGATCGTCCATTGGGGTAGCGCAAGAGACGCCGAACGCGTTTTTATAAGTCAAAAAAAGATTATTAGAACCATTGTAGGTGTTCCCGGAAGACACAGCTGCAGAGAACACTTTAAGAAATTAGGTATTTTATCATTCCCTTCTCTATACATAATGACATTGATATTAAATGTAAAGAAACTAGAATCAGTAAAGCATATCGATGTACACAACTACGGAACTAGGTACAGAGAAGATCTCACTATCCCATACTGCCGCCTAACAATAACACAGAAAGGCATCAAATATCTCGGAATTAAGTGTTTGAATAAATTAAAAAGATTAGAACCAAACTTATTTACGTCTTTACCTTTAGGTAAATTTAAGATTAAATTGAAGAACTTTTTAATACGGAAATGTTATTATTCCATCGACGAATTCCTAAACGAAAATTAGATTAGTTTAGAATAAGCTAGATTAAATTTGACGCTACAAGAACATTACATTACATATTGTAAATGTTATCCTTTCTTGTAAAAATAAAGATTATTCTTATTCTTATTCTTATTCTTAAACAGCACAGTCATCAATATTTTTAAGGATTTTGATTTTTTGAATATTATTCAACATAACACTTGCACCATCAACATCTTATTTTCAAAAACCAAAGACAAGACATCTTTATTGTTGAACAATGGTTTAGTTTACTGTTTACTCTATACCCTGTATTAGTTGTCATAAAAATTACATTGGACAAACAGTCCAATGGTTGAAAAATCGTATTTCTAAACATAGAAGTAACATCGAAACAAGAAAGGTGAGTTATGCTTTAGCTTGTCATTCACTAAATAGCAATCATCAATTTGATTTTGATGACACTAAAATTTTAACTTTAGAGCCGTTTTACACTTGTTAAATTTGATAACATTTTTGTTACAAAGTGAGGGAGATGAGCTACCACAGTGAATTCTGATTGGTTGAATTGGCACTTCTCGCTCACTTCGTAACAAATTTTGCACAAAAAATATCAGTGTAATACGGCTCTTACAAATAAATTTAAAGAATAAACTTTTTTTTAGAAATGGTACATATTCAGAAAGATGAACAATCTGTTAATTTTAGATCTGACATTGAAAATATCTCGCTCACTTCGTAACAAATTTTGCACAAAAAATATCAGTGTAATACGGCTCTTACAAATAAATTTAAAGAATAAACTTTTTTTTAGAAATGGTACATATTCAGAAAGATGAACAATCTGTTAATTTTAGATCTGACATTGAAAATATCAGTAATTTCTAAGCATACATCCTAAATATCTTAAAAGTTCATTTTTAATTAATTACAATTTAAATTCGATTAATTTAACCGTTTAGGGTTTTGTCAATCCTTGGTGCTTTCTAATTTCTTAGGTTTAAGTTAGCTACACTGTAAATTGACTGCTTCATGTCACTGTCTTTTCTTATACACGTTTGTTTCAGAAACGTTTTGCATCGTTTTACAATTTTAACGTAATTTTGATAGGTAAACTAATTTAAATTTTTCTGATGTCGAAATTTGTTGTCTAATTTATCTATCTCTAGTTGTACTAATTTTTTCTTAATTATTTTACTCATGTTCATAAAAATTGTAGTAGCCTCCTGATGATGCAAATTACAATGAAATATTGAGGCCTTAAACAGAGGAGTTGCCTTATAATTGACGACCACGTCTCTACGAGACCACATCACGTTAATTTTTTTTTTTGTCTTTCATATAAATTATAAGCAATAATTAAGAAATGTTTAGCATTATACAAAAATCCTTACATATTCTCGTGGCTGCAAATCCATTTTATTAAAAATGTTCACTAGGGTATGAAAACAGAAAAAAAATATCCTTCCGAGATGGTATTATCGTTCAAGTGATTTCAACAGAGAAGTAAAATATGGAATGCTCTTATTTCGAAACTTTTGGGCTGTTGCAAAGGAGTCGCAAGTAACATCGTTAACCTTAAAAAAGAATGATGTGTTAGAAAATTTTATCATGTTACAATCAGGGTTAGTTATTTAAAATATCAACATCGCAAGTACAATTTACCTTATTTTAGTCAACGATTAAAACTTTTCATTACTATTACATCGCAATTGCGAATAACCTGGACAGGTTGGTTTGGTTTGCAGTAGTTAAAGTAAAAATGTATCAATTACCCAAATGATTTCGCAGCAGAGATCCACATAATTTTCATTTAGCAGCTTCTTCATTGTTAACTATTAGGGCAGAAGCCAATTATTCTTCAGTACTGGTCTACTAAACCACTCGGCAGTCTTTTCGAAACTTTTGCACGTAACGAGTACCTAGCCATTGAAGAAGTTCATTTATTATGTGTTGATATTTTGTAACAAATTATTCTTTTAATAACAAACATATTACTTGCCTCTTACAGCATCGTCCACAGGATTCAACTTGCACTTACACTTACAGGAATTGGAGAGAAAAACGCGCGCAAGAAAATTGACAATTGCCTGCGTTCACCCTGGCAGAAAGCTACGTAACGCTTCGCGTGCGCCACGTAGCGTGATATTATATATGTGTTCAAGCTGAAGCTAAGGGAAAGCGATAAACCTAGCGGCCGCCATGTTTTATATCGCTTTACGGAGTAAAACCAAGAATCCGTTCAGCCAGTTCTCAATTAGCTAATACGCTACAAGTTAGCGCTCTGCTACGTAGCAATAGCGAAATGTAAGCGCTATCTTTGGCGGAACGCAGCCATTGGCTAAAATTGGCTAAAATTGTTGTCGCTTTTAACCTATACAAATTAGAACCCAAATACAAATAACTAACTGTGTTATTACAAAGAAGATTTGTTAATAGAAAAACTTATTTCAATACTTACTGCAGCAGCATCAACTGGCAATCATATGCTCAGCCATAACCTAAAACAATAACGCTGCAGCTAGCGCTAGCGACGTAGCTTTTTTAAAAAGCGATTTAAAACATGGCGGCCGCTAGGTTTATCGCTCTCCCTTAGCAGAAATTTAGCCTTGGCTTGAACACATATATGACGTCACGCTACGTGGCGCACACGAAGCGCTACGTAGCTTTCTGCCAGGCTGAACGCAGGCATTGATAGGAACTTCTGATACCAACACAAAATTTCACATCAAAAAGAAACTACAAACTTCTTTGAAAGTCATTTAAGACAGAACATGATTTAAGACCAGTACACATTAGCTACTTTCCCGTTAACTATTTTGTGCACGCAAAGGAGCCCAAAAGCTCAAAAAGTCGCGAAGCGCACTTTCCAATTAGCGTTTCAACGTTCGTGTTTTACGCTCAATCTGTCCTTCCCCTGTCCCCTCAAGCACCAGCTATTATTTTTGTGCTCGGAACACATGTTCCCCCACTCTTAAATTCTACCCTTTAAATCGAATACTAATAGCGTTTTTGATTGACCGCACTAGTGCGCACTCAGAGTATCTTCATCTCGTTTTATTACATGAGGTTAAAAGAAGATGCAAATACACTGTGTGCAACCGGTGCAGGTGAATCGAAAACGCTATAAGACAACTACAAAACAAATACGTATTACTGAAAATTAATTAATCTCAAATATTTTAATAAAATGATTACTTAAACTATTTTTGAGATCCATTTTAAATATTATTTTCAACTGTCACACTCACAAGTAGGAGGTAATGAATGCGTCACACCTCTCCAAATACGTTTCTGTAGTTTGTATTCGAAACTCATGGGTTTAAAACTCAAGTGTGTTTAGTACGCAAAATTCAAAGCTAACGGGAAAACGCCTAATGGATTTGCATAAAACATAAGACATAAGACATAAACCGTAACAGTAATTCGAGCTATGTAAAGAAGTACGCTGTAAAGCCTAGAACACAATGGATTTGCATAAAACATAAGACATAAACCGTAAGAAACACATTTGCTTTGTTCTCGTTACGGAGCTATTGTGTTACAGCGCACTTCTTTACATAGATCGAATTACTGTTCCGGCTTATGTCTTATGTCTTATGTTTTATGCAAATCCATTTTTTACTGGCCTTAACACAATAGCTTTGTTCCTACACAGCTCTAAATCAGTTCGGAACTGTACTGCTCATGCGCTCTTGCTACAGGTCATGCGCTCTTACTAAAAATACTGTGTATTTAGCAAGAGCGCATGAGCAGTACAGTTCCGAACTTATTTAGAACTGTGTAGGAACAAAGCTAATAGCTTCGAGCAACGAGAATAGCAACGAGAACAAAGCAAATCTGTTTCTTAAGGCTTATGTCTTATGTTTTATGCAAATCCATCGTGTTCTAGGCTTTATTGAGGTTTTATGCCCGCTCTGTTTTAAATGACTTTCAAGGAAAGTATGAAGTATTTGGTATCAGCGTACTCGGAAAAAAATATTCTGTCGAACTAAGCTAAGAAAATGTTAAAAAACAAAATACAATCAAAATAGTGATTTTCTCGAATTGCTTGATCACATTAGAAAGAAAACACACGATTCAAAACTTCCTAGATTGAAGAACAAAACAGTTTTTTTTTTTCGTTGTCATGGAGACCAAAATTATCAAATGGTACATATTCGGACTCGCAATGGTCTGCAGATTCCAAATATATACAGGTTGTTCCATTTAAAATAAGAAAGTTGACGTCACTTCCGGTGAAACCGGAAGTCCTACGGTGCTCAATAGTATGTCGGAAAATGCGCTCTTTTGCTTAATTTTTATTTTCCAAATTTCATTGAAATCGATTAAAAAATAAAAATTCTAGAAGGGTGAGCATATGGCGTGGGACACCCGGTATAGGGTGTTCCATTTAAAAAAACAAAAATTTGATTTTTTCTCCACTTTGTGATGCGCTTTTGTTTTTTGTGAGAGGTCTAAAAAAATTGCTACCTACCTGCGTAGATAGGCAGAAGTTTTACATTGGAGCGAAACTTTACTCCAATGTTGCCAGCCAGCTACAGTGGGACGGGGGGTTCTCTAACCAAAACGCGAAGGCCAAACCAAAAACAGGCGCCACTTAATTTTTTTGTGAAAGGGAACGCGTGAAAAATTAAGAAAACACGTTACGTCCAAAACATGAACACTTTTATTGCTAGAAACAGAAACAGAAAAAAAGATAAAACAAATTCAACGCAAGTCGATCGATCTAAGTACACAACAAGACCATAGACATAATACGTTATTACCTAACTTTTCGGATCCGAAATCGCTACATATCTATCTTAAAATAATTCAAATCATCACTAATGCAACAAAATACAAGAGAATGCAATAAGTTGCAAGTTTTATTGCGACAAAATTAAAGTAATGGATCCGAAATAAAATCCGCGAAATATCGCTCAAAACTACGAAAAGAAATTATAACGCTCCGACCTTTATTCCTTTGATGTCCGGCTCGTTTGTCGGTGTCTTTGCGGCGATGTCGCCGCGGCACTTTGTAATGTGCCGGCTTCCGCGGAGAGGGGCGAGGGAGGGAGCCTTCACCGCCGTAATTCGCGATGCACCCAACGAGAAATACCTCTTGATGTAGGTCCCAGATTAAAGCCTAGGATTGATGATAGCTTTTGCTAAAAGCTTACGATAAAAGCTCACGCTAAAAGCCTATAAGAAATGAAATAAAACGAACACATAAGTCAAACCGAGAGTTGCTGCGTATGGAACTTACCTCGGTCTATTACGAAGCTGTGACACCCACGGGATACGCGGTTTTCCTGTCTTACACCTGGGTCTAATCAGAGTCGGCAATTAGCCGTAGATATGCACTAACATCCCTTCGATGTAATGGCACGCACAAATAAAAATATTTACGAAAAGAGAGTGTGACCCAAGAGACGGCAAGTTTCGTTCTGACAAAGGCTGAAAGGCGCAACATTTCTCGTTTGACAAACAAGGAAGGATTCTAAACAAGCGAGACACCGTCTATTCCTTCCTCCGGGGAACTTTCTTAGTAACAGCGGGAACCAATCGGCTGAAAGGACAAAGGTCACGCATAATACGCGTCCAGAAGTAGAACTTCGTTATAATTCGTTCAATTCCTCACATACACGCGATCTTGAACTCAATTAAGGAGGGATTACATATATAAAATGAATTTGTTTAAATAAATGAAGGTCCTGTTAATAGAAATATGCTAAAACGAAAGTTTAAGAAAATTACGCCGGCGAAATACGGGTATTCCTACACTGACTGCAATGTGTACAACGACGCGGTCCAAGGAATGATCCGACACGTCGAATTTCGCATATACAGGGCGTGTTCGGAACAGAAATGAAGGCTGGGCGGTGGCGATGCATATACAGGGGGTATTCAGAACAAGAATGAAAGAAATGAACTGTAACAAAATATTACATACAAAATCCTACAACTATTGTATTTAAAGTTTTTCTCTATCTCTTAAAATAATACTTCTAGGTAAGCTGAAAAGTATTTAAAAAACAACAATCAAGTTTTCAATAAATTGACGAATAACACAAAAACTAGTAAACTAATTACACGATATTTATATGTATACAGAGTGGAAAGTTTAACTTGAATAAATTCTGTAACTTAGAAAATTACCATTTGTAGCAAAATTCTTGGAACAGGTCAATTTTTATTTTTAATGGTGCATTTTACAAATTGATCTCTTTAACTTTTCAATTATTTGGAGGGGTGAAACAACCCCTAACTATTTTTTTTTTTAATGGAAGGGTATGTTGAGTATTTTTTTTCTTAAAGCTTGAAAAAATGAAAAATTGTCATTTTCTTATTTTTCCTCTATCTTCTTTATTTGAAGAGATATCAAAAAAATAAAAGTACTTTCTTAAGACACTTTTGAATTCTCTACGTACTGATGAATACCATTTTACTGTAACACGTTTCGTCAAATTGGTATCATCATCAAGTTCATTTTTCCTTATAGGCGCCATAATGAAATTTGGTCCCAAAAGAATCTACTCTTCCTACAGATTACGGCAATATAGTACTTGCCGGTCCTCTTCTTCCTATCCACCAATTGGGAAAAACTTCATTGAGGTAATTACATTTAAAAAGTTAGCGTATTGGCAGCGCCATCTATTGGCTGCACGCAACAATACGATACCATATGGAATGCCTAATTCCTGAAGTTATAAAAAAATGAAGTTCCTGAATTTTTGGCATTAAAAACGGTTTTAGAAAAAAAAGATTTTTTTATTGTTTCCCTTTTACTGCTAAAGAAAAATAAAAAAATAAAACTTAGCTGTATTCCCAATTGAACAAGCTTTATGAAAAAAAATTACTGAACCTACCCTTCCATTAAAAAAACATAGTTAGGGGTTGTTTCACCCCTCCAAATAATTGAAAAGTTAAAAAAGTCCCTTGGTAATATGCGCCATTACAAATAAAAATTGACCTGTTCCAAGAATTTTTTTACAAATCGTAAATTTCTAAGTTACAGAATTTATTCCAGTTAAACTTTCCACTCTGTATATTTGTTATCAGGCTGACTCAAGGATTAAAAACTTGTAAAAATATACATATAGGGTATTCCATTTAAAAAAATTAAATTTTTTTGTCCACCCGGTATATACAGGATTATGTATGTATAAAACGCTACCGCAAAACTGATAAGTGAAATCTACATAAAAATCCATATAAGAGCCATTTTTAAATTTTTTAAATCGGTTAATAATTAAAATAATAAAGGGGGGTTAACATTAATAAAACTAACCCTGTACCTAGTTAATTCATTTTTCACGACGTAGGTAGACGTAAATAATTATGAAATTTATTAATACGTCTCATTATTTACGTCCCAACCCTGAATGTTTGCACACATCCACAAAGAAATGTGTAAATTTATCATAATACTCCCATTACTTTAGGAGGAGACACCTACAGAATGCAAGATGCTAATTTCAAGGTGAAAAGCTTGTTGAAACCTGACATTCCGCCTTTTCTCGGCGAGCTCCATCGTTTATCTTAGTAATTTTTTTTTTCAAAAAGTCAGAAATAAGGGCGCTTTACTTGAAAAACACGGTCCAGTAGGGCAGTTGGTTCCTGACGTGAATTCAAAGCTAGGACCATTTTTCTTTTTAAGACTGAACAGCACAATTTCTTACATTACACTCATCACAGACGTTAACTTCACTTTTACCTAATCAAATATTTGAAATAATCGTTACGATAGATCTGGCGCAATCCTTCACTATTAAATCATAATCAAAAGTCCCAAAAAGGTTTCGAATTTTGAAAAATTATGTGAATTGTTGAAATTTAGATAAAGCGTGACACACATTGAGGCGGTTGCGGTAGCGATTGCGGTGGCGATCACGGGAGCGGTGGCGGTGACGTTGCGATAGCGATTCTGGTGCACACACTGAAGTCGCGACGATATTTATTTTTATAAATACTGTAATGTGTAGTAAGTGTTAATACTTGTGGGGTAATAATACATTATAATTAAAGATACAATTATGGATCTCTTAAAGGAGGAAGCAGCACTCCTTAGAGCTTAGAGCTTTGTTAGCAAAAGCAGAAGAGGGTCATAGTCAAGTGATGTTCTACAGAATCGATTAGGTTTTTAATTGTATTTATTCAGAAATAAAAAAAGGAAAATATGCATCCATGAAATTAACTTGAATTGCAAAAAAGAAGATGAATCCCACAAACTATATCCGTAACTGCGAAACCATAAAAAAGGTTTTTATGCGTATTTTCGAATGAATTTCGTATGTTTTGACGAGATATTAGAACTAATATTGCCTAATCAACTAAACCGTATATTTTTGTAATCCAGATGTGATAAATCATAAAGCACTCTGTAAATCTTAACATAATCAATGAGTTTTCCGTTACATTTTCCATTTTTTCTTGGCGCGGTTAACGGTGAAACGCAACTTGTTATGTTTGATCGCCACCGCAGAGTGTTGGGCGGTAAAACATAGTCCAGCGGTAGACAGGACGCAGCTTGTCTAATCGCTCCTGTCTGAACGCTTGTGACCGCAATCGCTACCGCAACCGCCTCAATGTGTGTCCCGCTTAAAGAGTGGCGGCAACATAATGGATTTTGATAAATTGAAAATGAACGCCTCAAAACTGGCTGAGGAATATTAAAAGCACGCCTTGGACTTTCGTAATCCCCCTGGACTATCCGCTTTTACCAATTTAGTAGCTATCATTAATTTTCTCTTGAATTTACCACTGTGTCAGTCGAAAACATTTTTAGTACATTAGAATATTAAACCAGATAACAGAATAAGTTAAACACAGATATGAGGTATGAGGTATTTTAACTTTTGAACCCAGTAAAGAAATGATATTGGGAAAAATAAGTAGAATTAAAAAAAATATACTGTAATTTATATTACGGAGACTTATGAACTACTTATTTTTCTGAAATTAAAATTCATTATAATAAACAAAACTTATGAATGCAAGTGGAAATATGTTAGATTTAATCTTTAGTAATATCCAGTGTTCTGTTAGTGTCGAAATTCATCCTTTAGTTAGTATTGATCCATATCATCCACCATTACTAATCGACATATTGCTATGTTATTTTGATATTTTAAAATTTTCACCCTGTATATAATTAATTTAGGTTTATTATTTTTGAAGTTACAAT
Source organism: Dorcus hopei (assembly GCA_033060865.1). Taxonomy (NCBI): domain Eukaryota; kingdom Metazoa; phylum Arthropoda; class Insecta; order Coleoptera; family Lucanidae; genus Dorcus; species Dorcus hopei. The sequence continues at coordinate 60,941,084 of CM065426.1, read as the reverse complement.
TTAACTTAAATGTTAAATAATTGTACTTTACCTTAGTGTGTTCCAGAACACTTGTGAAATTTTATTTTGACACAAATAACTAAAACACTTTTCGGCCCGATCTAGAAAATATCAATCGACACACTTGACGTTACGCTTTCGCCAACAACGAAAAGCTGGTTCAACCAGAGATTCCGAGAAGTACTCCAGGATGAACAGTAACTTTGGGATGACAACCTCACACAACAGGAGTCGAGTTCCAAGACATCCAAGGATGAAGTGCTGTCATCCGAAGTCGAAACTCCAGGACGAACCGATCATGTCATCGTGGAAGACGTATCAAGATTATCTAGAACGTTTCAAGAGTATCCAGGCATGGCAAGTTCATCCATCACGCTAGAAGAAGAAATCCGAAGCAAGCCCCGAACCTACTTCTACAAGAAGAACGGAGGAAGACGTATTCTTGTAAAACTCAGGAACCAAGACAGAATCCGTCTTTCGAAGTTAGATGCAGTTCGACTGGGCCTCTTTAAGATGTAACTTCATATTTGCAACCTACAAGATAAGAAAGTTATTATTTGTGTACAAGAATTTTGATTTGTTTACAATCTTAGGATTTTTAATTTTTCTTATGTTTGGGTTTACAGAATATTTTTCTACCTTGAACTCTCTATAAAAGGAAGATTTCTGGGTAATCCAGGCAATTCACCTTAAGCCTTCAGCAGTAGTACATTGAATTCAATTCACTCTCTGCATTTAGTAGTGAACTTTCATAATTTGTAGTTAGCTTTGAACAGTCTAGTGTTAACATTTAACAATTGTAATCAACTTTAAGCTCCTTCAGAGAAATTTTTTATAATCGAAGGTAGTGAGAACAAAACGTAAGAACATTCCATTTATTAATATGGTTAGTCAACACCATTAGGACAAATACATTTCAGAACCCAGTTCAACAAATTTGTTTAGCAATACAATTTGGTACCCTGAGATAAATATCAATAATCAATTTACTAACGAAAAGAGTCTAATATTAAAATTTTTATGCGTGACTTTGTCATTTGAGTTAAAAATTCTAATCCTAAAATTTAACAAACAAATTTCATTTAACTCGCAAAAACATAGCAATATGTATTTATTAGTAACATGAAATACTCGTACATTAGCTTCAGGAAAACCATAAATTGTAAACAATATAATTTTAGGAAAACGGATTTTTTATCTCTATACAGGGTGTTTAAAAAAAACGTTCGGATACTGTAACCATGAATAGTACTCGCCAAGAGAAACAAAAAAGTCTTATAAGTATAAGGACCGCAAATAATTTTTTTTCAAGGATAGAGTTGATTTTGCATTGAAGTTAAAAAATTACATTATTATGAAGAAGCAAACAGTAAACATGTGATTATCTAGACACAAAAAATAATTAAAGTAAATGTCCACCTCTCTCGCTTCGTAGAAAAGAAGCTATCATTCTTTCGAAAATCCTTGATTTTGTCGAAAGGTTTAGCAGTTATGTTCTATTCGCTGCTGCAGCTCATTTACGTTATTAACGGGTCTTGATTACACCAGAGATTTTAAATATCCCCAAATGCAGAAGTCTAATGGGATTAAATTAGGAGATCTAGGTGGCTTCAATCTCGTTTTCCAAGAAAAATAAAAACATGATGGGGCTCCTCCACATTTCGCTATCGTTGTAAGAAATTTCTTAAATGCAACGTACAACAATAACTGGATAGGAAGAGGAGGCCCAGTGCCGTGGCCACCTAGATCTCCTGATTTAAACCCACTTGATTTTTGCATTTGGGGATATTTAGAAACTCTGGTGTATTCAAGACCCGTTAATAACGTAAATGAGCTGCAGCAGCGAATAGAACATAACTGCCAAACCATTCAAGAAAATCAAGGACTATTCGAAAGAATAAGAGCTTCTTTTCGTCGAAGATGTGAAGCCTGTGTGCAAGCGGGAGGTGGACATGTAGAACATTTTCTTTAAATATTTTTTGTCTACATAATCACACGTTTACTGTTTGTTTCTTTATAATAATACAATTTTTGAACTTCAATGCAAAATCAACTCTATCCTTGAAAAAAATTATTTGCGGACCTATACTTACTAAGACTTTTTTGTTGCTCTTGATGAGTACTATTCATGGTTACAGTATCCGAACGTTTTTTTTAAACACCCTGTATAATCATCTATTACACGTGGACTGGAATTATTTAAACGATATAACCGATATCGAATACACTTGTACAAGTTTTTACAGAATGCTTGAATCTATCCTCAATATTTATGTTCCTATCAAGAAAGGAAGTCCATCTTTAAATAAATATCCGCCATGGTTCACTTCTGACATTATCAAAAACATTCTTAACACAATGTCCAAATGTATCGAAGCGATATTAAGTCGAAAAGGCAACGTAACGCAATGATAGCTTTATCTTTAATTTTCGGCGATTTTTTATTTTGCGATAATATTAGATGTACCTTGTGTTCCTATTTTTATTAGTTAGAATTTAGTTTTGTGTGTTAAAAGTTAATAAACAATTCCCATATCATCATAATATTGTATTGATTTTCATAAGTTTTCCTTCTACAAGAAAAATTTTCTGAAAAAAAAATTCTATTAGTTGGGCCAACTTCACTGAGACGGGGCTCGTATATGTGCTATTTCTGGAAATTTAGTGATGCATGTTGGGAAAAACTCGAAAATTATGCATGTTTTACTGAAAGAAATGGAAAATCTGTATTCGTGAAAATAGTGTGGTGTTGGGAAGAATGTATGTATAAACGCGAAATAATTTGCTCATTTCCTTCGTTTTAGGGAAATAATAAGAAAAATTATAAAGATTGTAGTAATTGTATTTACATGTTTTCAGATGTGAATCAAAGTAAATTGGAAAAAACGAACAATGATAATTTAGTAAATGAAAATGAAGCAGATATGCTATGGGCGTTCTGGGCCAATTCTCCATAAGGTTTAACATAGGGGGTCTAAAATCTCGAAATGTTTCCGGTCTGTGATATAGGCGTGTGCGTGTGTGAGGAGAGAGCGAGGTAATGGGCCTGATGAATAAAAACTAAGCAATTGCTTTAAGCATTGACTGATTAGCAAAAGCAAAAGCTGTAAAAGCAAATGCTTTAAGGAAAAGCAATTGCTGAATTATTATATGAATAAAAATCCTAAGCATTTGCTAGCTTTCCGGATTCATTGAAGCAATTGCTAGTACGACTTGTGCAGATTTGCATATCTACATAGCTAAAGTAGGTACGTTAGATTCGTTATCGAAGAGGTGCTCATTTTTAATAATGAGACCGAGTTAGACAAAAAATTTATTTTTGTTAAAAAAATTAAAAGAAAATAAAATTGTTTTTAATAAATTGGATTTAAATTTTACATTTGTCTAAGTTTGTGATCTCTACACTGAGAAAAATAGTACCAAAGAGTACGTTTATATTAACAAGAATTCCGAACATTTTATTCGGATTCGCGTTAAAAACCGACTCAGCGTACTACTGCAAAATTAACACTATGTGGTTTGTTGTTTAAAGTATCATTTCCTGTCATGATAAAATTACCGGAGTAATTAACAAAAAGTTAGACATGACATTTTATTACTAAATTTATTCAGCATAATATTTCATTATGTTTTATTATTTTAACAATACGTATTATGTAGAATGATAATTTTACATTCTTAAACTTAAACAATTTCATTGTGCTAAGAATCATGATTAATTTAGAGTAAGATGGATCTTATAACATGCCAGCACTATACTTTTACATTATACTTTTATTTTATCGATGTGGAGTGATGTTTTATCAAAATCGTAAAATTCCATTTTTCTCAGTGTAGTAATTGACTGGAGTGTTGTATGTACAGGGTGATTCAAATTCGAGTCTCACCATTGGGATCCCACTTATTATAAGAGATAGGACATAGGTTTAAATTTGACACTTTTGCAGAATTTTATACTGATTAATAATCTGTCCCCAAAGTTAAGTGATTTCTTTTTGTTTTTAAGTTATTGTGAAGAAACTGGAAAAATCAATTTTCGTATTTTGGCCCTAACTTTTTTGTTACTGAATTAATTAAAAAATAGACGATACTTTCTTAAGACAACTTTCTAATAGGAATCTTTCTAGGAAAATAACTTCATTTTTTCTTATGGACGCTATATTTAAATTTTAGTGAATTAAATAGGAAATAAGGCAACTTTGAGGTTAGATTATTAATCAGCATAAAATTCTGCAAAAGTGTCAAATTTAAACCTATATCCTATCTCTTATAATAAGTGAGATCCCAATGGTGAGACTCGAATTTGAATCACCCTGTACGTAATCAGTTTTAAAATTGTCTTAATCAATTTATACTTTACTTATTATAGTTTACTCATTCTTAATATATTTATTTATATAAATTTTCTCTGTATTTTCAAGTCAATGTCATTCTTAAAAGAAAGAACGTAATTTTTCGTCAATCCAGAACATTTTATGTAGTGGCGGGCAAGGGTTGAAATCTCATTCCGTATAAAGAGGGCGTAATAGCAATTATCTGGCTAAAAAGCTCAAACCAGATACCTACAAACAAAGAAATTGCTACTTGGATCCTTGGTCTGATTAAAATTTCAGTGAAAGAATGAGGAGAAAAAGTGGAAATTGTTGATTACTATGGTGTAATTAATTTTGGAAATTAAGACCTAGTTTGGGCATAATAATAGAACTTCTCTTTTACTCTCTTCGAGACACCTAGAAGAACATAGTGTTTCGACGAGACCTTGTAAAAATTGATAAAGTTGAAAGTAAAGGATAATTCATCCCCTTTCTGTTATCATTTTTAACCACCCGTCCCTCATACAAGTAATAACTGATAATTACAAGGAAATTTTTTATGTTTCCCTTACAACTAAACAAGTTGCAAGCAATATCAAAGGTAAAGTGAAAAAAAAGTTTGATTTAAACAAAACTGGTAAAAAGAAATTTTGTTCATAACAAACGTATTGGTTTTAGAAACAGTTGTAGGTTTAGAAACAGTTGCTTGGGCCAGATACGACACAAAGAAATATTTTCATTTTTTGTATAATTGACAATGCACCACCACGTTTCTCGCCACTATCTTCTAAAAAATAGTTTGCAAGTCACCAAAGGTTTTCGCTGTTAAACCGATGCAATTTTCTATAATCTTCTAGGGATTCGTTACGTATTTTATAGTTTTTCTGCTTACGAATATAAAGAACTGCACGAATATTATCGTGAAAATGCGATGAGTACGAAATTATAACTGATTTAAGCAAATGCAAGGATGGGGCAGAGGAACCTTAATAATTTTTAAGCAAATGCTTAAATAGAAAAAGCAATTGCTACCTTTATTCATACAACATGAAGCAAATACTAGAAATTTTTACGGAGAACCTTTTGCTGTAAGCTTTTCCTTAGTGTCGTAGCAATTGCTACAAGGTCAAGCAATTGCTAAAGATTTTATTCATTAGATATTAAGCATTTACTAGTAAATTTCAAGAAAAAGCAATTGCTTAAACTTTATTCATAAGGCCCAATGTGTTGTGTGAGGAGCAGTGTTGCCAATCATCCAGTATAATATTCCTCAACCATGTTCCCAAAATTCCTCAATTTTCCTCACAGTTCATCGCGGTTTATACTGTGACAGTTCATGTGAGACTGATATTAGTGATATTAGGCATATACGATAATTGGAGCGGTATATACCGGTTATAATCTATTTTCTTACTCATACATGCATCGAAACGCAGTCGTTCTCTCTCTTTTCTACCATGATCCTTTATCGCTCCAATTACATATGCCTATTGCTTGTCGTTTAAAATAAAAAATAATTTCAAACAAGGGTCAGTCTAGAGTTTATTTCTATAATTTGAGATATTAAACAGAATTATATACTATGTGTTTTTTTAAAATGCCATAAGGGGTGGCTGTGGAAAAGAAAATTCATGTCTTAGCTCCATTCATTTACTCTAAATTTTCAGATTTGGCATGTGTTAGATGCCAAGCTACGACATGAGTTTTAATTTTCATGACCAACCTTCATGGCATTTTTAAAAAAACACATGTTATTATTTACATTTATTTCCAAACGCTACATTTCATCATTTTTTATGTGGGTTCGAATTTTATAATGCCGCCTTCCTTTTACTTCAAGAAAAAGCCGAAATATATGTAATAACGGAAAAGTTATTGTTTTCTATCTCCAAGTGTCAATACCTTACACATTGGTTATACTGTCCTGATGAGGTCTAATAAGACCGAAACGTACGTCGACAGTTACTTTTCCTTGCCAGCTAAGCCGTTATTTACTTCTTTTATAGAAATTTTTATATTATTGACATCTATATGTTAAAATCCTCACAAATTCATATTACTCACAAATTCCTCATTCATTACAGAATTCCTCATAATTTGAGGAATTCCTCACATATTGGCAACACTGGTGAGGAGTGAACGAGGTAGTGTGTTGTATGAGAGAGAGGGAGATGTTCGGATTGTGTGTAGTTGCAAACGTGACCATGCGCTTATCAGTAGAGGTCGCTGTAAGTGCAGAGCGCCTAAGGTATTAAATCAACATACTTCGTATAGAGGTAACGCGTTTAGTGATTTTTTATATCTATCCTTGTCACACATTCCTCTCATCTAGGGATAAAAAACAGTTGGAAATATTATTTGGAGTGACGTTTGTCAAAGGTACTGTCAGTGGTTAAGAAAATTGAGTTTAAATATCACATCCCAAACTTTTATGGCATGACATTTAATGATTCCGCCTCTTTCGTAAAAGAAACATTCTGCACCTCTTAAAATAACAACTTTTTTATTGGTAAATAACTTAACTAGAATAACCTAATACACTTTTAAATTGAAACCAGTGACATTGCGGTAAACAGAATTCCCTAAAACTGTTGTCTTCTTTATTGCACTTGCGACAATTACATTTGTTATCTTTGTTTCTCAATCCTCTCACGAGAGGAATGAGATTGCGTTACCTGTACAGAGTGTTGATTTAGTTAAGGTACTCGATCTCTGTCTGTGGACACAGGTACTGCCATCATATGTTTTTGACACTGACAGTGGCTATTTGACCTTGAACAAATTGGTTGTCATTGTGACAGTTGTTCCGTTCACTTTTCGCTTCTTGGCGTAATAAATTTAAAAACAGCCTAGATAATGCTTAAAGTATGTTGTGTTGCCCGTTACAAATCAAATGCTACAAATTTAAACTGTTTAACATTCCTAGAAGTGCATACAGCTTTTCTTTTTAAAATATCATAAGCACACATAAGCTCGCAATAGATACGCTTGTACATTTCATATAATTTAATGTATTTTTTGACTTACAACAAATTTTGTTGCTTCTTTTAACTAAATTTGTTAAAATACATCAGGAATTGTTTTTAAATTTGATCTGAAATATGTATGGGTAGGTATACGCAATTTTTTTGTAAATGAGAACTTTATGCAAGAAAATTTGTACGTAAACCAGTTAATTTGTCGCTAGTACAGCTAATAAACATTAGTAAAAGCCTAGCACATTAATAAGTTAACTTTTAGTTTGGAATATCTCAGGTATGTTTTTTTGGTTATCACTTACAGTTTTCTAATTTATTTATTTCTTTATTATGTCAAATTGTCCTAAAAACGCTTAAATTTATTGTAAACTTACACTTTGTGTCAATAAAATGGAAATTTAAAGTAATTTGCGCTTTGATTTACATAAAATATTCCAGTTTGTCATTTTTGACAACTAATTTCTTCAAGGTCAAATAGCCACTGTCAGTGTCAAAAACATATGATGGCAGTACCTGTGTCCCTAGACAGAGATCGAGTGCCTTAGATTTAGTACCTTAAGAGCGCCAGCGTGGCGCGCGCGTTTAATTTTAAAAACGATTATTTCGAGAAGCCCACTTTTACATTAATTATGTTACATAATTAATGTAAAAGTTATTTACGAATTTTTAAAGACTAAATGTGAACAATTTTTTTTAATGAAAATAAAACGCTTTAACCTGTAACGTACAGATTTTTTAATAATCTAGTTCACAGTTATTTTTAAGTCAATGAACTTTGATAATGCAAATTTTGCTGAAATAGTCTGAGATATTTCTAGGACGCAAATACCTTTCTCGTTCTCATGTTAATGAAATTGCAAATTTTGCAAAATATTTATAGTAAGGTGAACGATGAAATATAATTTTATGAATGTATTGATTGATTTTACATTTATTTTTCTGTAGATATTACAAGAAATAATTTTAAGGATGTATGGCAAAGAACTTCTTTTTCTTCTCAAGAAAAGGTGAAATAATTTGTGAACAATAAACAACGGAAGTCGTTTCCATAAGCTTCTCGTGTGAATTTGAAACCTTAACGAAAACAAAAACGTTTATCTCAATTTAGTATTTTGAAACGAAAATCCTCGCTTGGTATTGACTAATATTATATCCATAATTAAAGCTGGTTCTTGTCCGATGAAAATTGTATCACACACTCTTTTAAACGGACACTAAATGGCGCATAAACACTTAACGTTTCGTAGTCGTTCGACGAAGCTGTCGAACGACTGCGATACGTTAATTGTTTGTGCGCCATTTAGTGTCCGTTTAAAAGAGTTTGTGATATAATATTACATCATTGAACACAAATTTGAATAGCAAATAAATTTGAGCATCATTATATTACTGTCTGTGAGAGGGTACGTGTCGTCTGCTGTCGCAATCCGTTTTACATGAATATTAAGGTAAGTAAACTGGATGGCATATGCCTTCCACATCTTGTGGGCTAGTCTAATCGCTTCAGCTCGCGCACGACCTTGAGTCATTTTTCTACAGTTCGAGCGTTTTCTCGGAAACGATCAGCGTTAGGACAATTTTAATTACATTTTCACCTCCCTTGAAAACATCATAAAATCTGTTTTAGAATTTTTAAGTAAATTTAAAATTATCTGTATGGCGCAATATTCTTACATTCAAATTAACACCTAGTAACGTACAATTTTTACAAAACAAGCTCATCCAAACTACATTTCAAATATATGTATAATTTATTTTTTCATTTTAATATTTTACATAATATGTATGCAATTTCAAGTTTATCGTACTGCGTTGCTGTCAACGCAAAATAACGTTGTTTATTTACTTAGAAATTTGCAATTTCTTACACAAATATTCACACAAATAATGACCAAATTCTAGGCGATTTTCTAAATAATCAGGCTCATCCAAATCCTCACAGTAACACTCGATGTTGAAGTTATCTTTTCTAACGCCTAATCTTGCCAGTCCTCCGAAACCACTCGTAGCAGTAATAATCATGTCGTATTTTTCATTTGTAGATGGTTTCAAGTCAATAAAATCTCCGTTATCTCTAATGCTTTGAATCTCCACTATCAAACGAAGTTTAGCTCGAGACATTTTCACTTTCGCACACGTTTAGAAACTGTAGAGAAAATGTCTTCACATTAACTTTTATACATGGTAAGACTTGCTGAACAAATAAATCATTTTCACTCTCTAATTCAAGCCTGATGTAAAACGTTGACGATTTCATGGAGTCGTTCTGTTTCCCCGACGTCTCCGGATGAGAGAAACCGGGTACCATATGCTATTAAATGGATATTCGGAAAGTTATATTAATCATATAAGATCATCACATTCAATTTCATAATTCAAAGAATCTATATCAGCGTAACAGGCTTTAATTAATTTTATTAACTTTGTATATTCAGTGTTCAAGAACACGGTCGTTCGCCTCGAGAATCCGAGTGTTTTAATGAGCATGTCAATTTATTCAAACAATATATTTTAGTATAATCCAAGATTTGTCAGACATTCGGAGCCATTTGACATACGCTTTCCCGCCTTTCTTTCTTAAAACGTGTTGAGATCAACTAAAGAAAACATTACACGCAGCGAACGGATCATAAAACTTATTCTTTTCATTATTTTAAATGTCTCTGCGTTCACTGTTTCGCATCGGACGGATCGCCTCTCGGCATTGCCTTCTACATCTTACTATTCTACAATAACCAGAAGCTTAAGACATCTGCTTATTACCTTCAACTCGCATAACTTTGATTCATTTGTATCAGTTAATCGTCTTGCTTCGCGTGACCTTCTACAATTCGCGCGGTTTTAGTGAAACGAAGGGTGTTTTGCGAATTTTAATATAATTTTTAATTTTTCAACCCTTACTGAATTTTAGTTTAATATACACGGTGGTGATAAAGTCCCGCAACAAGCCCATAATTTGTTTATTTAATGTTTTTTCGCAAAATCCTGAAACAGGTAAATTTTTAATTTCAAAAAGACACCTTTTAGTGCAAAAATCTTTTCTCGATCGGTATTTGTCTTTCCGCTGTGACGTCATCATCAACTTTTTTATGCAGAATTTGATAGCCCTTCTTGTCAGCAAAATGGCGATGTAAAAAAATTAATACTTTCCACGACAAATTTTTTGAAAAAAATAGACATTACAGCTTTGTACTGTTGTCCTGAAGAAGCAACAAAATACAGTTGGGAAATTAGGCATCGGTAAGAAATAAGTTTTATCAGTTAACACTGCCGTTATACCCCATCACCGTTTCCATATCATTACAGGCTGTTACAAATTCGAGGCTCACCATTGGGATCTCGGAAACAGTAAGAGATACGAAGTCGGTTAAATTGGGGCAAAGTTGCGTATTTTGGTGCTGAATAATAATCCGTTCTGAAAACTCCTCTGCGATTTGTAGTTTTTGAAATATTTCCAAAAAACAAGAAAACGTAATTTTCTTTTTTATTTTTTTCTGAAGTTATTATTGCAGGGATCATAACAAAATTAATACATTCTACAGGCACTTTTTTAAGTTCTTTACGATGATATCATTAGATTTTACTTAAAACGTTTCGTCTCGTCAGAATCATCATCAACTTCATTTTTTCTTATGGGCGCTACATTAGATTTTAACACCAATGAATAGATCTATTTTTTCTGATACTTTTCCATATGTCACACATCCCTACTTAATAATTTGAAACAGCTGGAAATGCAAGAAATTGTTGAAAATAACACTGCAAAGAAAAACATGGTATGCCGTGAAAACAAAAACCAAAAAAGTTTGATATGCCGGAGTTTTATTTCGCAAAAGCTGATTTTTAGATCTAAAAATGAATATTATGAATCCAAGAATGACGTAAATTAAAAAAATTATTGTGGTTTTAACAACAACAATTCAGTAATAACGAGCGAAATTTCCTTCCAACAATATCCAGAAAGACAACTGCAAAATAATAGTTGATTTTGTAATTAAATTATACATTATTTATTATTAAAGCAAGAAAATATCAAATTAAATTATTTTTAGAAAACTCATATCTTAAAAGATATTACTACTCGAGGAGACATTGTTTCTTGTAGTCTCATAATTTTATACATTTTATAAATAACTATTAATTACCTCTTCTAATAATTCTTAATTCTCATAATCATTAAGGTTATCTCGATACGTCCTTCGAGTTTTATGAAAATATCCATAAAGTGCAATGTTTCTATCTAACTTAATAACATTGTTCTGTGTGGATAGCATCTTTCTAGGTATTATTGGAAGTAAATTTCTCTTGCTATTACTAAATTGTTGTTAGAACAATACATTTTTAAATTTACAGGAATGAGAGATTTTTAAAGACATTATTTCGTGTGATACTTTCTTGCTTTAATCATAAAAATGTATAATTTAATTACGAAACTAACTAAATACTGCGTCATCGTCATTGTTGGAAGTAAATTTCTCTTGCTATTACTAAATTGTTGTTGTTAGCACAATACGTTTTAAAAATTTACATCTTTCTTGGATTCACATACACAATTCATTTTTATATCTAAAATTTTTTCAATTTTTTTTTTGTGATAAACGAAATAAAACTCCTAAGTTATATCAAACTTTTCTGGTTTTTGTTTTCACTGCATACCATGTTACAGTGTTATTTTCAACAATTTCTTGCATTTCCAGCTGTTTCAAATTATTAAGTAGGGATGTGTGATATATGGAAAAGTATCAGAAAAAATAGATCTATTCATTGGTGTTAAAATCTAATGTAGCGCCCATAAGAAAAAATGAAGTTGATGATGATTCTGACGAGACGAAACGTTTTAAGTAAAATCTAATGATATCATCGTAAAGAACTTAAAAAAGTGCCTGTAGAATGTATTAATTTTGTTATGATCCCTGCAATAATAACTTCAGAAAAAAATAAAAAAGAAAATTACGTTTTCTTGTTTTTTGGAAATATTTCAAAAACTACAAATCGCAGAGGAGTTTTCAGAACGGATTATTATTCAGCACCAAAATACGCAACTTTGCCCCAATTTAACCGACTTCGTATCTCTTACTGTTTCCGAGATCCCAATGGTGAGCCTCGAATTTGTAACAGCCTGTATATGTACTCGTATATACATTACATGTATTATTTGTTACCGTCTTGTTATTATATCGTTATACCATTATTATTTCATTATGAATAACAATCAATTAACTAATATGGTGCAAGTGTTTTTCGAGTGCCACAAAAATTCTGGTCAAGCTGAGCGCCTTTACGCAGCTCGCTTTCCTAATAGAGAAGTTCCTAACCGTCAGAAATTTAGAAGACTTGAAAAAAATTTAAGAAATCACGAAGCTTTTAAGAAATCCAAGAAACAGCAACGTCAATTTCGTGAAAATGTAGAGTTAAATGTCTTTCTTAATGTTCAAGAAAATTCAAGAACTTCAACTCGGGAAATTGCACATTTTCGATTATCTGATTTTCCTCTTGGAGACCTTTAATTTGAGTACCCGCACGGTGAGTTCCACTTTTCCTAAAGTTTTTCGATTATCCCCCCCCCAAATTTGATATTTCGAAATCGACTGTTAAATAATTGAATTCAGAAAATAAATCTCTATCAAACTGAGTAAAAAAATATCTGCCGTCATTTGAAAAGAAAAGTTGACTATGGTCTGACAAAAATGTCATATTTAAAAAAAGTCTAAAATGCTATCCTTTTGTAACATTTTTAAACTAGTCTCATGTGTAAATGTTGGTTGCGAGTCGTCAGGATCGCAATGGGGCCCCCGAGCATATTCTGTATAGCTATTTCGGCCCTAATTGGGGCCTCATCAGTAGAACAGTAGCTCGAGAACTCCACTGCAACCCCAACGACCAACAAGATATACGCACGCTTAGCGTAGGTAGCGTTATTAATGTTAAGAATATACTTCTATTTACTTTGTAAAATCAAAATACCAAAAAAAACAAAATTTTGTCTACATAGAAAAATTTGTAACAGATACAGAATACAAGCGGTATCATAAAACCCAGCAGTTTTATTGATTCGCGTCTCACAAGAATTATTAAAGCATTCAAACAAATAACATTTGGTCCTTCTGAAGCCGGATCTGCCAAGAAAAGAAGAAACAGAAAGAGTACCGAAATACACGCAGAAAACGTCAACGAATATTCAGTTTGTGTAAGTTTTCTAGTTTCAAAATTTTGTTTGTCTGTCCATTTGAGACAGCATGACTGAGGAAATGAAAACATTAATTCGTAAACGTGATTCTCAAAAAACAAGACTAACTCTTTTTATTAAATATTTAGAAGCACTAAAAGATTCAATCGCAGGTTTAGATTTAGACCAATTTGTGGTAGCATAGATTTGAAAGAATTAGAGTGTAGAGTAGAAAAACAAGAGACCCTTTTAGAGGAATTTCAGGAATGTCAGGCTGCTATTGAAATGGCGTGTGATGATTTTCAGGTACAAATTATAGAACGAGAAACTTTTGAAAATTCTTATTTTCGTTCGTTATCTGAATCTAACAATAAGACAATTTTAGAAAAGTATATGCAACTTAAGTCACAAGAACAGATGTTTCTTACCAAATTAGTCAAATCGGAGATCATTATGCAGTGGCATTTTGTACACCAATAATGAAGAGGGCGTCTAAGGAAATCTGCCAGTCAGCTGAAATATTATTTGTGGATACCACTAGCAATTGTGATGTCCAAAATCATAAACTGTATTTTTTTGCGACTCATTCTGTAGCGGGAGGTATTCCGTCAGGACGCATTATTTCCACTAGTCAAAAAGAAGAAGTATTTGATAGAGCCGTTCAAAATTTAATTAGTATTAATCCGGTTAAATTAATACCAAAAATTATTATTACAGATGATGATATGACCGAACGGAAAGTTCTTCAGAAGTACTGGCCTTTCTCAACCATGCTTTTATGTATATTTCACGTTTTGAAAGCTGTTTGGAAGTGGTTAAATACTTCTAAAAATAGTATTCTTAAAGAATTTAGACAAGGCCACTATCGATTGTTTAGAAATATTCTTTATGCCAAAAACCAGTTAAAACTTGAATTGAGCTTAGAAACATTCGAGAAGCAGTGCAAATTTACTATCCCAGCGAAAACACGTACGTGTAAAAAACGTTGTAAAATAACATGTAACCAAACGTTGAATTCGTGTGGTATTGTTACGTTGAAACAACGAAAAAATGTCGCGGCAATCAATTTCTTTTAAACGTCTCTATCCACGTGTAAGAAACGTTGTAGAGTAACAATTAATCAACGTTGAATTCGTGTGTTATTAATACGTTTTAACAACGCTCGAATCAACTTCTTTTAAACGTCTTTGTCCACGGTATTTCTACGTTAAATCCCAGTGCATACATACGTATAAGAAACGTTGTGAAATAACATGTAACAAACGTTGAATTCGTGTGTTATGGTTACGTTGAAACAACGAAAAAATGTCGCGGCAATGTCCACGTGTAACGTTGAATCAGACAATTACGACGTGTATTAAAGCTGGGTCTAAATCATTAGACTGAACAAACATACATGGCTAATGGTGGAATTCGAACCCACGCCACGCCATGCCGCGGAGTGACACGACTTTCCAAGTCGGCTAGGCTAGACGCCACTTGAACACCCGAATTCCATGACTGATTCGTAAAGCGGGCAGAGGCAGTGGTAATAAAGCCGAACCGGGGACTTTAACTTACAATAGCTACGCGCCGCCCTCACTCGTTCAATTTCCGAACTCTTTACTACCTACAGTTTCCTTCTAACATCCATATTATCATAACATCATTAAATCAATTTTTCTAATTATTACAATCCTAAGCTTATTTTCTTTGTATATACATTTCAAAAATTCTAAATAATTTATTTATAATACACATGTAATTCTAAATCGCCTATTTCTAAAAATATTTACACTAACTTAAAATATTCGACAAAACACATTTAATACAGTACTCTCAATTTACTTTATTATTTACAAAATTATTTCTTTATGAAAATTCAAAAAAATTACATGCTGCTCATAAACACCGCAATATTGTCACGCTCTCTTCGCGCTTGCAATAAATTCAGCGGTTGGGGTAAACGTAGCTCTCGGCAGACGGTTCCGTCCAGGTATGGGCTAAAGGTACTTGGGGGTAGTTTACCCGAATAACAAAGACTTGCTTACTTTGTCCCGGTTCTCGGCTCTAAAAAGGAAGGCCCTCTTCAGAAAAACCACTGCACCACTTTTAGGCTTTATTGAGCACCCTTCGCTATTGGGCCACCTTCCCGCTCGGTCCCCAATCGACTGTCCCGCGCAATTAATCCATTATCCGTAGTTCAGCAAAGTGACATTAACAATTATACAGAGTGGAAAGTTTAACTGGAATAAATTCTGTACCTTAGAAAATTGCCATTTGTAGCAAAATTCTTGGAACAGGTCAATTTTTATTTTTATGGCGCATATTATAAATGGATTTCTTTAACTTTTCAATTATTTGGAAGGATGAAACAACCCCTAACTATTTTTTTTTAATGGAAGAGTATGTTGAGTAATTCTTTTTTCTTAAAGCTTGTTCAATTGGGAATACAGCTACGTTTTTATTTTTAAATTTTTCTTAAACAGTAAAAGGCGAAAAAATAGAAAATAAATTTTTGACTAGAACGATTTTAACGCATCAGATGTTCAAAATGCTCGCCACCTCTCACTTGGAAATACCCTAATCGATTATAAATTCCATCCCTAACAGTTTGTAACATTTTCGGCGTTACTCTCCTAATTTCATGCAGAATTTGAAGTTCTGAAGTTCTGCTATGTCGTTTGGTTTAGTCACATAAACTTTATTTTTTAAATACCCCCATAAAAAAGTCTAAAGGGGTGAGATCTGGAGATCTTGTTGGCCACTCAATCGGTCATCGGTCCTCTTCTTCCTATCCACCTACTGGGAAAAACTTCAGTGAGGTAATTACGTACAATTAAAAATTTAGCGCATTGGCAACGCCATCTATTGGCTACACGCAACAATACGATACCATATGGAATGCTTATTTCTTCTTTCAAATAATAAAAAATGGAGTTCCTGAATTTTTGGCATTAAAAACGGTTTTAGTAAAAAAATTCTTTTTTTTTGTTTTTTACCTTTTACTGCTAAAGAAAAATAAAAAAATAAAACGTAGCTGTATTCCCAATTTTTTCAACATATCCTTCCATTAAAAAAAAACATAGTTAGGGGTCGTTTCACCCCTCCAAATAATTGAAAAGTTAAAAAAGTCCCTTTGTAATATGCGCCATTAAAAATAAAAATTGACCTGTTGAATTTTTTTACAAATCGTAATCTTCTAAGTTACAGAATTTATTCCAGTTAAACTTTCCACTCTGTATACAGCTGTCCCCAATGAGTATTCGTGACAATATGTATGTATAATTGATTGACTATTGCGTTCTTTAGTATTTTTAATCACAGATTTTGGGCATCAAATTCAAACTAACTTAAAAAAATTTGACAGATTACGTCAACTTAAAAAGAGGTTATGGTTGACTCGTATGTCCAAATTAGCAGTACTTTTCATACCTGTTTCGTTTCATTTCAAAGCTGCCAAGCATGGAGAAGAACCTCATATTTCATAGATTTTTAGTAAAATTAGAATTCAAAGGTGTGAAACACGATAGACAATCACTGTAAAATTAAGTGTTTTCTAACGTCAACATCACGTTTTGTAACACATATTTATTCGGTATACGTTAAAATAACGTTATAAAACGTGGGTTAAAAATTTAGTTGTAAATTATGATTTATCTAACGTATTAGTTTCGTTAATTTTTTTCTCATTTGTTACGTAGAATAGTAGATGTTGAATTAACATTGAAATGATGTGGTAATCAACGTACGGTAGATACATCGCATTTACTCATAGTATAAATCACGTCCTAAAAAGACAAAATTATTACGTATTTATTTCACGTTATAATTACGTCCATATTAAACTGATCGTTAAAAAACACGTCATACAAACGTGATATAATTATGGTTGCTAATTCAACCAAAAAACAACGTTGCATTTTTCAACGAATAACGTTATTTCCACCATGACAACGTGAAATTAACGTTGAATAAACGAACATGTTTTCGCTGGGATGTAAAAAGCAAGATTGACAATGATATACAGTCTTGGTGTCTATTTTTTAGAAAATGATTACTAATTCGAGGATCTGATACAGACAACTTTATTGAAGTTATGTTTAGGCTTTATTCCTCTCGAACGTACTAAAGCTTATAATTTACTACAGCTTACTGATTTTGTAATCAGCAGCTTTGAAAATTATTATAAACAGAGACTTTTAGATCTGGTTTTTGATAAAGAAAATAGCACGAGTATTAAAAGGTTTTGTCGCTTTTCAAAAGACGTTGATCAAAGTCAGGTACAACATTTAAGTGGCATGCAGTACATTGTAAAAAGCAACAACACATCTGAAGAATATTTCATTGATATGAGTGTTGGAATTTGCAGTTGCCCTGTAGCAGAAAATGGAAAAATAGGTAAGCACCAATCTTTTCTTATTACCCATTTTGGATTTAAAAACGTATGCAACTTCCTAACTCTGGAAAATAAGATTTTATTATATAAAATTGGGTCCGAACCACCAGAAGGACTTTTTTGTCCATTAAAACTTATAAAAGTTTCGAAACCAAATGACACACATCAAATTGAAGATCTTCAACAAACAGACAACAATCATTGCAGTGAGGTAGAGGAATAACATCCCAATCAAAATAATTTAGATGTTAATGATATTTCTATTGTAAAAGAGAATTGGTCAAAATTCATTACAAAAATTGACAACGATGTAAAGGAAGGGTTGAAGGACGATCCGTCTGATTTCTCAGCAGCAATAAATTCGTGCGTGGCAGCTTATAATAAGAATGTAAATTCCACTTCAACTTTAATAAGTGGATTATTTCAAATGTTTAAATTTCAGCAACTTAATACCATAAGACTTGTAAAAAAACACAAAGAAAAGGAAAGAAAATATGCGTCCAACCGACGTCTGTCGCGCGAAGAAAAACACTGGCCAAAGGAAAAAGGCGTTTGCAAACAGGAAATAAGGTGCAATGTCTTACAAAGAAAAAGAGTAAAGCAACTCACACTTTAAATAAATGCGTAAATTTAAATGTTAGTTTAGGTGATAATAAATCCTTAAAATAAATTCTTTTTTTCGTAATTTGTTTTTCATTAACCTTAGAATTTAAAAAAAAATTGTTGCAATGTTAGGGCAAAGAGCGATAGCAACATATCGTGATTTAAACTTTTCTTTAAATTTTTTTTTACTTATCAATAGATAGAAATTTACTCCAAAATTTATTATATCCATTAATTTTATTAATATTGTACAAATGACTTCTACGATATTTGAAACATTTTGGTTATAAATGTTTAAAATCTTCTATGATAAACTATCACGTACAACAGCGCATAATATATTTTCAAATAATAGCACTAGAGCTGTGAGCTTATCCAACGACTGATATTGCAGTCCTGTGCAATTACGCGTGTCCGATAACAATCGGATAATTCAAATTAAAAATAATCTGTCATTTTCAAAATAACCTAAATAATTCGATTATTAAAAATATTTTTATTGCGGCACTGGTTTATCCATCCGCAAAATGGCGCCAAGGTCAAAAAATCTTGCCCGGTCAGATCAAAGGTGTCGACAAACAGTTTCCATGCTGGTTATGCTGTGCTTATAGGATAGTGAAACAAAGCGTTGTTGCTGTAAGTCATTACTACCTTTAAGCATTATCTCTGTTGTGATATCATATTTTGCAATGAAATAACTGAACAATTATCAAGCGATTTTTGAATTTATTTTTGCTCCTGCATTAGGTGTGAGTGAAAAAAAATTCTTTGTATAAAATTGTGGTATCGATTAATCAAATTTATTTCTTAAGTGCTTGTTGGTAATTATTACCTTTAGTTCAAGCTATGGTCACTTTGTAGCCGTGGATTTATTTAATAAAATATTAGGGAATCTGAGAAACTACTTACCAAACGACCATAGATAAATTTAATGTGAAATCTCGTGATATTCATGTTACAATTAGTACGTTTAAAAACAGTCTACAAATCTGACGAAACTAGTTCTGTATCCTTAAGCAACATGTAGGTACAGGGAATTTAGATACATGGTAGAAAAATGCGTAAAGGTGAATAACAATTTTCGTGGAAACTCAATCTGGGGACATACTGTATATGGAAATAATTATCAAGTTAGATGATCTATACAAAAAGGTGCCTTAAGATAGATGACATCCTGTATAAGGACGATGGCGTTGACAGCGTTAGATTCTATTAATCTATCAGTATTATCGACTAACCGAGCATATAGGAGTGCGTTCAGGAAGTTTACCCTGAGTAAAGTTAGAGTAGAGTCGAGTTAATGTTGAGTTATTACGAATTACTCTGTGGAGTTATAATAGCTTTGTTCCTGCACAGTACTTAATCATTTCGGAACTGTACTGCTCATGCGCTCTTGCTAAATACACGGCATTTTTAGTAAGAGCGCATGACCTGTAGCAAGAGCGCATAAGCAGTACAGTTCCGAACTGATTTAGTCGAGGGGAAGGACATCCTTCGGATTTTGTGCAGTCATACGCAGCTTAAGTGCTACAGTTTGATAGTTCTGTGAGCCTTGTACCACAAGATTTTAAGGATGAAGTTCGCGTGCTGGAGGTGCATTTTAGGTGCGCCTGGCTGTACACCTATTTATAAATACACAAGATTTAATTGCATTTAAACTATTTTACTTTATTTAAAGTATTGTGTTATATTTAAAATATTTCGGTATATTTAAAACTGTTTATTAAGTATTTAACATAATTTCGAAGTATTTAATGCATTTATTTGATTGTATTTTAAGAATTATATTAATTTACATTTATTTAAACGTATTCAAAAATATTTAGCTGTATTTAGAAATAATAAATAAGTACTATAACAGTTAATTAACATAAAGCATTCCTTTGAAATAAAATAATTGTTCTTAAGTACCGTTTAATACAAAAACTTAAAAAAAATAAAGTGCAACGATATAAAAAGAGGAAAAATACATTTTTATTGTTTTAGATATATCTTTGTATCTACACTGTGTCCCCGAATTGAATTCGCGATGCTTGGCGCGAAATGAACTTGATGAACATGACAAATTTGATGTCCAGGTGTTCAAGGTGGAATTAATGCAGAAATACACGGTGCTGATAAAGTCCCGCAACAAGCTCATAATTTATTTATTTATTGTTTTTTCGTAAAATCCTGAAACAGGTGAATTTTTAATTTTAAAAAGACACCTTTTAGTGCAAAAATCTTTTCTCGATCGGAATTTGTTTTTCCGCTGTGACGTCATCATTAATTTTTTTAAATGGCAACTTTAACTTTTAATGCAAATTTTGATAGTCCTTCTTGTCAGCAAAATGGCGATATAAAAAAGTTAGTACTTTCCACAACAAATTTTTCAAAAAAGATAGACATGATCCAGACCATCGTCTGGAATTTCTTTGAAAAATTTATGTTTTGCTGCAATGAAAATCTCAAATCTCAATCTCTGTTCCTGGAGAACAGCTTCAATATGTTCGTTAATTTCTACTTGTTTTTGTTTTCAATTTGAAGATTATCATTAAAATAAAATAATATTGTATTTTTGAATTGTAATGTCTATTTTTTTTTTAAATTTATTATGGAAAGTACTAACTTTTTTACACCGCCATTTTGCTGACAAGAAGGACTACCAAAATCTGCTTAAAAAGTTAGGGTTGCCATTAAAAAAAATTAAGGATGATGTCACAGCGGAAAAACAAATGCCGATCGAGAAAAGATTTTTGCAATAAAAGGTGTCTTTTTAAAATTAAAAATTTACCTGTTTCAGAATTTTGCGAAAAAACATTAAATAAACAAATTATGAGCTTGTTGCAGGACTTTATCAGCACCGTGTAAATCTGTGCAGGCAAAGATTCTTTCTTTTAAATTTCGGAGACAATTTTAGTAAGAAAAACGTTTCCCATTTAAAATTAGGGAGCTGTACCAAATTATACTTTCCATCTCTTAAATTCTCCAAAAACTTCTGCTTTCGATTTCAAAAGAGATACATATACAGGGTGTCCACCGAGTGCCGCGGTCTTCTCTACCGTCTAAAGTATATACATAAGATAAGAAAAAAAATTCAAACGAGCTAAGATGTAACTCAGTCAACTCTACTTCATAAAATTATTTTTGGCCATACAGAGTGTTCAGTAACTGAGAGCCATTCCAAAGTTATATTTTTTTAAATGGAACACCTAGTATATTTTTACATATTTCGAAAGTACGCATAACGAATAGGTAATAACCAAAAATTTTGGAAGTTTTACTTAAGAGTTTGTAAGATATTGATGTTTAAGTGCAAAAAATTGCCATAATGTGAGTGCTTATGTCTTTATTATTTATTTACATTTCATCTTGAATTTTTGTAGGTACTCAATACAATATCTTGTCTACAGAAATTTCAAAACAGCTTCGGTCTAGCAGTTATTATGTGTACAGGGTGTTTAGTTTTGCAAAAGATAATTTTTCTCAAAATTTTCAAATGGAACACCGAGTATATCTAGACTCTCGTGAAACACTGTTTTAATAAGCTTTCATAAAACGCCAAATGTATTTGTCTAAACTGAAGAAGTCGTGAGACAAAAATTAATAATCTTTCTTTTTTCAATATTGATGTTATTTAGTCTTTCCGACCGGTTCTTCTGTTTTGATTTGCTTATAAATCAATGAATATGTTTTATTTTTTGTTCAAAGTAATTGAATATGTTCCTGTTAAACTAATTCCTATTTTTCTTTATTTTGAAAATATAAACAGTTATTTTATAAAAACAGATATTTGCTAAAAGGGTCCGGAATTGTGATTCAAGAGGATCTCACCCTGATTCGAGCGAAATTATTTACTCTAGCGAAAAATTACTTTGGCCTCAATAACGCTTGGACACATGATGGAGCGATGATCTTCGGGAAAAAAAAAATAATCAGCGTTTACTTATACGTTCAGAGGAAGACATGCACTCAACATGTAATGCAAGTTTTTTGAAAGCAGCGGCAGCAACGGCAGAAACTGTTTAATACATACTACTTGGTGTATCGAGTAAAAAATTTGATTTTTTTGATCACATAACTGTAGCACAGTATCACATTATGGGTTTATCAGAAACATGGCTATGTAATTCAATGAAATCCGATAACTTCAATATTGATGGTTATGATTTGCTTTGTAAAGATCGTCACACCAGGGGTGGCGGAGTTGCGTTCTACGTTCACAAGTCTGTTCGGTATAAGGTAATAAATACTGCTGATGATATTGAACAATTATGGTTAGAGGTATGTATTAAAAAAAAAGTATGCTTTTGGAGTTATTTATAGACCCCCTAATACTGAATATAATAATTTTTTGGAACATTTTGAATACACATGTTCGAATTTAATACCGTCTGTTGAAGATGTTTTTTGCGTTGGGGACTTCAACATTGATTTCTTAAAATTTTCGGAATCCGCTACTTTAAATTTTATCTCAGCATTAGACACTCTTGGTCTTAAGCAAAAAATTGATTCTCCCACTCGGTTAACTGATACTTCTGCTTCCCTCATTGATTTACTATTAGTATCGAATGCTGATTTAATTGCTAACACAGGGATAAAAAGTTTACATATTTCTGACCATGAACTGATTTTTTGTGATATTAATGTTAACGTTCATGTTAATGCCGCAATATTTCGCACTTACAGAAATTTTATAGGTTTTGATGAGCTTAAATTTACTTATGACCTCTCATTAGTTCCTTTTCATTACATATTTCATATAGAAAATATAGATGATAAAATATCATTTTTAAATGAACAAATTAACTTCTTGTTTGACTGTCATGCTCCATTCGTAACTAACAGAATTACCAAAGCTCCGTCACCGTGGCTGACTGATAATATAAAAATTATGATGCATTTAAGAGATGACGCGTACAAAAAATTTAAAACTAAAAAAACTAAAAGCATAGAACAGTGGAATTATTACAAGAGTTTAAGTAATTTGACAACAAATGCCGTACGTAAAGAGAAAAAGGCCTTTTATGAATATAAATTTAAAAGTAGTAACTCGAAAGAATTGTGGAAATCTTTAAAATATATTAATGTAACGCGCAGACCTGCTCCTTGCATACCAACCGACTTACAGAACCCCGATAAATTTAGTGAACACTTTATAAATTCGATTCCTGATGACCGCATTGATAATCATGATATTATACAATACTATCTTAATCATATGAAGTTTAATACAGACACTAAATTTACATTCTCTCTGGTAGATACCTATACTGTTCATAAGATAATTTCAGAAATCAAAACATTGGCTACTGGTTCTGATGGCATTAACGCAAGAATGTTAAAATTATGTTGCCCTCTGATTATTCCTTATGTTACCCATATCATCAACTCTTGTTTGCTAGAAAATTATTTTCCATGTATATGGAAACAAGCTATAGTTATACCTGTAGCCAAAATCTCACAGCCATCTAACATAAATCATTTTCGTCCCATCAGTATTTTACCTACATTGTCAAAAGTTCTAGAAAAAATAGTAGACACACAGTTACGAAAATATTGCAATGAATATAACGTCTTTCCCGTATGTCAGTCTGGATTCAGGGCCTCTCATAGCTGTTCTACAGCATTACTGGATGTAAGCGATAACATCATCTGTGCTGCTGATAAGGGTTTAGATAGTGTTTTAATTCTTTTGGATTATAGTAAAGCGTTCGACACCTTGAATCATCAAGTTTTATTGGCAATTTTACATTTCATTGGGCTCAGTGGCGAAGTGATTTCATTCTTTGAAAGCTATCTAACTGATCGGATGCAAAAACTCTTGTCAATAACAATGAATCAACTTTATTAAGAAAATCTCAAGGTGTCCCGCAAGGCTCTATTCTGGGACCCCTGCTTTATGCACTATATACATGTAATTTTGAAAAATATATTACGAACTGTATGTACCATATGTACGCGGATGATATTCAACTTCTATATTCTTTTAATCGAAATGATTGTGCATCTGCCACAAATATTATTAATGAAGATCTTAAAAATCTAATTAATGCATCTAGAAAACATAGCCTTCATATAAATGCTAACAAAACTGTTGTTATTTTATTTAGTAAGTCATTACTTCCTTTATGTATTGATGATATTCAACTAAATTTTGTTAATGAAGCTAGAAACTTAGGTTTAATAATAGACAACAAATTAAGATTTAAAAGCCATATCTCCAAATGTATTCGTAATGCTTATTACAATCTAAAATTAATATTTAGCAACAGGCATAATCTAACCCGCAAGTTAAAAACTATATTATGTGATTCCCTAGTTCTCTCTCATTTTAATCATTGTGACGTGGTTTATGGTTCATGTATAGACTCGGTTTCTCGCAAAAGGATTCAATTAGTTCAAAATTCTTGTTTACGGCTCATCCATGGAATCAGAAAACATCAGAGAATATCTTATAAACTGGTTGAAACGGGTTGGTTGGATATGCACAGCAGAAGAACTTTACACTCTGCTTGTCTGTTTCATAAGGTGATCATAAGTAAAAGTCCGATTTATTTATTTAAAAAAATTTCTTTTAGAACTGACGTGCATCATATAAACATAAGAAACAGGGGGTTGTTGACGCCACCAATTCATAAAACGAGCCTATTTGAACGGCCATTCTCATACAATATAGCAAAAACCTATAACAATAGGTTTTAAATCTATGTCAAATTCCAGCTTCAGAAAACATATGTGTTTGCGTTTGCGTAAGTAATAAGTTAAGATATTGATATATAATCCAAGATTGTATCTAAATAACTCTTATCGCTTGCCCAAACTAAATTAAAATCAGTTTTGTCTATTGTTATGGGGTTGGGTGTAAGAGCAGATTTGTGCCAACTATTGTACATATTCTGAACTCCGCCCCTAGATTTCTCTCTTGGACTCTAATATCCATCTTGTTATTATCTTGTTATATCTTGTCGTTATTTTCATTATTATTTTATTTTATTGTTATTGTATTGTATTAGATTATGTACAACATGAGGAGAACAGAGAGGAATAAAGTCATTATTATTATTATTATACATTAAAAAAATATGATACATTTAAATTTATGATTTACTGTGAAGAATACTAAAAATTATAACCTTTATCATTTAAAATGTAACTTATATCATATTTTTTTAATGTATGAATGATGAGTGCTACAAGAAAGCACAAAGTTTTCGAACGCATTGATAATCACTAAAAACCAAATAAAATAATTGAGAAATAAGAACCAATTGAATGTTTTCCTATCTATATTATTTTGGCGGAAACTTTAATCCAACCAGTATTTCCTAATGTAGTGTGTGTAAAGAGTGGTTCACAATAAATTGCGATTTTTTTATTTTTGAGATAGAAGGCTGTAATTTCATATTTAGCTATAACTTTATAACTTATTCTTATGACATTTTGCTGTATCTTGTAAAGTAAGGGTACTTTACTCTTAAGCCATCTTCATTTCTCGGCGTCCACGCTGTATACCGTTCAAGATAAATTTCATCTGACATTTTCCAATTTGACTTTAAGGGATGCAGAAGCTTTCTGCGTCAATAATTTTTTATAAAAAAATAATTAAAAAAATTCCCATTTGTAGCATACTTTTTGAAAGACACTGTATCTGCTAGCGTCGTCTAAGATACAAAGTACGTAGCGAGACTTTCCTATACTAGTAGCATCTAGTGATCCCATTAAATCGACGTGTACCAGTTCTAAAACTTCAATTTCTCGTGATGAGTGGCTTGTAAACGGTTGACGAGTAGATTTTCCTATCAAACAATTTTCACAAGGCGTCGGTTCCGTAATCTTACAATCTAAACCATTTACCGTTCCTCTTGTTACCATCTTGAATATTTCATGTTTGTTAACATGCAACATTCGCTGATGCCATAAATCCAAAGGATGTAATTTTCCTTTATCGTTTGTTGAAGAAAACGCAGTTGCACTTTTGGTTCTAGTTTCTATCTGAAATAATCGTCCATTTCTTTTAGCTTTAATAATAACATTGTTTAGTTCATCGTAAACATAACAACGATTTTTATCAAAAATAACTTTCCTATCATTTTCAATTAATTGTGTGACTGATAAAATTCCGTGTTTAAGTTCTGGCACTAAATATGTATTTTTAGCTTCAAATTCATCTAACAATCCTTTATTTTGAATGATTTCTGCATTTACTGTACCAATACCAACTGTCGGTATCTTTTAACCATTGGCCGTTGTTACTTTATCAATATGACAATTTTCATTAATACAAGAAAAATAATCTTTATTAGGTGACATGTGATGCGTTGCACCCGAATCAATTATCCAAACATTGTTATCAGTAACTGCAGAACCAGAAATTACATTTATATTCTTTGCATTTTGTTTTCTTTTGTTTGTTTGTTCTTTATCTACATACCTTGAATTGCTGAATTTGCTTCGACAATTTCTCGCAATGTGACCTTTACCATTACATTTAAAACAGAAGAAATTCGTTTCCTTATGTTGCATGTCTGGAAGATTCTTTCTATTAACTTGTTTGTTACTCTTATATGTAGCTGCAGTTGTTCTCGCCTTTGTAAGCATAGCCGTTTGTCTGTCGTCATAGTTCTCTCGTCGCCTGGCATCTTCTGCAAGAAGTTTTCTCTTTACAGTAGCACATGTGAATTCATTTTCAAGCAAATTGCACAATGCTGATACAACGTTATCCCATCCGTCTGACAGTCCACATAACATTGTCATAGCCAAATCACCATCTTCAATTTTGTCACCAATCTCTGACAATTCTGCTACAGTTTCATTTATTCGACCCAAATATGTTTCCATTGAATTATAATCATTTCATCTTAAAGAATGTAATTTTCTACGAAGTTGAACCATTCGAAATTTGCTATCTCGATGTGCATACAAACGTTCCAATTCTTGCCACACTTCCTTCGGTGTCTTCAAATGTCGTATATGCATCTGCTGTTCGTCGCAAATTGCAAGCGCGATCTTCGCAAGGGCCTTTCCCTGTCTTGTGACGTACTGTCTTTGCATTTTCATTTGAATCTTCATCTGGTTCAGCTTCACCTGGTTCTATGATTGTCCATAACTCACATTCAGTTAATTTAAGCTTCATTTGGTAATTCCATGTAGAATAGTTTGATACGTTCAGCTTTGTAATCACCGTTTTGTTTTCCGCCATGTTTTTATATCGTTCAATTTGCGTAACTTCTAATTCTAACTTTCCACTTACAGCATTATATACTTGCAGTCTGCTGGGCCCATAACCATTGTTAAGTTATTTGAAAAGTAGTAATGTTAGCGCAACTTGGATAAATCTTTTATTTGCAGAAGAAATAAGTTACAAATTATATAGTTTGACGTACACCAATTTTAGTATATGTATAGTTCTATAGTAACTACCGCAACTAATATTAATTCAAGGGTAACTAAATTAAACACTATAACACAACAGCATTTAAAACCAGAATTCAGACAGGTGTAATAATTAATAAAGTGCATGTACTACCCCGAAATTTCCTAGAGGATGCTGCTTCTCTCATTGTGAGTCGACTTCAAAATCTCTTGGTGAAAACATCTGCATTGAAAATGAATCTAGTATTTTGCGGACAGTTTATGAAACCGAACACAGATATAATAGAATTTAAATATTTCAACACCATGTCAGGTGGAATCGTTGCAACAAAACTATTGCCGTAGGAGATAAACTACGGCAACCACTTGTGCGTGGTAGCAATTGACAGACGGGAGCCAAAGAAATCGGTCGGGCTCAGCGAAATCGGTCGAACTTACCTGAGACGATCTTGAATAATGGTAACGTCTAATATCCCTGCAGCTCAGTGAAGACGGGCGTGAGTAAACTACGTTACGCACAAGTGTACGTCGCCGAAGTGGGCGGGATAACCCAGATGTTAAATAAACTCGGAGAAGGGAGCGCCACGTAGCTTGTAGCGACGTTACCGTAAGAGTATAGGTCAACGCTAGGGGTAGACCTATTAAAGTCACCCTGAATAATCCGACGCTAAATGATTTGCCGATGCACGGATAACTTAACCAGAAAATAAGAAGGCACAAAAACGCTTTAACAATAATCTTTAATATCGTGATAAATGGTAGGCGACATATCACAATTCTCCTTATAAAATGGAGAGCCATAAAAAAGGCGAACGGCCCATTTAAAATTAAAAATATGTACAACACCGAAAAATCTACCCGCTCGCGTATGGTACCAATCGCAAACTTCACACAGCAATAACAAAATTAAAACTTTCATCAAAATCAATGAAAGAGAAAACGTGGTAAAAAGAAAGAACGTTACTTTAAGAGTAAAAGTGACAACACAATCGAGATCATTCGCAGAAGGCGATCACTATTAAAAAGGTTTTCAAAGATTACACCATAATTACTAAGCAAAATGCAAGCCAGAGGGGCTGCCAAAAATAACCTTGAAAAATTGCGCCACTTCAACAAGTCTAAATTAAAATCCAATTGTAGCCAAGGGCGTGGCACTATACCGGGGAAAATTCTCGTAATAATCGTACTGTCGGACGAGATGCGAGGCAACGATAAGCAAATGGATCATACCCTTATCCTGGACATCCTACCCTGTAGTCGGTTACCACGAAGTTCTTCGGTCCTATGGCAAGACCTACGGCGACCGAGGGGTGAAGGGCGGAAGCTCAAGGGCGAATGCGGGACGATCCCAATGCGGGGGGAGACTCGGTACGAGTAGTGCGTACGCGTGGCACGTGCGATCGAATTTCCAAAGTCCGGAACCAGCTAAATTTCCAAGCCTGGTAAAAAACGGCTTTCGGGGTCCGAATCAAGCGGGTTACGAAGCCCGGTACAAGCGGCTATAGAAGAAAACGGAGAACAAAAATTAACAAAATGCCGAGGAAAACGGCGTGGACAATCACAAAAAAACTTATCTCGTAAATGAACGATTACGAGCCTGACAAACAGCAATCACCAACAGCGATCGAGGGAGGATCTCTAATATCAAATCCGAAAACGTCGGGATTAAACGAGCCCGAAAAATAATTAACGCCTGACCAGTTTTATCCTCCGAAGAGCGTCGTTCAACCACCAAAACCAGAACGCACAAATGACAAATACGACAACCGGTCAAGACGAGAGATCCACCACAAGTGAAGCAAAATGCCGGCCGCGCGTATCCGCTTGCAGCGAAAATCCCAGAATACAAACCCACTAGATGCTATACGGGCGATCATGGCTTCACCGCAGCCGACAAAATAGTCGTAAAAAAAAAGAAAATCACGCTACAAGAGAAAAATAACGTAACAACCAAAAATCGTGAGATCAACCTTGGATCGGATCTGAACGAAATATTGTGCACATTATTTAATGAAATTATGATAAAGGTAAATTTAAAAGAAAATCATGTTTTAGATACTAGTTTTCTATTTTTGTCCTTTCAAGAGAGAAACAGCGGTTGGGAGTTAATTGCAGTCGTTAATTTGGGGTAGCGTTTTGCAAATATTCACCGTTAAGGGGAGGAACAGGAGCCGATCGCAGCAGCTACATGGAATTACCTGTGAAACTACAACGCAGAACTAAAGTTCTTCGAAACATCAAGAGTCAAGATCGGCGATGTTTCGTCTATTGCATTTCGGCTCATCTCTTTCCTGCAACAGTTGGTAAAGACGAATGCGATCCTGCTTCATACCCGCAAAATATTTATGAGATTCTTAATTTCAAAGGTATCGAGTTTCCCGTAAAGTTATGTCATTTAGAGAAATTTGAAAATAACAATAAATTTATATCAGTCAATGTTTATGGTTATGAAAATGACATTATAGTAGAACCCCTTTATCATTCAAAAAATATTAAAAACTGTCACATCAGTTTGTTATATTTGAAGAAAAGTCAACGTGTTGGTCATTTTGTCTAATCAAAAATTTATCGGAATTAAGCAAAAATCAGATTTCATCGAATGAGCGAGTAAAATTTATTTGTGATAGATGTTTATATTACTTTCCGTCACTAGATAAATTAAGTACTCATGCATCAGATTGCTCCCAGCATGAGCCTATAAAAATTCTTCTTCTCTTCTTCTTTATTCGCTTAGTGGTATCCGGCAACTTAGGCCATTTAACCAGTCACAACTTTTTATTTAATTTACTTTCGACTGCCTTTTGAAATGAAATAGGAAGCTAAACTCTTCTCGAGTCGGAGCTCCAGCGACTCTCATACACAACCGAAATGGAGCCTCGGAAGAAGGGACAGTCACCAAGGACTTGATCACAATAGAATTTAAAGTTTATATTTAGCCATGCAAAGAAATTGATAAAGGATCTTATATAGTCTAAAGTCTACATTATTTAACAAGATGTTAATAGCATAAGGAGAAAAAAAATTCAGTTGAGAAAGAGACGAAAACGAAAGTGGAATATTCAAATTGCGAGCTCAATTAAAAAAGATATGATTAAGATCTTCTTCCTGACCGCATTCACATTCGGGAGCGTCTATAGCTTTTATTCTCGCAAGATGAACTTTAGTAGCGCAGTGGCCTATTCTAATCCTACATAACGTTGTAATAAAGGATCTTGAGACAAATGGTAAGTCATAGAACCAAGGCTTGGTATGTATCTTCGGATTTATACTAAAATAAAATCTGCCTTTGTTTTCACATGATTTCTCCCAAAATTCTTTCCAATACTTAAAACAGTCATCCCTTATTACCCTGTACAACTCTTTGTAATATATTTTGTTGTTGCAAGGAACTAACCCGCTCCCTCTTTTAGCTAAATAATCTGCTTTTTCGTTACCTGAAATTCCCTTATGCCCAGGAATCCAGCATAGCACTATTTTCGCACCTTGTTCGAAAGCCGCACGTAAAACCTCTTTGATTTCAATAATTAAATGGTTGACTTGCTCTCTTTTCTGACTTTTTCTCTACACACATTTTAATAGCTATGAATATAGTCCACAATTCTGTACTATATATTGAACTAAACGAATTAATACGGCTTGATATACTTATTTTCAAAGCATTGCTATAAGTACCAAAGGAAGAGGAATTCTTTTCCCTTGACACAGAACCATCTGAGAAAATTGCATTGTGACTATGCCATTTCACATTAACATCCTCCTCGAAAATTTTATTTATGACCGACATTGAAAAGGGCATCCTTTCATATTTCTTTCCAAATTTCGTGTCGATGTCTGGTATATACATCAAGGTCTTAAACTCGTGCTCGAACTCTTCGACTCTTTCCGTCATATGGATATTCTCTACGTAGTCGTCTAAATATGAGAGGGCTTGCACAATGCGTGGTAACTTTTTATTATTCCGATTACTTCTCGAGACCATAAACATCTTACTTAAATTAATTGTACTTGTGATGACATTATTGGGATTTCGACTCAAGATTTCGACTCAAGTTCCTTAAAAGAAATCTTTTAGCTAGTAACAACCACCTAATTGATAGTGGCATCAATCCTGCTTCCACTTCCAGTACATTCGTCGGAGATGACTTCATGGCTCCAATGCAAATTCTAATGGCCTGGTATTGTATCTTTTCTAACTTATGAGCAAACGACTGCGCTACCTGAGGCATCAAAAAGCATCCATAATCGATTTGTGAGCGAATGAAAGACTTGTAAAAATTGATTAAAATCTTGGGATCAGCACCCCATGAAACTCCTGCCAAACTTCTCAGGATATTGAGTCCATGACCGCATTTTTTAATCAAGCCATTAATATGAGACCTCCACGTCAAGTTATAGTCTAATTGCATCCCAAGATAGTTGACTTGGTAGCCTGTGGGTTTTTCCTTACCTTGTACAAAAATCTTGATATCATTTTTCCTTTTCCTTTTAGAAAAAGGAACCACTTTACATTTATGCGTTGATAATGTAAGCCCACTGTTATCTAACCAATCGGCTACTTCTTTTAATGCTAGTTCCACATTTCGGCAGTGTCTACCAAATTACTGGCAGTAGCAAAAATAACTATATCATCCGCAAATTGCAGAATTTTGGCAGGAGGTTGAATTTTCTTTTCTAGGTCAGCTGTATACAAATTGTATAACATAGAGCTGAGAACACTGCCCTGAGGTCATCCTTTGTATGCAATCCCATTACCGATTCCCTTCAGATCGTTTTTAAGCACCGTTATTTTCTCATTAATGAGAATGTTGATTAAATCGATAAATTTATCAGGTAATTCCAAATCCCTCAACTTGTTCTTAATACGGGAATTTGCACACTGTGGTATGCAGATTGTATATCTAAAAATGCCCCCACCAATACCTGTCCCTTTAGAAATGCTTCAGCTATTGAATTAACCAAAATTGCCAGGCAGTCCAAGGTGCTCCTACCTTTCCGGAATCCAAACTGAGATGGCGACAACAAATCATTATATTCACACCACCAATTTAATCTTGCTTTAATAAGCCGCTCAAAGGTTTTCTTCAAACAAGAGGTTAAAGATATGGGCCTAAATCCTTCCACATTGTTTAGCTCTTTTTTGGTTTAGGAATGGGACACAATAATACCACCTTCCAATCTTTAGGGACATCTACGGTCAAAAGGATCCTATTATAAAAATCCAAAAGAAAAACTTTTACCCGCTCTGGTAAATTTGCTATCATGCTGTAACTTACATTATCGCATCCTGGTGCCGCATTTTTATATTCTTTTAGGACCGCATTTAACTCGTCCATACCAAATTTAATCATTAAAAAATGCTCTTCTTCCTCTGTAGCTGCTACTGTAATTTCTTCTAAACATGAAACATAATCCGGGGTGAATTTTCTTAAAAACTCCTCTTGCCATTCAAGCCCACTTGCCTGGGCCATTCGCTCCTCCTTAAAGGCTCCCCGATATATTTTTCTCCAAATTTCTGAGATAGCTGTCTCTTTACTTATAGACTCACAAAAGGTTCTAAAGCTTTCTTTTTTCTTTGCGTTGTGTAGTTTCTTAGCTTTGGCTACGTACCTTCTGGCCACTACGAAAGCCTCCATTGTTCCGTTAGACATGTACCGTTTAATTAACTGTTTTCTAAATGCTACAATTCTACTGCACTCCTCATCCCACCAGGGACATTTTTTCCCCACTTGATGTCTCCTCACAGTTTTAGGCATAGCCTGTTCGGCCGCCTTCATGATACTGCAAACCATGTAATTATAATCTTTGACCACCTCCTCGCTCCACTGATTTTCCACCCAGTTATGAAATTTACTCCAGTCGGCTTTCTTCAGATTAAGTTTAGATTTAAATCTGGTACTAACGTCCGTTGAGTTATCAACCCTTCCAATAATCGTGACTATTGGGAAATGATCACTTCCTAAAGTATCCTTAATCGTCTCTGCTTTACAATTATTTCCGATATCATTTGAACATATTACTATATCAATTATACTGTCTCTCTCATCAGGACGCGATAAATAAGTCGGACGTCCATCATTTAAAATAACCAAATCATGATCTACAATTAACTTATACAGTGCATGCCCTTTGCGATTACATTTATAACTACCCCAAGCAAAATCATGCGCATTGAAATCTCCCAATATATCAATTATATTTAAAATAGCCTCCCAACATCGTAAAGGCATGTCCACGTCAGGAGGTATATAACCTGACACGAATGTCATTCCATTCACCCTACAACAAAGAAATTGGGCTCGATTAGGATGTTGAAATAGTGGGATGCGGCATGTATAGGAGACACCGCTTCTAAACAAAACAAACACTCCGCCTTTTCCATCTTCTCTTCTATTATGTACTGCCCAGTATCCTGGAGTAGTTACCAATTTATTTTCATTGAGCCAGGTCTCAGACAAGAAAATAACATCTGGACTATTGTCCAAATAAAATTTCATTAAATCTGCTTTATTCTTAGTAAAACTTCTTATAATTTTGCATAATTTTAAAATTACCTTTGAAATTTAACTTTGATGCGTATTTAGCCATTTAAAATAGGAATGAAATTCAAATGGGACTGCTTGTAATAAAATATGTTTAAACAGAGCTGGGTCATCTTTAAATTTTTTTTTAAACATTATTATCATGTGTTCATGATTACTATTACTTGATAATGCTTGATTGCTATAATCGGGCGAAACTAACCTGGAAATGCCTTCAATCGAAGAAATCTCCTCGATTTAAAACACAACTTCTTTTCTCCAGTTCTCTGCTGTCTACCATTGGGGAAAATCATACCTTGATCATTGTAGAAATTGTTTTTCCTTTTATTACTTCTAGGAGAGACTGTTACTGTCTTCGTAAATCTTTGGCTGCCGTGAAATTGCAAGATATCTCTGCCTCATAAAACGCCATTGGTTCTTTAATTTTTTTCTGTCTTGAAAACTCTGTACATATTCTGTCCTGTACTTTAGTGCCTACCTCTGTTGTAAGATGAGGTCCTTTGCAATGCAAACATCTAGGCTTACATTTTTCCGGACATTCCTTAAGCTCATGGTTGTTTCCACATGCAGGACATCTTATCCTGCTATTACAATTACTTTGGGTATGTCCATATTTGAAGTATTGGGTTACGGGTAAACGACATACTTCAGGTATTCGAATATTATAAAATATAGAAATATAGTCAGGCAATTTCTTACCTCTAAAAGTCACTATGATTGAGTTGGTGTCGATGTACTTGGTAATGCCGTCCTCGTTTTCCTTTCTTTTAATCCTCCTAACACTGATTGGTGCTTTATTATTTTCCGTTTTGAGGTTATTGAGAATAATACTTTCGGTTAGATCTTTGTCCACTTGTCTAATAACTCCTTTGCAGGTAACCAAATGGTTGGGAATAAACGCCTTGAGCTTGTGCAGATTAAGAAATTGATGATTTAAAATTGATTTGCTGATCTAACGTTATCAAAAAGTATTGCTACTCTATTCTTACCTCTTTTCTCAACCTTTTTAACGCCAGACACTCTGGCTTTAACTAGCCAATTTTCAAAAACCATAGGTCTCAATTGTCCTATATTTTTATCTTTTGATTCCACATACACGTAGTATGGGGGAAAATCTGTAACATCATAGGCAGTGATTAAACTATTGGCATCCTCTTTATTCTCTGTCAATTTAATTATACGATTTGTCATTGACTGTACTTTAGGTGAAATGGGAATTTTTATTTGAGGCTCACCCGGGTTTACATAAAAGACTTTATTAGACCCAGTTGTACAATTCGAGTTTAACGTCAAACCAAGCTCACAATAACATGGTTGTAATGGACGTTGCTATGGGTTTAAGCTTCGCTCAAAGTTAAACTCGAATTGTACAACTGGGCCTTAATCGCTTCGCGAAGCTCTACTAGCATTTCTGGGGTTAATGAAATTTGCGATAGAAAATCTCTATCAACCACAGAATCGATTTTCGATTCTAAACATTATTGGTATAAGCGAATTCTCGTAGTGTTCTTGCTCTGCGACACGTGTATCGTCTTCCATTTTGTCGTCCATTTCAACACGCACTCATCTTAGTTAAAAACAAGCACAAACCTTACCTTAATAATCTATCAATACGATATTTACTGATTGAATAGGATAGGGATAAATTAGTATGTTTAAAGGCAGTCGAAAAGCAACCCACAATTATTCTTACTCTTAAACAACACTCGGTCGCACAGTCAGAGCAGGAATGCTGTAAAAATTGAACTACCTAAAGACGGTGAAAATATTGTTCAGTTCACACAATTTGCAGCAACGATGAAATTGCCATTTGTTATTTACGCAAACTTTGAAGCTTTAACGAAACCTGTTGTCTCTTGTAATAATGTCAAAGAGAAAGCATTTACAAATACATATCAATATCATGAAGCCTTTAGTGTTGCATATTTAAGAGTTTCTTCTTATGACGAACATCTAAATCATTTTAAAATTTATCGTGGCGAAAATCCAGGCAAGTGGCTCGTAAATAAATGGATAGATGAAGCAAAAACTATTCAACAAATTCTAAAAAATCATTCCATTGTTCCAATGAAAAGTTTAACAGCTGAAGAATCTATTGCACATGAAAATGCTGAAAAATGTGAAATTTGTGATTGTAGTTTCACTGTAGATAATATAAAAACGCACCACCATAATCATTTCACAGGTAATTATATCTCTTGTTTATGTAACAACTGTAATTTGCAATGCCGTGTTAGAAATATTATTCCAGTAGTTTTACACAATTTATCTCATTATGATAGTCTTTTTATAATAGAAGCATTGGCCAGTGTAAATAATGAACCTGTAGAAATTATAGCAAACACTAGCGAAACTTATATATCGTTTTCGAAAAAAGTTGGCGATGTAAAATTACGTTTTTGGATTCATTTCGTTTCTTGCCGTCATCAATTGAAAAATTAGCAAAAAATCTAAAACCAAAGCAGATGAGACTCACTCAAAAAGCATTTCCTGATGAAGCTTCTTTTAAATTAGTAACCCGTAAGGGATGATTACGTCAACTCTTTTGAAAAACTAGAGGAAACAAAGCTTCTCGGAAAGTCGTTTTTCTATAGTAAATTATATAATGAAGACGTTAATGACGAGGATTACCGACATGCTCAAAACGTTTGGCAACATTTTCAATGCAAATGTCTCGGTGAATACGCTGATTTATATTTAAAAGTTGATGTATATTTATTAGCTGATATTTTTAAAAATTTTAGAAAATTAACATTAGCAACCTACGGTCTGGATGCTTGCGGATTTTATACTGCTCCCGGTTTATCAGCTTTAAAAATCACAAAAATTAAACTTCCTCTTTTACAAGATATCGATATGATTTTATTTATAGAAAAAGGTTTACGCGGTGGTATAACTCAAGTCAGTTCCCGTTATGCAAAAGCAAATTCTATACACATGGGTCCCTATTTTGATCCAAAAAAAGATATTTGTGAAATTATTTATGTAATTGTAGATGCAAAATTACCTTGTGATAATTTTAAGTGGGTGAACGAGGAAAAATTAAAACATGTTTTCGAAATGATCACTACTAATAATGATTGTTCAGCATACTATGCCCATGAAACGGGGAAGTCGTGTATCTTAGAAGTCGACTTAGAATATCCCGATTATCTACATGATTCGCATATATACACTGTGGAACGAAAGTATGGAAAACTCTAATAAATTGTTATAAGTCAGAACTTTCACACCAAGTTAAAACTGACATTTACATAATTCTTAGCAAACCCCAACTTTGCTTTAAAAAAAAAAGTGCGCATTTTAATGTTACGAACTTACAAATGTTGAAATATTTCTAAAACAGTGAACATTAGGTATAGGACATGTTCATGTTATTATGTTAATAATGATTTAAGCAACTTAAACAAATAAAAAAATACTAGGTGTCTCATTTAAAA
Organism: Dorcus hopei; assembly: GCA_033060865.1. NCBI lineage: Eukaryota > Metazoa > Arthropoda > Insecta > Coleoptera > Lucanidae > Dorcus > Dorcus hopei. The sequence goes on along the minus strand of CM065426.1, from coordinate 60,903,313 downwards.
TTACAAAGTTGGCAGCACTAGCGATAAATCTGAAATATTGACAACACCGCCGACACCATCTTGATATAGGCGCTATCATCTAAATTAGCTGTTCCAAATTTCGTTTCGATAGTCATAACCGTTGTTAAAATATTTATAGGTTTCCATACTTTCGTTCCACAGGTAAAACGAAGACAAAAAATTGATGTTGACATTATATAACAAGGAGAAATATGTTCTTTATTTACGTGTTCTACAACAACGTTTGAAACATGGCCTAAAATTAAAAGCAATTCGTCGCGCAATAGAATTCGATGAGAGCAATTTGTTATAAAAATATATTCATTTAAATAGTAACTTGAGAGCATTGTCTGTAAACGCTTTCGATAAAGATTTTTACAAGAGCACGTCGAATATGGTTTTCGGTAAACTGATGGAGTCCGTGCGTAAATATCGGAATATTGTTTTAGCAAATAATTGGAAAACAGCAGAAAAATATATAAGCAAACCAAATTTTAAAGGTGTAACGATTTTTAATAAAAGTTTAATTGCCATTGAGTTAAGTAAGTTAACTGTGAAGCTTAATAAACCAATTTATATTGGTATGGCAGTTCTTAATATTTCTAAAACAGTCATGTATAGCTTTCTTTACGAATATATTCGAGAAAATGTCGAACCATTATTTAACGTCACTGTCTGGACACTGACAGTTTTATTTTAAAATTTACACCGAAATACCCACAAAGTACACCCAGCATTTACGAAATAATAAAACGGGACGCTAATGAAATTTTCGACACGTCCGATTATCCTATAGATAATTTTTTTGGCATACCACGTGTAAATAAGAAAATTATTGGAAAATTTAAAGATGAACTTTGTGGATAAATTATTACGGAATTTATTTCTATTAGGGCAAACATTTATGCAATTAGGTTAAAAAGAATTGAAAAATTCAAAAAATTAAAGGGAGTGGGTCGCTCGGGCATAAAAAAAATACTTTCGAAAACTATCATGATTGTTTATTTCATAATAAAACGTTAATGTCATCATTTAATAGTATTAGATCTATAAATCATCAATTATTATCTGTTAATGTAAACAAAATTGCATTAGACGCACGAGATGATAAAAAGGTTCTATGCTTCTGTAAATGACATAGACTCGTTACCTTGGGGTCATTATAAATTAAAATAATTTCTCAATATTTTCTTCTTAATATGAAAACTGTAACTAAAACCTTATTGCATGAAAATAAAAAAAAAAATGTGCCAATTATAAAACTATTTTAATGAAAATAAAACGCTTTAATCTGTAACGTACATGTTTCATTTCTCATTATCTCCCCTCACCCTTGAGGCTACAAGATAGCCGCCTCAGCCTTGATGCAGTAACCTACCACAAGCATTCTGAGTGAACGATAGTTGAGTTCTCTTTTTTTTATTCCGCTTGTTATACGACCTCTTCTAATTTGCCCGATGGCCGAGGGCGTTAGGTGGACGGCTTTGCAAACAGACAGCACCGGGTTCGAATCTTCCTTTCCTCCGCGAAACGGCGAAAAATTTTCATTAAGCACGATTAACCAACCACGTCACGCAACCGACCTCTAACGGACGATTTCAGAACTTCTACATTCGCGTCTCTCCGATTAACAGACCACGTCACGCAACCGACCTCTAGCGGACGATTTCAGAACTTCTATAGTCGCGTCTCTCCTTGTCTCTTCTGTCTCTCTCTCCTATACACGCTCAGGTATATGACTAAAAAACTCAGACGGAAGTCCGTAAGAATAACATGGGAAAAAAAGGGGCGTGGCTGTTTTTCTTACCTACTTAAGTAGATTTAAATTTATTTTTAAATATATATTTAACTCTTCGTACACTTATTTAAGAGATGTCCTAGCCCTCGGATTTAGTACTGTGTAGGAACAAAGCTAATATTACAAGCACGTTTTTGATCGATAAGAGTTAAACATACATACACTTAACCTAACTGTTTGGAATAAATTATATAAATTGTTATATTATATTATATATTACACATGCTATAACAGTTATAACATAACTATGCTATAACAGTTATAATATAATGCAAAAATTATGAAATAATATTAAATATGTATGAAGAAAAAGGCACATCCTAATTTCTTAAACTAAAATAATATAAAACGTATACAGGCTATTTCAGTGAAGATGCACCAAACTCGGTATGTTGGTAGATATCGTGAAAAGAAATAAAAGTTTCCTATAATATTTTTTTTTTAAATGAATAAGTTTTGAGATAATCGAAGGGAAAGGAGAATCGTATATTTTTAAAACGTACAATAGATGAGAGCGGCCCGAATTCTTAACCTGCCTTAACGTTCGGTTTTTTACTTTATTACCCCATAAACTGTCGCGCCTCAGATGATATGATGAAACCCATTTAGTTCGTTCACTCCGTTCTGGTAAACATTGACGAGTAATTAGTTGGTGTAGTTTATACTTTTCATTTTTAAGTTTATTATGTAAGTGTGTGTGTGGGTGTGTTGGTGGTGCGATGGGCGATTACACATTTCGAGAATACGCAGATTATTGGAACACATGTTGTAAGGTAATTGCCGTTTTCGAAATTCGCCCGCTTCCGAATTTGTTTCTTTCTCATGTGATCAAGTTCAGTCTGATAGGCAAATAATTTAGCAGACCGGCGCGGCGGAAGCAACAATTCTAATTACTAATTTTCCCAATTTATTAATTGTACATAATTGTAGTAATTGTTGGATACAGGTACAAATAAAAACGTTACAAGCGTTAATTATCGTACATTATTAAGACTCGGCAAATTTGATGTAATTACGGTTTGCATAAATGGATAAATGTTAGTGCGACGAAAGTGTTCGCCTTTAACACGTCTTGCGGTCAAGGCCAAACTTAAAAGCCTCTCATAAATTTTTTCGTTTACGATAGATATTTATTGTCTTCTTGCAACCGCGTGCCATTCATAAAACAATTTAAATCGCTCGTCTTGTTTCACGGCAGCAGAAATTTAAATCGCTACGGTATTTATAAAAACATCGGCTCCAAATTATGCAAATTTCAAGTTGCACCGATTAAAAAATTTTATTAAGATATTTTGTTTGAAATAATGTCAGAAACGTGTCCCTCAAGTTTGGTGCATCTTCAATGAAACACCCTGTATATCAAGCCAGTGGTTGGGAGAAACTCTTTTTCTCCCAACCACTGGCTTGATATATACGTTTTATTTTCTTCTCCAATATTTGTAATCTCTATGTTAATTAATTTATTTCGACGTTAGCAGCCTGATGATGGTGTTTTTCACCGAAACCGGTTGGGAGAAAAAGAGTTTCTCCCAACCACTGGCTTGATATATACGTTTTATTTTCTTCTCCAATATTTGTAATCTCTATGTTAATTAATTTATTTCGACGTTAGCAGCCTGATGATGGTGTTTTTCACCGAAACCGGTTGCTAGAATAAATAAGTTTAAGAAATTAGGATGTGTCTTTTTCTTCATACATCGAATTCACCTAATTATGGACTTTATTCAACAATATTAAATATCTCCTCAACCGTCAGTAATTGGTATAGGGAAGTGTATGGCTAATTGAAAGAGAATTTTATGAAGTATCTAACGCCGATATAAAAATAACACCGTTCCATTTAAAAAACAAAAGTTATTGCCCTTCAATTGTTGTCGAAATGGAAATAGTTTTACTGAATCCCTGTTTAAAGAAAAATAAACTTTGTTACTGCGGTAGATACCTTCCACTTAGCTTGTAACAGTACCAACATTATTGGCATTCTAACTTTCTTCGTTAATGAGATATTAATTATAAAAATTACATCTATATTTTCCGAAAACCGTAAACAAAGCCTAATATCTTAAAAACCATAGGACAGATATAAGGAACTCTTATCAAAATTACCCTAAAATAACCTGACAAGCCCAAATTCGTTATGAAACATAGGGTATTCCATTTAAAATAACGAAGTTATACATCGTACAGCCAAATTGGGACAGCCTGTATATTTGAAAATAATTTTAAATTATGCGGAACATGAAATTTGGCAACTTTGCCTCCATTTAACCGTTTCTCTATCTCTCATAATAAGCGAGATCCCTATGCTGGCCCTCGAATTTCAATCACCCCGTATAAGATAGGAAAAAAATTCAAACGAGCTAAGATATAACTCAGTCAGATATTTTGCTTTGCTTTGATTACAAGTCTTGATGCAAAATATTTTCATTCGTATAAACATGTACCTCTACATATAATCACCATCATGTCTAAAGCATTTATTTTTTCTTAATTGCTTTTATTTAGGTTTATAATGTCGTTTACCCAAATTAAAATGTTCACATTGCCAAGATAGTTTACTAATTTCAAATTTTAGTTTAAACTGTTAATTATTTAAGTCCAACACAAAAGGAATTCCAAGTAAACTCTTCTGAGGAACTCCTATCTCGATTACTTTATATTACCAGTAGAGTATCTTATTATTTACATATAAACGAGCCCTTTGACCTCGGTTGGAAAAACATTACTCGAGTGTTTTTATAAAATCATCCTCCTAATTTAACACCGACTTAACACAACAAAAATTGGGTGTACGCGATTTTCTTGCAAGCCATCGTACATACCACACCTACACAAAATTAAATATTTACGGTTGGTTCTTGTCCGATGAAATTTGTATCACAAAATCTTTTAAGCGGACACTAAATCGCGCACTATACACTTTACGTTTCACCGTCGTTCGACAGCTTCGTCAGAAGTGAAAATTATGTTGTCAAAATAAACAAGGTTGTCAACGGAAACTGAAAAAGTAACTTGATCTTTTTTTTTTTTTAAATTTTTTTTTTTAATCTAAAAATAATTTGAACATTATAAATGTTTAAAAAATTGACAGATCTATATTCTATTTAAGGAATCGAGAAAACTACAAAATGTATCGTTTAAATTTGCAAAATCAGTACGTTTATTAATAGAATTCGACGACATTTTTATTTTACACATTTCTATAAAACGTCTTTTGAAAATATTAGACTCGTAATATAAAATATTAGTATTTTCAAAATCAAAATTATGGTCATTTTCTAATGAATGTTCTACAAGCATTGAATGATTTTGATTATTTTTTTGGATATGATATTTATGTTGGTCTAGACGTTTTTTTAAATTTTGGCTTGTTTCCCCAATATAACATGAATTACAATTTAAACATTTAATTTCATAAACTACGTTAGGTTGTTTTAGTTTTGTTTGTTTAATGAGCAAAAACCTATACAGTGTAATGGATGTAAATTATATTGCCATAGTCGATGCGGAGGAATAAATGATAGAAGAGGAATTCATATGAAACAGTTGAATTGGAAATGTGTAAGATGTGAGTCAAACGGGAAGTACAGTGCTTCTGAAGATGTAGGTGAAGAAGAACTAGGAGCAAATGTTCTACAGTGTGAGGTAGATGATAACATAGAAAGCATAACTGAATCAATAAAAAATGTAGGAATAGATAATATAACAAAAATGTTTCAAATGATAAATGATCAATACAGAGCAATACTCAATATAACTGAACAACTGAGCAGAGAGAATCAAGAATTAAAATTAGAAATCAAATTAATAAAACATTCTTTAAGTATAGTTACAGTACCTATACCTGACGAACGATCGTACGCCAGTGTAATTAAAAATAGTAATAAGGAAGTAATTATGGTTAAGCCGGTTGATGTTGATCAAAAAAGTAGTCAAACTGTAAAAGAAGTTAAAGAAAAAATTGATCCCAGTAAATTGATAGTTGGAGTAAAAAATATAAAAAACATTAAGAAAGGTGGTATAATCATTAATTGTGCAGATGTGGAATCTAGTGTTAAAATACAAAGAAAAGTAGAGGAGGAGTTAGGAGATAAATACATAGTAGAGAAAACAAAAATGAAAAATCCTAATATTATCATCTTTGGAGCAGAAAAAGATTTCTTCAATAAAGATGATCGCAGTATAATTGAAACAATTGTTGAACAAAATGGTTTAGAACAAAACACAAAAGAAAAATTAAAAGTCATTAGGAAATACCAAAACAAAAAAAAAGGAAATGCGTGCAACATAATAATGGAAATTAATAGTGAAATATACGAAAAAAATTTTAGTTTGGGCAAATTAAACTTGGGATGGAGAGAATGTGGATTCCAGGTATATTATAATGTTATAAGATGTTTTAAATGTGCTGGATATAATCATTTTAGTAACGAATGTAAAAACAATACTGTATGTTTTAAATGTGCTGGAAATCATAGAACTGATGAATGTGAGAGTGAAACAGAAAAATGCAATAATTGTATGAAAGCTGTACAAAAATTAAAAATTAAGTTAGATGTTAATCATGCTGCAAATGACAAAAAATGTCCGTGCTATTTAAGAATTGTCGATAGTATACTTACTAAAACTAAATTTGGTGCATAGCAATTAATAAATCAAAACATAAGAGATAAGGAAACAAAAAAATTCACTATAGTATATTTCAATTGTCAAGGATACTTAAATAACAAAGATAAAATTCATTATTTAGTTGGTGAATGGAAACCTACCATTTTGTGCTTAAGTGAGACACATGTAGATGATAATATTACAAACAGTGAACTAGAAATTAAGGGATATAATGTAGAAAAATGTCTAACTACTAATAGAAGAACGGGTGGTGTATTGGTGTTCATAAAAGAAGAACTGCAATATAAAATTAACAAAATTGAAAATCTCGGAATGTTTCTTTATAACAATAACATTTCAAATAGAAAATGATAAGTACTTGGTGTCAACAATATATCATCCACCACAAATTAATGATGCGGCCTTTATGGGAACTTCCTAGAAAATTGCACTGAATTTGATGGAGACGTAGTTATAATCAGAGACTTTAATTTTGACTTAAACAATGATACCTATTATAGTAATAAATGCAAGGATTTAATTTACAAAAATGGATTTAAGCAAATGGTTAAGGAACCAACAAGAATTAATATAAATAGTGCAACATTAATTGACTTTGTTATTACTAATAATAAATACATTGACTGTAAAGTTTGCCATACACCAAGAATCAGTGACCACTCTATTATTACGTTAAATATTGACATTTTAAGACCTAATAATAAAAAAGTTAAATGTAGAAAGCGTACTTATAAAAATTATAATGTGGCTAAATTTCAGGAAAACTTAAGAAATCTGAAATGGAATAATAATATAACAAATGTTGAAGTATTAACAAATAACCTTATAAATGACATATCTAATGTATTTACTTCAATGTGTCCAGTAATAAACAGTGAGATGCCTAAAAGATTTCAGGAAAATAAATGGATCAGTTATGAAATTATTTCAGCAATGAGAGAACGAGACTACAAATACCAAGAGGCAATGATAACAAAAGCAGCTGGAGTATGGGAAGAATTTAAACTACAAAGAAATAAAGTTAATGCAATGATAAGGCGGGCAAAAGAACAATATCTACATAGCGTAATTGATGCTAACAAAAATAATAGTAAAGAAATGTGGACAAATATAAAAAATGTGTTGGGAACTAAAAAAATATCTGTAAATAATAGTGTAATATTTGATGATTCTGAAATAAATACATCTGAAATAATTGCAAATAAGTTTAATGCATATTTCTTGGAAAGTATAAATGATTTAATCAATACGATCCCTAAATTCAATATAACAATTGAAATTAATGAATGTATTTAAGAAAATGGAGATGAGGGATTTCAGATCAATTGTGGCGGTTCTAAAAAATACTAATGGGCATAAAGATGGAATTTCTACAGTGGTTTTAAAAGATGCATGTGAGGTTGTGGGCGATCGTATTTTGGACGTGATAAATACATCATTGGAGTATGGTGTGTTTCCCAGCAAATGGAAAATAACATATGTTACTCCAGTTCCAAAAGTGGTGAATTCCAATCATTGTGAAAACTTTAGACCCATAAATACAGTACCTCCTTATGAAAAAATAATTGAAATGTTTGTGAAAGAACAATTAATAAACTATTGTGATGAAAATAATATCATAACGGAAAAACAATCGGAATTTCGTAAGCAACATTCATGTGAATCAGTAATTATAAGTGTATGTGATAAATGGCTGAAAGAAATTGATGATGGTAGTATTGTTTTAGCTGTGTTCTTAGATTTTAAAAGGGCATTTGAAACAGTAAATAGAACTTTGTTGTTGGAGAAACTGAGACATTACGGAGTATGTGATACAGTGTGGGAATGGTTTCGATCATACTTAAGTGACAGGAAGCAAAAAGTTAAATTCAATGATTATATTTCCAGTGATCTTGAAATTAAGCATGGTGTTCCGCAAGGAACAATTTTGGGGCCACTTCTTTTCATATTGTATATTAATGATATTGTAAAAATTGTAAAAGATTGTGAAATTTGCTTGTTTGCCGATGATACAATGCTATATATAAGAGGTGATAACATAGATAATATGATCGATATTATGAATGTAGAATTGGATAACGTTTATAGATGGTTATGTAATAATGATTTGTGTGCAAATATGAGTAAAACAAAGTTTATGATTATCGGAAATAATTATAAATTAAATAACATAAAAACAAACAAAGCTGTACTAATAAATAATATATGTGTTGAAAGAGTTAAGGAAATCAAATATTTAGGTGTAATAATTGATCATAATTTAAATTTTAAAAGTCATGCAAATTATGTAATGCGGAAAATGTCAAAAAAAATAAATTTCTTGTATAAAGTAGGAAAATCATTAAGCATGTCTACAAAAAGTTTGTTATATAAAGCTTTTATTGCTCCTCATTTAGAATTTTGTTCCACCGTGCTTTTCCACTTAAATAAAAATGAAATACAGCAGTTACAAAAAATACAAAATAGAGCGATGAGACAAATTTTAAAGTGTAGTATATACACTCCTATTGATAACATGTTAATGATTTTAAATTTAATGAGTGTTGAGCAGAGAATTATTTATAAAACAATGATTTTTATTTACAAAATGAAGCACAAAAAATTACCGTTCTACATATGCGAACGACTTATACCGTCTGTCTTATGAAAAACGCACGACACAATAACTCCGTTATTAATGATCCGATTTCAATAATTCAAAAAGCACATAAGACTAGTTTAAAAATACTACAAAAGGATAGCATTTTAAATTTTTTTAAATATGACATTTTTGTCAGGCGATAGTCAACTTTTTTTATTCAAATGGCGGCAGATATATTTTTTTACTCAGTTTGATAGAGATTTATTTTCTGAATTCAATTATTTAAAAATACAAATATAAGTAGAAATACAAAATTGGGGGGGGGATAATCGAAAAACTTTCGGAAAAGTAAAACTCACCGTGCGGGTACTCAAATTAAAGGTCTCAAAGAAGAAAATCAGATAATCGAAAATGTGCAATTTCCCGAGTGGAAGTTCTTGAATTTTCTTGAACACTAAGAAAGACATCTAACTCTACATTTTCACGAAATTGACGTTGCTGTTTCTTGGGTTTCTTAAAAGCTTCGTGATTTCTTAAATTTTTGTCAAGTCTTCTAAATTTCTGACTGTTAGGGACTTCTCTATTAGGAGAGCGAGCTGCGTAAAGGCGCTCAGCTTGACCAGAATTTTTGTGGCACTCGAAAAACACTTGCACCATATCAGTTAATTGATTGTTATCCATAATGAAATAATAATGGTATAATAAAATAATAAGAAGACGGTAACAAATAATACAAACAAGAATAAATGAAAACAAGTTGATAGATAAATACTTAAATCGTAAAAGATAGTTACTGTTTTGTGCAATTTGGTAGGAATCCAAAGCATACTTGAAAATTTTATTAAAAAAACAATTTCCATTTCTCAAAAACATTCTACAAAAAATATCAAGTTGAAATAAATCGTTGAATTCTGAAAATAAATCTCTATCAAACTGAGTAAAAAAAATATCTGCCGCCATTTGAAAAAAAAAAGTTGACTATCGCCTGACAAAAATGTCATATTTAAAAAAATTTAAAATGCTATCCTTTTGTAGTATTTTTAAACTAGTCTTATGTGCTTTTTGAATTATTGAAATCGGATCATTAATTACAGAGTCATAATGTCGTGCGTTTTTCATAAGACAGACGGTATATGCCAGTGATATACATAGTTACCCGACAAGAAGTGCAAATAATTTCTTTGTTGATAAATGTACTAAAAGTAAAACAAATAAATCATTGTTTTATAAAGGGTTGCGAATATTTAATGATTTACCAAATGAAATCAAAAATTATAATTTAAATAATTTCAAAAATGCGTTAATTAATTTTGTTAAAACTAATTTTAAAATATAAAATGTGTATTCTATAAATATATATAAACTGTAATTTACTCATTTAGTATAACTTAGAATATAAAAATATATGTATAATTGTAAATGAATAGCTTGAGCTAATAAAGAAGTATTATTATTATTATTATTATTTTGGTGTTTTGGTTTTTAAATTTGAGAAAATACTATTTAAATTATTTACAGATTTGCTAGCTAAAAGTAAATTGTGTTTTTTGAATATGTGTTTAAATGTGTCATATAGTGGTTCAATGTAAGGTAATGATATGTATTTTTTGTTTGAAGTTTGTTTATTGTTATTGTGGATTTTTGAATTTTGTAAATATTTAATACGATTTTTTATTACTGATTCTATAAGATTTATTGGATAAGAATTTTGAACAAGAGTCTTTTTTATTAAATTTAAATTATCATAAATGAAAAGTTTATCAGAAAGTAAAACAGCTCGATCTGTTAAAGAAATAATTGTTGCAATTTTATAGTTTTTAGAAGTATACGAATGAAAATTAATATATCTACCTGATCACGTAGGTTTATGAAACCAATTTGTTATTAATTTGTTATTACGTCTGATGATATTTACATCCAGAAAACTTAGTGAATTGTTAATTTCTTTTTCTACTGTAAATTGTAATCTATTATGAAAAGAGTTAAATCTACTTAAAACAAAGTCTACTTTATCTGAAGGCAAAATCAATAAAATATCATCGACGTAACGAAAATATAAAGTTAAATTGAAAGGTAATGAGTTAATGACACTTTTTTCTAGTTCCTGCATGACAATTTCAGCTAAAGCAGGCGATAAAGGATAACCCATTGCTGTACCGAAAATCTGTTTATAAAATTTATCATTGAAAGCGAAATAAGATGTTTCAAAACATAAAGTAACAATTTCTAAAAAATTTTCTTTGGAAATGTCTGTAAAATCTTTAATTTCTATCCACCTATCATTAATGCTTTTTAAAGCTAACTCTTTTGAAATGTTAGTAAACAAAGAAACAAAAACAAAAAGTGTCATTAACTCATTACCTTTCAATTTAACTTTATATTTTCGTTACGTCGATGATATTTTATTGATTTTGCCTTCAGATAAAGTAGACTTTGTTTTAAGTAGATTTAACTCTTTTCATAATAGATTACAATTTACAGTAGAAAAAGAAATTAACAATTCACTAAGTTTTCTAGATGTAAATATCATCAGACGTAATAACAAATTAATAACAAATTGGTTTCATAAACCTACTTGGTCAGGTAGATATATTAATTTTCATTCGTATACTTCTAAAAACTATAAAATTGCTACTTTATGTTTTGAAACATCTTATTTCGCTTTCAATGATAAATTTTATAAACAGATTTTCGGTACAGCAATGGGTTATCCTTTATCGCCTGCTTTAGCTGAAATTGTCATGCAGGAACTAGAAAAAAGTGTCATTAACTCATTACCTTTCAATTTAACTTTATATTTTCGTTACGTCGATGATATTTTATTGATTTTGCCTTCAGATAAAGTAGACTTTGTTTTAAGTAGATTTAACTCTTTTCATAATAGATTACAATTTACAGTAGAAAAAGAAATTAACAATTCACTAAGTTTTCTAGATGTAAATATCATCTGACGTAATAACAAATTAATAACAAATTGGTTTCATAAACCTACGTGATCAGGTAGATATATTAATTTTCATTCGTATACTTCTAAAAACTATAAAATTGCAACAATTATTTCTTTAACAGATCGAGCTGTTTTACTTTCTGATAAACTTTTCATTTATGATAATTTAAATTTAATAAAAAAGACTCTTGTTCAAAATTCTTATCCCATAAATCTTATAGAATCAGTAATAAAAAATCGTATTAAATATTTACAAAATTCAAAAATCCACAATAACAATAAACAAACTTCAAACAAAAAATACATATCATTACCTTACATTGAACCACTATATGACACATTTAAACACATATTCAAAAAACACAATTTACTTTTAGCTAGCAAATCTGTAAATAATTTAAATAGTATTTTCTCAAATTTAAAAACCAAAACACCAAAACTAAAACAACCTAACGTAGTTTATGAAATTAAATGTTTAAATTGTAATTCACGTTATATTGGAGAAACAAGCCAAAATTTAAAAAAACGTCTAGACCAACATAAATATCATATCCAAAAAAATAATCAAAATCATTCAATGCTTGTAGAACATTCATTAGAAAATGACCATAATTTTGATTTTGAAAATACTAATATTTTATATTACGAGTCCAATATTTTCAAAAGACGTTTTATAGAAATGTGTAAAATAAAAATGTCGTCGAATTCTATTAATAAACGTACTGATTTTGCAAATTTAAACGATACATTTTGTATCACAAAATCTTTTAAGCGGACACTAAATCGCGCACTATAACACTTTACGTTTCACCGTCGTTCGACAGCTTCACGACGGTGAAACGTAAAGTGTTATAGTGCGCGATTTAGTGTCCGCTTAAAAGATTTTGTGATACAAATTTCATCGGACAAGAACCAACTGTAGATACATTTTGTAGTTTTCTCGATTCCTTAAATAGAATATAGATCTGTCAATTTTTTAAACATTTACAATGTTCAAATTATTTTTAGATTAAAAAAAAAAAAAAAGATCAAGTTACTTTTGCAGTTTCCGTTGACAACCTTGTTTATTTTGACAACATAATTTTCACTTCTGACGAAGCTTTCGAACGACGGTGAAACGTAAAGTGTATAGTGCGCGATTTAGTGTCCGCTTAAAAGATTTTGTGATACAAAATTAAATATTTTTCAATTGCATAGTGTTATTAAATTTTAGTCATCTATTAATATTATTGGGTTTCCCCCCATTATACTAATTTAATTTTAATTTTTGTTTGTTAATTTCAAAATGTGTTTCTACTACGAAAATTAATTTGTTGTGAAAAACATTTATTACATTTACAAAAAAGTTATTACACGATGAATTTTTTAATCTGAAATAAATGCAGTTTTTTAAACTGCAGACTGCTGTCTCCTCCTCCTCCCCCTCCTTCGGCCATAGCAGTTAACTCTAAATTTTGATTTATCTAAATATTCCGGGGACCAAAATTTTATACAACTTTCATCGGTATTTACTGGATATTTACTGGATACAAACAAATTTTGTTTCATTTCACTTGCTTCCTTAGATGAAAGAATAAACACCCTCTAATCTAGGCTTGCTTCATATTGATTACACAATTAATATCATAGCAGATACGAAACTGTTTGTCGGCACCTTTGATGTTATGAGTCTGAATTTTTTTACCTTCAGTCGTTTTGAAAAGGGTGTCCTACCTTTTCGTTGAAAATATTTTGCATAAGCTCATATGGTAAAGTTTGCTGATGACCTATTTTCAATAAATTTGTTTTGGGAATGCGTATTAGCCACTTCCCCTTTGTCCACTTTGCGCACGCAAATGAGCACAAAAGTGCAAAAATCGCCGTAATAGGACTATTACCTTTCGAAAAACTAACTAATGAAGTGGTTTCTCCATTTCAGTTTGTCCCATCGTTTATTACTGCATAGCATTGTGGCGACTATGACTTTATTATATATTATAAAGAGTCCAGTAGGTGGAGAAAACAAGTTTAGTTTTGGTTGACACTTTAAAATAAAAATGTAGTTTAATGTTTAATAAAAGTTCATATACAAATATAACTACAAATGGTGACCCCTGGTGAACGCGCACAGCAAGAAACAGAACAAGCGCTTCTTATTCAGCACCTACAGCAACAGTTAGCCGAAATGCAAGGACCATCTCAAGCCGCTATGCAACAGAACCATGAGTCCAGCAGCAGCGCAGAGGTAGATGAGGTGAAACACATTAAGCTTCCACCATTTTGGCAGCAAGATCCGAAACTCTGGTTCGCACAAGTAGATGCCCAATTTCATGCGTACAAGGTACGGTCGGATATCACCAAATATTACACCGTAGTGGCAGCGTTAGACTGCAGCGTACTGCAGCAGGTGTCTGATGTTGTATCTAGCCCCCCGTCCACAGAAAAATATGAAGTAATTAAGACGAAGCTGATAGCTGCATATTCCGATTCCCAAGAACGACAAATAAAAAAGCTGTTGACAGAATTGGAGTTGGGAGATCAGAAACCATCTCAGTTGTTGCGGGAGATGAAGACACTGGCAGGGAACCGTATTAGTAGTGAGGTGCTTAAAACATTGTGGTTGCAACGGCTACCACCTCATGTGCAATTAGTCTTATCTGCTAGCGAAGGTGTCACTCTAGAAAAAATGGCAGATATAGCAGATAAGCTGGTTGAAATACGCACCTTTGGTTCGACGTCTATTGCAGCAGTTAGCCAGACTGCACCACCAGCAAATGACACAGCAGCAACTTTAGCTGCTCTGCAACAACAAGTAGCCGCTCTAACTGCAATGGTAGAGAAACTGGCGAATAACCGAGGACGTAATTGGCAGCGTTCACGCTCGAGAAGCAAGAGTCAAGCACGCGAGAGAAGCAACCTTTGTTTCTATCATCAAAGATACAAAGAAAAAGCAAAGAAGTGCTTGTCACCATGCACTTTCTCCAGCAAATCGGAAAACTGAGAGCACCGCCGGCGCAGGAGGCAGCGTGCGACGGTCCATTTACTGCTCAACATCGCCTCTTTATCACAGACCCACGATCTGGTATTCGGTATCTCATTGATACAGGAGCTGAGATATCAGTTCTGCCCAAAAGTTACGTACACAACTCCTCCATTCACCCAGGGAAAACAACATTATTCGCAGCTAATGGTACTGCCATACAAACTTATGGCGAAAAACTTCTTTGTCTTGATCTCAGATTGAGAAAACAATTCAAGTGGTTCTTCTTAGTAGCCGATGTTTCTCGACCAATCATAGGAGCCGATTTCATTAGCAGGTATCATTTATTAGTCGACCTTGCTAATAGAAAGCTTATCGACAGGCAGACCAACCTTACCACAAAAGCATCAATGGAAGCATGCGACACGTTAGGTATCACCACCATTCTTCGGACGACAAGATACCATGACCTTCTGGCCAAGTACGCTGACATAACACGTCCAGCACTTCTAGCCAAATCATCTGGGACCACTGTACACTACATACAGACAACAGGACCTCCAGTATCGCAGAATTGTCGACGACTCCCTCCTGAGAAATTAAAAATCGCCAAGGCTGAATTCCAGTATATGCTAGAACAGGGAATTTGCAGACCGTCGAAGAGTCCATGGGCAAGTCCTTTGCATCTCGTACCCAAAAAGACTCCTGGTGAGTGGCGTCCGTGCGGCGATTATCGTAAGCTAAACAGTGTAACAATACCCGATCGATACCCAATTCCGCACATCCAAGACTTTTCATTAAGGTTGCAGGGGAAAAGTGTATTCGGGACAATAGACCTTGTGCGTGTATACCATCAAATCCCCATAGCCGAGGAAGACATTCCCAAGACCGCGATCATTACTCCTTTCGGACTTTTTGAGTTTAATGTGATGACGTTCGGCCTTCGAAATGCCGCCCAAACTTTTCAAAGACACTTGAATTCCGTGCTTTCAGGTCTGGACTTTTGTTTTTGTTATATAGACGATATTCTTATCGCATCTACTTTCCCAGAGGAACATTTAGAACACCTTGAACTGGTTTTCGAACGGTTGCGCGAGTTTGGAATCGTTGTGAATCCGGCAAAGTGTGTTTTCGGCGCCCCTCAAGTAGACTATCTTGGACACCAAATTTCAGCAGAAGGTATAAAGCCGTTACCCAACAAAGTAGCTGTAATCACTGATTTTCCTAAGCCTACGACAATAAAACAGTTGCGACGTTTTCTCGGAATGTTAAATTTTTATCGTAGGTTTGTTAAAAACTCAGCTGAGTTCCAAACACCGTTGAATGATTTTTTAAAAAATAGCAAAAAGAATGACAAAATAGTTTGGACTCCTGAGACAGACGCAGCATTTGCCCGGTGTAAAGAAAAATTAGCTAACTCAACCCTTTTGGCCCATCCCTATGACAGCGCGCCACTACTTCTGACGACTGATGCTTCAGAGGTAGCCGTAGGTGCAGTGTTAGAACAAAAAGTTGACGGAATTTGGGAACCGTTAGCATTTTTCTCCAAGAAGTTGAACACCGCTCAAGCTAAATACAGCACGTATGACCGAGAGCTGCTAGCTATTTACGAGGCTATCAAGTACTTCCGCTACATGGTTGAGGGCAGGAATTTCAGCGTACGAACGGATCACAAGCCACTGACATACGCTTTCCTGCAGAAGACGGATAAAGCGTCACCTCGACAACTGCGTTACTTAGACTTCATAGGACAATTCACTGCGACCGTCGTATTTGTACCCGGCGAAAGCAACGTTGTCGCCGACGCTTTGTCACGAATTGAAGAGATTTCGAATCCCACAGCGATTGAACCGGAGGAACTAGCAAAGGAACAGAAGAACGATCCCGAACTGAAGGAACTTCTGCAATCCATAAATACTTCTTTAATCCTCAGAAAGTTCACTCCAAACAATTCTGCAGTCACTATTGTGTGTGAAACCTCAACTGACACCATCCGTCCTTACGTCCCGAAAAGTCTGCGCCGAAGAATTTTCCTACTGTTCCATCAGTTATCACATCCTAGTGGTCGAGCAACCAGCCGAGCTATCAAACAAAAATTTGTTTGGCCATGCATGAGCAGGGACATCATTGAATGGTGTCGCAAGTGTATACCCTGCCAGAGATCAAAAATTTCTCGTCATACTCACAGTCCTCTAAAGAATTTTAACATGACTGATTGCAGGTTTGAACATGTGCACATAGATATTATTGGCCCATTACCGCCCTCCCAGGGTAATCGGTATTGTTTGACGATGATAGACCGTTTCACTAGGTGGCCAGAGGTAACGCCGATGGTGGACATGACGGCTGACACCGTAGCTAGAGCTTTTACGCTACTTGGGTTTCTCGTTTTGGTTGCCCACATCGCCTCACCACCGACCAAGGAAGACAATTTGAAGCCTCTCTTACAACTGCCCTAACGAACCTCTTAGGGATCAAGCGATGTCGCACCACAGCATACAGACCGCAAGCGAATGGCCTCATCGAACGTTGTCATCGGACCATTAAGGCAGCTATTATGTGCCACGAAGACAAAGAATGGACAAATCTTTTGCCCACAGTTCTTTTAGGGCTGCGCACCAGCTACAAGGAGGATCTCCAATGTTCAGCAGCAGAGCTCACGTATGGTACGCAACTGCGTATCCCTGGAGAATTTTTCTTCAATGGCGCGGTTCCCCCAGATGCTGCAACATTCGCAAGAGAACTGTGTCAACAGATGCGTGAGATTCGAGCAACACCTGCAGCTCGTCATGGTAATAAGCCTGTTTTCGTTCATCCTGCCTTGGAAACATGCACACATGTTTTCTTACGAGACGATGCAGTCCGACGACCATTACAACAACCTTATACTGGACCACATAAAGTTACTAAACGGGACGCCAAGACAATCACCATTTTCTTCAATGGAAGACAGTTAACCGTTTCCATCGATAGGGTCAAACCTGCATTTTTGGTTAAGGAACTGAACACATTTCCATCCTCAACACCTGTACAGCCGCCAGCACTCAGTAGCAACGAAAACTCTACTCAAATCAAGGAATCAGTGACACGTGTAAGGCGCAAGGTGAAACCACCAGTTCGTTTCCGTGACTACGAATCGTAGACACTAGAGGGGGAGTAACTGTGGCGACTATGACTTTATTATATATTATAAAGAGTCCAGTAGGTGGAGAAAACAAGTTTAGTTTTGGTTGACACTTTAAAATAAAAATGTA
This sequence comes from Dorcus hopei, assembly GCA_033060865.1. NCBI lineage: Eukaryota > Metazoa > Arthropoda > Insecta > Coleoptera > Lucanidae > Dorcus > Dorcus hopei. Next base: position 60,885,145 of record CM065426.1, on the reverse strand, counting down.
GTTTAATGTTTAATAAAAGTTCATATACAAATATAACTACAGCATGTAAAAAATATGACATTAAAACATTAACGTCAAACTGACACACCTTTCTACAAAGGTGACTTGTTAAAAATAACCAAATCGGCAAGTTTCGTATCTGCCACGATACATATAAACCGGTATGTCACGTAAGGCTTGTTCGGGTTCCCCATGAGGAGAGGTTAAGAACTGTTAATTATTTAAATCCAACACAAAAAGAATCGGCCCAAGTAAACTCTCCTGAGGAACTCCTATCTCGATTACTTTATATTACCAGTAGTATATCTTATTATAAACGAGCCCTTTAACCTCGGTTGGAAAAGCATTACTCAAGTGTTTTTATGAAATCATCCCCCTAATATCATAAAACTTTAATTTATTGTTAATTAAAGCAGGTTATTGAACCACAATACCTAAATAACTTTCGATATCATTGTTCTTTCTACATTAAAAAGCTAATTCATTGCAGGAAATATATTTGTACTTTTTTAAATTTGTTTTCCTCGGTTGTGCAAATTAAGTACCTAACGTTTAAATATGACAAGGGCAATTCTCATAATATTTTTATTTTTGATCTACGTTATAAGATAAAAGTAGACTTCTGTCGACTGAGGCAAAAAGCAATGTAACATCAGCTTGCTGATGATTTCATCCGGTTCTTACTGCTGCAAATTCGCAGTTATTTTCGTGCTCTTATAAGTGTGAACTGAACGTTTATTTCGCGAAAGTAGAGGTAGAGTAAATTCAGTTTGGGATACAGGTGTTTCATCAGAACCAAACTCCTGAAATTCATACAATCGATCACAAATTTTCAACTAAAAGTATGTAAATCCAAATTGCCAATTGTCTTCTCCTAAAGGGGAAAAGATCTTGCATTGAGGAGGCACTTACTAAGCATTTGCCGCTGATGCAGTATGACTTTTTGTTTGGTGTCCCCCCAGAACAATCCGTGCCAAAGGTAAACCACCCGTCTTCACCGTTAACTAAATAAAAGCGATGATATATTTTCATCCTGGCAGGCAATTCTGCATGGTCGGTCTGGATCCTCTAAAATTCGCCATTTTTTTGGCTTAGACCATCATCCAATCACAAAAAAATCGATTGCTTACCAACTGCTGGCGAAATCTGCATGCCAAGACCTGACAAACGACGCACTCTTTCTCTGTATTTAGTACAGACAGTGGTGGCGTGTTGAAAAGGTAATTTTATACGTCCACGGCCCTAAAAATGTATAAATTTTAAATCGTTTTCATTTAGTCAATTGTTTACATAAACTTACGAATTGATCTGGTTGGCAAAGTTGGATGCTCGAACGACTTTCTTTGCTTTTGCTTACCACCAATGTTATTCCAGAACCAGGGGAAATGCAGTTGAAGTGGCATCCACTTGCGCTGACCCAGTGCACGCTGGTCTCCCCACGTCTTAAGCTCGTCCTCCAGACGATTTCATTGTCCTCTCTATCTATTTGGCATATATCTGGTTGTTGGGCAAACTGTTCTTCGTCGTAAGGATCACACACGAAATCCTAGACGAAGTTAATACATTATCAAGCGCTTAATGTTAAATGATTAATAAAAAAAACGTACTTCACATCTCCCATTAAAGCAATAACTGAGTTTTCCATATCGGTTGCTGCGCGTTTGACAAACGGTTCCATCTGGGAAAGTCCATCCCCTGCTTTTCGTTCCGCTGTTTCTTTTATGGCACCAAACCATGCACGACTTATGTTTTTGGAAAATTCAAAAGAATTTTTAAAAACAATTTTAATGAGAAATTACAAAATAAACCGACAGCGATTTTAGCTACACGGAATTACTGTAATAACTGAAATGTTTACATGAGCAATTAATTTTATATACGCAAAAATGCTGATGCGCGTCCTGCTGGCTGGGCCGATGACCAGGTATAATGACCGTACGTAACTCCTCCACCCTTAAGACGTGAAGCTGAGGGCTGTCCGAGGCGTTGGCTTCACTCCAATTTCTTCCAGGGGGATACTTGATGCAGCTGGATTGGGCGCCTTACTTGGATGAAGACATTTCCACCTTATATAGATGATGTAACAAATAAATATTATTATTAGAAAACAATACAGTAAAATTGTCCAAACACTTGCGGAAAAATGTACAGATTTTGGGCCGATGTCGATTCGATGCCTTAGGTTCTTAAGTTGACTTAGCAGTGGATGAACATCGTCGAGATCTACGTGCTCCAATCGCAGTGGGCTGAATTCTTCTTTATCTCTTGATTGGCTTCGATTAACTTCTATCTTCGGCAGCTTGACGATATTGATTTCCTGGGATGTTGTTTGATGCGATTGCAGTACCAAATTTTCTATCTTGATTTTACACTTTTCTTGTAGTTTAACGACGTAACTTCCATGAAGGGTTTCACGGCTTTCTTGATCTTCGCACTGTTTAATTACGACAGTTTCGTATGGAAATATCGACAACCATTCATCGCTGCGGATTTTCTGAATTTTGTTATCTTTTAATTTAATTGTCTCGGGAGAGCAATGACTGTAATTTTGTGTATGTTGAATTAACTGAACTACGCATGGTGCAGATTGCGTAATTCTATTCACATTTAACGAGTGACATAGGTATTGATTATTTGTTATTTCTTGACATTTCTCGTTTTCTACTGCATAATTTGACTCATGTATAATTAGGTATTTATATTGAGGAATTATGATTTGGAAAATGTTTTCATGCATATTTACAGGAAAGGAATATAAATGATAATATTCATAGGGTTGTTTTTCTACGAGGGGTACCAATAAAACAAATACAATCAAGTTACCTTTCGTGTAGCTTTTCACTTCTATACTGTCTTCGAGAAATTTAATATTATTTTCATTTATGTCGCATGGAAATTTTGTTGTCTCTGTTAACCATTGTTGAACAGATTTTAGCTCTTGTATTAAATTATCGGGTTCCACGATAGATGTGTGCATAGTATTGAGTTTTGCGAATGTAATGGCCTCTTCTAATGTATCTTCTAATGTATCTTCTTGTATCACACTCGCGGACATAAATAATTGATCATAAACAGTATTAAAAGTGAGTAGGGTCATGATTTTAGCGTCTTCTAATTTTGTATTGTTCACTGTGTATTCCAATTGCATTATCCGTGATTGAATAACTAATTGATTACTGATCAACCCTTTAATTGTTTTATTAAAGCGTTCGATGGCTGTGGTTGTTAACGAGATTTGTTCCTTCATTAACGTTTTCATGTTATCTTGAGAGTTTGATAAAGATTCTACAGCATGATCATAACGCTACGCATCTGCTTGGTCTAAATTTCCCGTAATACATTTAATTATTCCACCTAATCCATTAATGAGTCCTCTTTTGCTCCTCTTCGGTTGCTGCGGTATTATTCTATTTAAAGTTTTCTCTATGTTCCTAATCTTATTATTTATAATATAACGATAATTATACATTTCTCTTTGATAGTTTTTCCCATTTTCACTAGATAATCCCATTTCTAAATTATTAATATTATTTCTCAATGCTTCTATTTCTACTTCTATTTTTCCCAAATCTATCGTCCTAATAAGCTTCCAATAATCTATTACATTTTGCGCTAATCCTAAACGCACTGGATACATCCCTGGATTATTTTTTATTTCCTTGATGATGTCGGCTTCGGTGTCCCAAGGACAGAATCTGCAACAACAGGATGTCTTAAGTTGCGTAGTGCCACTCTTCTTATTCTATTGCCATCCTTTATTTCGGCAGTGTAATCGTTGTTCACTTTCATTAACTTAAATGGTCCTTTATATTTTGGCGTTAACTTATTTCGGTTATTGCTTAATATTTTTTCATAAACGTTTTGACCTATGCGAAATACCTCGTGACCTTTCCTGTTTTCGTTCCTTTTCTCTATTATTTTTGTTTTATTAGTAATCATTTCTTCATGAATTTTCTCGTAAATTTTCTGCATCTTCTCCTTATGAATGTGTCCAAATACTAATTCATTTGGTGTTTTATTCGTTACCGAATGAATCGTATTATTGTAAGCAATGATCGCATACTTCATTAATTGATCGATGGGTTCTTTGTATTGTTCCTTCAGCATCCGTAAATGTTCCATGATCGTCGAGTGAAGCCGTTCTATGATTCCATTCGATTCTGGATTATGCGGAGTAATAAAGTGAATTTCAATTTTGTGCAATTTTAATAGTTGTTTTACAGTCTCGTTATTAAACTCGGTTCCGTTATCTAAAGTTATGTTTTCTGGGGTGCCGTACATTCTAAAATATTCCGTGAAGGCATTCGTCACATCAATTGCGTTTTTGCTGCTAATTTCCATGGCTTGGCCTAATTTTGAAAAAGCATCTACAATGGTTAGAAAATTTCTAGCTCCTACAGAAAGTGTGTCCGCGTGTAGACATTGAAACGGTCGCATGTACGTATCGGTTAACATTAACGGTAATTTCGGAGGATTTCTTTCATATTTGTTAACTTTGCAAATACCGCATTGATTGATGTAATTAGTAACACTCTCTTTTAAGTTGGTCCAATAATATTTTCGCTGCAGCTGTTTTAAAGTTTCAATAATTCCTCTGTGATTTGTCTTACCCTCATGATAGTTACGAATGAGGTTTTCCTGTTCGTCTTGATCATTAACTACAATTAATTTTTCTGTACATCTTATTATTTTGGGTCCATTATTTGACAAATGTTTCGTGTAAACCGTGCAGAGAGATTTATATATTTCATCGTTGCAATATACATAATATGTTTTAGTTTTTGTCATAAATTCCTTGATGAATTTTAAAATTTGTTTTTCCTGTCGATTTTTAGGTATTTTGACGTTATAAATTGTTTGACTTTTATTCTTATTGATTTCGCATATCAATTTATTTGTAAGAGTTTCCTGAATGTGTACTTGTGTTGGTTTCGAATCAATGGCTTCGTTTAAAATTTCGATACTTTGTGTTGGCTCTGTAGTGTCCGTAGAATCTATTGTTAATAAATTTTCTTCGTCACTAATCCTTGACTGTTCAATTGATGGTGCTGATAAATTTTGAATTACTTCTTCCAGATCTGGCGTATTAACTTCTCTTGATGTGGACGGTTGTTCCAGTTCTTGTAGTAATTTATCTAATTCTTCATCGGGGTTGACTATTACTGAATCCGTTTCTAACGCGTTTATTTGTATACGCGATAATGCATCGGCGTTGGCATTTTGCTTACCGGGCTTGTGAATGATTTCATAGTCAAATTCCTGCAAACGCAATCTCCATCTTGTTAATTTTGAGTTAGGCTCTTTTAAATTAAATAGCCATGCTAAAGGTCTATGATCTGTATAAATTTTGAATTTTTGTCCGTACAAATATGGCCTAAAATATTTGGTTGCCCACACAATCGCTAGGAGTTCCTTTTCAATCGTGCTATATTTGGATTCTGTGTCCGATAGCGTACGAGATGCATAAGCAATGGGTTTGTCCTTTCCAATTTCTCCTTGTGATAATACTGCACCTAATGCTACATTCGATGCATCAGTCGTAAGGATAAATGGCTGACTGAAATCCGGGTATTTTAAAATCGGATCGTTTGTTAATATTTTCTTACATTGATTGAAACATTTTACGTATTCAGGCGTTAATTCGATTTTTGCTCCCCTTTTCAAGTATCTAGTCATAGGCTTAGTTAATTTCGCGAAGTTTTGAATGAATCTTCTATAATGTCCCAAAAGTCCTAAAAATGCCTTAATTTCCGTTGAAGTTTTTGGAATGGGGTAGTTTACGATCGCTCGAATTTTATCTGGGTTGGGTTTAACTGCTTTCGGTGTAATAACGTGTCCTAAGTATGCTACTTCCTTTCTTATGAATTCCGATTTATCTAATTGCACTTTCAGATTAGCCTTTCGTAATCTCTCAAAAACTGCTCGCAATCTCTCGATATGTTCTTGTAACGAAGTTGAATAAATAATAACGTCGTCCAGATACACTAAACAATATTCATTTTGTATGCCCCTCAGAATGTTGTCCATAACTCGCTGGAACGTCGCTGGTGCGTTTTTCAAACCGAACGGCATTCTTCTAAATTCATAGTGTCCTTGCTCGGTCGAAAATGCTGTCTTTGAGATGTCTTCCGGTTCCATTTCAATCTGGTGGTATCCTGAGGCTAAATCCAACGTAGTAAATATCTGGCTCCTTCCTAATTTGTCCAATATGTCTGTGATGTTAGGCAATGGGTATTTGTCGTCAACCGTCTTCTCGTTCAGCTTCCGATAATCAATCACCATGCGCCACTTCCTTTTTCCCGATGCGTCCATTTTCTTCGGAACAATGTGAACCGGGCACGACCATGGCGAAACACTTGGCTGAATTATTCCTTGTTGTAGAAGTGATTGAACTTGGCTTGCTATTTCCTGTTTCTGAATTGGAGCTTGTCGATATGCCCTAGTATAAATCGGTTTTTCGTCCTTTAAATTCAGGTGATGTTTAATCTCGTTCGTGAAAGTTAAGGGAATGCTGTCATTGTGAAATATGTCCTTAAATTCTAGGCAAAGTTTCTTTATTGCGCTGCTTTCTTCGTCGTTCATATGGTCCAGACGTAATTTTGATAAATTTTCTCGCTGTGCTTGATCTAATGCTCGTTCCTCTAAAGCGTCAGTTTCCATTAATTCGTAATTATTCAATTCATTTGTGTCAAAGGGTTCAACTTTAATCGGTTTCGGAATTTTAATTGTGACGGTATTTTCTTTGGGATTAATTGCAGTTGTAATTGCATAATTATTTTTTATATGAATAAGCGCTTCCTGAATTTCAACACCGGACGGGAACTTAATATGGTTCATCAAACCTACACCATTACCTAGGTCAACTGGGAGTTTTATTACGGTGTTCGACCTTGGTTGCAGTGTCAACTGATAACAAGTCGCGGTTTCGTATGGCTTCCGGTGCTTCCTAGTTCATCGTTCGGGTCGTCGTAATAAATTGGAATAGTTGCATTTTTAGTTTGCAAGTTTCTATTTTTAAAATCTATTTTGGCTTCTAATATTTTTAGTAAATCGGTACCAATCAAACCTCCATATTTATCGTTGAAATTAAAAATATAAAATTTATGCTCTTCTGGTGTTTTAAATAATTTCGGCAAGGGAATCTTGGCTACGTAATTATGTTGAGAAACACAATGCGCTGATTGAATCAAAAAGGGTTCTTCGTACACGAATTTTGAATAATTTTGTTCTACTAATTCTTGCGAAATAAGTGTCTTGCTCGATCCGGTATCTATCATAAATTTAGCGTTAAGTTCCGGTATTATTATGTAAGGTAATTTACTAATTGTCGTGTTATGTAGTTGAATTATCTCGGGGTGTCTGTACTCAAAACCTCGGGAAAATCCTGATTTTCCTGCGTTTCATACTCTGGATGTTCGGCATAAAATTCGTTTGCGTATTCATTCATTCCATCTATTGTTTCCTGTGCGGTACCATAATCATTATAGTTATTGGTTTCTTCCTGTTCCGGATCTTCTTGATAAAATAATTCCTCGGCTATCCAATGCTTATTTTGCTGAGGTGATGCGTTAATCCTCGGCAGGTTTCTTGTTATTCTTGTATTTCCGGAGCTGGTGTCCATAGGTTCCGGTAAATTGCGTCTATTCTGATTCGGCTGATGGGCCTGATTCGTTTGAGTTCTAAATCGCATGGGAGAGGTTACGGGTTGTCTGAATGGACTATTTTGGACAGGATTAAATCTTGTTGCATTTGAGGAGAAAGTATTATTTACGGATCTAGGAAAGATGTTATTTACAGGCCTAGGAAAGAAATTATTTACTGGTTTAGGAAATTGTGATGGTTTAGGTGACCGGAATTGAAATTGATTTGGCGAATTAGAAAAATTAAATTGAGGTGTGGGTGATGCTGGAGTGAATTTTGGAACTGGATTATAATTGCGCTGTTCGTTGAGTGTTGTGCTGCGATTTAGTGTGTAATTAAAATTTTCTTCTTCAATAACAAGGCTCATCGCTTTCTCTAAACTATTTGGCTTCTGATGTCTCACAAGGTTTCGTAAATTTTCGGGTAATCCTCGTAGATAAGTCTGCAAGGCAACGTCGTCGTAGATTCGTGATTTAATTATTCTTATTTCGACGCTGGGTTCGAAAATTCTTCATTTGGCAAGGAGTAAGCTGCGGACGTCCTGGCATCTCATTCCGAAATTAAACGGAGATTCACCCTTCATAGGTCTCAAATCTTGCAAATCTCTGGCTAGACATCTTTCGTCCCTTCGATCTCCAAAATATTGTTGCAGAAAATCTTTTAATTCTCCCCAAGTACTTGTTTGTTCTCTACTACCTATTAGTAGAAGAGCCCTACCTTCTAATTTGGCGATAATTATGCGAAGTAAATATTCGTTAATTGGATCATCTGGGTTTTCGCGATTACAAAATGTACTTAACAAATATTCGCAAGCGGAAATAAAAATAGGTAACGTCGTCGCGTCTCCGCTATATTTTGGTATTACATCTAAATGATTTCTCGTGATATCAGCTACACTAGGCATTTTGATTTGTTTTGTTTAAAATATAAGGTTTCGTAAAAATGTTTGTTTGAATAATAGTAACGTGGGAATAATTGCGGAAATAAAGGAATGAGTCACTTACAACAGAAGCAGTATGCAAAATTTCATGCTTTTCCTTCTGGTCGGTCCGTAGCAGAATTCGATGCTCGGCAACTCGGTCCTTTCTTGGAGTTTTCCTTTTCCTTTTTCTTTTCTTGCTCTCACTGTTACTTTACACGAGCGGAGTATCGATTTTAGATATCACTTCCTCGCACTAACCCGAGAGCGGACAAAGTTCGATAGTTAACAAATTGTTAAAACAAAAGTCTCGAAAGATTTTGATTTCGAAGGACTTTAACTATCCTACTGACTGCGCCACTTATGTTTTTGGAAAATTCAAAAGAATTTTTAAAAACAATTTTAATGAGAAATTACAAAATAAACCGACAGCGATTTTAGCTACACGGAATTACTGTAATAACTGAAATGTTTACATGAGCAATTAATTTTATATACGCAAAAATGCTGATGCGCGTCCTGCTGGCTGGGCCGATGACCAGGTATAATGACCGTACATAACTCACGCCTCTCCCACTTTTTAAATTTTGATTTAAAATTGTTATGTCTTTTATTTAGGTTACAACTTACGGTCATTACTAATCCGTTGAGATCGAGCTCCAGTTAAATCCTTGTCTACCTCTCTTGCTCTGCTACAAATTTGTTCAGCAAATTCCCTCACGGTAAGTCGCGGTACGTTGAGGCACTGTTGCACGTTGCAAGCCTGATATTTTTTATCGTGGCCATCGCATATTTTATAAAATTATTTTTGAGTATACAGAGTGTTTAGTAATTGAGAGCTATACCAAAGTTATATGTTTTAAATGGAATACCCAGTATATTTTTACATATTTCGAAAGTACGCATAATAGGTAATAACCAAAAATTTAGGAAGTTTTACTTAAAAGTTTGTAAGGTAGCTTTGAAAAAATAAATGGCACGATTCGTTCTCAAAAATCAAGTTACGTTGTTTTAGGGCGCAAAAGGCGCTATTTACGCCCGCAAATTATTGTATCATTTTGATACGATTTTACAAAAAAAAATTCAAAATAATTCAATTACTTTAGAGTAATCCATTTATTTCAGACTAATTCAATTACTTTAGAGTATTTCAATTACTTTGACTGCTTGAATTATTATTTGAATTACTTTAGAGTAATTAAATTACTCTAAAGCAATTGAATTAGTCTAAGTAATTGAAATACTCTAAAGTAATTCAAATAATAATTCAAACAATCAAAGTAATTGAAATACTCTAAAGTAATTGAATTAGTCTAAATTGGTAATTGCCAATACTTTGTATATGAACAGAAAAAAATAATTGATAATTGCCAATACTTTTCAAAGTAATTGAAGCTTGTTATTTGAATTACTTTTTTAAAGTAATTTGCCCAACTCTGGACATAGGTAAGTAAAAGGAATATTCTAATGTATGTGCTTTAAAGAAATTAACAACCCAGATGTGTAATAAATTTTAAGCGGATTACTGGGGTCCAAACAGGCGCAAAGGCGAATTTTACCTGAATTTACACAAGTTTAGATGTTGAATTTGAAACGCGAAATAGTTACGATATAAATTGCTTCAGTATTCAAGATATTATTTTTTTAATAAAAAAATTACAAAAAGTTACGGGCAAGTCAGTTAATACACTTATTTTCTTTCCCAAAATTAACCTTTTAACTAAATTTTTACAAAGCAGTTAAAGATTTGATGTTAACGTAAAAATTGAATATCTAGTTACTGAGATTTTCGGCTATTAAAAAAATTTAAAGTGACACTGCTTTTTACAATGGCATCACGTTCACTAACCTATTACATATTTTAAATAAAAATATGTATATAACTGAAGATTTTCAGTTCATCAATTTTCAATTTTTTGTAATGGTGATTTATAATTTCTATTAATATGCATTTAAAAAGGTTGTCACATCATTCTTTATCAGTGCCCATATAATTGACTTCGTTTTCCGTATAGTTTTTCTTTACCTCCTTATTCTTAATCTTTGATAATTTTCATTTTCACATATTAAGAAGAAAATGAAAGAAACAAAATGATAAATTTATTAAAACTGGGAATTGACTGTTTTTCAAACGCGTGGATCTTTTTTAATGTCTTTGCTGCGGGCCCCTGTAATGTAAATTTGTCAGTTTTATACATATTTTCTCCACTGGAAAACCTAAACATATAAATAGGGGTCCAACACTGTACTTTATTATATGTTTTGTCATGTTATAAATTTTGACAGCAGGGAGAACAATCAATATCAATAACAAAATAACAAGAACGTTTTTCAAATGAATTTTCTGAAAGTATTTTTTATTAATAATATTTAAGAGTACTAATATTTGAAGGGACTAATTTTAACATTTTTAATTTTTTTTGCACATGCAATGATTACTATAAATTTTTGTAAAATATTTTAGTTATCATTGACTGTTTAATTGCATTCGTTATATTAGTAGTTATAGAAACAATGATTATTTTTTTGTAGGTAGTTATAATTTCATTGGCTTTTCATTTCAGTTTTTATTAGTGTGTATATAACTTATTGTCGTATCAATAAATACATATCCACAATCCTTACCTTTCGTTTTTAGCTTACAAACATCAATGACAGTTTACTCATTTATAATAGTTATTTACGATAAAGTGAGCATATTGCGAAACGAGCGGTCTACTTGTAATTATAACTACATATTTTTCATAATAATAGTTAAAAAAGAGATTCATATATTTTTTTATTAATCATTAAATTATTATTTTTTCAGTATTACTCTTAACTTGAAAAAACTTAATTCTTAAAATTTTTAATTTTAAAATCAAAACAGCTAAGTTAAAAATATGTAATCCATGTTTTACGAATAAATTACAAAAAAGTAATTCGATTTGTGCCGTCATAAAAAGTAAAGAAACAAAAAAAATAAATAACTACAAAAGTTTTTAAATAAGGGTAAGAATTTTTTCGAATGTGTATGGAAGATTTCCTTATTTCTTAGACTTTTTTAAATATAGGCTGATATATTTTATACATCCATATCAAGAAATTCTTAAAGACTAAACCTTAAAAGATTTTTTTTGGATTGGAACTAACAGCTTCAAAAAATTATTTCTTCAAATAATCATAACAATAACACACCGTAGTATTAAATGTTTACCGTAATAGTAAGGATTTTATAATTGCATTGAACATTTTTCTTATAGTTTTTAAATAAATCTGCTGCTGCAATGTGCCCGATCATTGATCCTTATGAAAATGTTAAAATTGTTTGGACCCTAAAAAAAAATTATATACAGCTTTATATACAGATTTAGGGAATGTATGCACTTTTAAAAGACGTACCTGGTATAGATAGTACTTATCATATACGCCTCCACGCTTCAACTGATTAAATTGCTTTTATTTACATCAACATAATAGTCTGTATAGACCCCTACGTAAAATTAAATAGGAACTTATATCAGTAGATGTAGTATTGACGTTCGATGCCACTTCTATATGGAAATTTTACATGGATGTATCAAACTCCGCATGTATGCTTGCCTATTGTCACTTTTGCTATTATACTGTTATCTGTCATATCTATAAACTGCTACCTGTTTTACCTGTTATTTTATAAACTGCTACCTGTTTTACCTGTTATTTTATAAACTGCACCTGTTTTTACCAGTACACCGAAGAATCGCTCGAAGTCCCTAAAGTCTAAGCTTCACCGAGACGGATATTCATTCAAACAATTTTTGATAAAAGAGTCTTAAGCTTTTGGTTACTGTTGACACAATTCTTCAGAATAGAATGGTAAGATCACAGTCTACATACAGTCTTGTCACTGGCGCTAGTTTCGCGTACAAAATTCTTGGAAACTCGGGGAAGAATGCGCAGTAGTCTCACTGCTTCTATTCGTAGTTTGGTTTACCGGCTTGGTTCGGGCACGTTCGGGCAACTGCAAACACTGCAAGATTTTAAATTTAAATTGTTTGCGCCACGTAAGAATCAGCGCACGGAAGAATGCGCAGTGGTTACATTGAAGACACAAAGATCAAAAGAACCGACGCCAAGTGAACAGACTGTGTGTAGACTGTGGTAAGATGTAGATGGTATGTATCATCGAACTTACCTTAATAATTGTTGAAAAGATGCATGCATACACAAGAGATGTAGACAGAATGACAGATGATTACCAAATTTATGATTTTAATGAAAATTAAGCATCCAATTAAATTCAAGCTTACTAAATTCAAATTAAAATTTTGCATAAGAAACCATGACCTTGATATCAATTCCCATAAGGTTTAGCATAGGGGTCTAAAATCTCGAAGTGGTTCTGATCTGTGGTAAACCTTGCATGTCGCGTCATCGGTGCTCGGTTGTTGTCTCGGGTAATATATACTGCTACCTGTCATAACTATAAACTGATTTTAACTGCTCAGAAACTGCTACTTGTTTTTACCAGTTTCCGAAAACAGCTCGCAAACAGTCTCCGAGCAGTTAAGTTCAGTTTATAGTTATGACAGGTAACAGTATACAGGCTGTTTGTACTTATACGACGGTCATGAAACAACAAAAAACTTACGGAACCTGCTTCGCTGATCGTAGGCAATAAACATCGCAGGCGTGACTAATATGCAAAGGCGCACTCACTCACCGAATAATATCTGTGTGGAAGAACACATTCAAATGTTCACTACAGTAATCTAGGAATGTTTATAACAACTGTTCAAAGTGGCATCCATCATTAGTGACACACACGAAACGTTCGAAACGTTCCATAATCTCGTAAATGCTGAGATATTAGCTGTAAATGTTTTCGCATTGATTTGGATATGTGTTTCCATAAATCCGCCGTGTTTCTTCAGTTTCTTGAGCTTCGCCGTAGATGAGAAGCATCTGTTCTCTCGCCGTTCGTGAATTGCGGCATTTTAATAAGTAATATTAAGCACAAAAAATAGTAATCGTATTTAGCTTTAACTCGTTCAACCACTTTTCACAAACTAAACTGTTGATCTAAAGGATACGGAGCAATAAATTGTGTATCATGATAATAAAAAATCAAGCAAATTCCTTGGCTACGATGCGACTTAAGCCAGCTTCCCACGGTGCGTGTTTTCGCAGACGAGTCCGCACAGTCGCACCGTGGGAAGGTTGTCGTCTGTAATCGTGCGGGGCTATGCGTGGCGGCGCGTTCGATCCGCCGAGAGTCGGTAACTTCAAAGGTGTGGAACTTCTCCACAGCGGAACATAACAATAAAAATGACACATACGATGCATAGAACAGAATTAAAACTCAATTAAGAGGCGATAATATATCTGTAAAATAATTGAAAAGAAAGGGAGAGAATTTAATGTCTACCTACAGGAGATAATCAGCAGCAGCAGTGATGCGGCTTCTATCGTTAGGCATTTTGGAATGCACTAGCACGGACCTGTACGCACCATGGGAAGAACCCAGGATGCGGTCCGAAGAGGTGTGCGATTGTGCGCCATCCGTAGTACTATCCGCGAAAACACGCACCATGGGAAGCCGGCTTTACTGCGACGTGAAAAAAATGCTTTTATTGGCCGCCCGACTTCGGCAAAGGTCACTGGGTCACTGCTAGATTGCAGTTCTGTTTTTTGTTCCAACAGATGTTTTCTGTGGTCGCAATAAAATTTCCTTTTCTTGACCTACCCTAAAGACATAGACGTGCGATTAATTCCTGCCCGATTTTCGACTGCGATTTTCTCAAAATGTGTAAAACTTTTGTTAAGAACATACGAGTTCAATCTTTGCCACTTATGGTGATGTATTACAGGTTTAAATATTTGCACATAGTAAAAGAACACCCTGTATAATACCCGAGACAACAACCGAGCACCGATGACGCGACATGCAAGGTTTACCACAGATCAGAACCACTTCGAGATTTTAGACCCCTATGCTAAACCTTATGGGAATTATTCCCCGACAACGCTTAACGCTGCAAGATAGCTGCCCCAACTATCCCCGCTGCATCCTTGCTCAAACACTCAGAGTAAAAGCCCACGCGCGCCCTCGGCGACTTTCTTACGTAGATCACGAAATAAAACTGCCTCCTATATAAGAAAATTGGTAACTGACAACTGATCTGTTTCACAGGTACTGTTGTCTGTTTTCTAAAAACAGCTACCTGTTTTCCCGGATACTGCTACCTGTTTTCCAAAAACAGTTACCTGTTTTCCAGAAACTGGTTTCTGTTTCCATATACTGTTCACTGTATAATGAAACCAGTACAATAAAACTGCTCCCTGTATAATAAAATTGCCTCCTATATAATAAACCAATATAATAAACTGTCTCAGTATAATAAAACATCTTACATTATAACAGTTCCTGTATAATAAATTATTTTTCATAATCCTTATCGTTGCAGCAACCTAATCTAAACCTATTTTCTGCACATTATCAATTAATTAGCGTTTAAGAAGTGTATCCAGATCATGCGGTTATTTTGTCCTATTAAAATTTCCATTTCTATAAATCTATTTCTTCAGTTTTAAGATGATAATGACGAGGAATGTTGAAATAAAAACAGATGATGTTTTAATAACATTTTATATTTATAATAAGAATTATCAATTAAACGGAAATAATAATAGAGAGAAATTTTCCACGCAGCGTAACATCATTTCTCCTATTACTGTACAAATAATTATCACTTTAATCCTTTTAGAAGTAATGTGAAATATACAGTGCTCTCCAAAAAGTCAGCATCAAATGGGAAACAATTTTATTTCTGATTTCTCGAAAAAACTTTTTACGGCAATAATTTGTGCTTGTCTGAAAACCTGTTTAGCCCCTATTAGATATACTGAGTGATTTTCACTTGATTAGCGTTTTTCGAAATTGCCAAAATCCTAAAATTGTTATTTCTTGGAAATTAATCGAGATTTCAACGAGACTTTTTTACTGTGTGTTAGTTTTAGCTTACTGAACAATCTCTAGGTCAAAAAATAACGTTTTTTTCTTTAACTTCGGCAAAAATTGAATTTTTCAATTTTTGAAGTTTTCACAAAATTTCTCATATCAGAACTTAATTTTAAATTTTAAATAATTTTAGATGAAAACTTCACAGATTTGTAATTGGAAAGACAAATAGAGAAAGCTATTTATTACTTTAGATATTTTATTATTTACCGAAAAGTAATATTTGTACATAATCGCAAGGTTTTTGATGCAATATGCTTTTGAGGAGAAATATTTTTTAATGATAATTAACAGGTGAAAAATGTTTACTTTCACGCGCTAAGCGTGCGTAACTCTTGTTGGTCGTGGGGGTTGCAGTGGAGTTCTCGAGCTACTGTTCTGCTGATGAGGCCCCAATTAGGGCCGAAATAGCTATACAGAATATGCTCGGGGGCCCCAGCGATCCTGCCGACTCGCAACCAACATTTTGCGATAATTAACAGGTGTTGGAATGTCTTCTAAAAACTCTAATCTACTTCTACTAATGAACTTCTACTAATGAAAATATTTCTCCTCAAAAGCATATTGCATCAAAAACGTTGCGATTATGTACAAATATTACTTTTCAGTAAATAACAATTACAAATCTTTGAAGTTTTCATCTAAAATTATTTGAAATTTAAAATTAAGTTTGGATATGTGAAATTTTGTGAAAAGTTCAAAAATTAAAAAATTCAATTTCTGCCGATATTAAAGAAAAAACGTTATTTTCTGGCCTTGAGATTGTTCAGTGAGGTAAAACTAATACACAGTAAAAAAATCTCGTTGGAATCTTGATTAATTTATAAGAAATAACAATTTTAGGATTTCGGCAATTTTGAAAAACACTATTTTCTAACTAAGTAAAAATCACTCGGTATATCTAATAGGGGCTAAATAGGTTTTCAGACAAGCACAAATTATTGCCGTAAAAAGTTTCTTCGAAAAATCAGAAATAAAAATTTTTCCCATTTGATGTCGACTTTTTGGCGAGCACTCTATATTTCACATTACTTCTAAAAGGATTAAAGTGATAATTATTTGTACAGTAATAGGAGAAATGATGTTACGCTGCGTGGAAAATTTTCCACAATCTATCTAAACGTTCTTGACTATAAAAGTAGTTAAGGCATCGATCACAGAAATATTTTTTACTGTAATGAATATTTAATTGGTTTGATACCAACCTGGGAAGATCTTTTATCCATACATAATGATACTTTACTGGTGCAGACTCTTCATAATTGTTTTGTATTAAAAGCAGATTCACATGTTTTGAGTGTCCAGTATTTTGCGTTAGGCAGCAAGGTCTCACGTCAAATTTTTTTGCAGCCTTCTTCTTTAAAATGTAAACATTAATAGAATAGTATATTCTGTAACAAAGTTAGAATGAAAATTCGATACAAGTGGAAGATTCCGAACGCAAGCATTAGCGAGCGTGAGGAACCACGAGTAGATCGAATTTTCATTCTAACCGAGTAACAGACTGTATTTTCTCCACGACCATCAGTAAATGAAATAATTCTCCACGATCAGAAAATAACTAGGACGTCGCATTTATATTTGACATTGACAGTTTTGAAATCCATGACAATCTATGTATTTCGTTGAGCATAATTATAGAATATTCATTCTGTCACTTGTTATAGAATGAAAATACATGCAAAACACATCAGAATAAATATTCTATCTCAAGAGTGAGAATGTTTACTTTCTATTATTAAAAATGATTTCGGAATTATTACATTCACTAATGGTCGTGGAGAAATATTATTTTGCAACTCAAAACGTGGAATCTACTTTATGGACATCGGCATAGTGATATTTTTTATATTTAAAACTGTAAAATAGTGCGATTATGATGATATGCGATCAGGATGTTGGCCATGACATGCAGGATGAAGCGCAGATGTTACCGCCCACGCAAAGCATGCATTGTCCTTGTACTTCACATTGACACATGCCTTTTTTCGCTTGATGCATTCAGGGAGCTCGATGTGGGAGGAACCACATTCGAACTTGTTGATGATCACAACCAAGTCAATGATCGTTCTTAACATCCAACCACTCTCCTGCTCCTGGAACCCACTCAACTGCACCATTATAGGTTCCTTAACGTGGACGGTGAACCATTCCCCGATGCTGTCCGTATCTCGATAGATCGGAGCGTTCTTTGTATTCATGTATTTGTTCGCTGTGATTTCTTTGTCATCTTTCTTGAGAGCAAATTCACCACAGAGAACTGCGTTGATTTTTAACGCCTCCACATTCTTCAAACTGAGGATTTTCACAAAGTGAATAGAAAACAAGATGATTCTTCAATTATATCGCAACTACATAAAGAAATTTATTTACTTAATTTTATCATAGCGTTAAAGATACTAAACAGGAAACTGGGTGATAACGCTCGAAGCTCGAAGTACAGAGAATTGTAAATTTACTTAGAAATTCTAAATCAGATTTATGATGTTTTCAAGGGAAGTGAAAAGTTCGAAAATGCAATTAAAATTGTCCTAACGCTGATCGTTTCCAAGAAAAGGCTCGAACTGAAGTGATTAGACTAGCCCACAAAATGAATCTAGGTTGCGCGAGTCGAAGCGGCTAATGATAGCATGGAGATATACAGGGTGTTTGTAAAATAAGTGCAAAAATTTTAACCACATTACCGTGAGAGCACATAGAACACGGAAAAATAAAGAAAAAATTTCATAACGGGGGAAAATTATTTTATCCGCCCTTTATACGACGGTCATGAAACAACAAAAAACTTACGGAACCTGCTTCACTAATCGTAAGCAATAAATATCGCTAATATGCAAAGGCACACTCATTCCCCGAATAATATCTGTGTGGAAGAACAGATTCAAACGTTCACTACAGTAATTTACGAATGTTTATAACAACTGTTCCAAGTGGCATCCATCATTAGCGACACACACACGAAACGTTCCATAATCGCGCAAACGCTGTAAATGTTCTTGCATGGATTTGGAAATGTATTTTCATAAATCCGCCGTGCTTCTTCAGTATTTCCTGGAGCTTCGCCGTAGATGAAGAGCATCTGTTCTCTCGCCGTACGTGAATTGCGGCATTTTAATAAGTAATACTAAGCACAAAAAATAGTAATCGCATTTAGCTTTAACTCGTTCAACCACTTTTCAAAACTAAACTAAACTGTTGATCCCAAAGGATACTACTTACTGCCACGTGAAAAGAAATGCTTTTAATAGCCGCCCGAACTCGGCAAAAGTCACTGGGTCACTACTCGATTGCAGTTCTGTTTTTTGTTCCAACAGATGCTTTCTACGGTGGAATAGAATTTCCTTTTCTTGACCAACTTCAAAGACATAGACTCGCGATTAATTCTTGCCCAATTTTCAACTGCGATTTTCTCGAGATGTGTAAAACTTTTGTTAAGGACAATCGTTGCCATTTATGATGATGTATTACAGGTTTAAATATTTGCATACAGTAAAGAACACCCGGTATATTAAACCAAAATTCAGTAAGGGTTGAAAAATCAAAAATTATATTAGAATTCGCAAAACACCCTTCGTTTCACTAAAACCGCGCAAATTATAGAAAAATAAATCAAGGTCACGCGAATCAAGACGATTAACTGATAGAAATGATTTAAAGTTACGCGAGTTGAAGGTAATAAGCAGATGTCTTAAGCTTCTGGTTATTGTAGAATGGTAAGATGTAGAAGGCAATGCCGAGAGGCGATCCGTCCGATGCGAAACAGTGAACGCAGAGACATTTAAAATAATGAAAAGAATAAGTCTTATGATCCGTTCGCTGGGTGCGATGTTTTCTTTAGTTGAGTTCAACACGTTTTAAGAAAGAAAGGCGGGAAGGCGTACGTCAAATGGCTCGGAATGTCTGACAAATCTTGGATTAAACTAAAAGATATTGTTTGAATAAATTGACATGATCATTAATAAACTCGGATTCTCGAGGCGAACGACCGTGTTCTTGAACACTGAATATGCAAAGTTAATAAAATTAATTAAAGCCTGTTACGCTGATACAGATTCTTTGAATTATGAATTTGAATGTGATGATCCTATATGATTAATATACTTTTCCTAATATCCGTTCAATAGCCTACGGTACCCGGTTTCTCTCATCTGGAGACGTCGGGGAAACAGAACGACTCCATGAAATCGTCAACGTTTTACATCAGGCTTGAATTAGAGAGTGAAAATGATTTATTTGTTCAGCAAGTCTTACCATGTATAAAAGTTAATGTGAAGACATTTGCTTTACAGTTTCTAAACGTGTGCGAAAGTGAAAATGTCTCAAGCTAAACTTCGTTTGGTAGTGGAGATTCAAAGCATTAGAGATAACGGAGATTTAATTGACTTGAAACCATCTAAAAATGAAAAATACGACATGATTATTACCGCTACGAGTGGTTTCGGAGGACTGGCAAGATTAGGCGTTAGAAATGATAACTTCAACATCGAGTGTTACTGTGAGGATTTGGATGAGCCTGATTATTTAGAAAATCGCTTAGAATTTGGTCATTATTTGTGTGAATATTTGTGTAAGAAATTGCAAATTTCTAAGTAAATAAACAATGTTATTTTGCGTTGACAGCAACGCAGTACGATAAACTTGAAATTGCATACATATTATGTAAAATATTAAAGTGAAAAAATAAATTATACATATATTTGAAATGTAGTTTGGATGAGCTTGTTTTGTGCAAATTGTACGTTACTAGGTGTTAATTTGAATGTAGGAATACTGCGTGATACAGAGAATTTTAAATTTACTTAAAAATTCTAAAACAGATTTTATCATGTTTTCAAGTGAGGTGAAAAGTTCGAAAATGTAATTAAAATTGTCCTAACGCTAATCGTTTCCGAGAAAACGCTCGAACTGTACAAAAATGACTCAAGGTTGCTCGCGAGCTGAAGGGATTAGACTAGCCCAAAAATGTGGAAGGCATATGCCATCCAATTTACTTACCTTAATATTGATGTAAAACGGATTGCGAAAGCAGACGAGACGTACCCTCTCACAGAGGAGTGATATAATGATACTCAAATTTATTTGCTATTCAAATTTATGTTCAATGATATAATACAGTGCGGGACAAAATTATAACCGCACTAAAATTCTTGTCATAATTCGCCTTAGTTTGGGAGAATTCAGTTGGGAATTTTTTGTTGAAACATATTTTTAAGAGAACTTATCATTGCAACGTTAACAAACACAATTACAAAAATAAATGAAAAATGAGAAAATTTGAAAAATGTACTTTTTTCGGTGGGACTAAACTCTAAGTGCGGTTATAATTTTGTCCCGCACTCTATTAGTCAATCCCAAGCGAGGATTTTCGTTTCAAAATACTAAATTGAGATAAACGTTTTTGTTTTCGTTAAGGTTTCAAATTCACACGAGAAGCTTATGGAAACGACTTCCGTTGTTTATTGTTCACAAATTATTTCACCTTTTCTTGAGAAGAAAAAGTTCTTTGCCATACATATCTATAGAAAAATAAATGTAAAATCAATTGATACATTCATAAAATTATAATTCATCGTTCACCTTCCTATAAATATTTTGCAAAATTTGCAATTTCATTAACATACAAAAGAACGAGAAAGGTATTTGCGTCCTAGAAATATCTCAGACTATTTCAGCAAAGTTTGCATTATCAAAGTTCATTGGTTAAAGCGTTTTATTTTAATTAAAAAATGTTCACATTCAGTCTTTAAAAATTCGTAAATAACTTTTACATTAATTTTGCTACAGGGCTTCTCGAAATAATCGTTTTTAAAATTAAGCGACCTCTGCTGATAAGCGCATGGTCACGTTTGCAACTACACACAATCCGAACACCATCTCCCTCTCTCTCACACAACACACTACGTCGCTCATTCCTCACACAACACACTACCTTGTTGTAAACTTTGATAGTTTAAACAAACTGTTCTTTTTTGTTAATAAAATATTTATTGTTGCAATCTGGTGTATTACATATTGCAATGGTTAATCAAATTGTGAACCCCAACAGTACTTTTGTCTGGTTGGTTAGGGTCTGTCCTCCCGATATTGCACAACTCTCAGTTTCTCATATGGAAAGTAGTTTTAATAATTTAGATTAGCGAAGTTACGTATGACTCGATAAAACAAAGCTCAGAACTTATTTTAATTAATTTCTGCAATGAAGCGAAAGATGAGTTAAAACTAAAAATGTAGTTACGTGACGCGAATGCTAGAACTATATTAAGTGACATAGATAAACGTTAGATAAAAGGAAATAATTCTAAGAACCAACATATCCGCATGAGAAACTACTTTATAAATCAAAATCAATTGCATGATCACATAAATCAAATTTAGACAATCATCGGAGGTTACAACACCCTTCCCCTTAAAAAAAAAAGATTTGGATCACTCTTGAGACAAATCTTTTCGTAAAGCACGTCTTCCACTTATTGAAGGTCTCTTAAGAGCACTAAGAAATGTATTTTTGACGATAGGTTTAGGTGAACATTCTGATTCATTCGGAGAATTTTCAAAAGTGACTGAAGGTTGCTCATCAGAGCGAAAATGTACTGAAGTATCTGCATGTCTACGATTTCGTGAATCAAAATGTTGTTCCATTCTTATACAAATTCCAGAATTACCCTACAATATTTCTTAAAAATACAATATAAAAATAATAAAAGCAATAAGATTCCTACAATATAAATGATGAAGGAATGTTTCCGAAAATAATTTTCATTAATAAGTTTTGTTTCCATATCATCGGCAATTCTATTTATATCATCAAGTTTATGACTTGCTAAGTTAAGATCATCCAAATGTTTAGTAATTATTTTATAATGATTGGTTAAACGTATTTCAGAAATATTTAATTTTTGTTTATCTTTTCCATATTCCTCACAGCACTCGAAATCTAAAGATACGTCTGGTAAAAAATCTAGCAATTGCTTAGTAGAACTCGAAAATTTATTACAAGGTATTAATATAGTTGAACTCGAAAAAGCTTTACAAGTAGCTGAAACTGTAAATTTTACAATTCCTTGTAATTTTATATCTTTAGGATTTTGATTTTTACAATTTAAAGTGACTAATTCTGTTTTCGGAAGAATAAATAACCACGAATTTGTAATTGACAATTGTGTCCAAATTGAACCAGAAATTTCTGAAATCCTTTTATCGCATGATTCTGGAATAGTTTTTACTGAGTGATACAATTTAACCTCACATATTTCATTTTGATAAGCTAAATGAACTGGTTGTTGTTGTTTGCATAAAAAGTTAACTGAATCATAATTTAAACATTTTGAAAATTCTTCTTTTGTTAACGTCAGATAATTATGCTTATTTTGACTTACAGCTAAATACTTAATTCTAGGTTGAATAAACATATACTTAGTAGATACTAATACAGGTAATGGTAACAAATTAAAAATATCATAGTCCTTATTATCAGAAATAGGAATGTCTATAACGTATACAATTATATTATCCTTACAATAACAATGTACCTTTATTATTTTTAACAACAGTTGGGAATTATCGATTATCATGGGTATAGGAAAATCTAAACCTTTAGGTAAATGTTGTGATACCTTATTTAGTTCTTGAATAAGTTTCTGAGGAGTTAAAATGATTCAATGTAACAAACCAATCTGAGCAGCTAAGATGGCATCAATCAAAGTTAATGTTTCTAACTGATACTGTTGGAACATCATTGAAAAAACAGTAATATGTTCTTCAATTGTGGTCTTATATTCAATGTAACTTATTGCCGAATTTTGATTGTTAACGTACTTTTCAATTTTCTCTATATTTTTAATCATTATTTGTTCGTTATGATTTAAATCACCAATTGTATTATTGAAGTTGCTAATTGTGGATTTTACTATAGTTATTTGCTGCTTGACTAATTCTAACAATAATTCTTCGTTTTCATTAAATTCCTTAATTTTAGAATTGTAATATCATCGTTGTCCAGTGTTCCAAATAAAAATCTAGCAGTTGATCCTATTATATTAAATAATCCTCTTTTTGAAACTCGGTGTATGCCCAATAGTTCTTTAATAGTAGACCTTTCAATTTCTATCTTTTTTAAAATATCTTGAGTTGTTTTGACAAAATAATTGCATATACTAACTATTTTATAATCATGATTACAATACTTAATTGACTTTTCTCTATATTTTAATAAAAGATTAAACTTAGCATCATAATCATCTAAATCAATATATCACAAAATCTTCTAAGCGGACACTAAATCGCGCAACTATACACTTTACGTTTCGCAGTCGTTCGACTGCTTCGTCAGAAGTGAAAATTATGTTGTCAAAATAAACAAGGTTGTCAACGGAAACTGAAAAAGTAACTTGATTTTTTTTTTATATGTATATTATATTTATTTTTTAATCTAAAAATAATTTGAACATTACAAATGTTAAAAAATTGACAGATCTATATTCTATTTAAGGAATCGAGAAAACTACAAAATGTATCGTTTAAATTTGCAAAATCAGTACGTTTATTAATAGAATTCGACGACATTTTTATTTTACACATTTCAATAAAACGTCTTTTGAAAATATGACTCGTAATATAAAATGTTAGTATTTTCAAAATCAAAATTATGGTCATTTTCTAATGAATGTTCTACAAGCATTGAAATGCTTTCAGTTTCCGTTGACAACCTTGTTTATTTTGACAACATAATTTTCACTTCTGACGAAGCAGTCGAACGACTGCGAAACGTAAAGTGTATAGTTGCGCGATTTAGTGTCCGCTTAGAAGATTTTGTGATACAAATTTCATCGGACAAGAACCAACTGTAAATAAATCAATATACGTAACTAAATTCCAATTATCATTATACAATCTAATAGTGCCTAATCGTTCGTAGTAAATTCCAGGTGAGTGTTCGTAGTACGTGACATTGAATGTCAATGCATCTTCAGCTTGAATTTGGTAAACACCAAGTAGGAAACTGGCGAAAAATATAATTCTGTAACAAAGATATTTTCAATCAAAAAAATGTTTTAATCTACTATTATGAACTTTTATGTCTTTTCTACCTCGCCCAATTGTTGTATTTACGTTTGTATCGACTGATACGACTGTATATGGTCCTATCCATTGTGGACTCAACTTTTTACTTTTTCCTCTACGTATCGACTCATCATGTAACAATACTTTATCTCCTACTTCAAAATTTACTTCATTAATATTCTTATCGTAATGTTCCTTACTTTTATGTTTTTTGTTTAAAATATTTTGCCTGGCAATTTCCCTAGAACTTCTAAGTTTCTGTCTTAAGTCACTTACAAAATCATCATATGAATAAGAGATTTGAGGGGGCAAAGTAATTGATGTTGGTAACCTTGGTTTATTACCATATAATAATTCAAAAGGTGTAAATTGTGTAGTTGTATGAGGTATCGTATTATATGTAAAAACTGCAAATTGAATCCAATCATCCCAATTATTTTGATCTGGATTTATGTAATGGCGAAGATATTCTTTGATCGTTCTGTGTGACCTTTCTAATGTACCATTTGACTGAGGTCTAAACGCACAAGTTTGTCATTTTTTAATTTTCAATAATTTGCAAGTGTCTTTAAAAATTTCGCTCAAAAAATTACTTCCTTGATCACTTAAAACTGTTTCAGGAATTCCATGTCTGCAAATGATCTCTTTTACAAATTTATCAGCGATAGTCTTTGCTTCTTGATCTCTAATAGGAATGCATTCTAAAAATTTCGTTAAGTCATCTTGGAAAGTCAATAAATATTTATTTCCCGATTCTGTAGTAGTTAATGGACCGACGATGTCTAAAAAACATTTTTCAAAAGCTTTACTTGCTGTAGTTGTAATTTCTAAAGGCATTTTTGTATAAGTTTTACTAAATGTTTTATTTTTTTGGCAATGCTCACATTTCTTAATATAATCTGTAATGTAACTTTTCATATTGTCCCATTTATAAACTTCTTTTATACGGTTATAGGTTCTATTAACACCTTGATGTCCTCCTAATGGTAAATCATGAAACTGCTTCAAAATTTCTAATTGTTTATCTTCATCAGTAATTTGGACAATATTTTTATTAATTATGACTAAATCAAATAAAATACCTTTAAACACGTAACGTAAAATTGTCCTAAGTTTATCCCATTTTAAATTATCTCGTTTTCCGAATTTGGTTAAAAAGATTGTTTTATCTTCAGGTAATGCATTTCGAAGTTTACACAAGTTGTCAAAAAAGTTCTCATAATTAAGTTTATCGAAATAGTTTTCTCTGTCCACGAAATAAAACACATTATCGACTTCAATTAAATCGTAAAGTTCTAAATCTTTATTTAAATGTAAGTCTATAACTTCTGGCACTGTATTAATATTTTTTGGAATAAATTGTAAATTTACGTTATCAACAGATATACTTGTATCTTCTTTAACATGGGGATTTAACATTATTTTTTGCTGAATTTCCTCTAAAAATTTGGCATAACTATTTACTACATTTGATTCAGTATTATATTGATTTATAATATGGATCCGACTTAAAGCATCTGCGGCTAAATTTATTTTTCCTGGCTTGTAAATTACTTTATCCAAATCACATTCTGCTAATTTTAATTTCCAACGAAATAATCGCGAACCCGGATTTTTCAAGTTAAAGATCCATTTTAGTGCTTGATGATCTGTAACAACATCAAATTTATGACCATACAGATACGGTCTGAAATGATTTGTTGACCATACAATAGCTAAAAGTTCTTTTTCTGTAGTCGTATATTTTCTTTCGGCTGGATTTAAAGTTCTGCTCGCGTAAGCTATGGGTCTGTCTTGACCTAATGTGCCCTGTGACAAAATTGCACCAACTGCAAAATCACTAGCATCGGTAGTCAAAATAAAGGGTTTCTGAAAATCTGGATATTGAAGTAATGGAGGTGAAACTAATTTTAATTTCAAATCTTCAAAAGCTTCATCACATTTATCTGACCAATAAAATTTTACATTCTTTTTTAATAATTGATTTAATGGCGATGCTATTTCAGAAAAATGACTAATAAACCGCCTATAATATCCACATAAACCTAAGAAACTTTTAACATCTTTTGCACAGTTTGGTCTCGGATAATTTAAAACTGCATCAATTTTATTTGGATCTGGATAAATACCCTCTGAAGTAATTACATGACCTAAATATTGAACTTCTTTGCGCAGAAATTCGCACTTGTCAGGTTGAAGCAATAATTTATTTTCTCGAAGTCTGTTAAACACCTCTATTAATTTTTTATTGTGTTCTATCAAATTGTTTCCATAAATTGCAATGTCATCAAGATAGACCAAACATTTAATTCCTTGTAATCCACTTAAAACAGTGTCCATTAATCTTTGAAATGTCGCAGGCGCTCCTTTTAAACCAAAAGGCATTCGATTATATTCAAAATGTCCATAAGGGGTTGAAAATGCTGTTTTCGCGCGGTCTTTAGGATCGACTTTAATCTGATGAAACCCACTAGCCAAATCTAAAGTTGAAAAATATTTAGAATTTCCTAGCTGATCTAAAATATCTACAATATTTGGTAATGGATACGAATCACCGATTGTATATTCATTTAATTTCCGGTAATCCACGCAAATTCTATATTTTAATTTACCACTAGCATCCATTTCCTTTGGTATTACAATTAATGGTGCATTCCACGGACTGGAACTATTAGAAATTATACCTTGATCCAACATTTCTTTTGTTTGTTTCAGAACTTCATTTTTATGTAACTGCGGTAAACGATACGGCTTTTGATTAACTGGATTTGTATCTGACAACAAAGGTATACTGTGCGTGACTGCGTCAGTATAAGTTAAATTGTCACCTTCTAAATAAAATATATCACTAAAATCTTCACAAATTTCTAAAATAGATTTTCTTTCTTCGAAATTTAAATGGTCTAGCCTTACTAAACTATTTAATTTGTCAATACGCTTATGATCTGATCTCAAATTGTACGATTGATTACAATTGACTTCGACTTTCGTAAAATTAACTTTAGGAATCGAGAGTTCAATATCTTTTTCACTAACATTTATTAGCGATACCACACAAACTTTATCTTTTACTCCCGTTAAACAATTTCCTACAAATATACCCGGTGTTGGTTGACATTTTTCAATAAAAATTTCACCCTCGAAATCAGTTTCGACTTCAGCTAAAGCTAACATTTCTGTTCGCGCTGGAATGTTTATTCTTTTATTATCAATAATTAATGCATACTCTTTCCCGTTAACTCTTAATAATTTATTTTCGTAATCGATGGTAGCACAATATTCTGTCAAAAAATCGTTACCTAAAATACCATCGCATTCAAGCGGAAACGAATCTGGTACTAAATGCATAACACAATTATCAAAACTCGAATTTTGCACAACTCCTAACGTTTTAATAAATTCTACAGTAATGCCTCTGATCTCTACATACGGATCATCAATAATGGTATCTTTTAAAAGCAAATTACTTTTTAAAAGACAAATATCGGAACCTGTATCCAATTAACTTCTAATTCAATTAACTTTTTATTTGTGATTGAACTTGGCATATCAATATATACACGTCGCGCTAAATAGTGACGATCAAAATTCATATCAATAACACGAATATCTTTTTTAAGATTAATTGATTCTCTACTTTCTTCAGAATCCGATTTTGTCTGAAAATTATCATTGACTCTAACTGTATTAGCAATTTCAAAAGATTTTTCAGATTCACGGTGTGCAAACATGTCCTTCGAATTTTTGTCTCTCATTGTCTTATCAACTAATCCTACAACGCTTTCACAATTATTATTACCAACATAACTTGAATACAACTGAATTTTATTCTCAGGAAATATATTTGATTCATTAGAAATAATTCCCTCAAAATTAACGCAAGTATCTATTAAACTCGATTTACAGGAATCGTCTACAAAATTATTTGATTCAGCAAAATTAGGAAATTCATTATTTGAATGAACAAAATTCTTACGATGAAGAGCTTTCCTAAAATTAGTAATGTCTTTTCGAAAATTTTGCGTTTCTGACTGCTTTACACTATTAACCGAATTGGCAGTAGCATATCGCGTTACAGCAGACGCATTTGCATTCGCAAACGAACGACGATTCGGATCAGAATGATTTTTATTTTGATTAACACGACGGTCACTAACATTCTGATTTCTAGCATGATTATTATTACTTCGACTTGTATCTTGATTTTGAGAATTTCTATGTTCATTGTAAATTCTTTTTCTACATTCAGAAATACGATGCCCTAATTTTTTGCAATAGTAACATGTAACATTTTCAGTATTCGTTCTAAAAATCTCCGTTTTAACTAAAGGCGCACTAAAATTTGAACATTTTGTATAACAATTAGCTGAGGTATGACCAAATTTATTACATTTAAAACACTTTCGTGGTGTATTTTCATTAATTTTATAATTAAAAAATTTCATTGAATCTTTATTACTCAATAATTCTCTTTCTTCTGATCTAATAAATTCTATAGCATCTTCTAAACTATCGGCATTTCTAGATTTTACGTGAATTTTTATCGGTTCTTGTAAGCCTTGAATAAAAACATTTAACGCTTGTACTTTTAGAACATCCGAAATTATAGCTGATTCTTCCAGAGATTTGCCTACAGTTGAAGCATCAATCAGATTAGACAAAAATTTTTCTATTTTATTAGAATAATTTTCTATTGATTCACCTTTAATTTGTTTACATGAATTTAATTCTAATTGCCAATGAGGAACTGAACGTTTTTCTGAAAATATTTCTTCCAAATGGTCACGTAAATCTTTCCAATTAGTAAAATTTCTGTATTTAATTAAATTTCTAGCTTTGCCAGTAATTTTGGTTTTTATAATTTTAAAAATTATATCAATGAATTGCGGATTTATTGACTCTATAGCCATGTCACAAGTATCTATAAATTCAGTTACAAATTCTCTTTTATTGCCATCAAATTCTTTAATTAATTTTACTGCAGTATCAAGTGTTAAATAAGGCCTCTCAACAGCTACAGGTACAATCTCATCAACAATATTTTCTAACGACATCTTATAAAATTATTTTTCTAGAGCTAATACACATAAAAACAAAATATACAAAGTAGTAAGAAATTATTATTATTTCCGAAATAGAAATACAAAATTTCGCTTACTTTTCCATTGCGCAATTACGAATTTGCATGACGAATTTTCTTTCTTGTCCGACGGCCACAAACAGGTAACTCAACGGCTGCAATTCGGATCCAGCTCGATGATGCTTCCTTTCAGGAGAACGTAGAATTCGGCTCCGGCGTACTCGTATTCCACAGGATCTATTTTCTTCGCTTCTAGGCAATAATTTTCTTCGCTTCTGGGCAACAATTTTATTTTTTGCACAAACTGTTGCTTATAAACTTCGAAGTTCAACACTTTTGTGTAACTTGATTAAGTCGAACATCGGCTTCATTTAACTTTCAGAAATTAGCACTGGTTTTTTCACTCAAATTTTAATAAATTTTTCTTTATCTTCACAGCTGCCACCAAATTTTTTGTTGTAAACTTTGATAGTTTAAACAAACTGTTCTTTTTTGTTAATAAAATATTTATTGTTGCAATCTGGTGTATTACATATTGCAATGGTTAATCAAATTGTGAACCCCAACAGTACTTTTGTCTGGTTGGTTAGGGTCTGTCCTCCCGATATTGCACAACTCTCAGTTTCTCATATGGAAAGTAGTTTTAATAATTTAGATTAACGAAGTTACGTATGACTCGATAAAACAAAGCTCAGAACTTATTTTAATTAATTTCTGCAATGAAGCGAAAGATGAGTTAAAACTAAAAATGTAGTTACGTGACGCGAATGCTAGAACTATATTAAGTGACACAGATAAACGTTAGATAAAAGGAAATAATTCTAAGAACCAACATATCCGCATGAGAAACTACTTTATAAATTAAAATCAATTGCATGATCACATAAATCAAATTTAGACAATCATCGGAGGTTACAACAACCTCGCTCACTCCTCACACACACACACACACGCCTATACCACAGACCGGAAGCATTTCGAGATTTTAGACCCCTATGTCAAACCTTATGGAGAATTGGCCCAGAACGCCCATAGCATATCTACTTACTTCAGGTTGGACTACTGAATTCGTACTCTTACTAATTAATAAATACGAAGAAAATAAACTGTTAGAAAAGAAAATTGCAGTTAAAAAGCATAACTAATGTGGCGGCAATAAAAAAAATAAAGTTGATGATGTCAGAAAGAGACGAAACGTTCTAAGAAAAATGTAATCTCTAATATCATTGCAAAGAGCTCAAAAAAGTGTTTGTAGAAATTATTAATTTTGTTGTGATCTCTGCAATAATAACTTCTGAAAAAAATGAGGGAGAAAATTATGTTTTTCAGTTTGTTGTTATTTCAAAAACTACAAATCGTGCATGGTTTTTTGTTGGGTTCTTTAGTGTTACGAAATGACGAACACACTTTACAATTAAAGGTTTTATTCGTAATCGAATGGAATCAGAATGCCATTACATTCAAGTATATCAAATTTACATAAATAAACAACATTCACTTTTTTTATCAGCACGCTCAAAGCACACGCTTTATTTTAAAAGCTTTCCTACTGCGCAGGACCCAACATTTCCTCCTCTGCCGAAGTTTCTTTGTTGCGGCGATACGAACGGTATCCGGCGAGTGAATGGTAATTGACACTTGTCATGTTCTGGCGACGCGGTCTATCTCTCTGCGGTGCCGAAACTGGAAGAGGTGCCTTTTGATCGTCATCAGTACTTCGACTGTGATCATTAAAGACAGGTAGATTTTCAGTAGGTGGGTGTTCCGCGGCTTCGTGATCTTGGTTGGAAACTATTTTCACAGGTCCTTCCTCATCTAAATCTATGTTTGGGCGATGGGCTACCTCACGATAGCGTTTCCAAATTTGATTGAAATGACGAACAATATTCTTGTCTCCTATTTTTATTTCAGCCATTGTGTTACCAACAAGTTTGACGACGATGCCATTGACACGGGAGCCATCCCACAATTCAACCATAACTTCCTCCCCTTCTTCGAAGTTGCGTCGACGGGCACCATGACGATGGTCAAATTGAGCCTTCATTTCGACCTGTGCTGGACTCAATTCACAGATTGAAGTTGGACTAGGCTTAAAAATGTCAAGCGGTGTTCGGGTTTGGCGTCCAAAGAAGACTTGAGCAGGAGTGTGATCATCTATTTCACTATGCGGTGTGTAATTGTATGTGGCTACTGCTACATCTAGGGTATTCACGGAGTTGTCTAAAGATTTTTTTAAGGTTTGTACCATCCGTTCAGCTAGGCCATTTGATTGAGGTATGCGTGGTGGTGACCTAAGGTGGACAACGTCAAACTCTGAACAGAGTTGAGCAAATTCTGTTGCTGTG
This sequence comes from Dorcus hopei, assembly GCA_033060865.1. Classification (NCBI taxonomy): domain Eukaryota; kingdom Metazoa; phylum Arthropoda; class Insecta; order Coleoptera; family Lucanidae; genus Dorcus; species Dorcus hopei. The sequence goes on along the minus strand of CM065426.1, from coordinate 60,853,118 downwards.
AACTGAGTTCCATTGTCGGAGACAATTGTGCTTGGTGCACCCAGATGTCGGAAAAGGATACGGAGATATTTGACTGTAGCAGAAGCTGTTGCTGGAGTAACCCAAGTTGCATCAATGTAGCGGGAAAACTGTCGACCACTACGAGAAAAGATTTTCCTTTTGTTGGCTCACCAAAGTCCATATGGATGCGATCCCAAGGCTTCTTTGTATCAGGCCACGGATGTAGAGGTTCCTTAATAGGGTTGGCTGCGGTAAGACCACACTGGAAGCAGGACTTTACCCTATCTTCAATCTCGTTGGACATTCTGGGCCAATAGAAGTGATGGCGAGCCAGATTCTTCATGCGTCGGATTCCTGGATGACCACGATGCAAGCGTCTCAGCACAAAATTGCGAAGCTTGTTTGGAATGATGACTCGTTCACCATCAAGCAATATACCGTCACTGTTGGTGATGCTATCTGACTTTTGTAGTAGGGTGCCAATTCTGGATCAGACTTATCTTCATTGTGCCATCCATTTTTAACTCGGTCTATGACTTTTTTGAGAGACAAATCTTGTTTGGTGATTTCACGAAGCATTTTACGAGCTTTTGTTGATCCCATAGCTTCCAAAGTAATATCGTTGAGTTCTTGATCAATGTGAATGGAAGCAATGACATTTTCAACGTCGTTTTCCTGAGCTTCTCGACGGGTTTGTTGAATTAGTCGAGAGAGGGCATCAGCATGTCCAAAATCTTCTGTTCGGATGTATTCAATGCTGAAATCATAGCCAATCAAACGAAGTGCCCAACGCCGTAGACGAGCAGCAGTTCGTTCGCTCAATTCTTTGGTGTTGGAAGTCTTGAACAGCGCAAGTAGTGGGCGGTAGTCAGTTTGGAGAATGAAGTGTCGCCCCCATACAAACTTGTGAAATCGCTCGACAGCGGTGACCAAGGCGAGGGCTTCTTTCTCGATTTGACTGTAGTTTTGCTGCGATTTAGTCAATGCCTTGCTCATATGGAACACTGCTTTTTCATTACCGTCAGCATATCGTTGGAGTAAAACACCACCAATGCCAGTTTGACATGCATCGGCTGAAATGAGGACTGTCTGACGTGGATCATAGTGTGCAAGTAGGAGAGGTCCTGTGAGAGTGCGTTTAATTGCACTGAAGGCTTCCTCTTGTCGATGGGTCCATTTGAATGGTATGTGCTTTCGTAGCAGTTCCTCCAATGGTGCTTTGAGTAGATGGACATGTTGGACGAATTTTCCGTAGTAATTGATCATTCCAAGAAGTGATCGTACCTCCTTCTGATTGGATGGTTGGCGAAGTTCCTTTATAGCTTGTATTTGAACTGGATCTGTAGAGACACCTTTGTCCGTAACGACAAAACCAAGGTATTTGACTGAAGGCATGTAGAATTGGCATTTATTTTGCTGTAAACGGAATCCCCAGTCTTGAAGACGTTGCAATACTTGATGTAGACGACGATCGTGTGTTACCTGATCAGGTGCCATAATGAGGATGTCATCCAAATATATGATTACTCCATCGATTCCAGAGAGACAAGACTCTATCGTACGCTGGAAAATGGCCGGAGCAGGCTTGAGGCCAAATACAAGGCGATTGTACTGGAACAGTCCCCGGTGAGTCGTGATTGTAGTAAGCGGTCGGCTTGAATCATCTAGATGCAGTTGATGATATGCATCTGAGAAATCAAGTTGACTAAAAACTTTGCTTCCACTAAATTTGGTCATAATTTCTTCTATGTTTGGAATAGGATAATCGTCCGAAAGTAAAGCGTCGTTGAGCCCAGTTGAAAAGTCAGCACAGAGTCGGATCTTGCCATTAGCTCGACGGGCAACCACAATTGGAGCGGTCCATTCAGACGATTCCACTGGAGTCAAGGTACCATTCTTGACGAGCCGATCCAATTCAGCATTCAGTGTTTCTTGGATAGCTAGTGCGACAGGACGGTAAGCACAGTGTACAGGTCGTGCTTCTGGTTTAGGACGAAGATGTACTTGAGTCTTTGTGCAGGAACCAGCATCTTGTCCAAATAATTTCGGATACTGTGATTGTAGCGAATTAACAGTGACACCAGTCAATGTGACAGTGTTGACATTAGTCCATTTGATGATGTCAAGACCGGAAAGAACTTTTTCACTAAGCAGACATGCATTACTATTTATTACCAGAATAGGGGCTGTGATAGAATTTCCGTTGAAAGTGAAAGTAACCTCACAGGTACCTAGGGTTTTGATTTTACTTCCGTCAGCATTGAGAACTTTTGCAGGACACTCGTCAAGGATTGGTGTGCCAATTTGTTTCCAAGTTGTCGCGCCAATGGTAGAAATGTCAGCACCAGTGTCGGCTTGCATTCTGACATTGATTCCATTGATGTTGACGTTGAAAAATTTTCGGTAATGCTCATCCGTAAAGTGAATGTCCTGAAGGAAGATAGTCTTGACTGAAGTATTCTGTTTTCGTGCTCCCTTCATCATTCCGTCCTCACGTATTTCTTCTTTCTCGACCTTCTTCTTTTTGCGACAAACTTTGGCCAAGTGGCCAACAATTTCGCAATAATTACATGTAGTATGCATGTGTGGACAATCGATGCGCCGGTGTGATGTTGATCCACAGCCTCGGCATGATGATATTGAATGTGATTCAGACTTTTCCATCTGGTTGTATGCCTTCGGTTTATTTTTACTTGATTTAAAGTTGACAGCGTTGACTTCCACAGTATTATTTATTGTTCTACACTCAACATTTGTGTCGACGACTCGGTTGTAATAAGAACGACACTTGTCCCTGATCTCAGCAAACGTTGATGACTGACTGTCTTTGAGTATAATGGCTCTAAATGGTTGATAATACGGATCATTCATTCGAAGTGCGGCCAAGAGAAGTTTGAATTTGTCAAGATCTAATTTGTCAAATTGAAATATGTCTCCCTCCAGGTTGACTTCATCCAAAACAGTGTCAATGTTGCGGTTTGTTGCCTTTGCAGTAAGAGTATCGTAACGACGCTGAAATAGCGTGCGTGTATCGGAAAACAGGTCTTCCAGAATTTTAACAAGGCCATCAAATTTCATTTCCGTTGGTTTATTTGGTGAAATGCGACCACAAAGTTGACGGTATTCTTGATCTCCAAGAGCACTGAGTAGGAGTGACACCTGCAGTTCTACCGAAAGGTTTGAGGATGCTTCTGAGAAGGTAATCTTGTGGCGTTGATACCAATGAGAGAATGTAGAATCGATCGGCAAATCAAAGGTAAACGTTCCAATCCGAGCACCTAAGTTGTCCAATGTTGGTTTACTTGAGGTTGAAACCTTTTGTTGCTCTTTTAGAAGACGCAATTCTTCTTGTTGAACTTGTAAAAGCGTGATTATACTTTGTAGAATGCTTTCCATTTTTGAATCCATTTCAATACTGACTGCGCCAATTGTTGGGTTCTTTAGTGTTACGAAATGACGAACACACTTTACAATTAAAAGTTTTATTCGTAATCGAATGGATTCAGAATGCCATTACATTCAAGTATATCAAACTCACATAAAAATAAACAACATTCACTTTTTTTATCAGCACGCTCAAAGCACACGCTTTATTTTAAAAGCTTTCCTACTGCGCAGGACCCAACATTTTTCAAAACGGATTATGGTTCAGCAACAAAATACGCAACTTTACCCTAATTTAACCTATTTCGTACCTATTACCGTTTTCGAGATTACAATGGCGAGCTTCGAATTTGCAACAGCCTACACATAATAATAATAATAATATTTATTGTCGGAAACCCATACAGGAGTACACAACGTCAGTTATAATTACAACTAATCAATTAATCGTATATAAGATCATAGATATTCTTCTGTTCTTTATTATTCTGAATAATTCATGAATATTTTTTTCAAATTGGTAGCTCTAACGTATAATAAAATTAATAATTGCATAGTATGACAAAACTAAATATTTTGACAATACAGGGTGACTGACAATCGTTCCTCAAAAAAAAAGCACGTAAGAGAATGAACGTTATAGATTACGGGAAAAATGTTCTACGGAACAGCTTTTAATTAAAAATTTACCCCAAAATCATGCTGCGGCACGTTTTGTAAATGCAGCAGTAAAATAACAATATAAAGTTTTATGATTATTATACCATATAACTCAGTCGATTGTAATGGGTGTTCAATTTAAAAACTTCTCGCAGTGTGTCATGAAATAACAAAGACAGAAAAAGGCATGTCTTTGCTTATAGTTGTCAAATAACACAACTGACACTACTGACAGATACAATTTTTTCGTTAAAATTTCTATCTGATTGTACTGAAAAATGGTTTTCACATTAGAGCAGAAATTATTTATGATTGAATACTATTTTCATATGGAAATACGGTTAATGGGGCTTGGACATATTCTCTACAATTATTATGTCTAGAAGAATTCCGCACAGAATTTCCTCATGTTACTTTGGAATATAAGCACTTTCAAGAAAGTCTAATTCGGTGTGTGGCGCTTTTTCGACAAACGGAAAGTTTGACCAGAAAATCAGGTAGTGGAAGGCCTCGTAAACGTACTGCAGAAGCAGTAGCAGAAGTTCGAGAAATAATTAATACCTAATGACACGCACGTTTCAATTCCACGGTTGTATCCTTAACGAATCAATACAGTTTAAGAATTGTTACCCGTTGATCCACCACAAAGGTTGTAGATTTAGAAATAATAAATACAATTTTGGGAGTATCTGAAGCGTTTTCTTTTTTGAAAAGTAAGGTTATATTTGCCTATTACTTGTGCCATGGCACACTAGAGAAGTTTTTTATTTGAAAGCTCTGTACTTTCTTTTACGAGTAATTTTCATTGAATTTATGTGAACGGAAAATGGATTTCTATTTGAATTAAAATTATGGAATAGAAGCGAGTATCTTCGTTTGTTTTCGTCGCTTTACGGTTTTCTCTATTTATTTGAAAAAAAAAACTTTGTTTATATTTTAATACTATTTAATATTTTAATAATACTTTAAGCCTATTTAAACCAAGCATATGCAATTAACACCATCTTCTCCCTTTTTTTTACAAATACTGACAAGTGGACTTGTTCTATGGTTGCGTGCTGCTGTCTAAATCCAAACTGGTGAGTCGGTATTAGATTATTACTCAGCAGTATGGGTCTCATCCTTTTTAGAAATAGTTTCTATTGCAATATTGTATGCTTTTATTTGCTGTTTTTCTAGAGTATCATGGATTTGCATAGTATTAAAGAAAATTTGCCAAAATTGCCAGTATTTGTAGTATTTATTTTGGTAGTAACAAAAATCAGTATCTCAGGTGTTTGAAAAAGTTTGGCACGACGCCGACGGCCTGCTTTTCAAAATCAAAAACAACCTCTCGTACGAATACTACCGTGTGTTGAAGTCATACCTCTCTGATCGGTATCTTCTCGTAAAATATCAAGAACATTCACCTTTATATTCAGTAAAGTCTGGAGTGCCACTTAGGCAGTGTCTATACCTCCTGTATACGGCGGACCTACCGACAAATAGACTTACGTCAATCGCAACTTTTACTGACGACACGGCCGTATTGGCATCGCATACTGACCCAAACATAGCGTCGCGAATCTTGCAAATGCATCTTAATAAGATCCAGCACTGGCTGAAAAGTTGGCGTATCAAGGCAAACGAAGCTAAGTCGATCCACGTGACATTTACCATGCGTAAAGAAACCTGTCCTGCAGTTACGCTAAATAATCAACAATTACCAGAAGCGGAAGATGCAAAATACCTTGGTATACAACTTGATCGCCGTCTTACCTGGAAAAACACATATGGTCATAAAGGAAACAACTGGGACTCAAATTCAGAAAAATGTACTGGCTTATTGGCCGAACATCCCAGCTTTCCCTAGAAAATAAACTGCTGCTATACAAGGCCATACTGAAGCCAGTATGGACTTATGGGATACAGCTGTGGGGTATTGCGAGTAACTCCAACCTTGCAATACTACAACGCTTCCAATCAAAGGTGTTACGAACCATCACGAATGCTCCATGGTACATCCCAAACCAGGTGATTCACCACGACCTAGAAATGACTACGGTTCAGGAAGAGATCACAAAACTTAGTGCAAAATACCGCGAAAGACTCAGTAACCACCCAAACAGATTAGCTGTAAACTTGTTAGACAATGAAAGTGAAGTGCGCAAACTCAAGAGATTCAAACCTCTGGACCTAATAAATAGATTTAATTAAATGATTAAAAATTGATTACTATAATCTAAACTCTAAAATACTACGCTGTCAAAAAATAGCTTAGCTTAGGTTGAGATGTATTAGGAGGTCGCGCCAAAGGGCAACGCCTCTCAAGTTGCAATACTTATCAAACAATTTGCTGAATGTCTAGTTAGATAGATTGTAAATTTTCGTAGAAATTAAAAAAAAAAAACTTCTGCGGCATAAACTATATCTTTCAAATATCCCCATACAAAAAAAAATCCAGAGGAGTTAGATCTGGAGATCTTCGTGGCAATGTAACAGGTTCTCCCCGATCAATCCACTTGTTTCCGAACCGTTCATTTAAATAATTTCTTATGATATGCGAAAAGCTGGCTGGAGTTCCATCATGTATAAAATACATATTTCTAATAACATCCAACACCATATCCTCCAGTAGTCTATTTAAACTGCCACCTAAAAAGGTTTCACCATTCAATTGATTCGGCAAACGAAATGGTCCAATAAAGCAATCACTCACAATGCCGGTCCAGACGTTAATTGAAAACCCGAATTGATGGTTTCTAACATGAACTCCGTATGGATTTTCATCCAAATTCGTCTAGCTTCAGGCGAATTTTGATAAACTTCGCCCTAACACAAATGCATATCGGCGTATTCCGTTGAAGAAAATGTAACCACTGCGAAACTAAACTTGCTTTGTTTAATAGAATTCGAAATATTTTTCACTTCTGACGAAGCTGTCGAACGACTGCGAAACGTTAAGTGTATAGTGCGCGATTTAGTGTCCGGTTAAAAGATTTTGTGATACAAATTTCATCGGACAAGAACCAACTTTAAATAGTAAAGATAACGATAAAATATTGTCAATTATGACTAGTTGCATCAAACATTTATGCTCAACTTAACTTTATGCGTTACTTTAGACTTAAAATATGACTTACACAATGTTGGATAATCTTAAATTTAAGATCAGCTTAAGAGTTTGGTGCAACTGACCATTAAAATGCTTCACCTTCAATAGGTATGATTTTTAGTGTCATTTTCCTTTTGACAACTGATCAAAACTGCATTTAACTTCAACAAGCAGGCTTTGACTGGTCTATAGCTGACTCACAAATTGCCGACAAGAGGTAACCGTTATAGTTTACTGACCGTGCGTCATGTCTACGTATTTTCTGATCCCATTTGAGACCCTTAATCTACAGTTTTAATTTGTCCAAGTAATAACCTAACACCCTGTATATATATGCACAAATCGTCAAAAAACAACCTACAGATTAGAGCAGATCACACCCACAACCCAAATGTTAAGAGCACTTTACGATATTTATCTCGTAGAATCCTCTTCTTATCATATATCCAGTGCAAATGCATTTGCATGATTACGTAAGAGTCATCAGCATAGTTTATTAAGTCTGTTCGCAAATTTAGCACCTTGCTTATATCATTGAGATAAATGATGAATAACAAAGGGCCTAATGTGCTGGGGTACACCTAAGCTTAGACATTGGAGAATACTGGATTTGAATTCCTTAAAATTAGTAAAGGAGACTGTGGTTTAAGGAATAATTGAAATTAACCTCCGCCCACAATAATTTTATATCCGTAGATACGTATTTCGGCAGCTAAGCTGCCATCTTCAGTACAATTTAAAAAACACTACATGAAATATAACAGCTATCTACCTAGCTACCTACCTACCTGATCATACTATCTATACTACTAATACTATCTAAAAAACCAAAATTAACACTAAAAAAGCAACTGTGGTTTAAGAAATAATTTCCGCCCACAATAACAACAGTCGAAACCTACCAAAAAAGCAAATCAAATAAAACGGAAATGAGTATTGGTCTAATATCCGAAAAAGGTTCTTATTCTCCCGAATAGAGAACTTTTGTAAGCATTTAATTCCCTGTTATTTGATACCGCTTGAATTTATCCCTGAAAAGAAATTATATACCTATATATGTATATGTATACAATACACCTATATACAGGGTGTTAATAAAAAAACTGTACACCGCTTGGCAGGTGATAGTAGAGGTCAAAACAAGAAAAAAATTCTAATAAACCCATATCCAATTTTCAATACAGGTGTCCACGCCATGTGTTCACTCTTCTAGAATTTTTATTTTTTACATAAAATTCTGAAGCGATAAATTAAATAAAAAGCTGAATTTTCCGACATACCACTGGTCACCGTAGGACTTCCGGTTTCGCCGGAAGTGTTACCAACTTTCTTATTTTAAATGGAACGCCCTGTATATTTTTACATATTTGGAATCTACGGTTGATTGTGAGTCCGAATATGTATCACCTGGTAATTTTGGTTTCCATGACAACGAAAAATTTTTTTTTTGTTTTTTAGTATGCAAAGCTATGTATGGTGTATTTTCGTTCTAATGCGACCAAGTAATTCGAGAAAGCAACTTTTTTGCTTGCACTTTGGTTTATTAACATTTTTACAGCATGTGCATTTTTTATTATGTCGTAAATTATTTTTTTAACGGAACGTCTTGCATTTTTTAGCGTAGTTTAATAGAACATTTTTTTAATACGCTGGTAGCAAATAAAGGGTTATTTTTTTAATTCTTTATCAACTCTTGCAATGAAATTTGCGATGGCATGTTGCAGCTTAACTGGAAAAATAAGCCATCGCCGGTATACAAGTGTTAATATAAAAACTTTACACTTTAGCACGTGATAGCAGAGAACAAAACAAAAAAAATTGTAATAAACCCAGGTTCAATATTCAGTGGTATTTGAAGTATGGTTTAATTAAAAAAGAATCAAACAATCAATAACGAATTTAACACATTAAAAATATCACAGAAGTTGTTCGAACTGTCGTCCTTGCTTTTGTAAACAAAAGTTCTATCATGTAAAAGGATTCGGTAGGATTCACCATTCAACCGATTTGACAAACGAAATGGTCAAATAAAACAATCACCCACAACGCCTGCCCAGATATTAATTGAAAATCCAAAATGATGATTTGTAACAAGAACTCCATGAGGATTTTCATCGGACCATTCGTGCATATTATGAAAATTGAAAACTCCATCGCGAGTAAAGCAAGCTTCGTCCGTAAACATAATTGTAATAAGAAAATGTGGATTTATGTTAAGTTCTTCTAACAGCCATTGGCAAAACTGGATGCGCGGACGGCAGTCTCTCTCTAACTGTAGATGATGAACTGTTGGAGATGATATGGATGAAGTGATTGCTCTTTAAGAGTTTGCCAAACAAACACATGATTTACGCCTAAAGTTCTGCTTACTCGCCTGGTACACGAAGATTGTCATTTACAGCTTCCAAAACAGCCTCTTCGATGTTTTGCGTACGAACTGTACGATGTCTGCCACAGTCTGATTTTCGCGGCTTAAAAGAACCTTTTTCTCGAAGTCTGCGGTCGACTTCTTGAAAAGTTTGATGATTCGGAATAGGTATGCCTTAGAGGATATCTCCGCTGATGAATTCGTCTGGCTTCACGGGAATTTTGACGAGCTTCGCCATAACATAAATGCATATCGGCGTATGCCGCTGAAGTGAATGTAACCATTGCGAAACTAAACTTACTTACTAATAAGCAAGCTAATAAGTATTTACCACCCAAAATAGAACAACTTTTGTTTTACGATGTTCTGATTTTAATAGTTTTAATAGATGTCTACTATCAACTACCAAAGCATGTAAGGTTTTTTTTATTATCATATCATTAAAAATGTTTTTTGAGCAAGACTAAAATAAAAAACGCAAGAGGTTCCGTTTAAAAAAATAATTTACGACCTAATGAAAATTTCACATACTGTAAAAATATTAATAAACCAAAGTGCAATCAAAGAAGTTGGTTTCTCGAATTACTTGGTCGCATTAGAACGAAAATATACCATACATAGCTTTGCATACTGAAAAACAAAAAAAATATTTTTTCGTTGTCATGGAAACCAAAATTACCAAGTGATACATATCCGGACCCATAATAATCCGTAGATTCCAAATATGTAAAAATATACAGGGCATTCCATTTAAAATAAGGAAGTTGATATCACTTCTGGCGAAACCGGTGGCCAGTGATATGTCGGAAAATTTAGCTTTTTATTTAATTTATCGCTCCCGAATTTTATGTAAAAAATAAAAATTCTAGAAGAGTGAACACATGGCGTGGACACCTGTATTGAGAATTGGATATGGGTTTATTAGAATTTTTTTCTTGTTTTGACCTCTAGTATCACCTGCCAAACGGTGTACAGTTTTTTCATTAACACCCTGTATATATATACATGCACAAATCGCCAAAAAGAAACCTACAGATTAGAGCAGATCACACCCACACACTACAAGTTAAGAGCACTTTACGATATTTATCTCGGAGAATCCTCTCCATATCACATATCCAGTGCAAATGCGCTTAACTGTCTCTAACACCCCTTTATATAAAATTTAGGTCGCGACCTCTTGCGGCTGACTTTTGACCTAACAAAAACGACATCTGGCGGTCGATTCCTGACTCAAACACATATATACACACATACACATACATAAAAATATATATATGCACAAATCGCCAAAAAAGCAACCTACAGATTAGAGCAGGTCACACCCATACACCACAAGTTAAGAGCACTTCACGATATTTATCTCGGAGAATCCTCTCCTTATCACATATCCAGTGCAAATGCGCTTAACTGTCTGTAACACCCCTTTATATAAAATTTAGGTCGCGACATCTTGTGGCTGTTTTTTGACCTAACAAAAGCCACATCATGCGGCCGATTTCTGACTCAAACACACACTCATACATATATATATATATATCCGTACATAAAACCTACAAAATTAGAGTAAATCAAATAATACGGAACTAGGTATTGGTCCATTATCTGAATTCATTAAATTGTTTTTATTTTTTTGAATAAAAATACTTTCGTAAGCATTTAATTCCCTATTATTTGATACCGCCTTAATGAGTTTTAAATTATCTTTAATAATACTGTATCCAGTATTGTAAATATGTTGGGCAACACTTGATTTCTCAAACCTATTGTACCTATAGTGACTTAAATGTTCCTTAAAACGTGTTAATATATTTCTTTTTGTTTGTCCAATATATTTATTAGCACATTCATTACACTTAATTTCATAAATTCCAGATTTCTGTTCAACATCAACTTTATCTTTCGGGTTTCCCAACAAATTCTTTATGGTATTGTTGGTAGAAAAAGCTAATCGTAAGTTTTGAGTTTTAAAAATATGATTTAAACCTTTAGTGCAAAGTGCATCGAAAGGCATTTTAACAAATTTTTCTAGAGATGAAGTTGCCGTTAGAGTGCTAGAATTCTGGACTTGTTTCCTGTGGCTAATCTTCCTAATTAGATTATCAACTATTTGGGGAGTATAACCATTATGAACCGCAACATTTTTAATATATTTAAGTTCTTTATCATATCGGGATTTAGTAAGTGGAAATGAGAGTAATCTATTTACTAAAAAATTTAGAGCCGCGAGTTTGTGTTGTACAGAATGTTGTGATTCGTTAATTATAAACCGGCTAGTATTTGTATCTTTACGATAAATGTCGATTTCTAATTCATTTTTGCTGTTTCTAATTACACGAGTGTCTAAAAAGGGGATCGCACCGTTTTCTTCCTTTTCGTATGTAAATTAAATGCTAACAAATTTTGAATTTAATTTTTCTAAAAAATCTTCCAAATTACATTTCTTGGTATCAAAAACTGCAAAAATGTCATCAACATAACGCAACCAAATTCTTGGAAAATACTGATAATCATCTCTTACGTCATTTTCGAATTTACTCATAAATAAATTGGCCAAAAACGGTGACAAACAGTTCCCCATTGCGGTTCCTTGAACTTGTTCAAAAAACTCACCATTTATTTGAAAGCAGTTCTGAGACATGCAAAGAGATGTGAGCCTGACGTATTCCTCCAACCTATCTTTATCAACATTATTAACTGTCAGTAGTTCCCGCAAATAAGTCAGCGTTTCAGGTATGGGCACACGGGAAATAACGATTGAACATCAAAAGAGATCAGGATTTCCCCTTCTTGTAAAGAAACATTTTTAATCTTATTTATAAACTCCATTGAGTTTTTTACCGAAAAATTATCTTGAGGATTGGGAAGTGCACTGAGCTCACTATTCAACCATTTGGAAAGAGAGTAAGTGGGTGAGTTTATACCGGACACGATTGGTCTCACCGAGTTACCTGCCTTGTGTATTTTGGGAAGGACGTACAATTTGGGTACAGTGGGGTTAGATATATCTAATCTGTAGGTTGCTTTTTGGCGATTTGTGCATGTATATATATACCGGGTGTCCGGTAAAGAATGGGCCATACTTCAAGGGTGGCTTTTTTGGGTCAAAACAAATCGATATAGACCAATTTATCTTAGTACAATTTTGCTTCATTGAAAAGTTATGGCCTTTCAAAGATAATTTTTTTATTTCAATATTTTAGCAAAACTCGTTCATTTTTGGAGATATTTAATTGTAATTTGGTATTTAAAGGTTTCTTGTACTGCTGAATCTGAATATCTTCCTATTTTTAACGTAACATATAGGGGACGCTCTCGAGATCCTGATATTCCTTTGTTTATTGCTGTACTTTTTTTTAACGTGAATATTTTTTAAATTATATTCATTTTCTTGAAAGAACTTTTAATTTACTTTAAAAAAGGTATACTTGTTACATGTCGCTAAAGTATACCAGTTTTGAGAAAAATGGCTTTGAATATGATAATGCTGAATATTACTGTTTTAGGTCTACACTGAATTAGGCACATAGACCCGTATTTCGGTTACAGTTTAACTTTAATCTTCACTTTATTTCCATGGGAACAATTGTTTTTATAATTGTTACTATGGAAGTAATCTGGAGTTGAAAGTTAAAACTATGAGTGAAATACGCGGCCATAGCAAACATAATAAGAATTTTTTACGTAATGTATCGTTGATTTAAATGTAGAATTGTAAATTTTTTTCAATTTTAAGTAAATTACGTAGAAGTGCAACTTTAGGTAATTGTCTTTTCATCCTGAAGTAGCAGTAAGTATTCAACATTTTCACATTCAAAGCCATTTTTCTCAAAACTGGTGTACTTTAGCGACATGTGACAAGTATACCTTTTTTAAAGTAAATTAAATGTCGTTTCAAGAAAACGAAACATATTTTAAAAATATTCACGTAAAAAAAGTACGACAATAAACAAGAGAATGTCAGGGTCTCTAGAGCGCCCTCTATACGTTACGTTAAAAATAAGCAGATATTCAGATTCAGCAGTACAAGAAACCTCTAAATACCAAATTACAATTAAATGTCTTCAAAAATGAGCGAGTTTTGCTAAAATATTGATATAAAAAAATTATCTTTGGCCATAACTTTTTAATGAAGCAAAATTGTACTAAGATAAATTAATCTAAATCGATTTATTTTGATCCAAAGAAACCACCCTTCAAGTATGGCCCATTCTTTACCGGACACCCAGTATACATATATAGGTGTATTGTATACATATACATATATAGGTATATAATTTCTTTTCAGGGATAAATTCAAGCGGTATCAAATAACAGGGAATTAAATGCTTACAAAAGTTCTTTATTCGGGAGAATAAGAACCTTTTTCGGATATTAGACCAATACTCGTTTCCGTTTTATTTGATTTGCTTTTTTGGTAGGTTTCGACTGTTATTATTGTGGGCGGAAATTATTTCTTAAACCACAGTCGCTTTTTAGTGTTAATTTTGGTTTTTTAGATAGTATTAGTAGTATAGATAGTATCATTGCTTATATATGTCTAGTTAGTCAACCGACGGAAATTAATTTTAGTTCTGGACCAAGATTGATAGGGGGCGATGGACTAGAAGTGTAGCACTCCAGCGGACGTTAACAGGTTTGAATCTCCACTCATCAACTGTTTCCAATAAATGCCGTCTTGATTTGTTTGCGCTGTGTTGCACTGTGGTGTTGCCGTGTATTTCACCGAGTTTCGTTATAGTTGTGAACATAATACTTAAATTAGACACATTTTCTTCAAATTTCTCGACGAATTTTTTAGGATGTCGGGGAACAAATGTAGTTATTTTATGTGCGAAAAGAGACTGAGAATAAACCCTGAACTTCGAAAATTTATTTTTCCCATTCATTACGATGTACGATGTAAAAAATGGATTATAAATTCAGGTTAACGAACATTGCCGCTAACAAGGGAAAGTTCCTAACCCGAAAAATAGTGAGCAACAACACCCTTTGAAATTTCTGCGATTTTCGGTTTTCTGCAAATAACTCGGCAACCAATAGAGATAAAAATTAAAATTATATGACAAAATATTTACAACACAACAAAAGCAAATGAAAATTTAAAAAAATTATTGGTGGACACTGGAATCATTTGGATCCTATTTCCATTGCGGCACTCTACATGTTTTAAATGGAACACTCTATGCTCGATATTTTGCTGGAAAATTCATTTTTTTTGCTTAATTAATACTTTTCAAATTTCATGTGAATAGATTTAAAAATAAAAATTGTGGAATTCACATGTCGAGGGACTCTGAATATATTTATACACACTCTTAAAAATAGTTTGTGACGGAGAAATAAGAAAATTTAATTAAAATTTTTTCACAGAAAGTTAACAAAAAAATAGGATCTTGTAATAAATTTTTCTTTAAATAAATGCAAAACGATAAATAAAAATAAAACAAAATGCAGGCGATTTTGATATTTTTTTTTAATATACAATCGCGTACAAAAAAGTGGACTGTTTTACGTCAATTTTATAATATAAAACTTTTGCCTGGTGGTTGTAATTATGAACTGAAACTTATGGATTACAATCAGTAATATTTATTTTTTGTCATCCGTAAATATCAGCTCATAATTACAACAACCTAGCAAAAATTTTATATTATAAAATTGGCTTAAAAAAGTCAACTTTTTTTGTCCGCGACTGTAGTACGATATTTTTGTAAATTTTAGTGTGATAACAAATAAAACAAAAGTCTCAAATGTTCCAAATCTAAAGTACTTAAACACAGGCTCTCGTTTTCCTGCAGATACAGGGTAGTCCAACGAAAATGAATATCTCCAAAGAAAATTTTTGTTTGAAAAAACGCAAAAATAGGTCGATTTATAATCCCAGGGGGACACTTTTCTATCCTATACCGAACCATCATACGTCATCCCCCTCCCTTCCAGCTCTCTAACCAATAGAATTACTACAGGAAAGATTAATTGCCATATAACAAAAATTATAAATCATCACAGAGCATCATTAACTTTTGATTGCAATATCAATCAAATCAATATTAACACGTATCAGTTAAATACCAAAGAAAAATTTTATATTGTTATAAGAAACACAAATATGTTGTAAATTAATGTCAGTATTGCAAAATGTGAATACAATCATATTCATGCGACTGTGAATTTTATTCCATACAGAAGCCATTTTGTAAACATATTCACTCTCTTGTTGAGAACATCACTAGGGATAATACTTAGGAAAAAAATAATTATTGTAATGAAAATGAGCAACCAGAAACATATTTGCCGTCTGCACCTATTACATCAAGTATAAAAAATAACACATACAATAAGGTTAAAAATAAAAGTGATAATATAATAAATAATTTGAAAGAGGTATTTTTTTTAAAGAAGATCAACAATCACTTTCTGAAATATACCGAAAATTGAAGGAAACAATACCACTTTCAATATTATTAAAAGGCCCCATGTAGGTGTGAGTAGATATGAAGGAACATTAAAGGATATTCGGCAAACAGTTATTCAACGATTGTAAAACTAGACCTTAGTAATATCAGTTACAGAATCAGCAAATAAAAATAGCAGATGTCTTTCCATAGTACTAAAAGAAAAAGGCAAACCACAGAGAAAGAACTAAAAAAAAAAAACAGGTAGACAGAAATTGAGAACTTGAACGTTATAAGTTATTTGTAATTTTTTTCATAATGTAATATTTTTTGCAATAACATATAAGTAAATATTTGAATTTTTCAGTATGTTATAATGAAATATTTTATGCCCTTAAATTAAACAATATTTTAAGTAATTTTGAAATGAACTTGGTTCAATATATTAATTTTTGTGGCAAGTTTTACCCTAATCAATCAATTTATTTTTTAATTCAAATTCTTCATTGTCTTTTCTAATTACTCTTATGATCAAATATGTATTTAAGAGCTTCCGAAGTCCTAACCTCCGTAGGCACAATTCAAATTAACCGCTAATTCTCTCCTACCACAAGAAGTCGTGCGGAGATTTTAGCCGTTCGTCAGATTTCAGTAACAGTAGATAAAATAATTTTTCTTTCAGCCGAGTTTCAAACCTTATAAACACATGCCGTTCATGTATTTTGTTTTAATCAACAGTTATTAGATGGCAGCACATTCTGAAGACTAGATTGACTAACTATTAATACATAAACAATGATAGTATGATCAGGTAGGTAGGTAGGTGTTAGATTTCATGTAGTGTTTTTTAAATTGTACTGAAGATGGCAGCTTAGCTGCCGAAATACGTATCTACGGATATAAAATTATTGTGGGCGGAGGTTAATTTCAATTATTAATATATTTGATGACATAATAGCATAATAACTAGTAACATAATACTAGCAAATTCCAAAATTTACCAGCCTACGTTAATAAGTTTCGATAGAATTCTCGATTCTCCTCCTTCATGAACGGGATTATTGTTTGAATGTTCTCTTTCTTGTCGGCCTTGATACGACTTGCACAGTCAAGCTGTGGTACATTCATCGTTTTAATATTGTGCGAATTGTTGTTTTTCTTGAAAACATTCACAGATTTCCAAGGCTCCATCTCGTTTAAAGTTTCTATGATTTTTGCTGATTTACAGGATTTGCTGCGGAAATCTGCATCCACGCAGCTTTTGAAATCTGAAGCTTGGTGGTATTCAGTGTTGAATCAGCAGCAGCTTTAAAATCAATGAAATCCTCAAGCTGCAACTAAAGTTACAATAAATGGATCTTTGGGATTGCAGATGTCATTAGGTGAACTAAATCTAGAGGGACTTCGCATTTTTCTAATCCTTTTCGTTTTTCAATTTGGGCGAAATCTCGATCGCAACTTAAAACGAATGGCCAGAGACCAAGAACTTCTGGTTAACTTTTTGAACATATCCTTTTGTTACCATGAATATACATAAAATAGCATCATTTTATTTTTGTTCTGTCCAGCGCAGTTATCACTCCAAATGATCAATTTTTCCTTTCTTGTTATTCCACTTGTAACTGATTTCCAAATGCATGACGCAATTTCGTTACCTCCTCTCCCAGATATTCCCTCATGCCATAAATGTATGTGCCCTTAATTGGCATCAGTAACATATCAGCTTCATAGCATTCATCGCCTTCTCAGCTTTCCTATGATGAAGTTCAAGTTTGCTCTTTACATTAAATTAATAGTAGTACATTTTATTTTCATTGAGATGATGCTGGTAAAGAACCCAACAGTGATATTATTTCTGGTGGTGACGGTGTCACTGATGATTCAGACGATGGCGGTGAAGCATTACTGCCTAGACTATTACCTTCAGGAAATACAACATCATAGAAATTAATTTTCGCTTCTTCCGAACCAAACCTTAATTGAATTTCTTTATGTACAATGACTGGATTCATTTCACAATCTAGAATAATTAATTTTGAGAGTACCGCGTAGAGCACCTCACAATATGTACAGTATATAAATATACTTGGTAGTCTAATAATCAAAGTAAATAACTATAAAATTATTAACAATACACGGTGCTGATAAAGTCCCGCAACAAGCTCATAATTTGTTTATTTAATGTTTTTTCGCAAAATCCTAAACAGGTAAATTTTTATTTTTAAAAAGACACCTTTTAGTGCAAAAGTTTTTTCTCGATCGGCATTTATTTTCCAGCTGTGACGTCAACATTAATTTTTTTAAATGGCAACCCTAATTTTTTTATGCAGATTTTGATAGACCTTCTTGTCAGAAAAACGGTGACGTAAAAAAGTTAGTACTTTCCACCACAAATTTTTCGAAAAAAATAGACATTACAATTCAAAAATACAATGTTACTTTATTTTATTTTAATGATTATTATATTTATCAAATTGAAAACAAAAACAAGTAAAAATTAACGAAAATATTGAAGCTGTTCTCCAGGAACCTATTGTTGAGATTTTCATTGTAGCAAAACATAAATTTTTCAAAAAAATTCCAGACGATGGTCTGGACTATGTAATTTTTTTTTCAAAAAAGTTGTTGCGTAAGGTGCTATTTTTTATATCACCATTTTGCTGACAAGAAGGACTATCCAATCTGCATAAAAAAGTTAGGGTTGCCATTTAAAAAAATTAATGATGACGTCACGGCGGAGAAACAAATGTCGATCGAGAAAAAATTTTTGCACTAAAAGGTGTCTTTTTAAAATTAAAAATTTACCTGTTTCAGGATTTTGCGAAAAAACATTAAATAAACAAATTATGAGCTCGTTGCGGGACTTAATCAGCATCCTATACATAAAATTTGCTTTTAGAAAGTTACATCTTAACTTTTACTTTCTTTCCACATTTCCTATTAATTTTATCAAATTTATTTCATTTAAATTATTATTTTTAATTATAATTATATTTATTATTCATTCCATTATAATATGTCGTTTGCATTTATTAAATATCAACAGATCAACATAAAAAAATTTAGGCAGCCTGTAGAAAATTGCCTGTAGCAAATCGCAATATAAGTTCGAATATTTGTATTTTGTATTTTTATTGTCGCAATAACACAATCAAGTGTATTACAAAAGTCAGATATACAAATAAGTACAACTAATTGAGAAAGTAGTAGGGTGACCATAAGAAAAAACATACGAAAAATTCTGAAAATTCGTCAGTAGAATAGAATGCATCATCTTTTAGAAACGACATTAATTTCATTTTGAATGTTTTGTAAGACCACTGTTTTACTATTATTGGTAATTGAATATAGAGTTTGGTCCGTTTCTCGATTTGTTTAACCTGAAAAATTGAGGACGTTTTTGAAACGTTATATAAAGAACATACCTTAGAACGTCTATTTAGAGCATTTAATTTTGTATATTCTAAATTAAAATATCAGTTAGAATATCATTAGAAGTAGAAAAGCTGGTAAACTAGTTACAATTTTCAAGGACCTAAATAAGAAATAAAAAATAAAATTGAAATTAGAAATTGCATATGTAGAAAACATATTTAGACGAAAATTGAAAGCCCACAACTGCTTTTTACTTTTTTCTATTTTCAACCCTAAAAACTGCAAAATGAATCTCTAGAATTTTTATCGTAAATATTTTTAAACTTTTATCATTTCGCAATACAACTAATAACTACTTTCTACCTTTTTACTGTGTAATTTAGGTTGTGAGAGTATTTGAAGCAATTAAAAAAGTGTAATAAATTTAAACAAAATATTTGTTTTATTTCATTTTAAACAGTTTTTTTTTTGTTTCAAACATGATTAATTTTAAGTCAATTTTAAACATGTTTTAAACAAAAAAACTGTTTAAAATCAAATAAAACAAATGTTTTGTTTTAAAAAAAAAAAACAGTTTTTTTCCAACACTGCTTTAGACGCACCCTATGTAACTTATAATTTATGTCCTTTTAGATTTTGAAAATAGCACGCGTTATTTTATTTGGCCACGCCCCCACGCGCGTCTCTCAGGGCCATTCTAATTCTGGCGCCAGAGCGTCGCTCCATCCCCATCACCGCTACACCTTTTCCAATTGTATTTCAAAAAATTTCAGTTGTATTCAGATTAGTAAATTGTATTTAAGAAATCGTCAATTGTAGTTCAGATTAGTAAATTATATTTCAGAAAGTTGTAATTGTAGTTCAGGTCAGTAAATTGTATTTCAGAAAACGTCATAAGAAATTCAGAAAATATCATTTGTAAATCAGAAAATTATTTGTAAATCAGAAAGTATCATTTGTAAATCTGAAAGCATTATTTGCAATTCAGGAATCATTTGTAATTAAGATTTTTTTGTAAGTTTGTAAGTGCCTGCATGTTAAAAGCGAAGAACTGCATTTTTTAGCACGGACATCATGCAAATTCCACAATTATTTAAATTCATTCTTCACTTTATTTCAATGCAATCGTAACAGCAACTACTCCACGGAAATCTGTTGATGGTTCCTAAGGTGTATTAAGACTTATTTACTGTGGTATGCTGAAAAAATATATGTATAATTATTATTTTCTGAAATTGATTTCGCTTTTCTGAACTACAATTAACACATTCTGAAATACATTTTACGTTTCTGAAATACAATTGACGCTTTCTAAAATTCATTTTTTGCATCTGAAAAACATTTGACACTGTCTGAAATTAATCTGTTACTTTCTGAACTATACTTGGAAAAGGTGTAGATCAAAACTTACTCCAAAAGTGTATTTATCGAACGCGCCCCTGTTGTTAATAACCCAACCGCGATGAAGTTAGTTGCATACCCCTAAAGTAAATAATTAGGTGCAAGGTTACTAAAGAGCGTGGAGGGAATAATTACTCCCTCCACGCTAAAGAGAGAAGGTTGCCTGGTAAGTCGTGGAGTGACGCGTCATTCAGTAGGCCATTTATTTGTGTATATGCATTAAATGGGCCTACTGTGTGACGTTGCAGTTACGTTGAAAGTTACCAGGCAACCTGTCTTTTTAGTAACCTTGAATTAGGTGCCTATCTTTTTAAGGGCGTGTACCGCAATTACCAAATTGTAACCAGGGTTGGTTGTGGTAGCTAAATATTGCGTTTCTTAAATGGAATCTGTTATTTACGGAACGCAATATTTAGCAACCACAACCAACCTGGTTACAATTTGGTAATTTCGGTACACGCCCTAAATAAAACCATCAGATTTTGTCTTTTAACGTAGGGTTAATTTTTTAAAAAAGTTGTTCAAGGTGCTGAATACTGAAGCCAAACACCTTTAAAGCTTGTAGTTTCTTTTTGATATGAAATTTTGTGTTGGTATTATTTCAGAAGTTCCTGTCCACAGATTTATCAAGTAGCCAGATTCCCTGAAGAGAAAGAGGAATTGATATTAACTTAAGAGTGAGATGGTAAATACACCCGTTTAAAAAGCATTGTTCATTCTAAGTCACGTGATTTAGGCTTTGAGTGGCATCCTTGTCGCATATATGAGCTAAAATTACTCAGATATTCGCTATTTCACTCACATGCTGATATCAATCGAGAATGCAGGAAACATCTGTGCATCTACCCCGTACCAGATCATTGTTCCTGTCGTTCCTGTCAATTGTCAATTTTTTTGCGCGCGTTTTTCTGCAATTTGTGCAAGTTGATTCCTGTGGACGATGCTCTAAGAGGCAAGTAATATGTTTGTTATGGAAAAAATAATTTGTTGCAAAATATCAACACATAATAAATGAACTTCTTCAATGGGTAATCATTACAAGCAATAGTTTCGAAAAGAGTGCCGAGTGGTTTAGTAGACCAGCACTGAAGAATTGGCTTCTGTGCTAATTGTTAAGAAGTTGCTAAATGCAAATTATGTGGATCTTTGCTGCGAAATCATTTGGGTAATTAGTACATTTTTACTTTAACTAGGTAAAAATTTTGTTGCAAGTTGGTTCTGATTGCAGTGGATTCCTCGTGCATCCTCTGTACAGCTGTTTCAGCCTTATTTGGGGCCTTGCCATGAGAAGCGTAGCGCGAGAATTCCACTGCAAACCAAACCAACCTGTCCAGGTTGTCCGCAATTGTAATGAAAAGTTTTAATCGACTAAAATAGGGTAAATTCTACTTGCGATGTTGATATTTTAAATAACCAACACTGATT
Organism: Dorcus hopei; assembly: GCA_033060865.1. Lineage (NCBI taxonomy): Eukaryota > Metazoa > Arthropoda > Insecta > Coleoptera > Lucanidae > Dorcus > Dorcus hopei. The sequence goes on along the minus strand of CM065426.1, from coordinate 60,831,013 downwards.
GTAATATGATAAAATTTTCTAACACCATTCTTTTTTAAGGTTAACGATGTTACTTGCGACTCCTTTGCAACAACTCAGGAGTTTCCAAATAAGAGGATTCCATATTTTGCTTATCAGTCGAAATTACTTGAACAATAATACCATGTCTGAAGGATGGTTTAAGTCATACCCTAGTGAACATTTAAAATGGATTGGCGGCCACGAGAATATGTAAGGATTTTTTGTTTAACACTTAGGGATGGCAACGATATATCGATATATTAGAAATATCGATATACAGGGTTACAACTAATTAAAGGCTCACCATGGGGATCTCGTAAACTATAAGAGATACAAAGACGGTTAAATTACAAGAAAGTTGCGCTATTTTGGGGTCTATAAAAATGTGCAACGAAATCTTTCCTATCTTTATTCATTTCCGAAATATCTTCAAAAAACTGAAAACTCTCAATTTCGAAAATCTTGAATATCTTGTTTATTTATCAAGATAGAGTCACAAAATTCTGTAATTTTACACTAAATTCAATGGACAATCTAATACAGTCAAAATAAATAGGTTAGGATTTACAGTTACGCAGATACGACTGTCAACTGTTTTTTTTCTTATGGCCACTATCTTAGATTTTCATACCATGTGATGCAAAAATAAAATCTGAATAATAATAATAATAATAATAATATATATTTCTGTACCAGTGGTGTAGAAAATTGTACATGAATATAAAGACAAGAAAGATACATACAAAGAATAAATAATATAGAATCAAATAACGATAATATAACGACAAGTTAAAATTAAAAATTGGTGACATGTAAAAAGAAGAAGAAGTACATTAAACAACATTGCTCTGAATATTCAGAGCATAGCCATAGCATTAAAAAATTCATCTAATGAATAAAAACTAAATTTGTTTAGGAACGTTTTCATGTACCGTTTAAGTTTTTTGTTATTAAATGATTTTATTTCGTCTGGTAACGTATTATATATCTTAATGCTAATATAGATGTGAGAGTTGTAAAATTTACTGCTTTTTATCTGATCAATTCTAACAAAATTTGAGGTTCGAGTTTTGTATCGATGAACATCAGAATTAGAAGTGAACTTATTTATATTTTCATGTACATAAATTGCAGAATAAATAGATTAAAGACAGTAGGAATTTTTAAATCGATGAAAACTTGTCTACATGATTCCAGCGGACTTAAATGTTTTAAAACGCTTATCGCTCTTTTTTGTAATAATAATAATAATTGATATAAATTGGATTTGGTTCCCCAAAAAAGTAAACCATATGTTACGATTGAATAGAAACACCTATGCAAAGTAAATCATTCGTAATGAGGCAATATCACATAGTCTTCACAATTTTGAATGTACAAAGTCCAATCTAAATTACTGCCCAGTAACTTTGATTTTGTGACAGTTTTCAAATTAATATTGCCTTCGTTATATTTATTTTCAAAGATTAATGTGTTAGTTTTATCCATGTTTAGAATTAATTTGTTGTTATCGAACCAATGAAGTAGCTGAGTCATGATTGTCTGACTCTTATTCACAAGATTATCTCTATTGTCACCTGTGACCACAATATTCGTGTCATCCGCATATAACGCCAGTTGCATCGATGTTGGTGGGTAGGTCGTTTATAAATATAACAAAAAGGAGCGGACCAATATTGAACCCTGTGGTATTCCGCAAGAATTGGGAAGATTATTAGATTGGTGAATAGAGTATTTGCCTTCGTCGCTTAAATGTTTTATTTCGACAAATTGTTGTCTGCCGGTGATGTATGATTTAAAGATATTTAAAGCATTCCCTCTAACACCATAGTATTCCAGCTTATTTATTAATATGTTATGATCGACCAGATCGAACGCCTTTGAAAGATCACAGTTAATACATCCAACTAGTTTTGATTTATTTAAGTTAGCTAAAATTTCATCAGTAATCTGTGTTAAAGCAGTCTGAGTAGATTTGCTATTTAAGAAGCCATGTTGATGTTGACCGATATAATTATTTTTTATAAAGTAATTTAATAATTGATCTTTGAGAACAACTTCAAAAATTTTTGACATTGCCGGCAATATCGCGATAGGTCTGTAATTATTGACAGAGAATCTGTCACCCTTTTTAAAAATTGGAATGATTTTAGAAGTTTTAAATATATTTGGGAATGAAGAGTTCTCCAAAAATGAATTAATGATGTGCGAGATAGGTAAACTAATGTATTCACTTATCATTTTAATTATTTTTATAGGAATTCCATCATCTCCTGTTGCAGATGTGTTGTTCAATTTTTTTATAATAGACAATATTTCTTCCTTACAAACTGGTCGCATATATAAAGAACTGGATGTATTTATTTTAAGTTTACTAAGGTTGCTATTGAAGTTAGTGCTATTTATATTTTGTAACATAGCTAATGGCAAATTAACAAAATAATTATTCAGAGTATTACTTATTGTAGAGGGATCGTAAATTATACCTGGGGATTTATCTTTTAATTCTATATTCCTAAAATTGTTGGGTTGTGTTTCGGATTTGATAATTCGCCATTTATTTTTGACAATATTTTTTGTACTGAAAATTATTTTGTTGACAGATATTTGTTTCGCCGCTTCAATTACTTGTTTTAATATTGATGCATATTTTTTATAATAGCTGATGACACTGTCGACTGGATACATTTTAGTTAGCTGAAACAATTGTCTTTTTGTGCGACAGGATTTGCGAATTCCGTTGGTTATCCAACATTTAGTAGTATTAATTTGGCGAGTTTTTAAAGGATAATATTTTTCAAAATTTGTTTGAAGTGATTGATAAAAACATAACAATTTATTGTTTGGATTTGTTTCAGTATATATATGATTCCAATTTATGTTTTTAATACTATTTATAAACTTGATGTTATTTTTTTTTGAAAATAATCTCCTAGTGTCATAAACAATTGTGCTGGGTTTTATACATTCACAGTAAATGAGTTGATAATTATGATCAGACAAGTCGATACTTTCATTTATAGTGACATGTTTGAAAAGGCTTTTAATATAAATATTATCGATGCAGGTTTTTGATTTGTTATGTATTCGAGTGGGAGTCATAACTGTTGAATAAAGGTTATAAGACGCCATAGTTTTAAGAAAAGCTTTCGTATTATTATTATTTTTCTCAAGAATATTTATGTTAAAATCGCCGCAGACAATGAAATTCTGACAACGACTGTGATAGTCTAAAACAACACCTAGGTTTTCAAAAAATATATTAATACTAGCACTAGGTGGTTTATAAAAAGAGAGAATGGTGACTGGGGGTTTACATATTTTAATACCACAATACTCAAAGTTAAAATCACTTACCAAATGATGAAGTGTTATGTTTTCAGCACTTAAATTTTTTCTTACAAAAATCATAGTACCTCCATGAATGGAGTTCGCTCTACAGAAGAAGCAACTTACGTGGTAGTTCGACATTGTTATACTAGATATTTGATCATGATTAAGCCAATGTTCATCGATACAAGCTACATCTATATTATGAGATTCTAAAAACGTTTCAAGCAATAACAGTTTGCTAGCTATGCTCTGAATATTCAAATGCAACACATTAAGTCCATGAGGTCGATTAGCGCCCAAAAAGGTCTTCGGAGTTATTTAATGCAGCATACTGAGAGAGGAACGGATCCACATGTAGACTGACTTCACGCGAGGAGGGTTCTGGAACTGTCTGCTTACGTTCATCTGGATTATACTGCTTAACTTCCATGTCACGGGAGGTTTTTGTGGTCTTCAGGACATCAATTAGATTATTGAAATTTATATATTTTAATGTGACTGGATTATTGTAACTATTAATATTTATATTTATCATTTCAATAATGTTCTTACAGATTCGATGCTTGGCTTGAACTTTTAAGTGTAGCCCATATTTAAGATAGTCCTTGGAGTTAATAAATTTGTTAACGCCAATTACTGAAACGTGGTGAAAATTTTGGTCAGGTAGTTTACTAATGTTCTTGTTAATATCGGTTAGAAATTCATTTAAGACTGGCCGATCTAACCAGTACGGACTGGTAAGAATAATAACATTTGTATGAATTAGTTTTTCGCATAAATCTGTTAGATACTGATTTTTCAGTTTATGTCCACGTAATGCGTCATTTGTCCCTGCCCAGATAATGACACAATCACTTTTATCGTAATCTTTGCTTAAGCTTGAGATATTTTCAGTTACCGCACTGTGTGATGCGTTTGGTTTGAAAATACACTGTGTTTTATAATTTGGAAGTTTATCATTCAAAATTTTACTCATAAAACGCCCATGACTGTCCGCTAATAAAAGAATTTTGCTTTTATCCGTTGTCAATGAATGTCCTTTTCCTTTGTCAACGTTGCACTCATTTAGATATTTGTAATGTACTTTCTTACACATTGTTTCACTTAAAATTTTATTTTACACTTCTTTGATTTATTTTCACTCATTTTTCGACTTAACCGTTCAAGTTTTTGGCATACAAAGTTGTTGGTTAAATAACTGATACTATACCGATTCCACTGATATAGATTACACCACTATGGCACTTAAATGACCGTAGATATTTGAATTAATTTGTAAGAGACACAAACACGTGCGTCTTTATACGACATGCACACACACACCAATATGAGACACTTATGCTTTTGTTTTAAAACAAAATATGAAATTACTAAGAAATATTTTAGAAAATTTTTAATCTGGTAGGCGGGTGTTTATTGCCAACAATTGGTATACGACATTTGCATGTCAACACAGAACATTCTCATTTTTCAATTACCTACATTAAACATTTTCTAAAATATTTCTTAGTAATTTCACTCGAATTTTTACGAGAAATCCCCACCTTTTCATCATCAATTTACAACGTTCCCAGCGACACTGCTTCTGGAAATACCCTACTTCGGATCTGAGACAATAATGCTACGCACTTCAGTTACGTTTAGTGTTTCGATTAATTTGGTCTTATTGTCTTTACATACATTTTTTACAGTTTTTATAATATAATGCTTAAACGTCAACTTAAAAGTCTTACAGTTCAACAAAAGCTTGAAATAAAAAAAAAAGTCGAGAGTGGTGTCAAAAATATTGCAAAATGCAAAATACATTATCCACGATTATTAAAAACAAAGCATCGACAATACAGTTTTCTCAGAATACAATTAGAAATCCTTGTGTTCTTAAACACAATAAATTCAGAATAGTTTTGAGATTTTAAAACGTTTCTTCACGATGGAAGAAAGTACAACGGATTCTGTCTATTCTTTATTAAATAAAATTCAACATTTTTATGAAACAAATTGTATCAAGAAAGCTTCTCATCAAAATTTAATCACCAATTACTTTAATCGGCAATAAAATTAATTAAATGGTGATAAATTTTGATGTGTGTATTTACTAATGTTTAAATTATTATGTTATTTTTAACTTCTTAATAAAATATGTAAATAAATACATATGCATGTATATGTATGTATTCATGTCCTTTAACTCGAATATTCTATAACTCGAATTTAATCTCAGGTTCCTTGGCAGTTCGAGTTACGGAGCTTAGACTGTATTGTGCATAGATAAAGGAAGATAGAAGATTGGTAACTCAATAATAAGAATCCACCACACTGTTTTTAGCACCACAGGTGGTCGGTAGCTAAAGCTCAGTAATAGGTGGGAATTATTTAAATTTGAAAGTTGACTACACTCGTATCTTCTATAACATTAAGGCGTCGTCATCCTACTTCAACACTACTCTATACTTTTCCCACCTTAAGTTCTCAGTTTTAATAAAAAAGAAGCATGTAAGGTGGCAAAAGTAATGAGTGAGGATATCGAAGGAATGACGCCTCATAACGCTAAGTTATTGTTGAATAGTTATATTAATCAACGGAGAACTAGTGAAATGTAATAATTATTAAGAAAAATAAAGACCTGCTTGAGGGTGCTGTATGATTTTGGTAACGAATAGTCTCCTTGCATAAAAGTGTGCTCAGGACTAAACATTATTTTCTGATACACAAAAAATAATTTCACCAAGAAATTTCTTCTTTTGAATGTATGAATTAATAATGGCAACAGAAGGAGAAACGAAAGATGTTCTCTTAAATTTGCGGTCATATGAATAAAACGTAAACTCTTGTGTAAAATACAGGCTGGGCCAACAGTGCGTGGGCGGAAGATTGTGGCTTTATTGTTGAATATTTTTAAAATCTGTGTACGCACTAACATACATATGGGTTAGATGCACAATCTAAAATTATTTAGACAAATACAGGGTGTCCCGTAAGAGTGTGGCAACCCTAACTTGTGTTTTTTTAAATGGAACACCCTATATATTATTGCACGATTCGATAGCTCGTCATTAGTGGATGAAAATAATAATTTTATTTGCACTACGTTGCGAATTACTTCAAATGCTCGAATAACACATGACTGAGGATAATGTAATGATGTGCCAGTCGAATCCCTTGTTGTGATTAACCCATGATACGAAGCAGGATCAGTTAACAATGCAGACCGACATATGTGACAATCCCGTATCTGTAATTTTCTTAAAACATACCCTGCTACATATGTTGATGTGTCTGTCTGCAGTTCATTCACATCAATACGTTCCATGGCTGGCTGCAGTAGCGTAGGGATTGGCAAATGTGTTCGTTCTTGAATAATCTTGACATGCCAATTTGAAGAATTCATAACTATTGTTTAATAACACATGCGTATCATCTTCTTCACAATTACGTCCCAATGAAGTTACACTCAAGAGATTATTGATAAATAAAGTTTTGTACGTTCCGATGAAACCAAATGGAGTAGGATTTATGTTGCGGACACCATGACTTCGAACACATCCGAAAAAAATTTCCACCACATCTTGATTGAAGGATCTCAGTAAAAGGTAACGAAATCCCTTGGTTTTCAAAGAGCTCCAAATGTACTGCAATCCTTGTATAGTATGAATCCAGTTATTTAATGTAGGTGGCCTACTACTTCTACCACAGCTGTTCACAAATCGCATAGATTTTAATATGGGTATAGCATGTTCCCAAAATTTGAAATGTGCTGATCCATCGCGAAGGGCACATCTTAGTGGCTTATCTTTGGCCAAATTGAGACAATTCCCATTTACACTGTCAAACAACTTGTCCAGAAAGAGTAAACACGCTGCTGTTTCACAGGCTGAAGGCTCAATATAGCCAGGCTGATTGATACGTTCTGGTTTAGCTGTAAACATTGATATAGATAAGGTGTTATAAAAGTTGAGCAACAGAGATACTTACAATGCTTTGAAAGATAATTCATTAATGTTGCTACCTTATGGCTGAAGACCTGTGTACAAAGGGAAACTTTCATTTTTTTAATTTTATTAGGCTCTATGTGTAACACCGTGATACGCGGGAGAGCACGCATTTCCCCTTCTAACAAATCTGCTCGATATAATTGTTTCAAATGCAGCCACTTGGCTCTTATTTCTTTACTGTTGTCAACATAAACTAAATCTTTAAGTAACAAATGGTTACGAATTAATTTAATCAAATGTGGTGGGTCAAATAACGGAATGATTTCTGCACCTTGTACATAAAAACCCAATGATCTAAATTCCCAATTGTGTCTTACATAGTCCTGCCTGGACTGCTCCTTCAACAACTTTATGGCTGCCATATTTGAACTGCCCTGATCACATATTGTCCCAACAACTATTAGACCTGCAATTTGTAAACGCTGTATATGTTGCTTTATGAGTACTGACAGTCGAACTGCTTTTGTTTGACTTCGGCAAAATGTGAAGCTTAAGGGTTGCTTCCATTTTTTATTAATTCCTCTTGCCATAAATACTAAGGTATGGTCTGCAAATGTACTATTTTTATTCTCCCCAGAATCCTCAAATCCAATTATTTCATCTTTGTGGGTACTATAATCTATATGACAGGCTAATTTCATCTCGTCATATATCAGGCTGCAGTACCGATCATTCGTTTTCATTTTCTTGACTACATGAGCAAGGTATTTAAAAATCAATTCATTTATTCCTGGTTGAATGTGTAACTTACGCAGAAAACTAGATAACGTTCTTCTACTTGGTAACGCGAATATTTTTCTTAGCAAACCATATGCTTTGCCACTCTGTTTAAATAAACTTAATGCCATAACTTTGTCTTCAAATGAAAATCTGCGGCCAGTTGGCATAGACTGCGCAGCTTTCAATTGGGATTCAAAAAACTTACGTAATGTGTGGGACATTTGATTTTTTACATTTGCAATAAAAGGCTGCTTCAAATATTTTTTTGCTTCAAATAACCTTCGTTGTACTGATAATTTCAGCTTATGCAATTCCAACATTTTACATTTCATTCGTACCACTTCTTGATACAGGTGTTTTTTCCGTGGTGTTAACAGCAACTGACGTGTTGCACCAATGTCACGTAATAAGGTTTGCCTTACACCTGCAATTTAAATCATATTACTTTTTGGTCATTCAATCAATTACAGTTTAATACCACAAAGTAAAGGCTGTCCAAATCGAACATTTCAATTATATCACTTTAACACACGTGATACTTATACCTATGTATATGTGTAATACCAAGTAATTTCTTGAATATGTACCCCAAAAAATTCCTAAGAGGTTTACCCCTCGACTTGCATTACTTATTACAAGGAAATCTTCTATATTTATGCATAAACTTGTGCTCCTTACCTGCAGTTTTGGAGGTCCTTCTTTTTGTTTCATTGTAGAGTTTGGGCTTTTCAATATGAGAAGGTGTCTTGGTCTGCAAGCTACCACCAGCTTCTGATTGTGCCCTGTTGTCATTATGTAATCCTGCTTGCCACTGACTGATTTGTTCTAATGCTTCATTGAAATCTGAAATAATTTTACTCATCAAGCACAGCACAGTAATTTTAGTCTTTACAATACTTATTATTGTACATTTGTATGGCTTCCTTCTCATATTTACCTTTATTTTGTAAGTAATTTGCGTCTGAAGAAGTCCTTGATTCTGTTGCACTACTCACATTAGTAGGAATACACAGCGCTAATTTTGATGGTTGCAAATCATCGAATGATTTGTATCTCCATTTATGAGCAATATCAGTTCCTACAATATTAAAATGTTCTCCACAACTTTTCCTATTTAATATTTAACAGTTTTTTCAGTAATATTTTGTGCATTGTACAGAATAATCTTTTTTGCATGAGCAACATGTGTTGCACAATAAAACATTGCCAAAAATAATAGAGTTTTTGCCACCCCATTCTTATGTTATAAATGTAATAGTTATAAATTATAAAACTTGATTATTGCTTGAAAACAAACAGAAAAAGCACAGTATTGAAAAATTAGGCGTACATTTTTACAATTTTTTCTGTTTGTTTTCAAGCAGTAATTAGACATTTTCTAATTTATAACAATTCCATAAGAAAATGTAAGAATGGGGTGGTGCAAACTCTCTAATGGGTTTGTATCACCCTGATTATTAGCTTATGACATTTTAGCAGTTTACAAAATATTCATTCGATACTCGAGGTAAAAATGTGAGTAAGAACGACTGTGTTTCAATGCAAGTGAGTGAAAATATAAATTAACTGCACTACATCGAGTTAATTTTCTGTAAGATAATTTTTTTCATGATACTGAGGTTTGACCTATTGACAAAATGTATTATTCTGTTATTACTTATGTTACTGCTAAATATTTTCTTAATTATTTTACTTAAGTAGAAACTAAAACTTTACCTTGTACATATAAAGATGGAACTGCATTGTATTTTAAATTTCTTTTGTTTGGTACAAGCAGGTCTTCAGTGAAATGTCTGCCACAAACCCTTTTGATTGCATAGATACTTTCTACCGGTAAATGTGTTAATTCTGGATTATTAATAATTTGCAACCATACTTGCAAACGATTTCTGCCAGATTTTGGATGTGGAAAACGAAATCTTCGTGACACTCTATCATCACATCCTGGTACACAACACTTCGGTACACCCATGGTCTCACCTATAATAATAATTTTACTTTAATCCTTAAACGCAATACCTAGTCTAGATTATAAATTATAATACACAATCAGAGGAATTTCATCGAGCTTACATGCATATTTAATTTTAATTTACATACATACTTACTTGACGCATAAAAAAGTTCCTGCTTCTTTAAATATATACACGAATTTTTGCAAAAAGATATTCCATACAAAGCTCAAAATGCAAATATGTCAATATGGTGGAACATGGGAATACCTCAGGTGCATCCGCTCAGGAAGCGAAGGTTAGATGTTGGATGTCGCGCGCGTAATTTAAATCACGCGACTGTAGTGCTTTAGTGGTCGGTAGCTGTACTATAACATTGTAGCCGCTGTTGTCATTTAAGTTATCATACCGTGGTATTGTGCAAATAACCTTTCGATATATTTTTTTGCTTGTGCAGTTTTAAAGAACGATGAAATCTGTTACCGGTATTTTTATAGTGATGATACAGAAAACTACTTGAAATATTTTTTAATTTCTTTCATTTTCCGCCTGCCCTGCCCTCTAGTAAGTAGTAAAGAAAATAAGTTACGTTGAACTTTTGCAGAAACCCACAATCATGCATCCTCTTAAAATGTATTTTTAAAGATTAGCTATTAAATCCCCGAACAAATTACATTATTGGTTTTATAAACGATATATGAATATATCGTATATCGATATATGAATATGTCGATATACGAATACATAAATCGATATATTTCTAACGATATATCGAATGTATCGATATATGGTTAACGATATATCATATGAGTCGATATATCGATGTATAAATATTTTTTGCCAACCCTATTAACACTAAACATTTCTTAATTATTGCATATAAATAATATGAAAGACAAATAAAAAAAAATTAACGAGATGTGGTCTCGTGGAGTCCTGGATATCAATTAATAGGCAACTCCTCTGTTTAAGGCCTCAATATTTTGTTGTAATTTGCATCATAAGGAGCTTACTAGGGATGCACCAATATTTTAGCCGATGCATCGGCCGATATTAAAAATTATAACACAAGACTGAATGGTTTATCGTACTCCATGATAAATCCACACATTGTTCGTTCAATGCCCACCATGATTCTGAAATTTAATTACAACACATCAATGACATAGAGAGTTCTAGCAAAACGTTTAAAGACATCCCTTAGACAACTGTATATTTAATTTTGTCGTTATGCATTTAAGGTACAGTTTTCAATCTACTTTTAGGGGCGGTATTATAAAGCCAAGTTAGCTTTACCTATCGGTTTAATCCCATGGTAACAATTATGGACACATCTGTTGTTATGGCAATAAACTGGGAGTTAAAGTTAACTTGCTTTTATAATCCTGGGCCTAAAGCAAGTCAACTGAGCGATTTAACGTAAACGTTAATCAGATGTATCCATACAGGAATTCGAAATTGTAAATGTCCAAATTACTTAAGTGACAATTTATAGTCATCATTTCGTTGATAAGTGGAAGAAAGTGAGTTTTTTTAATTTCTAAAATGTCAAGTTGACGTACGTGAAACATATCGGTTAAAAATTGGCCGATACCGATATCACAAAAACAGGCCAATATATCGGTGCATCCCTAGAGCTTACTACAATTTTTATGAACAAGAGTAAAATAATTATAATTGTATAAGAAAAAATTAATGCTATTAGAGATATTAGGTCTGTTCCAACCACGCTTTGTGACGGTTTCGAAACCGTCACAAGCATGCACTTATCAAAGTTTTACACTTGACAAAGTTGTCAAAATCGATCATTATTTCTGTGGGCAACTGATTATGACGGTTTCGAAACCGTCACAGAGCGTGGTTGCAACAGAGTTAAAGTGTGGTTAAAGACTGTTTCAAAATCAAAAAACCACCACCTGTTGAATTATGTGGTCAAAAAGCAAAATTCCCTGATATGTTCTGGTTAGTACTTTACGTTGTCACTTGTAATTTACGTGCGTAAGTAATCTCGCGTCAAAATTTAAAATGTCATATTAACACTTAATTTTCTTTTGATGTAAGTTATAAATGAAAGCAGCCTTGGAAGTTAATACAACCTGTTCTTCGAGGAAATAATTTAAAATATGAAGTAGATACTGTTTTAAGCCAGCACAGATGTGTTAAGACTACCTCCACAGAACATATAGTAATATAGAAGGGAATGTTCCGCTAATAAATTGGTTTTTTGTTTAGCGACATCTCTTGAAATGTTCTCCAACTAAATCATTAAAACGCGGGAAATTCTCATATTTGAAAAATGAAGTAAGTCAAGGCAAGCGGAAAGTTCAATTTAATTTGGAGAAACAGGCGACTGCAACGCATTACAAAAACTTGTCTATTGTTTGGAAACAGGTTCCAAAATATATACAATGCAGATAATGCGTCAAATCCTGTTGCCAAATTGAATTAAATTCAGATATATTTCTATACGAGTAGTATAAAAAATTAGAGATACACTACATATAGTACTGGAGAAAATTTATGTTGTTATGTTTTAAGGCACTAACAAAAACACTAAAGCTATTTTTACATTATTTATTTCCATCACCTAAAAGCTATTTTTGAACAGAAGAAAATATTTAACAAATTATTATTTAATAAATATACACACATAAAATAAGCTAACAAAATATAAATTATACAACAATACAAAGTACATAATCCAATCCACTAAAATTAATAAACTTCAATTTGTAATTAAACAGTACATACATTTTATTAATATGAACGGTAACACTACATAGTATTTGAATGAACAATGCAAACTTCAGGAAGATTTATGATAAAATGAAATGAGAATATTGTTTACTAGTGATATTGAATTCATTGTACCTAAAATAATACTAAAATGAATTAGAATAAAGCATTGATATCAGAATTTACATTTTATTATTTTCTTCGTTTGTATTGCATAACTTTTGCCGTTTCATAGATTGGATCTTGTATTGTTCTTTTTGATTTCCCGCTTAACACTTTATTTATTCCATTGCACCAGTTAAAGCAATAAAGTGCACAAAATCTTTTTATTACTAATAAAATTATTTCTTCATTATGCTCACAATTATGTGCAAAATTGAATGTTACATTACATCTTATTATTCCAATTAACTTAGTAAAACATCTGCTTTTGAAACATATTTCGGGAAAACTTTTTTCATTATATTATAACTTTCTATCAAACCTTTTAAAAATTCTGGTGTACAATATTTTAATTTCATTGGCACTCCTTCTGTATATTCTTTCTCAATAACAAGAGCGTGCCACTCTGCAACACTATTTTTGCAAATTACATTTGCTTTGCACATGTTACACTTATACAGATCTTTTATATTTTTGGCTATAAATCCTCCTATGTAACCAACACTTACTTTATCAATAAAAGAATTTACATTTTCCACAATAATTTCATCTTCATCATCAATATCTATATCCATACAAGTAGCGGATAAATCTGTTGTCAACATATCTTTAATGTTGGTAATAACATTAAAAGTTATTTACCAGTAATGCCCTGTATACGTGTTTAAAGTTGATTGCGGTTGGATTTGTGTTTCTATGACCATATTGTCTGATTTGACCAAAAAAATTTTCTACGGGATCTTGATTTACACCCCTGGTCAGAAGAAATGGTATATCATGTTTTTGTAATTCTTTTAGAATTTCTTCAAACCCCGTTAATGAAGTACACCAATTTTTTAAAGATGGTGGTATTACTTTTTCATTTGAACCTGAGAAACACAACAATAAATACAGATTCTACTGACAAAACATGATTATGTACCTTCTTTTTGAAAATACATGTTGCGTATGATCTGTTTAGCTTCTCTCCAAAAAGGGATGTGAGGAGAAGTGTTACTCGCTGCACATCTTAACACTTTGAATGACTTCGGATACAAGCTATTTCCATTCACTGAATCAAAAATTTTGTCCCAAAAATGCAAAATGTGGGATGTGTCCTTTGCATGTTTATCCAATTTTTCTCCAGTGTCACTAACAATACCTGAAAAATTAATATAAAAAAGGTTGCCTTGAAAAAGAGTCGTTTGCAAAAGAAACCTGCTCTAGCATATAGTCCAATTGCAGATGCAACAGAATAACTAAAAATTTGCGTTGCACACGATACTTTCATTTTTTTCATTTTTGCTTCATAAATATTCATTTAGCTTAGGCATGGATCTTAATTCACCTGGAGCATTATCGATTTGATAAGCTAACTCAATGTCCTTCCATTTTGCTATTATCTTTTGGTTTTCCTTTTCCCATATTAAATTTTTTTTTAATAGATTATTTCTAATGCCTTTGATCAAATGCGGAGGATCATAAACATGTATTATTTTGTTGCCATTTATTGTAAAAAATCTGCTGTCTTCCACAGTTACTTTTCTGCAGTCATCTGGAGCACTTATTTTCATTAAATAATTAATTGCAACTACATTGTTGGTGCCCTGGTCAGAAACAGTATCAACAACAGTAAAACCAGCTTCATTACATTTGCCAATTACACTGATTAAAATCCTTACTAAATCCATTGTTTTTATTGAAGACTTTGAAAATGTAAAACAAATTGGCTGTTTCCACTGTTTTCTTAGGCCTTTGATTATATATACCTGTGCATGATCGGCAATATTTTTCGTCTTTTTATCACCATAGTTCTCAAAGCCTTCTACCTCATCAGAATGAGGATTAAATTGTAAGTGAGGCTGAATGCTCATCTCGTCAAACATAAGTGCACATAATTTATCTTTCTGTTGCATGACATTTCCTGCTTTCTTAAGGTTATCAAAAGTGAAACTATTAATGCCAGCATTAATTGGTATTTTTTTTAAGAGAGTAGAAATTGTTTTTCTAGATGGCAATGTGAAAAATTTTGATAGGAGTCTATAACCACGAGCACTCTGTTTATGTAAAACTAATCCTAATATTTTGTCTTTCAATGTAAATCTTCGTCCTTTTGGTTTGGTTTTACATAATCTCACTTGACTTTTAATGAACTCTCTGATATGTGGTTGCATCGATCCGGTAACATGATCAATGGAATCTTCCTCACTCATGGTTTTCCAATATTTTAAGCTTTTTTTGAATAATACTTTCCTTGTTCTCTGTCTTTTAGCAATAGTCTTGAAACGTGAGGCAGACAAATATAATTTTTTTTGCTTTCAGCGTTAAGGCAGTTTGTCTTGTCACTCCTACTTCTTCCAATAAGGGCTTCGAGTCATCTGTTAAAAAAATTAATTAATAATATTGATTGACTGGACAGTAAGTACTTCAATTTTTTATTTGTATTAACATTAATGAAATTAAAACTAACAAATAAATTTAGTTTTCGTATTTTTTTGCAACCAAAGATGCTAGGCATAAGTGATCAGGCGCTATTTTCCTCTTGCGTACCAACTCAAAAATCAAATACAAAAATTCCGCTATTGGACTATGTAGTTGGATCAGCTTACTTTAAGTTTATGTTTGAAGCACGGTAAGATGACGTACCCGTACAATACATTGTTGACATGTAAATAATGCGTTGAAACGCCCATTTCTGGATGTCAACAATGCATAGTTGTATATGTACATTATTGACACGTCCGTCTCTGGTCATCAACAATTCTTAAAACTGAAATATAAGGTACCTCAGATTTATAATTTGGAACATATTATTTTAATAATAATTATTATTAAGAGTATTATTATTATAATTATAAATGAGAGGTACCTTTATATTTTTATTTTATGAATTTTTTGATGACGTGCACGTTAACTTATCGTGCCCCGAGCATTTTTCAGATAATTTAAATGTTCAAAAAATGTTACTTATAGAAACTTATATTAGTTGAAATATTTAACAATATGATTGCAAACTGTAAAAAAGCATAACTCACCTAAAACATCATGTTTTCTTTTTGGTTTTTGGGTGTCGATACAGCAATTTCATCGTTTTTATTAAATGCACTGTTTTCTGCTGTGGATACCAATGTATCCATTTTAAAAGTAGCGGTAGGTGACAGTGGTAGGACGCCCAATAAAATTGTTTATTACAAACATACAAAAAGAACTTACTGTATTCTGTTCCAACATCAATACCATCTTTAAATGTCGGGATGCTTAAATGTATATTAGTATTAGTAACATCACCTATAACAAAATATAAACAAATAAATAAAAAATATGTTTGCATATGTAAAAAAAATAATACCTAATAGTGTATAATATACTATTTTTTCTACTTTGCGTCACTTATTGAACAAAAAAATGAAAAATACTGTCAAAAATTTGATCTTAGTTTATGGGGAATTTTAGTTGTAATGCGTGGCAACACTGAAAACCTTTCGTTTTAATCAAAAGACACATTAACCAGTTATTAATTTGTCTTATCCAGCTTCATTGTGAGTATTCTGATAAGTAACAAATAAATAATGAGTTATTTTGTAATAGTATATTATGCAACAAGTTTTATAAACGGCATTTTAGTCACGAGTTTTAATTAGGCACGAGCGAAGCGTAGCGGAGCGAGTGTTTAATAAACGAGTGTCTAGAGAAGTTTATAAAACGAATTGCATACTATACTTTTTCTACGACCAACAGAAAAATACTAAAATTCGGAAATTGTGCCGTGATGCAATCATTCTCTTCACTTTCACTGTCGTTTAGGTTCATTTTTCACAAGAAGGGCACTGTATTTTTACGACAAAATAGAAAATTTCTTGCCTGTTGTCGCACCGCGTCTGTTGTGCCGTGACTAAACGCCGCGCGCCGTGACTAAAACGCACGAAGTCACAGCTTGTCAATGTGTATTTAAAAGGTCACTTAGCAACGTGGAAACATATACGATAAGTTGTGTTTTAAAGGTGGGAGTAGAAAAAATCTATTAAATATTTTCAATTAAAAATTGACTAAAATTTCCCCAAAAACAGTTTCACAATGAGCTTCATTGTGAAACTGTTTTTGGTGTCACAATGAGTTCATTGTGAACGCAAAGTAGAAAAAATATCATGCGTTATTCTTTGCTTCTTGGATGTTGATACAGCAAATTGATCGTTTTCATTAAATGGTCTGTTCTCTACTGTAGATTCCAATGCATCCATTTTAAAAGTCGCGGTACATGACTGTACTTCCATACAATTGCCTAGAATTGTAAATATCGCCTCAAAACATGTAAAAAGACCAATAAAACTGAATATACATATGTACAGGGTTTTTGTTTATATTTTGAACGGTACCTACGCATTTTATTATTAGACATATCAAACAATTTTAAATACAAAAGTTTTAGAAATTTACCTGAACCGCCAGAATTTACTTTAAAAAGAAGCAAATGACAATCGGAAACCTAACAAATGAGTATCAACTTTGTTATTTTAAATGGAACACTCAGTATATTTTCTGGAATTAAGAAAGATATTTTTCTCCTAGTTTCAAAAATATGTAGTTTGTCTATATTTGGTTTTATACTTTTTACGATATTTAAGTTTGAAATTATTATTGTTTTGGTATATTTTTATTAATTTATTTCATATAATATGTTAATTTCTCTTAGATGCTAGCGTTTTGACTTATAAAGTGACTTTTAATTAGCGTAACACTTGTCACACGTAATAAACTCCTTATTAATCCAAATAAATGAATTTTTTTTAAATTTGAAATTTAAATATCGCAAGAAGTATGAAACCAAATATAGGTAAACTACATATTTTTGGAATTAGGAACTAAATGTCTTTCTTAATTCGAGAAAATATACATAGTGTTCCATTTAAAATAACAAAGTTGATACTCATTTGTTAAGTGTCCAATCGTCACTTGTTTCTTTTTTTAATAAATTCTGGCGGTTCAGGTAAATCCCTAAAACTTTTGTATTTAACATTTTTTTGTATGTCTAATAATAAAATGTGTAGGTAGCGTTCAAAATATAAACAAAATCCCTGTACAAACAAAACTTATGCCTGTTTTACACAGTCAAAGAAATTGATGGATTTTGTGACCTTGAATTTATTCATGCGTGCAAACATAAAATCGACGACAATAAATCTATGAATAAATTGCCAAATTAGAACCATGAAAATGAAAAAGGAAACCATGAAACGAAAATTTCAAATTAAATCCATGAAAAATTAGGGCTGGTTCTAATTTGGCAATTTATTCATAGATTTATTGTCGTCGATTTTATGTTTGCACGCATGAATAAATTCAAGGTCACAAAATCCATCAATTTCTTTGACTGTGTAAAACAGGCATTACTCTTTTCTTTTCTAACATTCATTTCGGCTAGTATGCTTAAAGGTGCATCAATAACATTACCTATAATAAATATTAAAATAAACACCGACTTTATACTAACCCGGTATATCTATATATATGTACAATCGTGTTCAAAAAAGTGTTGTACAGAATTTTTACTGTGTAACCTTGTATGTACATTTAAGTAAGTTCAAAAGATTGTTGTACAAGTTTTGTTGCATGTACGGTTTCTGGCAATAATAATATCGAACACAAAAATAGAAAAGCCAATTGCCGCTCAAAAGCAAAGATATTTAAAACGTAGCTGTACAACACTTTTTTGAACACAACTGTACCTACCTTGGGGCAAATGTAGACAAGGAAATGAATTTTTTTTCAAATACATATTTTGTTGGGTTTTTATAATTAATAACACCGTTGAACTTTTAAGAACCATATATTTTGTATCATGTATCAGTTACAAAGTTTTTAGATAACAACTATTTTTTTTATGTATAAACAAAACTATAGCCAACTTATTTAATCAATATTGTCAACACTCCCACTTTGATTAAATAATTGACTTTGAATAGAATATTAATTTTAATATTGTAAGTAATCACTTCTTGATAATTCTCTGAATGTCTATCACCTGCAACATTTCACGTTGATGCTGAAAAATAAACTTTGGCAATGGTTTTGTCATTAAATCTGCCTGCTGGTCTTTTGTAGAGATATATTCCAAGCTGAAGTCCCCTAATTCGTACTTTTCACGAATGAAATGGAACCTTACATCAATGTGCTTTGTTCTTTTGTGAAACTCAGGATTCTTTATTAGTCGTATTGCACTTTGATTATCCATCAACAAAGTAGTGCTTATTTCATTTGTATTTAGTAGAGGTAACAGCAAATTTTTCAACCAAATAACTTCTTTTATAGTTTGTGTTGCTGCAAGATATTCGGATTCTGTCGTGGATAATGCGACCACCTTTTGTTTCTGTGAATTCCATGAAACTATTGATGATCCTAATTTCACTACAAAACCACTGGTTGATGTTCTTGTGTCGACATCGCCAGCGTAATCTGCATCGCTAAATGCTGTAAGCTGCAAATTTTCTTCACGTTTGAAACATAGTCCATGTCGTGATGTTCCTTTTAAATACTTCAAAATTCGTTTTACTGCATTCCAGTGAATTTTCGTAGGTTTTTCTAAATATTGACCGGCACTATTCACTGCAAATGTTATGTCAGGCCTTGTACAAGTTGATAAGTACATAAGGCTTCCAACAGCCTCTCGATAAGGTGCATTTGTTAAATCTTCTTTTGGATGCATGGCTATACACATTTGGTGATGCCGATCAGCTGGAACTGCAACGGGATTAGCATTTAGCATATTGAAACGTTCCAGTATTTTCTTCGTATATGCTTCTTGATGAAAGAAAATGGTTCCATCTGACAATTGTTCGATTTCTAAACCCAAAAAATATCGGGCTTCGCTTGACGTGATATTGAATTCTTTGTTTAATTGTTTCAGTAGCGAATTTATTAATTTCGAATCTCTTGAAGCAATTAACCCATCGTCTATGTATATAGCTACGATTACTTGAGAATCATTTGTGGAGTTGAAAAATACACATGGATCAGCGTCTGTTACCATCAAATTAAATTTACTCAGTACATCCTTTAACCTGCGGTTCCAACATCTTGATGCTTGCTTTAGGCCGTAAAGACTTCGATTGAGTTTGCAAACTTTGTCAGTTCCATCTTCATAGCCAACAGGTTGTTGCATGTAGATGGTTTTTTGCAATTCTCCGTATAAAAATGCAGTTTTAATGTCAAACTGCTGGAGCTTCATTCCTCTTGAAGCTGCAATAGAAAAAATAGTTCTTAAAGAATCAAACCGAACTACCGGACTGAATGTTTCAAAATAATTTAAACCATATTTTTGTTTGAAACCTCGGGTTACCAGTCTAGCTTTATAACGATTGACACTTCCGTCAGGATGTCGTTTAACTTTGAATGTCCATTTATTATCAATTACCACTTCACCCTCTGGTAATTCTGTTAGACTCCAAGTATTATTTTCTTTAAGTGATTTAATTTCATCGTCCATGGCCTCTTTCCATTTACTGAAATCTTTACAGTTGATAGCTTCTTCATATGTAGTGGGCTCAGAATATTCAGTAAAGAACGCAAAATTAGCAGACGTTACTGGTTGTTTTAGTTCTTTTCGATTTCGTAAATTGTATACCATCCGTGACTTTCCTTGTAATTCATCAACATCTTGTACTTCAGATTGCCCTTGGATTAGTGTTTCTTGTTCATTCGCATGAATGGATTGGTTGAATTCTTCGCTGACTTCATTATTAACCTCTTGAATAACATCTTCTGCAGAAATTAATTTCGGTTGTTCAAAATCATGGATTTTTAGCTTAACTTTAAAATTTTCATCTGTATTTACAGAATCTACAGGATTGTAGAATCTATTGGTAAATTTGACATCTCGACAAATTTTTATTTGATTACTATTCTCCAACCAAATTCTAAAGCCTTTGGTATTGTCATCGTATCCAACAAAAATACCTTTTTCTGCTTTTGGGTCCCATAACCTGTTGAGTTTTTATAATTAATAACACCGTTGAACTTTTAAGAACTATATATTTTGTATCATGTATCAGTTACAAAGTTTTTAGATAACAACTATTTTTTTTATGTATAAACAAAACTATAGCCAACTTATTTAATCAATATTGTCAATATATTTGTTGCAATATCTTCAGCAGAAAAATGAATATGCTATATTCTATGTGAGTTGTACACCAAATTGGGTGATATAGACCTTAAGACATCATTTTTACATGCGTCTACCCAACTTTCAAAGAGTGGCATATTTTTGGTCGGATTTGGAAAACGATGTCGTGGAGCGTCTTTATGTTCGCACTTTGATACCGCACACTTTCTATATTTAACCATTTTTAATTTGTATCGTAGATAGCACTACCTTCAAATATTCAAGTTGGAATAACAAGAAGGGCTTAGAACCATAAAGGTACAAGTGCAAATCTCACCTTTCACAAATATTTGCATTTAAAGGCTTTTGGTGATGATTTAAATATGTGTTTTAGAATAATAAATAAATCGTAAATCTGACAGTTTTAAATGACAGTACGCGTTGTAAAAGAAATTATGCCATTAAATTAATTTCCCACTTATGTCAAAAGAAATTTGCACTTAAGTAGATAAATGCTTTTGATTTTAAACCTTTCAAATATGTATATTTTTGTGTTATAAGAAAGCTTACCTCAAATTAAATGTAACGTTATCTGAAATCGTAATTATGTTTGCTACGATTAAAAGTTCTAAAAAAATCATTATTTAATTATATACTATGTAACTATTTGTTAGTAGTATTAAACTTACCTTATAAGCTGATGTTAAGGAAAATACTCGAATTCCATAAATTTACACTATTGCACCACAAATGGTATTAAAATTTTAAGAAAACACAAGTTATAGACAAACGTGCTATCACATAATCTAAAACCAAACCAAATGACAGGATATAAAAGGTACAACCGGATACCGGATATGATTGCCAGTGACATCTATTGAAATGTTCCCCAACTAAACATATTCTGTCCTTGTCTTGCATCGAAATTACACTTAATGCATTTGACTTACCATCCCATGACTACCTCCATATAACTGTCAATATAACCCCATTGAATATGCTTGAGCACATTGCAAGACATATTATAACAGACATATTAACACAAAACAGGGGAGAAAAACAGAGTTTCTAATTTATGGTTAGAGGCTTTATCTGGGTTTGGTGTTGATATGTGGCAGAATAGTATTGAGCACTGTGAGAAGCTTATCCAGGACGACTGGCACAAATATATGGGACTTTTTTAGTGTGCATGATATTACACCACTTATTATACGTCTTGCTGATTTAAAGTCAGAGAGTTCAGATTCCGAGTTCAGATTCCGAATGTGAAGCTGATAATCACTAAGATATTTTCATATTAATATTAAGCACAATTTTCTTGAAAGTTTGCATCTTTGTGTAATTGGTACCAATGAAATAAAACTGATAAATTTGTTTGATATGATAATCAGATAATCCAACGTTAAGCTCGTTATTTAAATATATTTTCTTTATTCACATTAATGACACTACTGCTTTTCTGACAACTTAAGATTATGATTGTCAATTAGGGTTTTTGATTTCTCGGCTTTTTCAATTTCTCGGGACTCGAGAATTTTCGTCTGTTTGTTCCCGGGAATTCCCGGGAAATCGAGAAATATAAGAAAAATTCAAAAGTCGTTAATTAAGGGTAAATAATCAATTAGTACACAAAAATATAATTTAAATCAACTTTGATATTTAGAATACGCCTTTAAGTATACAAAACTCAGCCTCATATTTATATTTAACACTCTCTTTGTCTTTGACCTAGAACTTTTGTTAACATAAAATTTACTTTTAGGAACCTTGTTACAGTTTACTTTCGATCGTGTGCGAGAACACCCTGTATAATGTATATTTCAACGTTCCGAGCTATTTTTAACCCGTTTTGTTCTGTTTCCCCACTAGGCGTAGGAATGTGCCATTCCACGCCTACGCAATTTACCCAAAATTCTCTTTTTAATATATTTTCGCTAAAAGTTTCAGACCAGCCGAATAAGTACATATTATAATAATTAATTAATCCTTGCTTTGTGTCGAGTTTGTGTCTATTTTGCGACGCGTGTATTAGCGGATGAACGAGTTCGAGCTTCGGAATGCGGTTGAAGCCGGAAACTGTTGCATATGCCAGTAACCTTTACCCTTTATCTTGATTAGTTTCCGCTGACGACTTAAAATCTGCCATTGGCACATTCGAATATTTCTCTCTCTTTTGTTGTTTTTTTCTTTTCCACCGGTCGGGGGAAGCGTCATTTTTTCAGTAATACTCTGTCCGCGCCATGAGCTGCATGTGTCTTTCGCGGTAAATTTAGTGTCGTGTTCGCTTCATCGAGGAGGTGAAATTGAGTGGTACGGCTTTGTGCCGAATTTCTTTGGCTTATTTGGGAGCGGAAAAGCCGCATTTCCTCTGCGGTTTGTGTCAGCCTAGCCTCCCGACTAGGTAAGTTTTGCGTGATGTTACTCTCTCGACCTGGCCCTGACGTTCGTCTTTCTCTTCCTTCGTTTATAGGCTTCTGTTACCGGTCTTGGGTAGGACCAATCTTCTGTTACCGGTCTTGGTTAGGATCAAGCTCTGGTATCTCGTGGCAAATTGCGACTGCAAATTGACGCATCCATCCGGGGAAAAAGCCGATGTCCACGGAAACGCCCCATAGACGGACGTAACGACGCTACTTAAGCAGGTCATATTTCCTTAGTGTCTGTTGAAATGTTCGTTTCTCGGTGGATTGAATGTAGCCGCATTTGTGCACGTAGTTCGCTTACGCTCGCGAAATAAAATCCGTTTCGGAGGAATTCTCCGGCTATTGCGCGTCAAGCGCACAACGCGGTTTCTTTGACGCTAGAATAGACGACTATTATTTTGTGTCATTTTAATTAGCTTTGTAGCAGTTTCGGATCCGAAAAATTAGGTATTACCGTATTATGTTTATGGCCTAATTGTTTATTTGAATTGTTCGACCTGCGTTGTTTTTATTTTATTTTTTTTTTGTGTGTGCGTTAATAAAATTGTTTCATGCTTTGGACGTACCGTGTTTTCTTAATTTTTCACGCGATTCCTTTTACAAAAAAATTAAGTGGCGCCTGTATTTGGATTGGCCTTTGCGTTTTGGTTTGAGAACCCCCCCCGCCCCTCCGTCCCACTGCAGCTGGCTGGCAACATTGGAGTAAAGTTTCGCTCCAATGTGAAACTACTACTTATCACCCAGGTAGGTAGCAACCTCTTAGTTTCGTTTTTTAAATAGAAACATTTTTGGTAATTTAAAAAACACTAATTCTAATAATAAACATTAGAAAGTTGAGTGATCCCAAGAATAGTAACAAAGAGCATGTGTATGCGATTGGTTGATGGAGATGGATGTAGTGTGCGTAGCGTGTTTTCTTCGATGTAGATGGAAAGGCGCTGATCAGATTACACAAATGCATTAACGTTAATGCAGTTGCATCTAAACCACAGATGAATATTAATAATAAAATATTTGTGCTTAATATCATCGGAAAGATTCAAATTCTTAAATGATATTACAGTCGAAATTCTGTACAAACAACAATCAATTTATTTATTGCTGCTTTTGAAAATATTACAATCTACTGATTGCTATTCATATATGTATTTGCAGCTTTCGCGATAACATATCGAGGGCGTCATATCAGAAGGGCGTAAGCGCCATTATACGAGTATTCCTATGATGATACGCCCTTCTGATTTGACGCCCTCGAATCTCCACTACATTTTGCCCAGTCCCACTACTCACGTTAAGAAAGCAAGGACTGTACAGTCATGCACATCTAAAATGCACCGCCTGCACGGAAACTTCACTCTTAAAACCTTGTGGTACAAGGCTCACAGAACTGTCAAATTGTATAAATTCGCCTGTAGAGATTAGATAATAATATGTGCGGACACGAAGCAGCGGAGAGGGGAAGCGCAAAATTCGGAAATTTCTCGGTTTCTCGACAGTCTTTTCCCGGGACCAAATTTAACAAATTTCCCGGAAAATCGAGATCGAGAATTCCCGGATCAGAAACCCTATTGCCAATTCAACACGTAACCTTACATTTCTTCTTCCTAAATTTATCACTAGCAGGTAACTGTGACAGCGTTGTCGGTTATATCTACGGGGTAAATTGCGAGGTTGGTGGTTTTTTTTATTTTGAAACAAGACAATAGATAAATTGGACAACAAATTACGACATTACAATAATTTAATTAGTTTATAAATTAAAATAACATTAAAATTGTAAAACGAAGCAAAACCTGAGACGAACATGTGCACAAGAAAAAGCAGTGACGTGAAGTCAATCAACTACAGTGTAGGTAACTTAAACCCAAGAAATTAGAAAGCACCAAGGATTGACAAAACCCTAAACTAATCGAATTTAAACGGACCGCATTAGTGATGACGTCAAAATAGGCACGAAAATTCAAATCCGAGTCATTCCCATTTTGTGTGAAATAAATTGAACCTTAAGGCATAAGGCAATAAAGGTCTCTTTTTGAGTCGCTCGTACGCAAGTATTAGAAATATTTAAGAAGTTTTAACTAAATCATCCTTCTAAGGTATCAAAAATATGTGTTTATAGCGAAATAAAAATGTTGCAGCCTATTGTCCTACATGACATGCGCACGAGCTACTGCTATCGAATACA
The DNA here is from genome assembly GCA_033060865.1 of Dorcus hopei. Classification (NCBI taxonomy): domain Eukaryota; kingdom Metazoa; phylum Arthropoda; class Insecta; order Coleoptera; family Lucanidae; genus Dorcus; species Dorcus hopei. The sequence goes on along the minus strand of CM065426.1, from coordinate 60,805,433 downwards.
TAAACTAATTATCACTTGTTTCTGTTTCGTATGTTCGATAGTTATCTGTGTTTACTGTTTTTGTGATTGTTGGTGTTTGTTCTGTTGTCTGTTTATCTGATTTTTGTTTTTTGGTGCTTGTTCTGGTTCCTTGTGTTCATAAGTTTACGGTATGTATAGTTGCGCGCAGCTTAAATGCTACAATTTGACAGTTCTGTGACCCTTGTATCACAAGGTATTAAGAGTGAGGTTTGCGTGCGGGAGGTGCATTTAAGCTGCGCGGGACTATACAACAACAAACATTGTTACATGATTTTCATTTCGCTATAAATAAATATTTTTGATACCTTAGACGGATGATTTAGAGTCAGGTGTTTAGTTAAAACTTCAAATTATTAATTTTGAGGCACTTCATGTCTTAAATATGTGTACGAGTACGAGTGGTTCAAAACTAATGTATGCCGAATACGAAATTTGTAGTTTAGGCAGCTCTCCGTTGGAGGCGAGAGCTGTCTAAACTACAGATTTCGTAGCTAATGTGCCCCGAATACGAAATTTGTCGCTTAGACAGCTCTCCGTTAGAGGTGCTGTATTACAACGACGATATTTCCCGAAAATTTTGAAGCTGTTCTTCTCAGCTATTTATTAAATTCACAGAACTTATTTTTCTTTAAATATGCTGTAGAACATCATATCTAGGTCTCACGTTTTCGTTTTTCTCAAAATTTTGTATAGTTTTTGACATATCAATTTGATTTTTTCAAAAAAAAAATTTTTTTAAATGTCAACGTGAGACCTAGATAATTGTCTCATGAATGTGTACCGAAAATTTGAGCTTATAATTTACAATGGTTACTCAAAAAAACTTTTTTAAAAATTAACGCTTTGTAAAAGGCCTCTTAATGTTTTTTGCAGCACATTTAAATGTTCATTCTATTCTGAGGTGTTTCGACATTCTGAAGGACCACATCTTGACAGTGGATTATGACATTGTCGCAATTACTGAAACTTGGTTGACACCGCAAGTAACAGACGACGTTTTACATATTCCAGGTTATAATATCATTAGGTGTGATAGGTCGGATGGGAGACATGGTGGTGGAGTGGGGATTTATATTAAGGTAATTTTTAGATATTACTTGATCCCTTATACTGATACATCGCATTGTGCAGGTGCAGAGATTCTATAGCTTCAATTAATCTTTTCTAAAGTCAAGTTAGGCATCATTATAATTTATAGACCACCCTATATTGATGTCGCCGAATTTATTTCAAATATTAATAATGTGCTCTCCCACTTAGTCTGTACATCACATGAGATACTATGTTTAGGAGATCTGAATATAAATGTACTTGATATCTACAGCAGAGCAAGCACTTTCTTAGCTGATCTCTTAGATTCGCTGGGGCTGAAACAGTTAGTCACAGACTCTACTAGGGTTGGTGCAACAGGCAGGTCTTGTTCCCTTCTGGATGTCATGGTTACTGGTGATGATCTTACTGTCACTGATATTTCGGTTTTGGACCTACATATCAGCGACCATTTCTTGACTAGTTGTATGTTATCCATGGAGTATAGAGGGGAAACACCTATAGAGCGTATTTTTCGAAATTTTCATAACTTTAATTATGATCATTTTTTGCTTAATCTGCGGCAAATCCCATGGTCTCACATATTTGATATGAATAACGTGGACGACATGGTTAAATTTTTTAATGAGCATATATGTACTATCGATATCATAAAAAACTAGGACAACTTTTAAATCCAGTAGCCATGCGTTTCCATTATTTTATTATATTGAATCCTACTTTGCTGTCAAGTCAGTAACTGTATTTTTGTTAACACTGAAATTCTAAGCAATTTGTCTAACTGTGACACCCTTATGATTGACAATGAGTGACCATTTGAAATAATTTTAAATTTATGGTCGGTAGCAGTTTTACACAGCTTAAAAAGTCTTGTCCTAGTTTTTTATGATAGCAATAGTATGTTGTTTGATTTGCACGCGCCACTCAAAAAATGCTCCTTTAAAAAACCCATGGATAACGGACAACATCCAGGTTATGATGTCTCTTAGGGATAGGGCACTTGCCAGGGCCAAGAAACTCAATACTGCAGGGGCAATGGACGTCTCTTAGGGATAGGGCACTTGCCAGGGCCAAGAAACTCAATACTGCAGGGACAATGGACTTTTACAAAGAAATTAGAAACTTTACAACAGCTTCTATTCGCAGGGAAAAAAAGCATATTTGGTGCATTGTCTAAACAACAATAGTAGGGATATATGGAAAAAATTGCAGTCCTTGAACATATATCACAAAAACAAGAGCATTGTCATTCCTACAAATCTTACAGATGTCACGAATCTAAACGATTATTTCTTGAATTCAATCACTAAATTACCAGTTAGCCAGCAGTTAATAGATTTTTACACTAATAATAAAATGCACAATTTCGCTCAACAATTAACATTTTCCAAAGTTTCTGAAGATGATATTTTTAGAATTCTGAACTCATTTAAAACAAGATCTGCTGGCCATGACGGCATAACTGTTCGGATGCTCATTGTAAGCTGTCCATTCCTTCTGCCATATTTAACCTTCATAGGGGTCTATTCTGTATCTTTTCCGTTAAAATTTAGAAGCCACTTAAAATATAATTTTTAGAGGCCTGCTAAAAAATTAGGGGGTCAGCGCTATTCTGTACTGTTATATTTTAGAGGGCTATTAAAACAATACTGTTTTAACAGACCCGCTAAAATTTGGTCAGTTCACATTTGACAACACCGCATTCGGCCCGAAAAGTAAAACTGATACCTAGACAACGATTTTTATTTAAGAAAAAAAACTGCGTTTGATGACATTTAAAAAATCTGGCGTTCATGTTTAAAATTTTTAAATTACTGTCTACGACAATTTGGCAATTAATGCTGTAAAATCCTTTTCGACAGTAGTATGGCAAAGCAGGATAATTTTCAGGGGGCGAAATAATTGCAATTGCGTACAGTCGATTGCACCCAAACATCTGGGAAAATTAAACTTTTCATAAAATGCTTCTTTGATTTTATTTCTTTCATTTTCTGTCGTGGGAAAAACAATCCAATTAGCCACCAAATGTCGATTTATAATATTTGTGACTTCATTTATACAGCGACTCATACTAGGTTGACTCAGGGCAAAATGGTATCCCTGACTAGCACTTAATTGGTAACTACCTGTGGCGTAGAAATGTAATGTTGCTAAAATTTTGATGTGGGCGTGTATTCCGGTGATTTTTCGTGGGTGTCTCATATGATTACTTATCATATTTATAATTGCAAAGGCGGTGTCCTTATTAAAGCGAAAAACATTTCTGAACAAATTTTCCGGTATCTGGAAAGGATCACTCAAATCTCGGATTTGCCTTTGGTGTAGTCGAAATGCAGCACTAAAAATCACTAAAATCCTCTAAAATTTTAATAGAATTGGCGTTACTGAATAACAAACGTAATTTAAAGGCCTTTAAATTTTTAACAGCCTCTAAATTTAAACGGAAAACGTTACAGAATAGACCCCATAGTCAACTTTTGCTTACTGAATAATGTATTTCCAGATTCCTGGAAGAAATCTGTGATTATACCGCTACCCAAAAATAAAAAAACCTTCGGATTTCAAAGATCTGCGTCCCATAAGCTTACTTCATATCTTTTCCAAAATCTTGGAGAAGGTTACCGAGTCGCAGCTGCGCAGCCATCTGAGTCAGTACGGCATACTTCCCATTACACAATGAGGATTCCGGCCAGGTCACAGCTGTGAAACCGTTCTTGCCACTCTTCTAGACGAAATCTTAAAGGCGCGCGATCTTAATAGTATTACTATTCTTGCTTTACTCGACTTCACCAAAACTTTCGATTCTATTAATCACAATTTGTATACAATTTTTTAAGTCTTATATTTCTAATTGCACCCAGCAGGTCAAGCTACATAATAACATATCAAGTGAATTGCCAGTGGATACAGGAGTTCCTCAAGGAAGCATCTTGGGGCCCTTGCTCTTTATCATATATACCTGCAATTTGCGTTTAAGTAAACTCCATCTGTACGCTGACGACACGCTACTTTACCATTCCTTCCCAAGTCATGATCTGCAAGGTGTTAGTGATTTCAATCACGATCTTGACACTGTTTTCACCGCTTGTACGGCTTATAGGCCGAGTTCAAGTAACTGCAGCAGCTGAGTTGCTTACTAAGCAGTCGTTTGTGATTGGTTATTACTTTAATTTGAACCAATCACAAACGATTGCTTAGTCAGCAACTCAGCTGTTGCAATTACCTGAACGCGGCTATTGTTTATCTCTTAATCCTTCAAAATCTTCAATATTAATCTTCGCAGAAGCTAAGGAATGGCCGCTTCTGATGAGGGATGTGGAAGTGAACGTAGACGGTGCAGTTATCCCTATCGTTGAGTGCAGCTACAGCCTCCTTTACTTCAAGCAGTGTTACCAGACGAATAAGAAGAGATTGCGTCAAGTATTCCAACTCGAAGCGCCACTTGGCGCCAAATTTAAAGTAACTAGCTAAAGTGCTACCTGGCGCCAAATAAACCAAAATAATGCTTAAATAAATAAAAACAAAATTCATTCACTTATTTATATGTATATTTATTCGTTACATTTTTCATTAACTACTTCCTCATAGATTTCTATTAGTTCTTCATATTCTTCGTTACTGTTACTTTCTTCAGTTTATTATACATTTACTTACTATTAAATTTAGCTACAATGTTTGCGTTTTTCTGGTGTTCCCCTAATTTATTAGCGCAGTGTATTATACATACATACATAGGTATATTATATTATAATTTCAACAGAAAATCATATGTACCTTTTTCCCAGTCTTCTTCAAGTCACTTTTTGTTAAATTCGTCCCATGTTACTTCAACGATTTTACAACTGGTTACTGGTTACAGTGTTTCAGATAAATTGTTGAGTTTGTGTTGTAACTTGACGTTTGTTGTTTTTGACGAACAGGAATATCAACACAGATATCAGCAAAATGAAATCACCAACTGCCAACAAGCGCCGTAATTTTTATGTTTTAAAATAGGATAGCGTCATTTTTTGCGCCAAGCGCCAAACCGAATTTGTAGGACACCAATTTTGAAATGATAGCGCCACAACTGGCAACACTGACTTCAAGCCATGAAGTAGTAAATCCGGCAATGTTGCAGGTAGTCCGATTCACCGATTGAAAGCGTTGTGTTATGGTGGTTATCGCGGAATAGTCAGTTCATACACGTGAATTATTTTGTTGAAATATTACAGAAAAGGTAAGTTTAAAATATTATACTTATTTTGAAGTACCTATAAGGTAATTTATGTGAGGCAGGCCATTTTTATAATAAACAGGACTTTTAAAGTTACATTAACCTAAAAAAATTATTTGTTTTTTTAAATCTTGAAATGACATTAAATTAAAGTCTCCTTTAATCAGATTATGAAAATGGCTTGTAATGGCTTATTAATTCGCTTAAATTCTCTTTCAAGTAAATGTATTACGTTTTAGATGCCCAGACGCTGTTGTGTACCAGGGTGCAAATCCAATTATGATAGTAGGTTAAAGAATGGCAAAGCAGTAAGTATGTTTGGTTTTCCAAAAGAAGAGGATCTGAGAAAAAAAATGGATACGATCGATACATAGAAAAGACTGGATTCCTTCGACTTCATCAGCTGTGAGCGAATAACACTTTGATAGCAGCGAAATCCTAAGGTACCAGAAATGCAAACTGCCCAATGGTGAATTTGAGAGGAGGGGCTACACATCCGATGATGATCTTTGATATGCGCATGCGCGACAAATTTTCCGATATTGCCATGCAGAACTTTCTGTACAAGTACGTGGGAAATTTGAATGTGGTGAATGTTAAATTATTAATAGCCTTTTTTGTATTAAGGGCGTGAAGGAGGCGATTTTGGCCCGCGGCGGAATTATAAGCCCGAGGAATCATAAGAAGCAAAGGGCCAAATTCGTCGTTCACGCCAGAAATGCAAACCGTTCTCAAAAATCAAGTTCGTTGTTGGTTGCTAATGTGATGCACATAAACATGTTGGTTTCTTAGGTTTTAGGGCGCAAAAGGCATAGCAAAAGGCAATAGAGAGTTTGCGGCAACACATTTCCCGTTACGTTAGACGGCCATTTTTCCTTGTAATATAATGTAACCGAATATTGTGAAAAATTCGTTTGCGGATATCGTCAAAAATAAAAAAAAAGTTACATGCAATTTTGTAGTTAGTGGGAGTAACCATTGGGGTAACTGTCAGCATGACAGATTCATTTAATTTAATTTTGTTAGATGTGGACAATTTTGAAAATGTTCTTATATTTACTTCTCTGCAGAAAGACCTTGAAGAAAAACAAAAACTTTATTCGATAGTCAAGTTTAACATACATTCATTGCCATCATAAATTAAAATTTTATGTAGGTTAGACCATATCTCTTCTTCTGTTTCTGTACTGTCTTCTGCTACAATTCCAAACAGTTCCTTAATACACTTTAATCTTTCATTTTCAGTTGAACTTGATAACTTTCATTCGATTCTGAATCAAACAATGTTACTGTCGAATAATTCTGCATCATCTAACGTAATGTTATTATTAATTATAATTATATGTTAATAAAATTCTTAGTTTCTCACCTTTATATAATTTAAAATGCTCAATTAACTTAAATCTTTGGTAATTAAGGGCCCAATTCTTAACTCAAACTGAAACTTGACAGTTTGACGTTATTTGAAATTCATAGGAATTATATTCTGATTGGTTCCCTTATTTTCCAAAATATTAGCGAGTTATCACAACTATCACGTTAACTTACCATAAACGTTGGCTTCATTTATTTTGCATTGGATCACATGATCTTAACGTTTACGGTAAGTTAACGTGATGGTTGCGATAACTCGCTAGTGTTCAAAAATTAGTTATACGGTATAATTTTTCTATGATGTTAACGTTGTAAATTATAAGGAGAATTTCTATAATAACGGAAAATACCCTGCCGCAAACTCACTACTATTTACGCCCGCAAATTATTGTATAAATGACTTCAGTTTAATACAATTTTACAAAAATTATAAGTCCGAAATTTGCTGGTTATAATTACGTTCAGTGCATCGACAAAGTTTACCAAACCAACGCCAACTGCAAACGGGAGAGTTTTTAAATGCATGTTATGTACGTATAAGAAATTTGCACATGCAAAAAACAACCAAACAAAATAGAACAGTTTATTTAAGACATAGGTACTGTACAACTAATTGTGTAAATAAATATATTACAAATAGTACTTAGAAAAGGTATACAATAACAAATGACTAGTATTATATTGCTTACAATAACCGAACCATTCTTTAAGTCGTCTCTTTAAGCCAATTTAGACTATCCTATTTCTTGTATGTACAAGATTTTGTTCAATTTCTTAAACAATCTTAATTATGCAGTAAAGTGTAGCAAAATTTAACTTGAATAAAAAATAATCTGAAAATACAGAACGTGTGCTATCTCCAAACCGTATCTGAAGCCAAAAATGTTCTTGATATAAACGTTATTATAGAAATTGAACTAAATTTTATACAAGAAATAGAATAGTGTAAAACAACCTTTAGTCGTAATTTTCACAAAATTCATTTTGAAGTATATAGCTATGTTCTTCTAATGGACTTTTCAAAATAAATTCTTTCGAAAGTAAAGTTGATTTTGCTACAGCAATCTTGTTACGTTTTATTTCTAGCAGTTTATCAGTTGTTCTCTTCTTTTTAGTCGTAAAAAAATTTTGTTTCTTAATTTTTTTATTCGCTGGTTCACCACTTACACCGGAAGTATTACGAATAACACTTTTTGTAGAAATATTTTTATTATTTTTCAACAAATTAAAAATATTTTTTTGCATTTTTAAAGCCTGTTTAATGACATCATCATCCATATTAGATAAGTTCAATTTAAGTACTTCTAAACATTGTTCTTTTAGATGCTCTCTAATAGGTTTTTGTGGATTTACGACTGCTATCGTGTTGAGGTGTAGTCTTATATCTTTGTTGCTCTCATCAGTTGCCCCAGTCAGATTAACAATGTTATCAGCATTTTCTTCAATATTTTTATTTTTGCTTCTTAACAAAATGACATAATGTATATGCTTACACATGGTAGCTTTAACAAAATAGTCAGTACATGTACATCGGTATGCATGTATACAAGTATCACATGCCGCACATTTTAACTCACAACATGATGTTCTTAGTACCTGATTTTTAGAAACTGCATGTATTCGTTCTTCGTTTTTTACATACCATATGTTCTCTTCTTGACTAATTTCAAATGAACTTTTTAATGCTGTTTCATGTCGTTGGCTAATTTTGTCTATATGAATTGTATTTTTTCCCTTAGCGTGTTTTATTATACGTTCCACAATTTTGTCGTGTATATAGGTATTCACTGCATGAATACCCTTATCTAACCTTTTCACTACAGTTCCATTAAGTTGGAAGTATTTAATACATTTATGCATTGCTTCCAAGTGCATGTTAGTGTTAATTCCTGCCGTTTTTCTATACGCATATGCCCACTGTTTACATCTACTTACATAATTTTCAACAAAATATTTTCCAAATGTAACTGTTTGTGGATCTTCCAATAGCATTTCTATAAATTTACTTAGTTCTGTTTCAAAGGTGGACGCATCAATTTCAGTTTGTAAAACTTTTAAAGCATGATAAACATTTTCTCTTTTTTCTTTATTATTAATCTTATTCAAATTACATTTCCATGCACGATCTACATGCCAAGAACAAAAATCTGGTATTTTACTGGACCCATGATAGTAATCCATGTGTTATAAAATACATTAGTGATGTCGGTCATAAATGTTCTGGCCGCAATAATACCAGATCTTTCTTTAATTTTGTCAAAAAAAATCGAAAACCTCAGTGTCTTTTCTATTTGTAAATAAGCAAGCAGATGGAAAACCTTCTCCCCATTCGTCTATTACTAAAATGGTGGTGAGTTCAAAATCGTAGCCATTGAGACCATGTGTACTATCTACACATATGATACCATTATTTCCATGTTTCTTTAGCATATACTCTTGAGAAGAATTCATAAAAATTAAGCATATATCATTTTTATCAAAAGCATTATGTTCTTCTCCTTGCCTTTTATAAAAAATTGTGTTTGATTCATTTTGCCTAAATTCTTGTACCCATAGATCTACACTTACATTATCAATTGTATGTCGCACTCCATCATTAATACAGATATTATAAGTATTTTTTATATTGTGAATGTCCTTTTTTGTTAACAAATCAGTTCTTTTTAATTTGTCTGGTTCAATACTATCTCTATTTGAGTTCAAAATTCTGAAAGCACATTTAATATTGTAATTAAATAGTTTTAAAATATTTGAAAATCTTTAATACCTTGATATTGTCACACCTTTAGCTAATTTTTCGGCAACAACTGCACGATCGGTTGGTAAAAGACGTAAATGTTGAAGCTCCACAGTATGACCATAGTGCAGAGGTATATACTTAACGTTACATTGGCCTGTGTTGCATTCTTTTCTTAGTTGAATTGTACTGGTGCAAGCACTTCCTTGTTTACACGACCCTTGACTTTTAATTTTTCTTTTTCGGTTACAGTTGGAGATGACGTGACTAATACCTTAAAAAATGTTTATAGTAGGGTTTGAAGATATACAGGGATATCCACAAAAACCGTTCGTTAAAAGTTTTCAAGGTTGCAGGTCACGTAGATATTTGAAATTTAAGGAGCAGTGGTTTTCCGTAGAGATCTCTTTAAATAAAATAAAATTGTCTTTGTATCACTTCCGGTTGTGCCGGAAGTCGCTATCAACTCGCTTATTTTAAATGGAATGCTATATTTTTTATCACGTTTTTGAATTCTACATGTAAAAATATGTTAAATTGCAATACATTTCCCTATCTCTAAAATGCATCATTTTTGAGATATTTTGAATTTTCTTGGAAATTTGGATTCTGCAATCTGATTTTCAAAAAATTATAACAAAGCTATTATTGAAGCAATTTTATTTGTAATAGCTAATATTGTAGTTGAAGCTTTAAGGTTCTTAAAAATTCCATCAGCATAATCTATTAAGCTACAGGGTGTCTAAAACGCACCGCTCCACTCGAAGATATTCAAACACAGAAAAATATTTTTTTTCAAATGGAATGACCGATATTTTAATGCACCATTGTATGTGGAATCAAATGCTGCGTCGAACTGTACTAGCATTCCCTATACCTAACTTTAACAGTTTTTCAGTTATAAGATATTTTTGGTTTAATACATAAAAATTTACATTTATTAGATTAAATAATTCTAATTTTGTTGATATAGTTATGAAAACAACAAACAATTGCATTTAACGTTTCCTGTTACTACAAATTTTAAGCAAAAACAAAAAAAAGTTGAGAATCAAAATCAACGCTGATATTTTAAATCTATTTTTTAAATTCATGAAGAATGATCTAAAATTGTTCAGAGCAGAGAATGTGTGTTCAATAAAATGTACCCCTCTTGTCTCCTATGAATAAAACACAGTTTGGAAAGTTTGAACCTAACTTTATACAATTTGGAAAAATAAAATGTACGAAGATCGGTAACAAATAACGAAGATAATTAGACAATGGTTTTAAAATACTTTCACGCTAATCCAGAGAATTGCAAACTAGCAGCTATTTTATTCTTCAATTTAAAGTAATGAAATTCATACTTTTTCGTTTTAGAAGATCACAAGCGTCCTAAGAGAGGGATGATTAAAGAACTATTAAAATTTGTGAATTTCCACTTGCCAAATTCTATTTTCTTTGGTTGACTACAAAATTTGTTATAATTTCCGTGCTATCTTAATAAAATTAAAAATATTTGACCTATTAAAATTGTAATTTTCTATGAATTAAATCGAAAATGTTTCATAACTCAAAAACTGTTAAAGTTAGGTATAGGGAATGCTAGTACAGTTCGACGCAGCATTTGATTCCACATACAATGGTGCATTAAAATATCGGTCATTCCATTTGAAAAAAAATATTTTTCTGTGTTTGAATATCTTCGAGTGGAGCGGTGCGTTTTAGACACCCTGTAGCTTAATAGATTATGCTGATGGAATTTTTAAGAACCTTAAAGCTTCAACTACAATATTAGCTATTACAAATAAAATTGCTTCAATAATAGCTTTGTTATAATTTTTTGAAAATCAGATTGCAGAATCCAAATTTCCAAGAAAATTCAAAATATCTCAAAAATGATGCATTTTAGAGATAGGGAAATGTATTGCAATTTAACATATTTTTACATGTAGAATTCAAAAACGTGATAAAAAATATAGCATTCCATTTAAAATAAGCGAGTTGATAGCGACTTCCGGCACAACCGGAAGTGATACAAAGACAATTTTATTTTATTTAAAGAGATCTCTACGGAAAACCACTGCTCCTTAAATTTCAAATATCTACGTGACCTGCAACCTTGAAAACTTTTAACGAACGGTTTATGTGGATATCCCTGTATATCAATGATATACCGTCTGTCTTATGAAAAACGCATGACACTATAACTCTGTTATTAATGATCCGATTTCAATAATTCAAAAAGCACATAAGACTAGTTTAAAAATACTACAAAAGGATAGCATTTTAGATTTTTTAAATATGACATTTTTGTCAGGCGATAGTCAACTTTTTTTTTTTCAAATGGCGGCAGATATTTTTTTTTACTCAGTTTGATAGAGATTTATTTTCTGAATTCAATTATTTAAAAGTCGATTTCGAAATATCAAATTTGGGGGGGGGGGGATAATCGAAAAACTTTCGGAAAAGTTAAACTCACCGTGCGGGTACTCAAATTAAAGGTCTCAAGGAGGAAAATCAGAAAATTGAAAAATCGAAGGAGGAAAAATTAATGTTCGATTTCACCAACGCGGATTGAGAATAGCAGTCGGTTTAACCCTAGTTTACCCTATTACTTTCTTATAAATGACTCAGAATTAATCCGAGTGGTAGTGTCAAATCGCTTTAGTGAAATCGGACATAAATTAATCTTAGTCTATACCATTGATTAGGTCTCTCGGACACGCTTAATTTGTTACCAAACACGACGTGGTAACGATGAGCTTTTTGAACCCATTTAATCATCTCTTCCTCGCTATAGGCGAATAACTTTCGCCAAGACGTTTAATTTCAACTTGATTTTGTAAATACTGTAGGGAAATAATTTCGCTTTTTAAACAAAAATGAAGTGTGCGATGGAAAAAAATGGAAAGTTTTTAAAATTTTATAAACAATTTAAGTAGCGACATCTTGCAATCGCTTTTTGACCTAACATCGCAGTAGGATTGACAAATTGAAGCTAGTTCGCCACATAATAAGTCATCCCATGCGAGGCGGCCATGCTTGCTGTCAAAGCATATGAGAATTTTAGAAAAATTGTGTGCAAATCGGTTTTGATTGCAGCAGATTCCTCGAGCAGGCTCTGTACAGCTGTTTCAGGCCTAGTTGGGCCTTCATCTGCTGATGAAGGCCCAACTATACAGAGCCTGCTCGAGGAATCTGCTGCAATCAAAACCGATTTGCACACAATTTTTCTAAAATTTTATAATTATTATAAATATTGCTCAAAATGTCCCCCGCCTTGTTGAATACATAGTTGACACCTTCTATTTACTCCTTGTATTGCATTTAAGATTAAACTGAGAGGTTTCTCGTGACAAGTGCGGATAATTCTCTGCCTTAAATTAGCTGCTTTCTTTTGCTGAAAAGTTTGAATCATGATTCGAATAATTTTTCGTTACCCGCTCTGGATCTAAATGCATTTCAATCCAAACGGATTGCAAAATTAGAAGATTGAAAGGGGAAATGGGATTACCGATCGGAATTGAAATTTCGCGAAGATCCAGTTACAAGATAGCATCCATCTTTGAATCGAAACGCGTTATGTTGCGTTTGGATCAAACGAAAGAAAGCAGCTAATATCCTCATTTTCGGGTAGTGTTAAATAAACATGGACATAGCTCCATAACCAAGAGTCGAGCGGCGTAATGTCAGGTGAACGGGCAGGCCACCGAACTGGTGGCCCATATGTCAATACAGACTAAGATTCATTTATGTCCGATTTCACCAAAGCGATTTGACACTACCACTCGGATTAATTCTGAGTCATTTATAAGAAAGTAATAGGGTAAACTAGAGTTAAACCGATTGCTATTCTCAATCCGCGTTGGTGAAACCGAACATTCGATTTTTCGATTATCTAATTTTCCTCTTTGAGACCTTTAATTTGAGTACCCGCACGGTGAGTTTCACTTTTCCGAAAGTTTTTCGATTATCCCCCCCCCAAATTTGATATTTCGAAATCGACTTTTAAATAATTGAATTCAGAAAATAAATCTCTATCAAACTGAGTAAAAAAAATATCTGCTGCCATTTGAAAAAAAAAGTTGACTATCGCCTGACAAAAATATCATATTTAAAAAAATCTAAAATGCTATCCTCTTGTAGTATTTTTAAACTAGTCTTATGTGCTTTTTGAATGATTGAAATCGAATCATTAATAACTGAGTTATAGTGTCGTGCGTTTTTCATAAGACAGACGGTATATCATTGATATATATCAGGATTTTTATGATATATATATATATATAGATTTAAAAAGAGGAAACCTGAGATCATTTCGCGATAAAAGTTGGGTAAGATGAGATCCTTTTGGAAAGGCGAGATCCAAAATCGGATCTCACCTTTCTTAGCGTGTATATCGGGTCATAACCGACTTTGTTGGTAATAAAGAGCTCAAATTCAAATTGTATCCAGGATCTCGTTTTACCGATTTTTATGCAGTTTTATACACCAGTAGTTCACAATTAGTTATGCAGAGGGCGCATGTGAGCCAAGTATACACGTACATAGTTTCTAACCAAAGTGAGATCCGACAGTCTGGCAACACAGCAGAGCTCTGCTAGAATTTCTAACATGAAAGAATTATACGTTTTTAATTAAACTAGCCTCTTGTTTGATGAAATTGTGTAGAACAATTTGTTTATAATCTTTTAACGCACAGCTTAAAAATCGTCACGTGAAACGTTTATATCTCTGTTTTTCTACTTAATAATGATTATGTGAGGTTTTCGTAAATTTTACAATTACTTCAATTCAGTATGACTGGGTTTCTCAGTCCTAGTTTAACTTTAAACTCCTGTTTATTTCCATAGAAACAATTGTTTTAACAATTGCTACCATAGGAATAAAGAGGAGTTTAAAGTTAAACTAGGACTGAGAAATCCAGCCTTAGAGATTTAAGACGAAACACTTTCTGAGTTATTTAGGAATTGTAGTTTGCTTGATTTGACACTGCAAAATACCGTCTAGAGACAGTTATAATTACTATCTGATAGCAGTATATTTTAATTTAAATAGTTTACAATAAAATATCGATTTTACACAGCAATAAAGTGAGTAGAGACTTTCAGTTTCGTTACAATAAAAATAATTCCATCTATCAAATGTGAATTTGTAAATTTCAAATAAATTATTGCAACTGTTATCTGCTGCAGTGGGGTAATTTTTTAAATTTTCATATTAACAATGAAGGCTTTCCTGTCCATGGGAAATTTAATTAATATATTTAAAAAAAGGCAGTCAAATGTGAATCTGTAAGTCTCAAATAAACTATTGCAAATGTTTTGTTACAGTGGGGTAAACTATAACATTTTTACATGAATAAAGAGGTCTTAGTGTCAATGGAAAGTTTCCTTAAATGAGAAAAAAAAACAAGTTGTCAAAATAAAGTAAATCTGTAAACCTGAAATAAATTATTTTACAATGAAGTGAAGAAAAAGGCTGTGAAGTGAATTTGTAAACTTCAAATGAATTATTGCGGATGTTTTCTGCCACAGTGGAGTATTTTTTTAATTTTTACATGAAGGCTTTCGTGTCAATGGAAAGTTTCGTTATATTAAAAAAAAAGGCAACTGTCAAATGTGAGTCTGCAAATCTCAGATAAATCATTGCAAATGTTTTCTGTTACAGTGTATACTGTTATCATTTTTACATAACAATGAAATGAATAGAGAGGTTTTAGTGTCAATGTAAAGTTTCGTTAAATGAAAAAAAAAAAAAACAAGTTGTCAAAATAATGTAAATCTGTAAGCCTGAAATAAATTATTTTACAATTAAGTGAATAAAATTTCGTTAGATTAAAAAAATCTCCAACTGTCAATGTGGAATTGTAAACTTCACAAAAGTTATTGCGAATGTTTTCTGCTACAGTAGGGTAATTTTTTTTATCCACTATCACATTATAATTGGACTTTTATTTATTAATAAAATGCTATCTAAAACACTTATACAATAAATAACTGTTACTTTTACATAATGAAGGTTCTCGTGTCAGTGGGAAGTCTCGTTATATTAATAAATAAAAACAACAACTGTCAAATGTGAATCTGTAACCCTCAAATACATTATTCTAGTTTCCTGGAGTTCTATTAGTTTAGTGCTCGGAATTTTTCAGCTGAATTCGGTACCCATCAAATCACCAATATAAGAACTTAGTCATTCTTAATCCTGAACAGAGCCGAAGCAGTTTTTCCAAAATCGCCCCTTCGAAGAATTGCAAAGGTACTTAGGATTTATCCATCAAGAAATTCCATAAACACGGATTAAACTTATTATTGCGGATGTTTTCTGCCACAGTGGAGTATTTTTTTAATTTTTACATGAAGGCTTTCGTGTCAATGGAAAGTTTCGTTATATTAAAAAAAAAGGCAACTGTCAAATGTGAGTCTGCAAATCTCAGATAAATCATTGCAAATGTTTTCTGTTACAGTGTATACTGTTATCATTTTTACATAACAATGAAATGAATAGAGAGGTTTTAGTGTCAATGTAAAGTTTCGTTAAATGAAAAAAAAAAAACAAGTTGTCAAAATAATGTAAATCTGTAAGCCTGAAATAAATTATTTTACAATTAAGTGAATAAAATTTCGTTAGATTAAAAAAATCTCCAACTGTCAATGTGGAATTGTAAACTTCACAAAAGTTATTGCGAATGTTTTCTGCTACAGTAGGGTAATTTTTTTTATCCACTATCACATTATAATTGGACTTTTATTTATTAATAAAATGCTATCTAAAACACTTATACAATAAATAACTGTTACTTTTACATAATGAAGGTTCTCGTGTCAGTGTGAAGTCTCGTTATATTAATAAATAAAAACAACAACTGTCAAATGTGAATCTGTAACCCTCAAATACATTATTTCAAAGGTTTTCAACAGAAAACAACAGTGGGGTAAACTAGAGGGTAAACTATCATCATTTTTGCATAACAATAAAGTAAATAAAGAGTCTCTTGTGTCAATTGGAAGTATCGTTAGATTAAAAGAGAAAAACTAGCTGTCAAATTTGAATTTGAAAAACCTCAAATAAATTTACACTTTATTGTTATGTAAAAATTGTAGTAGTTACTCGAATATAGCAGAAAACATTAGCATTAATTTGCGGAGCATTCTAGAAAACAGGACATGTCCATTTTGTATGAAAAATGGAATTTTAGTGGTTAAGAGTCAAGAATTTAGTGGCTTCAATAAAATATGTAGATGTAAGCAATTCAAATTGATCATGGGCTCTTTTAAATGCTTAGAAAGTTAGGGTATTCAATAAAAATTTGACAAATTATAATTCTTAAATGTAATATTGGTGTTCAATCAAGGATGGATATGTCCTGTTTTGCTAGAACGCTTCTCATTTATTTGGAGCTTACAAATTCATACTGAAAGCTGATTTTTTGAATCTATCGAGATTTCCAATTGTCCCGAAAGCGTCTTTATTCACGTCATTTTTACGCAAAAATGATAATAGTTTTTACCTCACGACACCAGGTGTCCTACGCCATGTGATCACCTTTCTCAACTTTTATTTTTTAATCGACTTATATGAAATTTGGAAAAGATAAATTAAATAAAAAAATTAATGTTCCCACATACTTTTGAGCACAGTAGATCTTCCGGTTTCACTGAAAGTGATGTCAACTTTTTTTTATTTTATTTTAAGTAGAACACCTTACAGGTATATTTTTACATGTTTGGAATTTGTAGATCATTGCGAGTCCGAAAATATATCACCAACTAGTTCGAAACCGTTAAAAGCATGCAATTATCAAAATTGTACATTTGACGGCGCCGTTAATATCGGTCATTACTTCGGTGGGCAACTGTTTTTAATGGTTCCGAACTAGTCAGAAAATGCTGCTGGAACAAACCTATTAGTTTGCTCCACTATACTCCACTATGCTAAAAACATTTGCAATAATTTATTTGGGGCTTACAAATTCACATTGACAGCTGAAGTTGTTTTTTTTTTTTTTTTTAATGAAACGAAACTTCCAATTGACACGAAAACCACTTTATTCACTAGATAGTAACGTAAAAATGATATTAGTTTGCTCCACTATAGCTAAAAATATTTGCAATAATTTATTTGAGGCTTACAAATTCACATTGATAGCTGGAATTTTTCTTTAATTTTTTTAAATCTAACGACGCGACGCTTCCAATTGATACGAAAATCTTTTTATTCACTAGATTGTAATGTAAAAATGATATTAGTTTGCTCCACTATAGCTAAAAACATTTGCAATAATTTATTTGGGGCTTACAAATTCACATTGACAGCTGAAGTTGTTTTTTTTTTTTTAATGAAACGAAACTTCCAATTGACACGAAAACCACTTTATTCACTAGATAGTAACGTAAAAATTATATTAGTTTGCTCCACTATAGCTAAAAACATTTGCAATAATTTATTTGAGGCTTACAAATTCACATTGACAGATGGAATTTTTCTTTAATTTTTTTAAATCTAACGACGCTTCCAATTGATACGAAAATCTTTTTATTCACTAGATTGTAATGTAAAAATGATATTAGTTTGCTCCACTATAGCTAAAAACATTTGCAATAATTTATTTGAGACTTACAAATTCACATTGACAGCTGGAATTTTTCTTTAATTTTTTTAAATTTAACGACGCTTCCAATTGATACGAAAATCTTTTTATTCACTAGATTGTAATGTAAAAATGATATTAGTTTGCTCCACTATAGCTAAAAACATTTGCAATAATTTATTTGGGGCTTACAAATTCACATTGACAGCTGAAGTTGTTTTTTTTTTTTTAATGAAACGAAACTTCCAATTGACACGAAAACCACTTTATTCACTAGACAGTAACGTAAAAATATTATTAGTTTACTCCACTATAGCCAAAAATATTTGCAATAATTTATTTGAGGCTTACAAATTCACATTGACAGCTGAAGTTGTTTTTTTTTTTTTTTTTTAATGAAACGAAACTTCCAATTGACACGAACACCACTTTATTCACTAGTTAGTAACGTAAAAATTATATTAGTTTGCTCCACTATAGCTAAAAACATTTGCAATAATTTATTTGAGGCTTACAAATTCACATTGACAGCTGGAATTTTTCTTTAATTTTTTTAAATTTAACGACGCTTCCAATTGATACGAAAATCTTTTTATTCACTAGATTGTAATGTAAAAATGATATTAGTTTGCTCCACTATAGCTAAAAACATTTGCAATAATTTATTTGAGACTTACAAATTCACATTGACAGTTGGAATTTTTCTTTAATTTTTTTAAATCTAACGACGCTTCCAATTGATACGAAAATCTTTTTATTCACTAGATTGTAATGTAAAAATGATATTAGTTTGCTCCACTATAGCTAAAAACATTTGCAATAATTTATTTGAGACTTACAAATTCACATTGACAGCTGGAATTTTTCTTTAATTTTTTTAAATTTAACGACGCTTCCAATTGATACGAAAATCTTTTTATTCACTAGATTGTAATGTAAAAATGATATTAGTTTGCTCCACTATAGCTAAAAACATTTGCAATAATTTATTTGGGGCTTACAAATTCACATTGACAGCTGAAGTTGTTTTTTTTTTTTTTAATGAAACGAAACTTCCAATTGACACGAAAATCACTTTATTCACTAGACAGTAACGTAAAAATATTATTAGTTTACTCCACTATAGCCAAAAACATTTGCAATAATTTATTTGAGGCTTACAAATTCACATTGACAGCTGAAGTTGTTTTTTTTTTTTTTTTTTAATGAAACGAAACTTCCAATTGACACGAACACCACTTTATTCACTAGTTAGTAACGTAAAAATTATATTAGTTTGCTCCACTATAGCTAAAAACATTTGCAATAATTTATTTGAGACTTACAAATTCACATTGACAGCTGGAATTTTTCTTTAATTTTTTTAAATTTAACGACGCTTCCAATTGATACGAAAATCTTTTTATTCACTAGATTGTAATGTAAAAATGATATTAGTTTGCTCCACTATAGCTAAAAACGTTTGCAATAATTTATTTCGGGCTTACAAATTCACATTGACAGCTGAAGTTGTTTTTTTTTTTTTTTTTTTAATGAAACGAAACTTCCAATTGACACGAACACCACTTTATTCACTAGTTAGTAACGTAAAAATTATATTAGTTTGCTCCACTATAGCTAAAAACATTTGCAATAATTTATTTGAGGCTTACAAATTCACATTGACAGCTGGAATTTTTCTTTAATTTTTTTAAATCTAACGACGCTTCCAATTGATACGAAAATCGTTTTATTCACTAGATTGTAATGTAAAAATGATATTAGTTTGCTCCACTATAGCTAAAAACATTTGCAATAATTTATTTGAGACTTACAAATTCACATTGACAGCTGGAATTTTTCTTTAATTTTTTTAAATTTAACGACGTTTCCAATTGATACGAAAATCTTTTTATTCACTAGATTGTAATGTAAAAATGATATTAGTTTGCTCCACTATAGCTAAAAACATTTGCAATAATTTATTTGGGGCTTACAAATTCACATTGACAGCTGAAGTTGTTTTTTTTTTTTTTAATGAAACGAAACTTCCAATTGACACGAAAACCACTTTATTCACTAGACAGTAACGTAAAAATATTATTAGTTTACTCCACTATAGCCAAAAACATTTGCAATAATTTATTTGAGGCTTACAAATTCACATTGACAGCTGAAGTTGTTTTTTTTTTAATGAAACGAAACTTCCAATTGTCACAAAAACCACTTTATCCACTAGATAGTAATGTAAAAATACTACTAGTTTGCTCCACTATAGCTAAGAACATTTGCAATAATTTATTTGGGGCTTACAAATTCACATTGACAGCTGGAAATACATGCAATTTATTAACTATTGAGTGAACGCACGGAAATAAACACAGTTCAAGGTTATGTTACATTTGGCAACACCGAAGGATCTCATCTAATCTCATATATATCATTTTATACACTAACGGATCTCGTCTGTGCATGTTTTTTTAACGGATCTCATGTTAGTCAATGTTTATCACAGAAAAATATACTCTGAATTTTTTTACCCCTCTGTGGCAGTAACGCTTTGAGTCACCATTTATAGGCTATTGACATAAAATATACTCTGAAAACTAAAATCCCTATGGGGGATCTCAGGTTGTCCAAGTTTTATCCGGATCTCGACTTGGATTAAAAATGTATATATATATATATATATTAGGTTATTTATTATTCACATTTTAAAATTGACAGAGTAAGTACAAGTACAGCTATTATGAAATGTTATAAAAAAGCAAAATAAATTGGCTTTAATGATCAAATATGTGAATTCAGAAACTTCAAAAAAGCGAAATTTAAACTGGATGTGGGAAGATGGCAAACATTTTGGCGACGACCAAAACAATGATTTCAGAATCATTTAAGTTGAGTTTCGCTTGTTTATTAATTTTGTTTGAGCTTGATACAGTTTTGAACGGACAACTTTATTATTTGTAAACAATTACAAATTGAAAAATCGAATTATTGATTTATATTTTGATATATATCAAAAAAATCTGATTTTTTGATTTTTATATAAAAGTCATGATTTTTTTCAAAACCTGGTTTATAGTAAAACATATAATTGAAAATGTTTGTTAATTTACCACTACGGTTACAGTAGTAATACACAGTTTCATTTTCTTTACTCTTTTGAGTTTTTTGAATAAAATATTGGACATTTCTAGTTTTAGAAGTTTCTAGTAACCATGTCCCAAATTCTAAAAAAAAATAAATAATATTAAATAGATAAACTGCAACTTTTAAGTCAGGTATTAAAATACCTTCTGCACTATGGAATTCCAAGGTTTCTTCGGTAAAAGTCTTATTATGAACTTGAATCAAATGTTGTCTCAATTGCATTATGTTAACAAATGATACTTGGCAACCTTCCAAACACTTGTTCAGGTAAACGTTAAATTCATATGAAACAAGGTTTTTTTCAACTAGATTATGCACTGTTTTTAGGTGCCTGTTTAAATTACTTTGAAGCGTAAAAAGTTTTTCACAATATTTACAGACTACGGCCATGAAGAACAAATTTATCAGCAAATCAGACTTTGCAAGAATAAAAAAAAACTCTTAAACAGATTGAAACCTCCACAAACAGCAAACAGAAAATTAAAAGTTTCTAAACTCACTTTACTCACTGCTAATTGACAACGGGCAATGTTGCAACGTTGGAAATCGCGCATGAGCATAACGAAGATCATCATCGGATTTCTAGCCTCTCCTAATTGAGCTTATACCTCCGACATTTCCCAAGCTAATGCCTTCTGCTATACCACACATATTTCTCAACCTACCTAAGTATTTGTCTTCGACAAAGCCTTTGGAAAGAAAAGATCCCGCTAGTAGGAAACAAGCAGAAATCCAAAGAAACAACCAAAAGATAAAAGATTTTCTTAAGGAAGATGAAGTGCCATTAAATTTTAAGGTCTTTCTAGAACAGCTGTCAACATACACCGTACAACGTAAAACTTAAATGAATGGAATTTGAAAATAGAGGAAAATTGTGAGTGGCTGTATACATTAAACATTGGTGGAGGTGAAGTGCATGACTGTGGTTTAAAAGTTATTTGCAGTATTGTAATTTTTAGTGACTATATTTTAAAACTTTATTTAAATAGTGTTGAAATACCAGCACATGACTTAAATTGGATACTTCCTTCAAATTTGAAAATAAGTAAGTGGTCACAAATAGAAAACGTTTTAATTAGATATAATAATTTAACAAAAGGGCAGACTTCTCAAAGTAAAATGTCTGTCGATTATTGCTTAAGTAGAGTACAAAACTATTTAAACAGCATTTTAAAAACTGTTGAGAATGATTATGTGCACATAAATAATCTTGAAGTTATTGCGGATCAAGTTAACTTGCTGCGTTCAAAAAAGAGAAAATATTCAGCTGCCACAGTAGTATTTTCATTTTTAATATTTTCTCAGTCACAAGCCCTATATAATTTTCTTAAATATTATTTTATAATACCCCATAAAAGACATTTGCAAGAAATGTCATCTTTTAAATTATCACCTAACGATAATAGTGATAACACAGCACATTATTTAAAATTTCGCGTAATTTAAGTTTTAAGGGACAGAACTTAGTAGGAATTGCAGAAAATAATACCGAACTAGCAAAAACTATTCAAAGTTTCATGATCAGTTCATTATTTGAAAATTTTAAAGAAATAGTTAAATTGTATCCTATAAGTTCTTTTTCTCATGAGCAATTAAAAGCTGTAACAATCAATGTGATAAACTTTGTACAAAGCTTAGGTTTTACGGTACTTACCATTATTACTGATAACAATATGTTAAATCAAAATATGTTTAAACTAATGTCAAACTCAGATTATTTTTCAAATCCCACTATTAGTAATATGCCAATATTTTTAAGTTTCGATTTTGTTCATTTATTTAAAAATATAAGGAATAATTGGCTGAATAAGAAAGACAAGATGAAAACATTTATTTATCCAGATTTTGAAAGCGGTGTTTTAAGAAAAGCAAGTTTTGAGCATTTACAACTTTTATAAAACTGAAAAAGATTTATTAATTAAAAGATGTTATAGACAATATTTTTCATGACAGTACAATAGCTGGTTTACAATCTGTGACAGAATACTGCGATACTGAAATATTTTTAGAAATTATTAGAAAATGGTGGGATATAGTTAATACCAAAAATACAATAAAAGGTATAGTTAAGAGGAATATTTGGTCTGGTCCTGTTTCTGATGTTCATGACATAAAAGTAACTTTTTTAAAAGAATTTGTGGTATGGTTACAAAAGTGGAACTCACTTGACAATAATGCTGGCCTTACTAAGGACACTTATCAGGTACTATATCAAAGTACAAGCGTTTTGATTAAAATAATTGAATATAGCTTAGAAAACTTACCTATAAGATATATTCTTCCCGGAAAATTGCAAACAGACAATTTAGAAAAACGCTTTGGTCGATATCGTTTTTTATTTGTCTGTAATTATAATATTTCAGTAAGACAGATTTTTGAGTCTGAAAAATATTAGAATTGCCCATATATTTAAAATGTTCAAAGAAAACACTGAGTTGTCAATAAAGGATATTTCCAATAATCAATAATGATTCAGATGACATGCAACAAACCTGTTCTTGTGCTCAAACCGCGTGAATCGTTTCAAATGTTCCCTTCGATTTTTAGGAAAGTTTTGGAGGCTCATTTTTTTTTTTATTATACCCTGTACACGGATTGCAGAGGTTTTATTATTCCTGTTCCTACCGGCATGAATCCATGGTAGAGGAATTTTTTTTTGAGTTTATGGCAAACCCGAACACCAATATTTTTATGGGCCCTGGAGGCATCTATGAAACGTTGTGAGCCGTAGAGAACTTCTTGGCTGAGATCCTTGTCCAGTTCTGGCCTAACGTGTAACAGTCGCCGACAGAAGCGGAACGGATTCCCCAGGTCGTACTCCCATTTTTTTTTAATCGCATCGTAAATTATTTAATTCCCCTTTTTGCTTTTACCAGATTAATATAATAATTTCAAATTTGACAAATTTTTTTTTGCTTACTTAATTTATTATTATTATTATTGAATTATTATCAACTTCACAACTCGTAAACATTTTCCTTCACTATTATCGATATTGTTAAAATTTTACAATTTTGTTAAGATTATTAATTCAAATTTTATCTTGGTATAAACCACAATATTAAACTGAACTTTATCAATTATATATTTAAGGCAAATTTTGTGAACTGGAGTGAGCTCATGAAAGTAATTAACTCTCAAATATTTTTTTTATACAATTTAAATCTAAAAGATATATTTATGAATACCCTCACAATTATATGTATGCTTCTATTTATCAATATATTAATATTTAAAGTTTTTTTAGTGTCTTTTAACTTTAATCTTATTTAACGTCATTTTCAATAATTCAATTATCAATTTCATTATTATTATTTTTTTTATTATTCAGGGTTTCCAATTTTACCCCAAAATACTTACAAAAAAAAAATTGGTGGCGCTCATTTTTTTTTGTTATTTCCTTTCTTTTAAAACCCGCGAACCCTTGCTCACCGATATTAAAGCTGAGAGTCGTACGCCGTATGCACCTTTTTGCTTTATTTTAACAATTCGCCCTATTTTAGCTAATAATTATTTGTAGTCTTACGTTAATGATGAAGCTGCAGAAGTGTATGTATGTGGTTATGTTTCACATTCTCCTAGTAAAAAGTTGCAGTGTAATTTATGTATCGCTTTAATAAGGGATTCTAGAGGAAATTTAAGTGACAATAATTATTTTGATTATTTACAAAGAGGAGGATTAAGTATTCCAACAGATATTGTGAAATGTATATTTATTCATGTGTCGGCAGTATTTCAATACATTTTAAATGATATCTGGGAAAACCAGTTTCTTTCTCATAAAAATCAAAAACTTGTATTAATCAAATTGGCGTATTTAAGTTTTACAGATTACTTTTATGAAATCACAACTGAAATATGTCCTTGCGGTCAAAATTTTGAAAATATTTGTAATACAGTAATATCTATATTTGTTAATATATTACTCAATAATTACACAAAAAATAAAAATCAATCGGCGTTTCACATGAATAACAATAAAAAACGGAAACTTCTTCCACTAAATTCTTAAAATTCTAAAATTAAAAGTTCTGTATCCTAGTAATAGTTTTAACCTAGCAATGTAAAATAAAGACTATGAAAATAATTAATATAAAGTTTCTTATCTCTATTTATTATTTTATAAGGTAAGAAGCACTTATGAAATGTATAATCATTTGCCTACGCGCGTATACAATAGGACTACCAGTTTGCCTACCTGCATTGTTGCCAAATTTAACCGCATGGCTTGTTAAAGTAAAGGAGGCTGTGGTGCAGCAAAAGTTTAGGCATGTATCATGTATGTTGATAAAGATTTACGTTTATCACATGTTCCAAAAATGATCCAGAAAGCTTATTGTCATCTTAAATTCTTGTTCGGGTGTAAAGACTCTCTAAATACTAAATTAAAGAAAATGTTGTGCGATACATTAGTCTTGAGTCATTTTAACTATTGTGACACCGTATACGGGTCGTGTCTTGATAATAATGATATTCAGAGAATTCAGCAAGTTCCGAACTCTTGCCTCCGCTTTATCAACGGATTTAAGCGTAGAGATCACATTTCTCACACTCTACACTGGGCCAAATGGCTTAATATGCGCAACCGGCGTTATCTGCAGTAGTGTACTATACTACAAGGTCTTGTTCAGCAAAATCCCAGCATATCTTTACGACAGGCTATCTCTTTGTGATGTACACAACATCAATGTTAGGAGTAAGGGCTTGCTTACTCCTCCACTCCACCGCACCGCTCTTTTCCGCAGATCTTTCTCCTTTAACATTGTGAACATTTTTAACAATCTCCCAAGCAATTTAAAATCCATACCTTTACTCAAATTTAAATACAGTATTAAAGCGCATCTGCTTTCACTGCAAAGTGGAATGTCGTGGGAGCCTCAGTTTCTTAGTTAATTAATTGAATCAGGTACTTAATTAGTTAATTTACCATTATTGGCACTTGTGTCCATTTTGTGTTCTTAGTTATAGTTTTCATTTATTCTGCAGTTAAAAGCGCTTAAGTTACTTTAATTTTAACCTTAATAGCATAGCTTATTAGCATTACACTTTTTCTTTTGCTTGCTTCTTGAGCGTCGCCATTATAATTATAATTACAATCTTTTTTTCGTTAGGTACTCAGGCGGGGAGGGTAAGATCAGCTTAACTTATTAGCTGACTCTCCGTCCTTTTGACCCACATACATGTGTATTTGACATTGTATGTGATTTGTTCATACTTGTTGGGCCAATAAATGAATTATTTATTTATTTATTTCAATATTGACGTTATTTAGCATTTCCAACCGGATCTTCTGTTTTAATTTGCTGATAAATCAATGAATATGTTTTATTTTTGTTCAAAATAATTGAATATGTTCCTGTTAGAATTTTAGAATTTTTCTTTGTTAATATAAAACATTTTCCATAATTATTGACTTTCCCACATTTATAATATTATTACAGACTGATCTACTTTTAGAAATTTTAAATCGAACGCCTTTTAAAAGCAGTATTTGAAAAATAAATTTTTGCCAATATGGCGGACCTCCTTAGCCCTCTTAAGGTTATGTTATCACGTCCTACCATAGCTGTGTTCGTTTATTCAACTTGCTCACTCTGCTTACTCTGTATTTATTATTTACTCATTAATCATTTCTTCTGTCAGCCATGCAAGTTATTCAATTTCTTGCCCGAAGACACATGGAAATATTTTCCTTTCTTTGCTTTACTGCAGTTGCAGTGGGTAATTTTAAAGAAGAAAACACAAGCAATGTCACACTGTAGCATTCAATTATTTACTGGCACGACCGGTTTCATCGATAAGACATTTTCAAGTGCGTTAAGAGCCAGCTGCTAAGCCGGATTTGTACCGGCTTAGCAACTGGCAGCAATGTAATTTATGAATGTTTTTCTACTCTCATCTTTAAAACACACACATTATCGTATATGTTTCCACGTTGCTAAGTGATCTTTTAAATACACATTGACAAGCTGTGACTTTGTGCGTTTTAGTCACGGCGTCACTGCACAATTTCCGAATTTTAGTATTTTTGTGTTGGTCGTAGAAAAAGTATAGTATGCAATTCGATTTATAAACTTCTCTAGACACTCGTTTATTAAACACTCGCTTCGCTCGTACCTAATTGAAACTCGTGGCTAAAATGCCGTTCATAAAACTTGCATAATATACTATTAAGTGCAGACGTATTAAATTTTTAAGATTTCTGGATAAGAATTTTAAACAATACTAATTTTAATTGAATTTCTCATTTATGAATAATTAATCTGAGAGTAATACTACGATCAGTTAATGATAGCAATTTGATGATGTTTACAGAGTTATTCTTTTAACAATAAATTGCCAGCTATTATTGCAATTAGAATAAACATAACTTTGTATGGGTATTAATGTTGTATTTCTAAAAATTAATACTCTGTTTCTTTTCATTACAGTTAATCAAATTCACGAGTAAAACGCTGATCCACAACAGAGACAACAGTTCAGGCTAGCCATCAATGGAGGGACTCGAATAAGGAAATTATTTTTATTCGGACATCGATAACCACTGCTTCTTTTTTGAAGTTATGGTTTACATATAATAATTCTGCGTATTATGTATCATATTGGATTAGGAACTTTTGATGTCATCACATTCCCTATTTGTTTGTGTACATTGCTTGGCAGTGCGTTTATCTTAAAGTGATCTCATAATTGTACTATTGGTGGATGATTTAAATATCAGAAAATATTATTTTCACGTGGGTAGGCCTAACATTCAACAAGCAATACAGTATAATATAAAGTATGATATGTATTATAATATACATATACATAATATATCCTATATAGGAGCACAGGTACATACAGTGTCGGACAAAAGTTAAGCAACTACAGATTGGTATCGAAATTATTGTATTATCGATGAAGGGTTAAAGGCAAGTCAGCTTTCAAAATTTGAAAACAAACTCTTCAACATAAAATACGAGATAATTTATTTTTGCATTTAAATATTTAATGTTAAATATAAGTTAGTTCTTATTAAATAACAAGATGACAAAAGTTAAGCAGTATTATATAAATCAGTATTTGGTTACATAACCTTTATTCGCAACAAAGGCATGCCATAGGTTCAATAAGCTTGTGAACTGTTTTTTGAGAAATTTCTCTCCATGTCCTGCTGAGAACTGAAAATAGTTCGTTTTTATTACGATTTGTTGTTTCTCTAATATTGCGATTGAGAGAGCCATTGAAGTACACTGACGTTATTTTATTGCAACCATGTTTTCACCAATTTGGCTGTGTGTTATGGATCATTGTCTTGTTAGTATATCCATCGTAGCGGCATCTTTTCTTCAGCACATGACAGCACGATGTTTTGTAAAATAATCCTTTATAGAAATCGATCCATGATTCCATTAATTTGGTGTATTGGTCCAATACCGTTAACAGAAAAACAGCCCCACACAAGCACACTTCTACCACCAAATTGGACACTTGTGCTGTAATATCGAGGATAAGCCTCTTATTATTATATTAAATTTGCTTTCGTCGAGGAATAATATTTTTGAGTGGTCCTTCCTAATGTTCTCCAGCAATTGCTAAGTGATTAATCCTCCGGTTTTTTTTGTCAGCAGAGGTTTCTTTGTGGAATGTCTGCTGTATAACCCTTTTTCCACCAATCGTCGTCGAACTGTACGTGAACTAAAATTTAGACCTAATTCAGTCTTTATTTTAGTTGATCACATAAATAGATTAGCTCGACATTGCTGTATAATTGAATTAACTTCTCTCTTTGTTTTTAGTCCAGGACGTCCCGATCGCAACGGACTAATCACAGTACCTCTTTCATTGTATCTGTTGATGCGTGATATAACGGACTTGTTGACATCAAGCCGAATACTATTTGTAGTTTGAGTTTCTCATCTTTCATGCATTTTGATAACCTGCGCTTAACACATTCGCTGCCAAAGCAGACACTGGTGTCTGATGGGCTGCATTATTGTCATGCCATGGGGTCCGTTACAAATTTTGCTCTCCACACGCCTAGCGGTCTTTAATTTTGAACTAATTTAATGTTTTTTATGCCCGTCATGGCTCCACAGAAAAGATGTTAATTGTGGTTTTCTGTTAGCGGACACGGTAATAAATACATACTATTTGCGACCGCTCTGGCGCATACTATGATATGAAAAATATTGGTTCATAACGCCAAAGCGGACACACTCGGTATATGTACATTCGGTATAAACTCTGTGTTAAGTTTACTTACAATTATTATTGTTAGCTATTAACATTATAATCAGAAATAATGATACAAACATTTACATTTTATGTTTTATATTGAAACAGTCTAAACAATATCTGGGTTGATCGGGACAGTTCTGACAATAAGTAGTTACTTTTCGTACCTTGTTTTTTGTAATTTCATTCTTTTTCTTTTCATAGCAACCTTTGCAGTATTTTCTTCCAGTCCTTGCACTTCCTGAGAGCTTTACAGATGCGTGCGTTTGTAGATTAACTTTTGAAGTATTTGGTTGTTTGCCGTTTTCTTCAAGTTTCTTTAAAAGTTCCTCAACAATTGCTTCTCTAAAACTAAGGAGTGTGATGTTTTCCCAGTTATCTTTTTATAAAGAAAATGGGTGTTAACAGTTGCTGTGCCTAATATTATTTCAAGTGCCACCTTTCCATACCACTTTATTATTTTTTTGAGACATGATCCATAGCTGGCAAATCGATCTAAGAGATCAATTGATGATTTCGCTGCATTATAGTCTCATTGCAGGTTTGATTTTTTCTTTGGAATATTTTACGAAAGTTATTGTTTCATCAGAATGAGACGTTGATAGCATCACCACATCTCTTTTATCCTTTCACTTTAATATGGAGATGCTATTTTCAACTTTTTTCATTTTGATTTGCCCTTTTTTTTAATTTCGCCTGCACCACCTCATGTGGATTGCTCTTTCTGTTGGATCTCAGTGCACCTAAGAGATGAGTGGACCTTTCCAATAATTTATTTGCCAACTCAATACTTGTATAATAATTGTCAGTGACAATAATCCGCCCAGAATCTAATAGTTTTTCGCTCAATATTAGCACGACTTTTGTAGGCACTGACGGGCTAGCACCTGCTTCTTTGCCTTTATAAATTTAAAAATCTTTACTCCATATTTGTGCGATTTCTGAGAAATATATTGCCTCATATTCCCCTAAATGCAATTAAACTCTCACTATGCAAACCATTTTATCTGGAATGTTTGCTGTTTGACAATTTTCGATAAACTTATGGTTGAACTTTATGGACCCTACTATTATTAATAGTAGCTGTATTGTAGGAAAAATGTAACATACACAACAATAACTCAAAACGATTTCTAGACATTGCACTTCTACAAGCAGAATTACAATATTTTGGATCAATGTTTGTGCAAAGCAGGCATTTTAACCAGACCCATGTAGCCTAAAATGCTAAATAAATTTTTTATTTCTGATATTGTTGTAGTCCAAGCATGAAATCTTGAAAATTGTCCAAAATCTTCACCATTCAATAGGCGTTGAGTAGCATACAAATTCGTTTGGTTAGCGATGTTTTCAAAAATATCATTACCAATGAAAACATCGAAGAAATCATAAGGTTTGGCGTCACATAGGGCCGTACATATAGTCAGTACTCAGCCTCCTGCTTGAGATCTACTTGGCGGAGAACGACTCCAGCCGAGAATACTTGAGCCAACCTATATGCAGCCTTTGTGAATGCTCGGTTAAGTAGTAGACGGCATCATAATGCAGGTGAATTTGTTCGTTGTTAGGTTTTATCTTAGGGAATTTTAAGCAGGTTGGTACGTTTTATGGTTGATCGAGCACTCTATTCTTGGGAAACCGTTGACGAGAGCGAAAATTTTCATCGTCATAAAATTCGATTGGATTTTCATTAACACGAAGATAGTATTTCGGCATTCGGACATTGTTTGGTGCATTTTTTACTCTATCAATCAAATTTCACAAAGTGTTCTTCTCTCTCTCTATTTTGTAACGTTAGACGCCAATTGTAACGTTACGTGCCAAAATAAACAAAGCTGATCCAAAGTGCAAACCAAACAGTTACCTTCGACAACCCCATCGACAGGTATGCGTCCCAGGCTAAGCTCCAGCGGTGAGGGCGGTCCGAATAACAAAATAAGCGCCACCCTATGTATGCTTTGATTTCCTGTCGATTGATGATGACCATAGGGAGTGCACGGGATATAAGTAAGACTTCACTTTCAAATTGCAATTTTATTGCAACGGCAATTAAATGACGGGGTACAATTATTTTTTTGTCCCACTTCTTCAAAGAGAGGGTATCGTGCGCAAATGTAATATGACAGACATTAATATAAGTAGGCGAACCGGTAGCCGAACTTAAACGGAAAGGCGCAATGAAATACTCGGCTGACATTTAACCCGCTGGCCAGACGTGAAAAACGTACGCGAGTCGTTGATAATACTTTCAATCTTGAATCGCGAAGCACGGCTTAAGGTTTTACAAACACTTAAATTACAACTGTATGTGAGAAAAATTGCGATACGCTTAATTATCCGGACGAGATAGATCACACGAACAAATAAATAAATAACTTAACTAAATTAATAAAGTACATACATGAAAATTCCTGTCATACAACTCAGTAGCTTACTGCTGGCTTAGTCCGAACCTCGATGTCTTGTTATGAATCGGGGTTGACATGGAAAAGGTATACCGGAGGTACTGCAACATGATGAGGAACTTCTATTAGCTGCAACGGCTGGTACAGCTGCGCCGAGAAATGTGTAGATAGAGCGGCCCTCAAAGAGGAAAAATGAACGGCCCTCGTAGACCGGAGACGGACAGGAATCGGCTCAAATTCCCAGATAGGAATAAAGTCAGAACAAGTACACCGTAGCTAGCACCACTCTTTAAATTAATAAATACGACGAGCGTTAGATATAATTTCGGAAAACGAAAATCAAATACAATGGCGGTCGCTGCGTAGATCACCTCGTGGGTTTTACAAAATTTGATTTTTCATGGAACTTTTATCCTTGCTAACGCATACTACGCCTCAAAAAATATTCGGCACCTTACACCGTTGATCCGAAAAAACTCGAAAATAAATTTCAACACTAATCATAATTCAATAATTTGCCATAAATCTATCGGTGACAAGATGCGTCCAGTTGAGTCGGAGGCCCACGAGAGAGAGCGAGCGAACGCATCACGATATGCAGTGAAGGCATACGCAATTTATAATTGATACCAACCTTGAATTCCGAAATATACATTAATGAAAATTCAACCATTACAATTCCCCCTCTTCTTTCAAAGAGGAAAATTTAAAAAATTTTTCCGAAATTTCCAAATGAAGAAAGAGCAATCCTCCCCAATGAACTAAGAGAGAGAAGAACAAAAATTTCTAAACCAAAAGTCAAAATTTCTAAATACAAAACGCGAACGATAAATCGGCCTAAGATCACGAGTAAAATTCATCGCCAATTATGCACCAACCGATCAAGACTGCACCACATCAAAACAGCACCTGGGTGAGAAGAAGAAAAGAAAGGAAACAGAAAGGTTGAGGGGGGTCCGCATGCCGACAAGCGACGACATCGTCTGACCAAAAAATTACCGCATTCCTCAACAGACAGATAAGGAAAGTAACTACCCAAGGTCTATTCAAACGTTCAACAGATCCATACCGGTGGCACACAATCTTTGATGAAAGGTTGAAATAACTACATACCAATAACTACCACAATCCCAGAGCAAAAGGGTAAAATTTTTAAGATTAAGAGAAGGATGCTGGGTACACCCTAGAAAAGATAACCACCACCAGAAAATTTACTTGGATTTAAACTCAAAAGGTACAACATCAACATAAATCCGTTCGTCCAACACTTGAGCCAACCCAGCACCAACCGCGCGCGTGTCACAAGACATTGAGAACTGGGCGGGTCAACATGACCATAACACCCAAGAGTGAATCGAACTTCGAAACTAAATAAAAACTGAAATAAGAGAACAATGGAATAGCAAACTACATCAATACTATGGTGCTTATGAATGGATAACTACAAAATCATAACAAAAAAAAGGACGCAACGATCAAACGATTCTGGTCCATGAGAAAACTTTTCTTTTTTTTACACGAATACCACGAATATTCGAACGCTACTTCTGTCAAAACATCCAAACCAATCCAAATTTCGCCTGCAAACAACAACCAAAAGAAAAAGGAATCGACCTTGTATGACACGCCGGGTCGCATCTTTGGACCCAAACGGCCCCGGAAAACTATTCGGACATATCAGAGGAATAAGTGGGTTTCAAGTCCTGTGTATGCCACTTCCCTATGGAATAACCCTTATTATCTTCTAACTCATATGTATAAGAACCTAATTTCTTTCGAACCGTGTATGGACCAACATACTTTGGCAAAAATTTTGACGTAATAAACTTAGAGGCATCAGAAATAGCTTTATTTCGTTTCCATATTTCTTGACCTATCTAATATATGACTGGTCTGCGACGAAGATTATAAACTTTTCTGTGTTTTTCCTGAGCACGGCACAAGTTTGTTTGAACTTTGTTATATAATTCCCTAAAGCTTATTAATCGTTGTTCTAAATCTGTTGCTTCATGAGTGGTAGAATTTTGTAAGAATTGTTTATATTCACTACCAGAATATACATATTCACGACCAAAATTTACGTAAAATGGAGAGTACCCTGTAGTTTCACTTTTAGCGGTACGTATTGCACAAGCAATGGGTGTTAATTGTTCATCCCAATGTCGATGATTGTCTTTTATGTATGCGGAAATCATTGTCTTAACAACCCTATTAATACGTTCAGCAGGATCTGCTCTAGGATAGTACAAAGGGGTATAACTAATGTAAGTTGGACTTGATAATTTTGATAAGTTTCTGAAAGTCTTTACTTTTCATCTGAACTCCGTTGTCGCATATGATATATTGTGGAACGCCAAAACTTAAGAAGATATTTTCCTTGATCAATTTCGTCAAGGATTTACCAGTAGCCGAATGAACAGGAAAAAGACTTACATATTTGCTAAAATAGTCGCTAACGACAAGAAGTTCGGTGAATCCGTGAGTGGATCGAGGCCACGTACCAATAAAATCTAAACTAATCATCTGTCAAGGCCTATGAACATCTGGCTTAGTTCCCATAAGACCTGCGGGACGCATTTGTTCTGGCTTGTGTTGAGCACATGTACGACAAGACTTTACATATTTAATTACATCCAAGTGCATTTTTGAATTATTTATTTCGAAGCTTCCAATACACTTTGTATATACCCACGTGACCAGATTTAACGTCATCATGATAAGATTTGAGAAGATTTTTACGTTTGTCTTTTGGCACGACAATTTTCCAATAATCAGAATAAGATGACAGTTCAGGAACCTTACAACGTACAAATTTATAAATAAGACCATTGGATATATTATTTTGACGGATATTTCGAAATGTTCTCAAGCAAATTTAAATACCATTTATCTTTGGTGTCCTGTAAATGTGGATGAAAGGGAATATTATTGGAATCAAGATAAGTCGGAACGGCTCTAGATAAAAAATCTAGAACTACATTTTCTTTACCCTTTCTATGCACTATGTCGAAGTTAACCTTTACGCCATCAGGTACTATAACAGTAACATACATTATCAGGAGGAGTCCTACAGACTCTTGGGCTATGTTGTTTATGCAAGCGTAATAACAGCAATATTAATGTTATTATAATTGTTTTTTGTTATTAACATAAGAAAACAAAATGTAAAAGTAGGATTTAAACAATCATTTCGGGATATAAATACATGAAAGAGCTATACATATATAATTCAACAGCATCAAATTAAACATGTTTTACTTTTTATCTAAACTTTTTGAGTTAAAGGGCGCGAGTATTTTGATGTATTACCTATGTTTTAAAACTAAAGGCACACTCAAAATACAAAAAACAACACCCAAGGCAGTACAAGAAATTGGCGCGTTATCTATCAGGTGGAGTCTCTCGGACTCTAATACGTCTCTACACGTCAGTGAATTCAATCTGACTGACTTCAAGACACATATCACTCCCTCAGCAGCTCTCCTAAAGGTACTGAAATGGGCGACGGTATAAAAATAATAATTGAAAGAATACCCGAACAACAGATTTTACCAGAGTCTCGGAGACTCCATCTGATGGGTTGAGGGTTAAAAGGTTGCAATCTTACTGCCCATGAGCCAAACGACCTGTTGGATCCTTAAGACGATTAAGCCACAACAGTGAGGCATGATCCGTAACAACGGTAAAAGTGGTACCTTCTAGATAATGACGAAGTTCCTCAAGGGCCCAAATGACACTTAAACATTCTCTTTCAGTGGTTGAAAAATTCTATTCAGCACGAGTTAAAGTCCGAGACAAATAACTGATAACCTTTTCTCCTTCTTCAAATTGTTGCGTTAATACAGCACCAATTCCGTAAGCGGATGCATCATTTTGGAGAACAAATGGTCTTTCGAAATCAGGACAAGCAAGAACAGGAGCAGTAATTAAATTTTCTTTTATGAGTTTAAAGGAATTCTCACATTTAGACGTCCAACAAAATTTTGCATTCTTTTTAATTAATTAATTGATTAAGCATGTTAGAAGCAATTTAATAAGGACCTGCATTTAAGATGTTTCTTCGTTGATGGCCTTTATCTCGGTAAATACTAGGTTTAGTTATAGAAATATGTTAATAAAATATTTTCCAAATTGATAGATTTATCAAAAAACGTAATAATCTATAAGGCATTCCATTTGAAATATTAAAGAACTTGCTGACACATGTAAAACGAACACCCTGTGTAAGTGCAAATAAATTTAACATATAGAGTTTTTTTATTAGAGGATGATAGCTTTTGAAATTTTTTTCTACATTAAATGGTTTAAACGCCACAAAAGAAAACCACACTCGGTGGACACGTGGTATATACAGATGCTGCAACAGCGTGAAGTAATCTTTTTTTTTTGAAAATTAAAAGCGCGCGCAGCAGCTCTTCCACTCGCAGCGCCACCTACAGATAACCGCATGACCATGTTCAGAAGTATTACTATACAGTGTGGTGATAAAGTAACGCACTAAACGAAAAAACACCCTTAGCGTTGACTTTTTCGAAAAACGCTCGGACAGGTCGATTTTATTTTTAAAAAAAGACATCTTTTACAACCAATTTTAATTTTATGTCACTTACCACTTTTTGCGCCGTGACGTCATCGACATTTTTTTAAAATGACAACCTATTTTTTGAAAATGTCATTTGAAAGCACCCATTTTTCTGAGTACAAATATGTTAATGAATCACTAATGCATAAGAAAATTTTGAAGAAAAAAAATTATTGAAAAATGGAAATGTGATTTTTAATCTTAATAAAATTTCAACCTAAAATAATACTTTCTTGTAAAAACATGACAAAACAACTTAATAAAATTACAATAAATGTTGAAAATGCCCTCCACCAACCACTTGACAGTGACCAGCTCGTGTGTAAACGTTGTAATGATAATAAAAAGTTACATATACAAAACAGAACAGAACACTAACAGAAGTCACGAATTATCACAGGAAGAGACTAGATCGACTCATAAAATTCAGTAATTGTATAATGAACACGTTGAAGCAAAATTTTTTTAAATTGTGACTTAAATTTTGTTTTGTTACAAATATTTTTTAATTCATTAGGGATGAGATTATAACATTTTGACCTGAGTTCCATTTACGACACCGCTGAATTATATCTTCAGACGACTCCGCAATAACTTGACCTTGATTCCATTTACGACACCGCTGAATTATATCTTCAGACGACTCCGCAATAACTTGGATTTGTTTCCAGGAACAACCACGTCAAATAAAAAGAGGAACTCCTTTTCCGATAAAATTCGTACGGTAGGAGGAAAGCTTCGGTAACTCAACACAAAAAAAACTCTACATAAAGAGAAAAGGAATCTTAGAAAATATTCTCCTAAACAACTAGGGTATTTATAATCTTCTGTTAGTTTTTCCTGAGCGAGAACTTCAACGCACGTTCAGAGTTGGGTGCAGCAGGAGATGTTGTAAGATTATGCCATGACATAGAGAATATGAATTATAAAATTTATGCGGATAATTTATTCTCGAGCATTCCATTGATAGAAAACTTGACACATAAAAATATTTGGTACACGGGTACCATAAGACAGAATAGATTACAAGGTGCAAATAAGGTACTCAAGTCAAGTAAACAACTGAAAAAAGAAGGGAGAGGAAGTTTTTCTTTCGCAACCTCAGAAAAAAATATAACGATTGTCCGTTGGCACGACAATAATTTGGTTCACACAATATCAAATTATGTAGGTGTATCTCCAATAGTCAAATTAGAAAGATTTTGCAGAAAAGAAAAGATTTGAAATTCCTCGACCATTTTCAATAAAAATATATAATGAGCATATGGGAGGTGTGGACCTCATGGATTCTCTGCGTGCTTTGTATACAAATAATACTAGAAATTCTCGATGGTATATGAGAATATTTTACCATTTGATAAATGTAGCGATTGTTAATACATGGATCCTGTGGCGCTGGGGTGATAAGCAATCACATGAAAAATTAGATCTGTTGCATTTCAAAAGTAGAATTGCAACAGCGCTAATTTTCCGAGGTGATGCTCAAATGACAAGATCAAAAGGGGCGTAGACGAGTTCGACCATCTTACCTGAAATAATCGGCACGAGGCAAGGGTTGCGGATTATCTGCAATACGAGTTCGACCACCACCATCTCCTGACAGGTAATCTGAATCTAGGCATTAGAAACAGGAAAGGTGAAATAAAACAAACATGTGTTGAAAAACAAATCAATGTACTAAATTTTTAATTGATACACTTTTAACAAATTGCATTTTGGTAACAGATTTGTGAATGTAACATTTATCAATTTCCTGTTGCAAATAATCAATTTTTCTTTTAATATCCGGCCTAATTTTTTTAACAAAATTGTTAGCCGTATGTATTTTAATATATACTTCACTTTGAAAATTAACTAAAACGTCTACAAATTGATGAAAATTAGGATGTGAATTGTAAAAATTTTCATTAAACTTAGCATGGAATGATTCATTAGTGGTTCGGCACATAGACGCAGAATTACATGCCCAAATAGCGGGAGGAAAAAGTGCATCTTCAGTAATATAGTTTTCTAACACATAATCACAAAATTCAATTACTCTTTCGTTATGAGGCATAATTTCAAATAACTCTAGAGCATAAAAATCACCGACATCTTGCGAATTCAAGTATGGGAGACCAAAAAAGAGTTTTAAAAATTGGCCAATATAAGAGTTATCGTTCTCATAATCTTTTGACAATCCTAAAGCTTGAATTTTTTTATACCCATTTTGACAAAGATGAAATTTACAGCCATTTAAAACAACGTTGAGCCACGTTACCCGAATAGCATTATGAATTGCTATTTCAAAATCTACAACTACCTTTTTTGGTTTTAAATTTAAATCAAGAAGGGAACAATGATGCACTAATTTTGTGAGAACTTTTAGATAAGTTTCTGTCTTCTTGTCACGTAACAAACAAAAAACTAATGGTACATAGTGCCCTCCTTTGTAGCCATGGATCGTAAACATTTGACAGAAAAATTTGGAGCAATATTGCAAGGGACAAAACAAAAAGTGCTAACATTATCCGGGGAAGAATGGAGAGAGTTTCTAGAATACGTGTCGCGTTTTGAAGAACATTTTAAATTGAAAAGTTCAAAATGTCTTCATTGCACAACAGAAGAAGTTATATTTTCTGATTTAGATATTTGCAAAGATGGAATAAAATTAATTTTTCTTCAGTCGAAGGGAAAATTTAAAGTGAAAATTATTAAAAACCAATGTGAGGTAGAACTTGATAAATTAGTGTTTAGCAAATTAAAAAAGTTAATTCATCTTGTTGATTATCGTCTTCGGAGTTTGGAAAAACTCGAGTTTCTAACATATTACAATCATGTAATGCAAATAATTGCTTCTAATAAACCTGATCATGAAGATGTGATCACATTTGGATCCGATTTCATCACTGGAAGTACAAAATGCCGAGACGGTTCATTAACGTGGTTCTCTGAATGCATCGATTGTATATTGGAACTCTTCGCCTTGCATGAAGACAAGATAAAAGCTGACATAGGAAAAATAATAGTCTCAGCTTCAATTTAAATGGAAAAGTTACAAGACGTACTTTGGAAAGTCAACGAGGTACTCGAATTCAATTCACAAAATCTTGGTTTAAGAAACATTAATGAAAATCTTACGTCTTAATTTATTTTATTGCAATAATCACCACTGGATTTACATTTGGAAGAAATTGCCTTCACATTTTCAACAAGATAAAGAACTACAGCTGCGATTACCTTGCTACGAGCATTATAATATTGGGAGGATCCAATTTGATGGTCCACTAAACCCAATTTATTTATGTTGTGAGTGTTTAAATAAAAGTTTTATCAAAAATAATTTGAATGCAAACTGAATGTGCCAGTACTTTTTGCTGTGATTGTAAATACAACATTTTATGCGAATATTAATATCACGCTGACAAATATAGATGAATGTTATTTGTGTATCGATTCTGAAAACACCAGAAACGACTATTGGCCTAACAATTGGGTGAAGCTTGATAAAACATCGCTGAGAACAACGACGCCGACTACGACGCATTGCAGCATGTTACAAACAAATCTGGAAAATCAAAATGAAGCGGTCATGGTTTATAAAATTCACTGTATATGTGAAACGGGTAGTCAAGTTCGGGATAACGACTGGAAAATTGTACAAAACATTTCTTCCGAACAACATTTATTTGATAGTGAAAAAATAAAATATTTCTCGTATGAGATTCTTACAAATTCGGTAATACTGTTCTGTAATATTTTATTTATATTGTTGTTAATATTGTACCGGTACATTAGAAATAATTTAGTTATGTGAGAAAAATGTCAATAAAGCAATTTTTTCCAATTAAGTAGTTATATTTATTTAAATTACAAAAAATTTACAAACTTATACATTAGCAAAATTTGTAAAAATTATAATAAGTAAATTTTTTTATTAATTTTACTAACTTTGTGTATTCAGTGTTCAAGAACACGGTCGTTCGCCTCGAAAATTCGATGAGTAGAAGCTTTTTTAATGAGCATGACTGTTTATTCAAACAATATCTTTTAGTTTAACCCAAGATTTTTCAGACATTCCGAGCCATTTGACATACGCCTTCCCACCTTTCTTTCTTAATTTTTTTTCCACCAAGTAAACGTCTTCATGTTTTGCTTTTTGAAGTTCTTCGTTGTAGAAGGCTCCGGAAATCGGCTGTTTCTTAGCATCTTCGAGCAGGTAGATAACCGGATTGGTAACTTGAATTTGAATAATTTTAAAGAGTTCCGTGGGCCACGAGGAGGTATATCCTTTTTCAAATACACCCTTGTATTTGCTGATACGAACTACATCTCCCACGCGATATTTTGGCTTGCCGCGAATTTTGATTTTATTGTAAACAGTTTGCAAAAGTATTTGTTCATTTTCTTTAGTTACATCTGCGGGAGCCATACCTATCGTTCTGTGTCTTGTAGCGTTATATATTTGGTTACGACTTCCGATAGTATATCGACCCACTTGTATTTACCTAGAATGCTAAATTCCCTGTACAATTTATCTTTCAATGTGCGAATAGAGCGTTCCACAATGGAGGCTTTAATAGCTGAAAACGTTGAATAATGATTTATTCCGTATTCTTACATCAAATTTTTAAAAATCTTGTTATAAAATTCTTTTCCCTCGTCGGTGTGTAAATTTACAGGTTTCCTGTTATCTTCTTGAATCACCTTACGCATAGCTTCTGTAACAAGTTCGGTGGTTTTCTTCTTCACAGGTTGCGTCCACATGTACTTTGAAAAACAGTCTATAACAACCAAGATATAATTATGACCTTTGTTTTCACGTGCGTAAGGAATAAATTCACATAAATCAGCTTGCCACAAATCGTCTATAAATTTTACGATTGTAGATCTCCTGGGGAATTTTTTTCTCGCAGGTTTATGTAATTCATTCACAACATCACATTTTTACTAGTAGTAGCAGAAGTATGTGGCTTAATATGCAATCTAATAACTTTCCTTTCTGCTTGTTTTACGTTTTGGTTAAACTGATGTATTTTAGCATTCGTAGAATCTTTTAATTTCATTATTTCTCCATTGTAATTATTATGGGGTATCCTACTTCTATTACTGTTCTCTTTAATTCTACGATCTATGTTTTGTTGCATTGCTTGAATTTCGATTTCGAATTTATTTAGTTTAGCTCGTAGGTCTTGTTTAAGTTGGTCGGTGGTGAATGCTTTGAATGCTAATGTTTGAATCACTCCGTTCAAGTCCTCTCGAATTTGTTTAAATTGTAGCTTTATATTTTGCATAATGTTACTTTCGATTTTTTGCATAATGTTGTCCACGTAAATCTTATTCACGCAATCCGATGGTTCTATTGCAAATCCTACATTGCAAAGTCGTTTATTCTGAATATCATATTCGTTGTTGGAAGTGAGAGAAAATCCTATGCCTGGAGGACCTCGTGCCGCCTTCGTCTTGTTTAAATATCTGCCAAACTTATCGGTGCTCATATTATACCTGCTTCTCTCAGTTCTTCAATGATTGCAACGATTTCGTTATTATGACTTGTATTTCCAGCCTCTTGTGACGCTTTTAGTAATTTCAATCTTTCCACAATTTCGTTAATATCGTCGTAGAATACGTATTGAAATGGTTTATTTTCGACTTCTAGACCTCCTCCAGCCCACGTCTTACCTCGCTGTCTCCTCTCGAACAGAGGTTGAATTATGTTACGATATTTATCACCGCGACTACCTTTTATTTGTTGATTCGGATCGTTATTTCTTCTGAGAGCGTTAGTGCGAACAAGTATGTCTTTATACTCAACAAGATTTTCTTTCTTGTGACCTATAGGATGGGTCTTGAATAGTAATTCGTACAATCCCGGAGTTCCCTTATATGTAATATTCTTAATTATTAAATCTTTTCCATCCAATGTAACTTCACTATCACCTATTCGCCATCCTTCGGTTAACGGATCATGATGAATACCGTACACACTATCGTATTTACCATCAGAGTCTTGTACTAAACCTTCAATGTAGGACCTTGGAAGAGGGTGGAATTTAGCTAAATAGTCATGCACAGTTTCTGGATTCGTCTCTGTCATAGAGTGGTACATTTCTCTGTAATTCGAGAGCCTTCTGCTTGTATTAATTTCTTCTTCTTCATCAGTGGAAAACGGATTATGTTCTGCAACAGGTTCTGCTTGAATAAAAGATGATTGTCTGATCTGTTGTTGTTGTTGCTGTTGTTGTTCAGCTTTCTTCTTTATGGGAAAATAATTTGATTGTTTTTTGGTTTTTTGTACACTTTTCACTAGATCTTTAAGCGGTTCGGTGATTGGTTTATACTTTTGAATTAGTTCATCGTCTCTTTGAAGTTTACCTTTCCTCAAACCCAAATATTTCTTTCTTATTGCCTTGCTAGCTTTAATAATTTCCAATTTTACATTCTCTTTCGTCTTTTCATCTATCACACCTGCTTTTTCCAAACTACTATCTGTTTTCTATAAACTGATACCTGTTTTTTCTTAACTACTAGCTGTTTTCTTTAAACTGTTTATATCCGATTATATTTGTTCTTTGAGTAACTGCTAGCTGTTTATAAGAGTATGTATTGATCAAAACCTTTTCGATATCTGCCCTTGTCTATATCGTAATCTTTTGCAATGCATAAAAAGCTGTAATTGTCTTTCCAGCACTCTGCACACATTGACTTGAACTGATCGAATAACATATCAGTACCGATGTGGTCATTAAATATTCTTTTCAGATTTGTTTCATCTTGCTTGAATAAAATTAAAAAGTTGGTGTTGTCACGAATCAAGTGTTTCGGGATTCGGGTGTAAGTCTGACAAAGATAGAAACAATCGATGCTTTTATGACGTCCCATGCTAAAATAACTTCTTATCTTGTCCTGCTTATCGCAAGCGACATCGTTAAAAATAAATATCGAGTTCTCCTTGGCTTCCTCGGCGTTGATTATTTCATCGTTTTCTTTAAATGCATAATAATTTACACCTTTTACTTCGTTTAGAATTTTCTCCAGAGCCTGATATTTTGATTGATACAGGGACTTTGAGTAAACGTAAACATTCTCAAAGAGTTAATCGTTCGGATGAATGATTAAGGACAGCACGGTATTGGTTTTACCACAATTGGAAGCGCCGGCAATTATACACCTCATAGTTGAAGGCAGCAGCGGATGACTCTTGTCTTGAGTTTTTCACACATGCAATTCATATTGTTGACTGACAATGAATGTGTTTCACAATTCTCATTTTCACTAATACAGGCTATTTCAGTGAAGATGCACCAAACTCGGTATGTTGGTAGATATCGTGAAAAGAAATAAAAGTTTCCTATAATATTTTTTTTTTAAATGAATAAGTTTTGAGATAATCGAAGGGAAAGGAGAATCGTATATTTTTAATATACGATTCTAATAGATGAGAGAGGCCCGAATTCTTAACCTGCCTTAATGTTCGGTTTTTTACTTTATTACCCCATAAACTGTCGCGCCTCAGATGATATGATGAAACCCATTTAGTTCGTTCACTCCGTTCTGGTTAACATTATGAGTAATTAGTTGGCGTAGTTTATACTTTTCATTTTTAAGTTTATTATATAAGTGTGTGTGTGGGTGTGTTGGTGGTGCGATGGGCGATTACACATTTCGAGAATACGCCGATTATTGGAATACATGTTGTAAGGTAATTGCCGATTTCGAAATTCGCCCGCTTCCGAATTTGTTTCTTTCTCATGTGATCAAGTTTAGTCTGATAGGCAAATAATTTAGCAGACCGGCGGCGGCGCGGCGGAAGCAACAATTCTTGTTACTAATTTTCCCAATTTATTAATTGTACATAATTGCAGTAATTGTTGGATACAGGTACAAATAAAAACGTTACAAGCGTTAATTATCGTACATTATTAAGACTCGGCAAATTTGATGTAATTACGGCTTGCATAAATGGATAAATGTTAGTGTGACGAAAACGCACGCTTTTTTCAAAGTGTTCGCTTTTAACACGTCTTGCGGTCAAGGCAAAACTTCAAAGCCTCTCATAAATTTTTTCGTTTACGATAGATATTTACTGTCTTCTTGCAGGCGCGTGCCATTCATAAAACAATTTAAATCGTTCGTCTTGTTTCACGGCGGCAGAAATTTAAATCGCTACGGTATTTATAAAAACATCGGCTCCAAATTATGCAAATTTCAAGTTGCACCGATTAAAAATTTTT
Source organism: Dorcus hopei (assembly GCA_033060865.1). Lineage (NCBI taxonomy): Eukaryota > Metazoa > Arthropoda > Insecta > Coleoptera > Lucanidae > Dorcus > Dorcus hopei. The sequence continues at coordinate 60,760,905 of CM065426.1, read as the reverse complement.
ATTAAGATATTTTGTTTGAAATAATGTCAGAAACGTGTCCCTCAAGTTTGGTGCATCTTCAGCGAAACACCCTGTATGTATATATGTGTAATATATTCTCTTTTATTCTCTCAGAGTAAATGATTATGCACAACGGTACGGGTGTCTTAAATTCATTTATAAACAAGCTACCGATAGAATTATATATTCCCGGTGGTTATCAGTATTGCGGACCAGGTACAAAGTTAAATAAACGTTTGCAAAGAGGTGACCCCGGCATTAACGAACTCGATCGAGCCTGTAAACAACATATTCAAAATTTAAAGATTTAGAAAACAGACATTTAGCGGATAAGGTGTTGGAAGAACGAGCTTGGGGTCGTGTCAAAGCGAAAAACGCGTCGTTGGGTGAAAAGTTAGCGAGTTATTTCGTCACCACGGCAATTAAAGCTAAACGCAAGTTGGGAATGGGTCATCGTAACCGTAATGGAACTCGAGCTAGAAAGAAAGTAGCTTTGAGAGAAATTGTTAAAAAAGTTCACCAGAACGTAAGCAAATTCAAAAATCTAGATGATCCGAAGGAAGCGATTAAAATTGCAAGAGCATCGGCAAAAATTGCTACGAAAGAAGCTGACGGTAAGAAAAAGATTCGAAAACCTCGCGTAATTCCCGTTCCAAAAGTTGGAGGTATCATCCCGTTTCTCATACCATTGTTTGCCGGTCTCGGAGCTGCAGGATCTCTTGCTGGTGGTGCTGCAAGGTCTTGGATTATATCTACATCAGAAAAAAAACGAATCAACAGACTGCCTCGAAGAGCACTAACAGATTCTGATCTGATGAAATTTGCAAAGAAAAATATACGTTACTTCAGAGGTCTCTATGCGCGATGCATTACCTCCAGGACGACCGTATCGTTTCGAAAGCGGCATAATAAATTTGGATTCTAAAAACGGACCCGGTTCTCACTGGGTTGCCTACGTTAAAAGAAATCAGTTTTGTATTTTGACAGTTTCGGAAATCTTCAACCACCTCTAGAATTAATTCAATACTTTGAAGGCAGTCGCATAATATATAATCACGATAGATTTCAGAAATTCAATGCTGTAAATTGTGGACATTTATGTTTGGATTTTTTATATAAAGAATGTAAACTTGTGGGAAAATAAACAGTTGTAGTTGGAGAAACAGAGTGCTGTATTATTGTTTACTTTCATTCAGCGTCCTGTCGCGAACATTCACTCTAGTGAGCAACAGTAGTCTACTTTCGGCAAGTTATTATCCTCCGATTGAATTAGATCCTAATCATGAGTATCAGATAGGTCTGCTCAGTCTTTTTACCTACAACACTATACCCAACGTTGAAGAAGGAAAAAATAATAAATTCTGTTATGATACTGACAAAGTTTTAAACATTAAACATTGGTTCTTATGAGATTGAAGATTTGGAAAAATTTCTACAGAAAGCGGTTTCCAATCCGACATCCAACGAAAAGGAGCAGAAAGATACTTTGTCTCTACAAGCGAATAACAATACGTTGAAATGTGAAATTAAGTGTGCGTTTGAAATTGATTTTGGAAAATCCGACTCCATCGGACGCATGCTAGGATTTTCACCAAAAGTGTTGGAAGCTAATAAGCTGCATCATTCAGATATGGCCGTTGAAATTATTAAAGTCACGACGGTACGAGTTGAATGTAACATTGCAACGCATTCATTTTACGATGACAAGCTGTCACATACGATTTTCGAGTTTTCACCGTCCGTCGACCCCGGTTATAGCATCAACATTACACCACATAATATCGTCTATTTACCAGTTGTAGTGCGTAAAATCGACAATATTACCCTAACGTTTTTAGATCAGAACGGATCTCTGATAAATTTCAGAGGTGAACAAATTCGTATCAGTCTTGAATTAAGAAAGCAAGCAGCATAATGGGTTTGTGCTTCAATAACAACAATCGCAGCAAGGAGAATAATAATAGAAATAATAAGGAGAACATTGATTCTGCTCGTTTCATTCGACAGTCGTCTGTCCAGAGATTAACACCCAGCAACGTACACTTTTTACAAAGTTTGGGTTTTAAAGTGAAGACAAACATCACGATCAACAATGTTACAACTCCTCGACAGTCTCAACTTTGATGAAACAATAACCAAGAAGCAATTTCATTGGTATTCCCCCACACATAAAAATTTCAACAACAACGATGAAGTGAGAATCTTAATAAATCATCAAGACATCTATGCCTATCCACATGAAAGTTATCTCTACATTGAAGGCACGTTTCATGAGAATCCCGAAGGTATGGGCAATTGCAAATTAACGAATAACGCGTATGCATTTCTCTTTGAAGAACTGCGCTATGAAATAGATGGAAAAGAAATTGACAAAGTTCGAAATGTTGGAATGACGAGCACTCTGAAGGCATACTTGTCCTACAACGAAGCAGAGAGTAAGGTTTTGCAGGTGGCCGGATGGATACCCTTGCAAAATGAACATCCGACTTTACAAGTTAACAAATTTACGGCATGCATACCACTTAAATTTTTGCTGGGTTTTGCGGAAGACTATAAGAAAATTATCATAAACGCCAAGCAGGAAATAATATTGCTTCGTTCAAGAACGGATAACAACTGCTATATAAGTTCTGGCACGAAAACTGCAAATATCACCGTACAGAAAAACGAATGGATGCAATACGTATGCGATCGAGCACGATTTCGAAGACGCATTGACAAGTTATCAGAAATAATTGATCCAGTTTTGCACAAAAAACATGAAATTTATAAGAAGGAAGCTAATACAAGATCATTGGTTATCGATATGGAAGATTTTGAGCTGGACATGTTCGTCGTAAAAGAATTAGCAATCTTCGATGCACATTTCATATTTAAACCTCCAATCCATTTCAAAAATCTCAATAGACAATACAGAAAACAAGTTTATTGGTTAGAACAAAATCATCATTGCTTACGATGGTCGGATGACTACACTCCCTACCGTGAAATTGCCGACATTCTACACAGATGTACTCAACAGTATCAACGGATATTTGTAAAAGGACATCAAAAAATAAATTGTCTTCGAAAATTTTTACCTTCGAAAGAAATTATAAATTTAGAAACAATTTCAGGTGTACCGAAATTTTGTAAGATACACGGATCTTGTTTACACTATACGAAGCCCTGCAGCATATGTTCCATAATTAATGTAAAAATTATTTACGAATTTTTAAAGACTAAATGCGAAATTTTTTTTTTAATGAAAGTAAAACGCTTTAATCTGTAACATACATGTATCATTTCTCATTATCTCTTATCATCCTTGAGGCCAGAAGATAGCCGCCCCAGCCTTGATGCAGCAACCTAGCTCAAAAACTCTTGAGTGAAAGCCCCCCCGCGCGCGCGCATCCTCGGCGAACGTACGACGATTCAGTTCTTTTTTTTTATTACCGCTTCTTAACCGATCGCACCCAATTTGCCTGATGGCCGAGGGCATTAGGTGGACGGCTTTGCAAACAGCGGGCACCGGGTTCGAATCTTCCTTTCATACGCGCAACGGCGAAAAAAATTTTCATTAAGCACAATTAACCAACCACGTCACGCAACCGACCTCTAACGGACGTTTCAGAACTTCTATGTTCGCGTCTCTCTGATTTACAGACCACGTCACGCAACCGACCCCTAGCGGACGATTTCTGAACTTCTATATTCGCGTCTCTCCTTGTCTCTTCTGTCTCTCTCTTATACCGCTCAGGTATATGACTAAAAAAGTCAAGCGGAAGTCCGTAAGAATAACGTGGGAAAAAAGGAGCGTGGCTGCTTTTCTTACCTACTCTTGATGTGTTGCATGTAGTGTAAATTTAAAACCAAAAGAATTTCCTTAAATGAACAACTTACTTTAGCGATATCATATGAGACATCCTTGGAATTTTTTAAAAATAATTATAATTAATGATTCAAAGATAATGAAGTTTCAAAAGTATATTGACGTTTTTTTACAAGACAAAATTTTTATTGATATTTCTGTCTGGTTGCTAAAATAAGATTAAGATTTTGTGTTCAATTGCTTTCCATTACACCTCGGTTTATTGGTTCTCCCAGGTGACCAACCCCTCCATATTATTTATAAATATTTCAATATGTTTGACATTTCTTGACACAAAACTTCAATCTTGACAGAAAACTTAAATATTTCAAACCTATATTAAACTATAAGTATATACACTATTATATTATATACACTATTATATTAACATTTCAACAATAACTTGAATTATTTAACATTACTAACAATAAATATAACTGATTTCAAAAATATTAACCATTTAAATGTTTTTCGCATAGATATTGATAATCTATTATCTTGTCCGGGATTTTGTCGCTTCTGATCCTAAATCGCCGTCCATCATTAAGATATACTAATCTCTTCTTTCTTTTAGAGATTTTATTATTTTTCTTGATGGGCCAAAACCTTGCCGTAAGTGGATGTTGAAGAAGTATCCCGTACAATTTCTCCAACCAACATGTGAAGTCTATCCAATCCACTACTCTATGTGTAGGATGTGAAGCTTGTTTGAAGCAGCATACGATGAATAAATAATTTATGACATGTCAGGTAAATATCACTGCAATATCTATGTCTGTTAATAATTCCAAGGTAATGGAAGTTGTCTTCAACATGCTGTCGAAAGCTAAACCGGGTGCTGTATTATAATGTAAAGCATCCAACTGATAAATTTGCAAATATGTGGTTCTAAAATTTTCAAAGATATCTGCTAACAGCAAAACGTTCGTTTTCAAATATAGTTCTGCATATTGTTGTAAATTTTTAATATTGAACGTATTCCATATGTTCAAGCCATGTTCATATTCATCGTCAGAAATGCGAGATTGATTAATTTTATTAAAAGAATCATTTTTTTGAAGGTAGTTTAGTATCTTGTAATTTCTCCCAACTGTCAAGATATTCATACGGAAAAATTCCTTTCCTCTCGAGCAATTTAAGTTCCGTATCATTTTTACAATGTGATTTGGTAATTAATTTTTGATTATTCTAAATATGATGAAAGTTTATCTAAACTACTGGGCATGAATCGAAAAGAATCCAAACATCTAAAATTAATTTTAGTATTTGAAATATATTTACAAAATGAAATATGTTTTTCCTTATTAATCGGTAATAAATTAATTTTACCTAGAATTTGTGTAGCTAATGCTTTTATTAAAAAATGGCTGTCATAGCCTGACATATTGTGAAAAATTACAGGTGTTGCGTTACTGGTTTTATAATTTTCTTTTTCTACCGTTAATTGTTCACAGAATTCCACCTCTGAGAAAATATTGTTAATTTCTAAACCTATTTTTTCTAATTAACTGACGAAGCAACTTACACAGTCTTTTCCTGTATGCAATCTGAATCTTGAAAGTGAAGGATTATATGTTCACGTAACTCCTCTAGCACGTTAATCGCCATGTGAACCGAGGTTTGTGTCTCAAAATCAAGTTGTGTTCTGCCCTGAGACCCGCGGTATGGGCCTCAATACTCACTCTCAATGTAGAGCCTGGAACATTAATATACATTAATAAGTGGGGCCCGGCCCTCCTTAAAATATTAGGAACCCGAGCTTTTTTTTAATACGTTGCAAGTTTATTATTCTATGGGGTGTTGAATCTGTAATAATGGTACTGAATACATAAATTATTTTTATTTTTCACACTTATGAACAGCAAAGAAACATGATAAGCAATAAAATTTGGCACATTTTTTGGCAGTAGAATCTAGATATCGGTGTCCTTAGTTGCGCATTTTTTCTACCTTCGTTATTGCTAATCTGTTCATAACAAGTAACACATCTGCGCTGATCTTTTAACTGAACTTCTTGCAAAATATGTTGTTCATTTTCATCTATTTTTGGTGGATCCGTTGTAGTGTCCAATAAACTTGGGAAAATCTGCTCCTTGAAAGCTGTTAGAGTGATTTTTTCTTTAGTAATATTTTTATATAAAATGAGTGCGTTCACCTCTGCAGTAAGTGGTTTTTTTTTTCTGAGAAATTCGTGTGCAAGACCAACACTAGCATAAAAATTGTCCGTGTACAAAATTCTACCTTCGTCTAAGAGAGGTCCCATATGATCCAAGACAACTTTTGTAGCAGCACTTAGATTCAGATTTTTTATCTTTTCCACCGTAAACTCTTAAATCAATAGGGTAACCACCTTTGCAACAAATTTTATATAAGTTTATTCCAAATTTAAATCAATTTTTCATAAATTGTTTGAAAGCCAGACGTCCTCCGAATGGAACCATCGTCTCATCGATACAGACTTCACGTTCTGGAATATATACTTCTTTGAATTTATCAGTCAAAAGTTTTAGCAAAGGACTTAGTTTAGCCAAACGATCATTGGCAATTGCAACTGTTAATAATAATAATAATAATAATAATAATAATAATAAAGTGTCTTTATTGGTTCTCAGTTTCATAATAAGTGTACACGTAGCATATATCGAAACAAAATAAATAAATATTTACATAAAAATATTCATAATAAAACAATACCTAACAATACTTATATTTCTTCGAACAATATTTATATATATATTCTTACATTTTTATATATACATACCTATACATATATATATATATATATACATATTTTCCTATCAAAGTGACACCCTGCACAATGAATGTAAACTTGGCACCCAATTTATACACTGTAGAGAAATGCTATGTAAAGTGGCACCTATATACAAAATACCAAAATAGCACCCGTTTATATACGAGTGTTATGACAGCAATTGTTGTACTGACACCATCCATGGTTGCCATTTTATTAAGTGCCATATTGTGATTTCTTATAAACGTATGGTTATGTTGAATGATTTTTAAACTTTTTTATCTCTTGATTTTCAAAAAGCATGCGAAAAATAAGTATTCTTGAGATTGTGTAACATTGATATCGCAGAAAAAATTTGAATGGCATGTCGTAACTTTACTAGTGTCAATGTAATACAATCTCAACGACTTATTTTTCAGTTAAGCTAAGACAAGTTATTTGAATTTATTTGAAAGCGTTGATAAAAAAGTTTAAAAATTACCGAGAACTAACGAAACTTTTGAAGTAATTTAAAGAAATTGGAATAAATAAGTAAAAAATTGATGAAAAAGATCTTCTGTAAATACCTAATTCAATCGAATTATTACTGGTTGTGTTTAAACACTGAAATGCACTCCCACAATTGGATCACTCTTCTATTGTTTTAAGGTAAGTAATTGTCATATCACTTCTTTTTATTTATTTATGTTACATTTTTTGTTGCAGTAGGACGAGCAATTTTCGCACCAATTCATATGTTGTCGTCTGGACCAAAATGCGGAAATAAATGCATGCTTACTAAAGAGTATATTGAAGAAAATTAATTATACTTAGGCCCGATTTATTCACTACCAAGTAAATTTATCTGGTGATTTATTCCCATAGTAACAATTGTGATCACAATAGTTACTATGGGAATTAATCATCAGATAAATTTACTTGGAGGTGAATAAATCGGGCCTAAAACAGGTAAATAAATTCAATTTAATTTTTCATTTATTAAATCCAAATTTTCGTTACAGTTAAACAACCTGACCCAGAAGTTTATTTTAAGTAAAAGAAAAATTTTCGCATCTGATCCTCCTTGCCCAAAATCAAAGTTTGGATTTAGTTACTTTAATTAAGGTAGATTCTTGTATGATGAAAATTGTTTAACCATTTCTTTTAATGAACACAACAATCGCTCAACGTTTCATCACAGTCTACATACAGTCTGTTCACTGGCGCTAGTTTCGCGTACAAAATTCTTGGAAACTCGGGGAAGAATGCGCAGCAGTCTCGCTGCTTCTATTCGTAGTTTGGTTTACCGGCTTGGTTTGGGCAACTGTAAACACTGCAAGATTTTAAATTTAAATTGTTTGGGCCACGTAAGAATTAACTCGCGGAAGAATGCGCAGTGGTTATATTGAAGACACAAAAATCAAAGGTACCGACGCCAAGTGAGAAGACTTGTGTAGACTGTGGTTTCACTCCTGACGAAGCTATCAACCGATAGTGAAACGTTAAGCGATTTTGCGATTTTTAAACGTCCGTTAAAAGAATTTGTTATATTATTAATTACAGTTATAATTTCTTCATAATTTTACACTGAGTTGTTTATAAAGCATGATATAATAATACATTCATTAAATGTAAATTTACTGTAAACTTCAAATAAAAGATGAATCATTATTACATGTCTTTTTTTTTGTAAACATACTTCTTTTCATAAGACTGCTAAAAAAAAACTATTTTTATAATTGCATGAATCAAATTTGCAATTAGTATTTTTTATTGTACAGGGATTTTGTTTATATTTTGAACGGTACCTACACATTTTATTATTAGACATAGAAAAAAATGTTAGATACGAAAGTTTTAGGGATTTGCCTGACCCGTCAGAATTAAAAAAGAAACAAATGACGATTGGACACCTAACAAATGAGTATCAACTCTGTTATTTTAAATGGAACATTATTTATATTTTCTAGAATTAAGAAAGATATTTTTTCCTAATTCCAAAAATATGTAGTTTGTCTATATTTGGTTTCATACTTTTTGCGATATTTAAGTTTCAAATTTAAAAGAAAAATGCAGTTACTTTCATTAATAAGACGTTTGTTATGTGTAACAAGTGTTAAACTAATTAAAAGTCATTTTATAAGTCAAAACGCTAACATTAAGATAAATTAACATATTATAGGAAATAAATTAATAAAAATATACCAAAACAATATTAATTTCAAACTTAAATATCGTAAAAAGTATGAAACAAACTACATATTTTTAGAATTAGGAGAAAAATATCTTTCTTAATTCTTCAAAATATACTGACTGTTCCATTTAAAACAACAAAGTTGATACTCATTTATTAGGTTTTCGATTGTCATTTATTTCTTTTTACAGTAAATTCTGGCGGTTCGGGTAAATCCCTAAAACTTTTGTATTTAACAGTTTCTGATATGTCTAATAATAAAATGTGTAGATAGCGTTATACAGGATAAACAGGAAAATCTTTTGATCATTTGAACGTCATGAATTTTACAAAAACATTTCTAGGAACAAAATTCAATATGTAAAATTTCTTAGAAAATCATCAATGGCTTTCTTTGTGATTTAACCTCTGTTAAAAATGGATCTCTATCCAACATCATTAATTTCGTTTTTTTTTTTTTTTTTGTAGTGTACAGAAGTAATTTCTGCGTTTTTAATTTTTAAAAATTAATTAATTAATTCCATCAAATAAAACCAGAAAAATATTTCAGATAATTTAATTTTATATAACTAATAAAAACTAAACAACTAGTCTTTTACTCGGTATTCATTAAAAATAAAAGTTTTAACTCGAATCCATCCAACACCTTCAAAATCTCTGTTAAATTTTTCCAAAAACTCTTCACATTCATTTTTCCTCAAAGCTTTCTTACTTTTCACATTCTTTTTAAAATATTCCAGCATTATTTTTTTCTGTTTTTTATTCCACTTTTGCCTAGAACCTACAAAATAAACATTTTACACGCAGCTCGGTTTGCATGAGAAAATTATTTATACTCGTATTTTTTGAAGAAATTCTTGTAGGACATTTGGACGTTGTTGGATTATCTAAATTATTTTCAGAATCTTTACTTTCGAAGTCTTTGCTTTCAGAATCTAGAAACATAATTCAGCAAATAACAAGTATACAAAGAGTTTTCCCATCTAGTATGTTGCTCTCACTTTTTCCCATGTTCACGTATGTAATGTATGTTCCTTACTTGATCAGTAAACGCCAAATTGACATTTAACCTTGACATAACGTCAACAGAAAATCATAACCATGATTTTTTGGGCATTTAGAAAGTAGGATTCTACTATTAAAGATTTTTCTTTTAATGTGAAAACCACTGTAAAATCAAATCAATAAAACAATTTTTTTTAAGTTATGTTTCTTTACTTGTCCGTTTAGGGTATGGACCAAGTAAGGAACATACGTGAATATGCGAAAAAATGAGAGCAACACACTAGATGGGAAATTTTTTTGTACATTTGTTATATTTAGAACCTACTGGTATTAGATTTTTCACTATAGTGGGTGACATCAATGGTATTAGTCTCAGTTACATTATCTACAGAAACACCTAAACAACACCAGTCATTAGAAAATAGATAATATTATTCAAATACCTTAAATTAAACTCACCGCAACCAAATATTTCGTCGTAATTGATATTATCAGTGGTATTATTTTCAGTTATATTGTCTTGTTGGTCTGTGGAATGAACTTCCGGACCATCATCATCCTCTAGATCCTGATCTTCTTCAATATTTTCCATATCAATATCTATTTCCTCTAAACTTTTGTTCTTAAAACGAGCCATGTTTCCTTTTTCTATTAATTGAAGAATTTTTGACACTTTTGCAACTTGGTAAATGTCCTGAGGTAATCTGCAAAATATTTTTTCGCATTTCATACAGTAGCGTATCATATTAATATCCTCACAATCGTACAGTAATGGGCTACTTTACAACATAGCTATGTAATAAGTAGTCTTATTTTTTATTTTCAACGTCCATTAATTGTGACAGTTATTAATGCGACAGCGATTAAACATTAATAAAATCAATTTCGCATGAAATGCGAAAAAATAGTATACGGAACTCGTTAGAAAAGTGTTCTCTAAACTCGTATGGTTTTTAAAGTTACATGCTCTCTCGTACTCAAAAAAAGCCAAACACGTTTAATAAAACTGCACTTCTCTAAACTTGTTGCGTAATATACTATTCTAGTTTATAAATTAGGTTGCAGAAAATGTGGATACATACTTGTAAAAAGTTTCGTGAGTTTTTGAAGTATGTCCCATAAATTTAGCCAATTGGTCCACCTCATTACTTTTTAAGCTAAGTACTTGAGTTACAGTAGCAATGTGCTTTCTTAAGCGACATGATGTGAGTAGCTCCGGATCTTTGGCTCCGCATCGTTTTGCATATTTACTAATAACTGAGCACCCATTTATCCATTTTACTGATTTAGGATATGTAAAAAAATATGTGTTTTTACTCGTAAACCATGTTGTGCTTGTTCTGATGCTGTGTATCATCGCAAAATATTTTTGAATATTTTTCGGAATAAGGACAGTTACTGCTCTGCTACCTTTACCAATTGATACAATTCTTTTGTAATGTTGAGTTAAAATTCTTTCATTTTCTGAAAGAGACGTAGCCATTTCTGTATGAACTGCTTCATTTGCAGTGTTATTGATTTGTTGGTCATAGGAATTTAAATCCAAATACTGAATATCTCCAACTCTTTTTCTATTATGTAGTATTGTTAGAACAAGTGTAGTTTCAACTAAGGTTCTATACGAAGTCATTGATTTAGATATTTTTAATTGCTCAAATGATTCTTCTGCTATATCTTCGACAGTTTTCTTTAATTTCATAATATCTTTAGTTACTGGAAGAAGTTTAGGTTTTATCGCAGCTTTTTCATTTAAATCTTTCAAAGCCAAGCTTCCCACTTCTGTTGTCCATTGAGATTCTACAATTTTTTTAAATCTTTCTACTTCTGTTAAAGTCTTTTCAACGTTCTGTACTGGTAAAGGTATTTTCTTTCTTAGAATTAGTTTTATGGCTAATTCTGCTAATTTCTTTAATGTCGTTCCAAAATGTAGTGCTAAAGATGCCGCCCCAAAACTTCTGTTTTCCACGTCATATCTGGACATTTTTTTTGTTGCTTCAATTGCGTCGTCAAAATTTTCAGGTTTTAAAGTAGAAAGCATATCTCTATAGCTTCCAAGTTGTCTTATTTCTAGCAAAAATTTACCACATTCGCGTAATTTATTTGATATGTGATACAAACTACGTTTATTTTTAGTTTTTTTGAGTAAATCTTCTCCAAATAGAATAAGAAGAATATCATTAATTACGGTTGAAGTAATAACATCAGCTTGCATTTTGCTAAATATTTCTTTTCTAACAGCGAGCTTATTCAAACTTTCTCCATATATTTTGTGAGACGTTGAATAAATTAGAGACTCTGTTAATGGGCGTTCATGTTTGGTTATATCAGACTCTGGTGCTCTAGCAAAACATTTTTTTATGTGTCTACTTAAACAAAGACGCTTATAATAACCTTTGCAATGTATGCAAATAGCATAATCGTTTTCGCATATGTCTTTCATATTTTGCCGTTTTTTGGGTATTATATGTCCCCTGATACCAGATTCCAGATTTCCTGCATTTCGAAGTAATGCAAGTAGTTTCTTTCTTTCCGCGCTTTTTGCTTCAAAGGAGAATATTTCTCTCACTTGTCTCTCCTCAGCATGTTTCCTTTCAAGATGTCTTGCAAAATGTTTTGAAACCACTTCACTATCGCAAAACGTGCATGTAGTTTTTTTATATTTATTTTCAATTAAAATTTCAGATTGGAAGACATCATGTTTCTAAAAAATATTATAATTTATAGTTATGATAACTGTTCATTTGAAAAATAGCTTTGCCAGGAGTGAAAAATAAATAAACAAGGTCATCACGAGAAACATAATCAGGATATAGGTCAGTCAATTTCTGTATTTATTAAGTCTTAAAAATATACAATGTGTAATGTGTTCCAGAAATAGGTGCTCAGACAAGAATGGTAGAAAGTAGATGAGATTTCATCGATAAAAAATCTATATTGTCAGAGTCGGAACGGCTTAGTTTATTTTATTAGCATTTGAATTTTATTTCCAAAAATTGTTCACTCAAAATTGGCACGTAGTTTATAAACTATTCGGTCAATTTAAATCGTATATTTCTAAGATATAAACAAGATATAACGAAAAAAAAACTAGTATTTTGCTTAATTTTTTGACAAACTTTTTAATCAAAAAAATTTGTTCGCGGAGACGTATTATCTCTGAATAAAAGTTACTAACTAGCTTTGCAAAACTGTTTAAATTGACGGAATATTTTATAAACTATGTACCAATTTTGAATACATTTTTTTGCGAATAAAATTCAAAATACCATTAAAAAACTAAGTCATTCCGACCCTGACAATATTGTTTTTTTTATCGATGAAATCTCGTCTACTTTCTACCATTCTCGTCTGAGCACTTATTTTTGGGACACGTATGTTATTAAAAATACACAGTGCTCGCCAAACTATTTCTCATTTTTCGAAAAAATCTTTTACGCCAAAGATTTATAATTGGAAAAAAATAATAAAAAAAGGTTAATCAGATATTTTATTATTTTCCGAAAATTAATATTTTTGCATAATTTTTAAGTTTTTGAAGCAAGGTGCTTTTTAAGAAAAATGTTTTTCATTGATAAATAATACTAATAATAATAATAATAATAATAGTGTTAAAATTGCTTCTAAAAACTCGAATCCATCCCTGTTAATGAATTACGTTCATAAAAGCCCTTTTACAGTTGCATAAATGGGGATATTTTTCTTTATTAATTTACATGTTCAATCAATTAAGTAGAATATGAGAATATTGCTTGACTGTTAAATGAATTTTGCTAAGGGCCGTTTTCATAACAGGACTAAATAAAACTTTAATTTCAAATCACATTACAATACAAAAACAAAGGTGGTTTTACATTTTAAAGTAACTTTAGTTAAGTCCTATTATTAAAACTACCCAATTTGATTTAACAATAAAACAGTCCATAGCCATCTCTCATATTCTACAAACTGACTTGAACATGCAAACTAAATAAAAAAAAATTTTCGTTTAGGCAACTGTAAAAGAACATTTAGATGCTTTTTGTGAAAACAATTAATTAACAGGGGATGGATTAGAGTTTTTAGAAGCCATTTAAATACATATTAATTATCTTTGAAAAATGTTTCTCCTAAAAGGTGTTTTTTTTTATTTTTTCCAATTATAACTCTTGTTAGCTCTTTTCACCTCGAAAAAATTGTATTCTGAAATTAAGTTTTAATATGCGAAATTTTGAGAATGTTCTAAAAATTGAAAAATTAAATTTTTGCGGATGTTAAAGAAAACCAAGTTGTTTTTTTTTATTGGAATTGTTCAATAAGCTGAAGCCAACACACCTTGAAAAAATCTTGATTAATTTCCGAGAAATAACAATTTTTGTATTTTGACCATTTCGAAAAACGCTATTTTCTAACTCAGTTAAAATCACTCGGTATATCTAACAGGGACCAAACAGGTTTTCAGATAAGCACAAATTATTGGCGTAAAAAGTTTTTCCGAAAAATCAGAAACAATTTTTTTTTCCATTTGATGCCGAATTTTTGGCGAGCACTGTATGTAATAAAATAAAAATTAAATAAATAATAATAATTTTTGGATTTAAAAAGATCATATTAACATTATTATTATTTAATTAATTTTTTAAATTTTATTATATTTTTTTATTTATCTGCCTAACAAAATTCCGATTAACTTTGAAAGACGATATTAATTTAATCGAATACTTCAAATAACCTTTTGTTATCAACTTTTTTCCACAACTTCACTATTAAATTGAGTACACTATTAAGTTTTTCTGACTATTTTGGAGCAGATAATGTGAATAATATGTGCTGACGGAATCCAAAACCAAAAATAAAATAATAGCTACCTGAGCATTAACCTTGGTTTTTTTTGCAGGAAGACTTCGTTTTACTTATCTGTGTTGTATTATCCGTAAGAGGGAAATATTTATTTAATTTTTCAATATCTTGATCACTGATTACAATATATTCCTACAAAAAGCAAATTATAGATCTTTGATATTGTTTTTATTTTAAGAATACAACCTTAAAATGATTGTCAAATTCAAAATTTAGGGGAGTATAATTTTCTCTATTGTCGTAATTGTCGTTGCATTCCAACACATTTCTTCTGTTTTTAATTATGTCATCAAGCTAAAAAAATTTTAAGTAATTTTACAAATTGGGAATACATGTTGAGTAAGCTAGGTTACTGTAAAGATTACTTACAGATATTGTAATTGCCTCCTCTGTCCTAATTTCTTGACTCATTGGCGTATCCTTAGCAACAAAATAAAATATATTCTGGTTAACAGTTTAACAGTTAGTGTCAACTCTGTTGCTTAAAACAAAGCTTTGTCCTTGACTAAGTAAAAGAATTTATTTGGTATAATAAGTTAATTTTTCTTAATTAAAATGACATGAATAACGAAACATGACAACAAAAAAAAACTTTTGTTTTCAATCTAAAAAGCTATGAATCGTGTTATTTCGTTCTACTGCATTCAAAGGATTCGATAAAATCACTGCTTTGATTGTATCTTGATATTTAACATTTTTAGAGCATTTAAATTGTCATTTTTATTTAATTTTTTTTTTCATGGAACCTCATGCATCTCTTAGCCTAGTTCAACAGACTTTTTTTGCTGAGTACGCTGATACCAAATACTTTGAAACTCATTTAAAACAGAGCATGATTTATTATGGTTTTACGATCGCTCTGTTTTAAACGAGTCTGATAGAAAATATGAAGTATTTGGTATAACCGTATTTTTTGTTGAACTAGGCTAAGAAGCACATGAGATTCCTTTAAAAAATTTAAAATGCTGTAAAATGTTAAAAGTCAAAATACAATAAAAGCAGTGACATTCTCGAATTACTTGATCTGCAGATTACAAATGTGTAAAAATACGTTTAATTAAAATAAGAAAGTTGACATCACTTCCGGTGAAACTGGAAGTCCTATCGTTCTTAATAGTATGCCGCAAAATTTATTTTTATGTTTAATTTGTCATTTCCAAACTTCATGTAAATTTATTAAAAAATAAAAACTCTAGAAGGGTGAACACATGGCGCGGATCATCCATTATAGGTAATTTTTCTTGTCTTGACCCGCAGAATTCAAAAACGTAAAAAAATACAGTATGCCATTAAAAATAGGCGAGTCGGTAGCGATTTCCGGTGTAATCGGAAGAAACAAAGTAAATTTTACTTTATTTAAATAATTCTTTTGCCCTGCTCGATATCTACCAATTTTTTTCTTGAAAACTTAAATAACGATGCACGTGAATAAACCTGTAGTTCTCTTTTGCCGTAAGTTAAACACACACAATTAATATAAATGTCATACTCACTGCCATTAAATCTTGCATAGATGTATCACTTCCCTAATAAAAAAGAAATTATTTTTTTCTGTTGCAGATAATGATCAAAAATATTTACATTATCAGATGTATCGCTGTCGAAGGAACATATGTTGCATCACTAAAAACAGGAGATTCTACGTTTTCCTCCTCATAATCTAAAGAAAGTCAAGCAATTTCAAAACATTTCCTAAAAACAGTCAATTCACTGAAAAATTATTTTTTGAAGTCGCATAAAATCTTTTCCTTTAAAATTTACTTGAAATTTGTTTAGTTTTAAAAAAAAAAGTTATTTGGACCAATTCGGAATCAATTTGAGATCAAACTGGTTCAACTAAGTAATGGTTATATTTCAGTCGAAAACTAAACAATAATTCATATTTACATTTAAAAATCTATATTTTCATTTTATTCGTGATTAACTTACCTTCAATAGCTAGTTTTAATATTTTTTTTGTTCTGTCATTCATCTTTAATCGATCGATCATAACACACGTTCGGTGATGGTCTGAATTAATATTCTCAACTGCTTACGGTTACAAGACGACCATTAACGAACAGCTTTTACGATCAAAATCGACTTTTAAAAAATCGCTTTCCTATCGTGGCTCTAACCGTTAATGTCCCTCCCCCAAATACGCGGAATATCTTCAACACGTTCAAAATGCGCGAAAGTAAGCAAATTATGATTTAGCGACGTTGCCAATTTTCGACCATCACCGTGGGTGCCACTAAATGCAGTAAATGTCGCCATGTATCATTTAAAGTGTATAAAACCTAATCGCCCCCTGGTGGCAAAACCTTGAACTAGTGGCATATGTCCGTGAACAAAAATTGTAAATCTGGCACCCACCCGAAAATCCGTTTTATCGCACTAGGTGGCGTCAAGTCACTGAAAACATGATTTAACGGTCAAAACAAAGTGGCACCCAACCCCGGGTGTCACACTGCAAAATTGGGTGTCATTTTTACAAAGCGTATACAATTTGGGTGCCAGAATGACAAAATTTAAATGTATAATGAGAACCAAATGGTGCAGGATCAGACTTAATGTCTGGTTTTCATCCCGGACCACGACCTTTTACATATAATTACCATCTGAGTTGAATTGCAAACAGGATAATAATTTGCGGTAATGTGTAAAATATTCACTATTATAACCAAATTAAATAACCTTCTTATCATTGCACTCACATCAACGACTGCATCCCCATGAGCTTAGCACACAATGCGATTTTGAAATTGAATAATGAAGTTTTTCTAAATAATATAAATTGATGATTTACAACATTTACAAAATTATATGAAAAGGATCTCTCAAAAAGTACATTTCTGTGACGCGGAATCGTAAGGAAGTCTTTCCTACGTATGTTAATGTTGTGGACATCAGTTCTAAAATGAATTTTCAAAGACAAATAGGGTGGTTTTTGTGTTTTTAAGATCTTATAGAATAAGCATGCAGCATGTAAATATCTCCTATTTTCCATGTTTAACCAACCTACTTCATGGAAAGTATGTGATATATGTTCGAATTTACGAATACCAAAAATATAACGTAAGCAAGAATTTTGAACTCTTTGAATTCTTCTTTTATCAATACTATCGAGGCAGGGTCCATATAAAGAATCACAGTAATTAAATGCTGACAAAACTAATGTTGAGATAATTTGACAGTAATTCGATAGCTGAAGTATGAAGACCAATATAGTGAAGCATAGCGATGAATATTTTATGATTAATCCTATCGAATGCTTTAGAGTAGTCCAATAAGATTAATGCGCTCATGTTTTTATTATCTACAGCAGTCAAAATATCATCACTGACATCAAGTAAAGCCGTACAACATGAATAATTTGGCCTAAATCCTGATTGCTTAGCAGGAAGAATATCAAAACGAGCCAAATGTCCACGAAGCTGAGATTCCATTACTCTTTCTAAAACCTTTGATAATGTAGGAAGTATGGTTATCGGTCTCAAATCTTTAAAAACAGACGGTGATGTTGTTTTTGTTATTGGTATTACCCGCCCTTCCTTCCAGCAAGCAGGAAAGACATTTTTAGTTATACAAAAGTTAATGATATTAGTTATATATGGAATAATAAAGGGTACACAATAATTAAGCATAGTAATATTAACGCCATCAACTCCAAAAGCTGTCGATTTGATATTTGATAAAATTGTAAATATATCATTTTCAGTAACTTCGTTGAAAGTAAAATTATCTATAATATCCCGAATAATATTATTCCTATAAAATTCTACCAATTCATCCTCTGCCGTATGGATTGATTTTTCAATATTAACAAAAAAGTTATTTAATTCATTGACATTTTGCAAATGATTAGGAATTTGATTTTTATTCACATTTTTACTCGCGTAAAGCCCACATCGCCTCAGCTCTTTCCAAACTTCCTTAGAGGTTCTAGTAGATTGTAATTTAGTGTTAAAATATACCTTTTTTTCTTTGCGACAGGCATACGTCAACTGATTACGAATGGATTTATAATATTCCCACCGAGAATTAGTCGGTTCGTTTTTATAAGCCCGTAAAGCTTCTAACTTAAGTGATTGCATAATTTTAATTGTATCTGTAAGCCATGGCTCGTTCATTTTTGTGAATCGTGAAGTTTTTAATGGGGCATGTAGGCCAAAAAGATATTTAATATTTGCAGTCAAAAATTCTACCTTTTCCTCAACAGTACATAGATCATATATATGAAACCAAGGTATGCTAACCATGTCCTCATAGAAAGCTGGATAAGAAATGTTTTTATAACTACGATATGTTCTTATAAATGATGCTTTATTTTCAGTCTTTAGTATTAGAGAGCAAAAAATTAAATAATGATCAGATATTTGATCTAGAATGACTGTACCTGACGACGCTACCTTTAAATGATCAGAAACTATTATATGATCTATCAAAGTAAAACTAGTTGATGTAACTCGAGTCGGTTCATCTATTAGCTGTTTTAAATCAAATGTATTTAATAAGTGATATAAAGACCGAGATGATTTTGACTGTTCGTTCAACAAATTAATATTTAAATCGCCAAGACACAACAGACTGTCAGATAAAGCCATAACTGTAGCAAATGTTTCTTCAAGGGATTCAAAAAAGTTATGTGTATCATACCTTGGCGGACGATATATAACACCTACGCACAAAATTATCCTTTCTATTTTCAACTTCACCCATATCTGTTCTAAATTTTCGAATGAGACAAATTCTTGTACTTTCTTATACAACAGTGAGTTGGATATATAAAGTCCTCCTCCTCCTCCCAGCGATGTCCGATCAACATGTACGAAAGAATAACCCTGAATTTGAACGAGGTTCGCATCGCCCGGTTTCATCCATGTCTCAGAGACCGCTAAAATTTTTAAATCAGAATTAACTAAATAATTTTTAATTTCATTAAAATGTGCTAGGAGAGAGCGTACGTTGATGTGAGCACACTTTAAATTTTGAGGTGACATTAAATGAACAAAGTCATTATCTTTACTAACAATAACAAAATATTATTCTTTGTATCGTAATTAATGAATATTAAAGGCTAAACCAACTGAAGAAACAATAATAAACCAACCTGAGCCAACCTATTATTTTAATTTTATAATTAAACCAGTTTTTTTTTCTTAATCTACTCAAATGTAAATATGTTAATGTAAGTAATATTTCCCAAATATTAATTAAATAAATTAATAATAATCAATACTGAATTGCTACCTTCAGCAAAATTAGATTATTAGAGAAACAGAAAATACTCAGATCTGCAAACAATAAGAACGATGAGCTATTGTTGAATAGTAAATTTAAAAAAAAAATCGAACTCAACTTATGATTAAACCTAAACAAGAGAAATGTACTTATATTATAACAAAATGGTAAAAAAATTACTGCTATTTATTATAACAAAATGGTAAAAAATTATTCCTATTATTATAACAAAATAGTAAATAAAGTTAAAGAAAAATAAAGAAAGTTTTTAAGTAGCAATCGATTAATCAGGAGTGCATGTCGTATTTACTTTACCACATCTAAGATTTCATCGTAAACACGGACTCTTCCATTACTACTCCTTGCCCAGATCGTTCCGTCCAGAGTCCAAACGTTTTTCTTTCCGTAAAGTTCCTTGGCTTTTTGTAGTATTCCGACTCGGTACGAAGTTAGATCTTCATTAATTGTAATGCCACTATTTTTTAACTTTAATCTATTCTTCATAATTAAAGAACGCTCACGGTAACTCATGAATTTTACTATTAGATGTCTGTCCGTATTTACTTTGTCCTTACCAATTCTGTGGCACCTATCAATATCACTCTTATTAATATTGAGATTCGTTTTTCCGTTAAACAAGTTACTTACAACGTCGTCCGGATTTTCATCATTATTCTCTGGAATTTCAAAAATGCGAATATTATTGCGCCGCGAGTATTGTTGCTGACAATCTAACTCTTTCTTAAGTGACTGGTTCTCCTTTTTTATTGTTGCTACTATATCGTTTATCCCATTTATTCGCATATTAAGCCCTTCAAACGTACTTTCTAATTTTGTTTCTACCATATCACTGACTGATGTCGCGATTTCAGTTAAGATGGTCTTGTTTTTAACAATGGCCGCAACTGTATCTTGCACAATGTCCTGTATTTCCAATTTATCTGGGAATTGTGACCGTGTAGAGGGCATTTTGGCACTTACGTTTAATAGATATACTTTTATTTACCGATATTAAGAACTTTTGGTAATCTTAGATGCGTCTTTAACAATTCAATTTAAGAAAAATATCGCACACGTGATGAACACACACTACTCGCATGCAGCCATGACACCATAATGAAGTTTAAATACAATAAAATCAGATAATAATAATAATAATAATAATAATAATAATAATAATAATAATAATAATAATAATTTATTGCATCGCATTACTTTAGTACATTACGATCTGCCATGTATTACGTTTCTATATTACATATACGCGGTCAGAGCGGTAGCGGTAGTAACGGTGGCGGTGGCGTTTTTCTATAGAACACACTTACGGGGTGGCGGTAGCACAGCGGTGACTGCCGATGTCAATATCATGAATGAAATTGGTCTGTGTGCAAATTGTATTTCATTACAATAAATTTGGAAGAAGAGGCATTGCTTCTTGCAATCCTAAATATTCGCAATTTCATCCCACTTTTTGTTTTTATTCTAAAGTTTTTGTATTAAGCATGAGACATATCATATAAAATAGGAAATTTTTTCATATTTTCAATTAAACTCTCCGTAAAATTGAAATCTTCACTTGTCATTGACGATTTGTTTTATTTATTATTTCACAGTACGCGCGGTACAGCGGTGAAATGCTGTTACTTGTTTCTTCTTTTCTGTGCTTGTTTATACAAATAAAACACTAATTCAAACTAAGCTGCGAGTCTGGGCAACAGTGGCCGCTCAAATTGTGATGTAAGCTTTTTACGTTTTACTGAATTATTTATTTTTATTTTGACACTTGTGTCGCTGTTACCAGGCTAACGCATTTTATTTAACTTTAAAATATTCATATAACATGCATATAACTATCAACGCATCAGTCTTTAACAAATGCAACCAGCATTATCTGACCGCCACCGCTACTACGAACGCAGCACAGACGCTCGTACCGCAAGACATGAAGCGACAAGTGTGCAGGTACACATTTGTTTCAACGGGTCGAATCTGACCGCCACCGCCACCGCTGCTACCGCTACCTCTCTGACCGCGTATTTGTGTCCTCCACTTTAGACGTCCATTAAATTTGGTTTTCAATAAATCGATTGTTTCCTGGGTAGTGTGGCACGTAGCTCCGTCCTGTTGAAACCACAATTCTTCCGCATCTATATCATCCAAAATAGGTCATAAAAAATTGGTTAACATGTCTCTATACGCAGTACATTGGCAGTAACGGTAGCACCAGCCTCATTTTCGACAAAATATGGACCAATGATGCCTCCTACCAATAAGCCGCACCATACAGTGACACGAGATTAATGTAATGGTTCTTCAGTAACTGTTCTTGGATTTTCAGAAGCCCAAATCCGACAATTTTGCTTGTTGACATACCCATTTAAGTGAAAATGAGCTTCGTCCGAAAAAATGATTTTTTTCTGAAAAACCAACACCTTGGTCAATGATCCAATCAGCAAATGCACGACGTTGAGAATGATTTGCTGGCTTTAATTCTTGCACCAGTTGGACCTTATAAGGCTTTAGAGTCAAATCCTTCCTCAAAATTCGGTGATTGTGGACAGGCCCAATGGTTTAGAACGTCGTGAAACCGATAAATTTGGGTCCTCTGCAACACTATCACTTACTGCAGCAATATTTTCGGTTGAATGGCCTGCACGAGCACGTCTTGTTGTGGTTATGTTTGCTACTGAACCGGTGGACTCAAATTTTCGCACTAGATTTGCAATGGCAGTCTCAGATGGACGATCATTACGACCAAAAATATCGCGAATTTTACGAAATGTAGTTTTCACGGATCCACCATTTTCGTAATAGATTTGGATTATTTTAATACGATTTTTGAGCGAAATTGAAGACTTTATAATAAATGGTAAACCTTCTGCTGTACATATTGCGATATTTGTGCGAGTTAAATGAAATTTGTTTGTTAAATTTTTTGGATTAGAAATTAATTAACTCAAATGACAAAGTCACGCATAAAATTTAACATAAGACTCTTTTCGTTATTAAATTGTTTATTGATATATTATCTCAGGGTACCAAATTGTATTGCAAAACAAATTTGTTTGAACTGGGTTCTGAAGTGAATTTGTCCTAATGGTGGTGATTTCAAACTGTTGGTTATTTTTGTCACGCTACGTGAAATAAGTACATAAGTAAAATTTGGTTCAATTTAATGGTTAGTACATTTAGAGGTTTAGTGTAAATGCACATCAATTTATGTTTGGCATAAATTGAGTTGTCATCTACTTCGTCGTAGGTACATGGGAATTTTAATCAAAATTTTAATTAAAAATGCGATTATAATCTCCTTTATCAAGAGTGCCCTATGTTTGAAATATGCTTACACCTGTTGGTAAGTATTTACAAATTATTTTGAACAAGCATTTTTAATCAACCATATTAATAAAGGGAATATTCTTACATGTCCTGGTCACTACTTTTCGATTACAAAATGTTGCTCTGAAGGAGCTTAAGATTGATTACAAACTGTTAATTGTTAATACTAAACTGTTCAATGCTAAGTGCAGAGTATGAATGTTCAACTGCTCAAGGCCTAGGTTGAATTTATGAATTACCCAGAAATCTCGCTTTTATATACTTTTTAAGGTACAAAAAACTCTGTAACCTTAAATATAAGAAAAATTAAAAATCCTTAGATTGTAAACAAATCAAAAATTCTCGTACACAAATAATAACTATCTTATTTTGTAGGTTGCAAAAATGAAGTTACATCTTGAAGAGGCCCAGTCGAACTGCATCTAACTTCAAAAGACGGATTCTGTTTTGGTTCTTGAGTTTTACAAGAATACGACGCCTTCCTCCGTTCTTCTTGTAGAAGTAGGCTCGAGGTTTGCTTCGGATTTCCTCTTCTAGCGTGATGGATGAACTTGCCACGCTTGGATAATCTTGAAACGTCTTCCACGATGACATGATCGGCTCATCCAGGAGTTTCGACTTCGGAGGACAGCACTTCATCCTTGGATGTCTTGGAACTCGACTCATGAGATTGTGTGAGATTGTCGTCCCAATGTTCCTGATCATCCTGGAGTACTTCGTGGAATCTCTGGTTGAACCAGCTTTTCGTTGTTGGCGAAAGCGTAACGTCAAGTATGTCAATTGACATTTTCTAAATTGGACAGAAAAGTGTTTTAGTTATTTGTGTAAAATAAAAATTTCACAAGTGTTCTGGAACACACTAAGGTAAAGTACAGTTATTTAACATTTCACTTAAATTATAATTTCAAAGATAGTAAACCTAAACTAATTATATACAGGGTGAAAATTTTAAAATATCAAAATAACATAGCAATATGTCAAAAACTGAATGACAGAACTCTCAACATAACCTATTTCAACCCTATTGGAAAACAAAGCTCTTATTGGTAGACTCTTTAGTAATTCAACATATTATATCTGTAACAAGTGCTTTCATACAAAGCAAAACACAACATATTTTCGTCCTTCGATTGCCGGATCATTTGGAAGAATCCGTGATTTTCCAATTGAGACGAACAACAATTTTGTCAAGCGGACTTCTGCCTTTGCTGCGGAGTATTACAGAGGATAGAATTACCAGTTAGCGACACCAAGTCCGTGGTTCAAGACTCTTCAAACAAGTTGTGAAGCGGACTTCTGCCTTTGCTGCGAAGTACTGCAAGAGGATAGAATTATCGGTTAGCGACACCAAGTCCCTGGTTCAAGACTCTTCAAACAAGTTGTGAAGCTTACTTCAGCCGTTGCTGCGGAGTACTGCATCAGGATCGCCAGTGAGCGATAAGATCATCTCGTGTGAATGGCCAGATTGCTATAACACAAGGTTTTAGTATTGCTTGATAATTTAAACTCGGTCTGTGATATTAAAGGCTTTCTTATCAGGCAAAATGTCAAACAAATTGTCAAATGCTGATATCATTCTATCAAAAGTTAATGTTGTTATTTCACAAATAGATTCTTTTTCAGATTATTTATCTAATTTACATGAAAAAGATGTAAGTCAACTTGACAAATACGAATTGGAAATTAGAATTGCTCAAATTGAACCATTATTGTCAGTTTTTAATGAGCATGCTTTAATGGTTACTTGCAAAAAGGATATATTACCTGTGTTAAAATTAGACGTTTGATGGAGAATATTAGTAATTGGTTGGAATTTAAAGGTTCATTTACGGTAATGGTGCATAACAATTCAGAACTATCTGAATTTGAAAAAATACAATATCTCAAATGTTCACTCAAAGGCAAGGCTATACTACAGCATGGGAATTAATGCAAGCACCCTTTCAAAATACTGCTTCTCTTATTTACATATTCATATTCAAGGGATATTAGATATACCTATGATTAAAAAAGAATCATTTATAATTAAAAAGCATGCAAGATAATTTAAACAAACATTTAAGAGCACTAAAACGATAAAAAATATCTGTAGAGTTTTGGGATGCAATAATAATTCATATTATGTACAAAAAATTTAATAATTCGACTAAACGAGCCTTTAGTAAATACTCAAAATCAAACAAAATACCTACAATTGAAGAATTCAATAAATTTTTAACAGAGCACTTTATTAGAACAAATACAATTGCGCCCGAAAAGTTCAAACACGTCTTATTTCGAAAGAAAAATGTAGATATTGTAATTCCAATTAACATTATATTTACGCATGTCAAAGGTTTCTTGCAGCTTATTCAAATGTTAGATTTTAATTTGCTAAGACCTCTAAAATGTGCGAGAACTGCTTGAAATATGGGCATAAGAGTGTTGACTGTAGATCCATACATCATTGTAAAATCGTTGGATCGTTGTAGATCCATACATCGTCGTCAGCAACGTCATAACACTTTACTTCATTTAGAAAAAGTATTTATCAACAAGACAGAACCTGCAAGTAGCAACGTCAATGAAATTTCTCTCGTCAATGTAACTGAAGTTCCCACAAATACCGTTATCAATCAATGTACTTCGCGTAAACTTTATCAAATTTTATTATCCACAGCTTTAGTCCAAGTGAAAAACCCTTCAGGTGAATGGGTAACAGCACGATGTTTACTAGATTCAGGCTCACAAACAAATTTTACAACAGATGAATTTTGTAAAATATTAAAACTTAAGAGACAATGTGCGAACATTAACATTTTAGGTATTAATGGAGCTTCATCTCTTTGTAAAACACGTACAAGTATCACTGTTAATTCACAAAATAATAAGTTAAAGTCTCCATTGCTTTTTGTAGATGTAGGAAATAGTAGAAAAAAAAAACAGGCGGAGCCAATCTACAAATGTTTTAATGAGTAACACGACCGCGGTTTCGTCTTAAATAGATAATAATAGGACTCTTGTTGACATTTTGATTGTTTCTAAACATGACGATTGTATTTTGTCACTTGACTCTAGCCTTAACAAAATTGACTTTGATAATACTGCTAATTTTAGTAATCATACAACAAACAATGTTAATGACATTATTAACTCTAGCTTGTCCAATAATTTTGAGCCTAACCCCCAAAAATTTAACGATGGTATTTTGTTACCTAACCTTAGTTTTAATAACACCAACAGTCCTATTATTTTTACTACTAACAATTCTTCTCAGTTTGACAAATGTTCTTCTAAGGAAGATAATGCTTTTAACTGTGATAATGTAAATAGTCAAAATGGTTTTAATTTTAATTCTGTTTTATCTAGAGAAGTTAACTTCAGGGCCCCCAAGTCACTCGTCCCAGTCACTCTCCTCTAACACGAGGCCTTCTAATCCCAAATATCATAATTTGAATTACGACGTTGATGATTTTTTTCATTATCCTCCGGTTTTCACGCATACTTTTCATCCGGTTGTTGTCAATTTATCCAATACCAATTTTTCTGATGATGAATTAAAAATTCTTAATTTAGGGCTCAAATTTTCTACATTTCCACAAATCAATTTTCATTTGTTGAAAAATTTAATTATTAGCGTTGAAAATATGCTTCCTTCTTCTAAATTAGATAACCTTCCATTTGTTCACTACAAATTGACCCACATTATCAATTCTTTTCTTTCTAACTCCAGAAATATATAACATTATTCCCCTTAACTAACTTTAAATAATAATGTTAAATTATTACAGAATAAAATTAAACAGTCCAATTTAGTTATTTCTAAAGCTAATAAGGGACAGTCTACTGTTATTTTAGATCGCCAAGATTATATCAACAAAGTTGAATCATTTTTGAATGACAATGATTTTATTCTTTTAAATTCTAATCCTCTTTCTTCATATTGCTCTGAATTGAATAATTTTCTTAAAGATAATTCTTTAATTAATACTCTGAAATTAAAAAATATGAACCCTAAATTACCTAGACTTTATGGTCTTCCTAAAACGCATAAAATTAATTGCCCCATTTGTCCAGTTGTCTCTTTTGTGGATTCTCCTGCTCACAACTCTGCCAAATTTCTTGTCTCTTTTTTCAAAAATAATTTTAATTTTGATTTGAAGTACAGCATCACCAACACCAGTGATCTCATTAATCGTCTTTATCCTTTAAACATTAATGATAATAGTATTCTTGTTTCACTTGATGTTTGCAATTTATTTACATCCATCCCAGCTTCTGATTGCCTTGACATTGTCAATGATCTTCTGTCTTCTTCTAATTTTTCTGATAACAATGTTATTTTCTTGTCGTCTTGACTCAAATTAACATTAAAACAGTCCTTTTGTATCTTCAATAACAAATATTATTCTCAAGTTGATGGACTTGCTATGGGTTGTAATCTTTAACCCTTATTAGCTGATCTTTTCATGAACCATCTTGAATTAAATTTTTTTTTCCTCAGTTAGTTCACTTAAACAATACATCAAATTCTATGGAAGTATGTTGACATTCTCATCATTTTCGAAGGACCACCCGCATTTTTGGATACCCTTTTAGTTGAATTTAATTCACTTCATCCTAAAATTAATTTCACTATTGAAAAAGAAATCAACAACAGTATTAATTTTCTTGATCTTACAATCACTAAATCAAATAACTCCCTTCAATTTAAAGTTTTTAGGAAAGCTATTCAAACCCATAATTGCATTACTTTTAACTCATTTCACCCCTTCGAGCATAAGTTTCCCGCTTTCAGATCATTTTTCCATAGAGCTTTGTCGGTTCCTATGTGTTTCTCAGATTACAGAAATGAAATCAACAATATTATGCAGATTGCTTTTTTAAATGACTTTCCGGTAGAATCTATTCTCAAAGTTTTTAATCGTGTTAGAAACAATTTTGTCAATAACATTATTTTTCCCAGCGTAATTAATTTGTCTTCCACACCTATTCTTTTTTTTTCTTTATCTTACATAGGCAATGTTTCAGTTAAAATCAAACAGTACCTAAAATCTTTGGGTTTTCAAGTTTCTTTTAAAACTTTACAAAATTTCAAAATGCGTTTTTCTCACATGAAAGACCCTATCAATAGAATGACTCGTAGTGGAATCTATTCACTTACTTGTGGTACTTGTTCTGCTATTTATATTGGTCAGACTGGAAGAAGTCTTAATATTCGTGTTAATGAACACATTAGATCTTTCAGATTGGGCAAATCGGACTCTACGTTCGCTAATCACCTTCTTGAGCACTCTCACATTTTTGACCCTCAACAACATGCTAAATTACTTCATCCTTTACCCAAAGGCAACCACCTTACCATAGCTGAAAAACTGGAAATTTTCCTTCATAAGAATGCTTCCCATTGTAATATTTTAAATGAACAAACTGTCTTTAATACTGACAATTTTTTCAGTATGATAGATTGGTAGCCCTGAATTTGATTTCCCTTTGTGACTAACGTCGCTTGATGCACCTGTCTTGTCTCTGTAAACCATTTTAACTTGTTTCCACGCTTTTGCGTTTTACCTCTAACGTAAGTTGTTTTAGTTTTTACTTCTGTTACACTTAATTAATTAGGTTTTTCTTCTTTAGATGAAGATTTGAATTCTTGAAAATGTCTTAATTAAGACGAAACTGCGGTCGTGTTAACCATTAAAATATTTATAGATTAGCTCCGCCTGTTTTTTACTAATTCACAAAATAGCAACTTTAGTACAACTTTATCAGGTTTAGTTGTTCCTAAAGTAACTGAAAATATTCCTTTAATGATATTTTCTTCAGAAGTTTTGACATTACCACACACACATTGCTGACATACCGCAAAAAAAGTATGTAAAATTGACGCCAAAGTAAAGTGTACACTTTTTTTGGCCGCGACTGTAAGTAATCAGACAGATCAGTTAAAACACGTTAAGACGAATATACGCCTATAGTACCCACATTTTAATTATCTCAAAAAATGTTCACGCATATTTTTATGAAAAATACGTAAAATGTTAAAAATAAATGTGGCATGTCTATAATATACAATTTTAATCTTTTTGTTTTTTTGGTGGATAACTTACCAGGTCCGTCAACCTGTGGTACGGGAAAAATGCACTTTTTGCCCTCCTGCGAGGAGGTGATCTTAATACTTCATCTTCGTCATCAAAACTGGTACATTGTGATGAATTGGATGGGGACGAAGCGAACGAAATTACTGTATCTGTGCTGCAACTACTGTTACCGTGAGTGTACTCATTTGAAAATACGGAAAAAGGAGATGTAACTCCAACTGCACCTTCATTTGTGTTTAAAGTTTTTAACAATGCTACAAAAATATTTCTGTTGGGAAAAATTATCACCTTAAACCAAGGTACAAATCTTCACTTCCAGTATCTGTATTAATTTTCAAATTTAAAGTAACTCCAATGGGAGATATTTTTAAAAATGCATCAATAAATTCGACCCCTACAGTAGCTCCATCCACATCTTGTATTTCAATATCTGCTCCCAGTAATTCCTGAAAAAATTTAGATGCTGAAAATATGCGGCATAAATTCCTTGAAATAGTCGATATAACAACAATTTCATACTTTCAATTTATAAAGCAGGTATGTGTATCTGTGTGTATCGAAATATTAATAATTTTTATATAAATTTTTATTAGTACATACTTCATAAATGTAGCAGGGTTTTTGCCATCGTCAATTGGTACTTTGAATAGGCAACCGTGCAGGTTCTGGCGGTTGAAGATCGTAGCGAGGTGAAACTTGCGCTCGCATAGGCGCCATTGCTTCAAATTAAAGACCGTTGCAGCTTTTACAACCGTCCACCCTCGAATCTCGATTACGTGGTGCCTCGCGGAATCGCTACTCGGACGTGTGCTCTACTAGTTCGACGACTTAAGTCTCAAGCAGAGTGCAAAGGTTCGTACGCTGGTGAACTAATTTCCTTTCATACCCGACTAGCCGTGTGTTCGCAAGTCGGGTATGGTAGGAAGTTAGTTCGCGAGTGAACGAACTAAAATACTCGCGAGCTAAATAAAAATTCAGCTCATTGCAGGGAATAGGTTCGATAAACTAGTTCGTTCACGAACTACACGTCTCTAACGCGTACATACAGCATTTTAGTATGTAAATAGATATAAATGTCTGAATCTCACTATTCTTGAAGCTTGAACGACATGACTTTCTATACCCAAGATTAAACTTTAGTCTAATTATACTTTTTTGTGCAGCTATTACTAGTCGATCTACCCCACACTATAACATTATAGGATAAGTGCGGATACACCAATCAGTAATAGATGTTCTTTATTGCGGCGGAGTCTATAGTGTTTTTAAGTTTTAGTAACGCAAAATACGCACTATTTAGTTTGTTCACAACTTTATTAATTTGTTTGGACCATTCTAGCTTACTATCAATGTGAATCCCTAGGAATTTGGTTGGTTGGCAAGTTGAGCATCTGGTATGGGTTCATTGGTTTTATAAAACTGCATGCGGACGGTTTCGTTTGCATTAAGGATTAAGTTATTTTATACAGATTATTCACATTAATTAAAATAAAAAATATTCGGGTATTTTTGCTCATAAAATTCTCGTAAAATTTTCAGTACTTTGCAAATTGAAAGTAGTGCATAAAAATTATTGTAAAGTTACCTACGGAATGCAATTTGTTTATGACCATCATAGTGTTCTATGAGTTTGAAATATTTAATTATGGTTTAGCGTATCCATTTAAGAGCAAATTAAAATAAAAATATTCTTTGCACGTCGAAAATGAAAATTAAAAAATAGTAAAATCATTTGAAATAAATATTGTATAAAGAAATAAAAATTTTATCGACCTATACATTTAATATTGTCATAATTTGAGTGAGGAAGTGTAACCCATTGCAATTTTTCCTTGTACTTCAAACATATGTATTCCGTCTTTAACTGCTTGCGTCGTTTCAGAGTCTGGAGTGTTAAGCATTTTCCAAAAATCGTTAAATTCAGTCTATAATAACACTAGGGAACAAATTTTAAACATTCGTCGACAACTTCAAAAAAGATATTTGTTTCTAGTTACATTCATCTCACTTAATAAAAGAAACGTATTAGAAAATCTGCAGCACGTCTAGATATGCAGTTTTTGAAATAAATAAAAAATTACTAAAAACGAATACAAAAGGGAGAATAAGAAAACATTTTAAACGCAAATATATTTCTTTTATCAAACGATTCTTAAACTGTATTAAAATAATTATACAAATTTCAATGACTTTTTTTCTGCTTTTTATTGGGTGTTAAATCCTCTCGTTTCAAGAACCAACAAAAATCCCCCATCATAGCCGGATCCCATCTCCTTGATATCTGGTTTCCATTGTTCTGATTTCTTGATGAAACCTTTCACCTTGTTCGTCACTGACAGCGCCGAGATTATTAGGAAAAAAGTCCAAATGAGAATGCAAAAAATGAATTTTTAATGACATTCTGCAACCTAAAGCTTTATACGATTGCAACAGTTCATTTATTAAAATTTTATAATTTTCATCTTTCTTGATTCCCAGAAAGCCTTTAACTACATTAACAAAACAATTCCAGGCAGTAAGTTATTTTTCATAAAGTTTTTAGAGAAAGTTAGAGTCTTAATTACCTTTCTTATTTGAGGACCTGTGAAAATACCTTCTTTTAGTTTAGCATCACTAAGTTGAGGAAAAATTGTCCTTAGAGATCTCCATGCATAGTTCTTACAAAAAAAAAGAAATAATATTCCTATTTAAACTGTTTCCTTAAAAATTTTAATGAACGGTTTACGTAAATAAGCCTGTATAGTACCAGTCATACTTAAAAAAAAAATCTGACGTGCAGCAACACTTTTTATGCCCTAGTATGTGAATATGACTTAAATAGATTAAAAATATAAGGTGTTTATTAAAGTTGTCTGACCTGTGTTCCCTAGTGTAATTAACAACAAGTGTTCTATTGACAAAACAGTTTTAAATTGTTATGTTTTCATGAATAAAATACAAATAGTAACGAGTGAACAATATCTTCTCTAATTAAGTGACCTATGGAAATAAAGTCGTGTGTCTTTGATTAGTTCATTATTTCGAATGCCATTTAAGTTATGTATTTATATTGCATTCCTAAATAAAATCTAACTGCTGTTCTTATGTATTACGTGATTTTTTAATAAATTTGGATATCAAATCCCAAGTTCATATTTCCCACAAAATGAAAGTACGCGCCAAGAGCAACGAAAAACTGGTTCATAGAAGGTGCGTAAAATGTCCGCCGTTCTTTTGTAACCCCAAGCGAATTCTGCGTTTTAAATTGTTAATAACATTCGTTAAGATTATTGGATTGTTATTTAACTGTTATACCGGGTGTTTCCTAAAAAAATGTTCCATCCCGTAACGACGTTATTTATGATCCGATTTTA
The DNA here is from genome assembly GCA_033060865.1 of Dorcus hopei. Taxonomy (NCBI): domain Eukaryota; kingdom Metazoa; phylum Arthropoda; class Insecta; order Coleoptera; family Lucanidae; genus Dorcus; species Dorcus hopei. Next base: position 60,728,294 of record CM065426.1, on the reverse strand, counting down.
ATGAATAAAAAAATAAAACAAATGGCTTTAGATGTATTTTAAAATGGCTCTAATTTCGATTTTTTCTAATGTTATCTTCATTATCTATCGATAGTCAATTTTTTTTTTCAAATGGCTGCCCATATTTTTTTAGCTTTAATCTATTAAAGCATTTTTTTCTACATCGGATAAAGCATTCAAAATTATTATTTGGTGCGTAGTTAATTGGAAAAATTAATAAAATTATTATAAGCATGATTTTTGATGACAGTTTAATAGATTTAAAATAATAATAATAATAATAATAATAAACAATCAACAAACATTAAACGTATCAGACAAAATCATAAAAATTTACAATATTGCTCGAATTGACCTTCAACACCTTGCTCAACACACAACTGGCACCTTCTAATCACGCCACGGACCGCATTTAATAGTAAATTAGGAGGTATTTCGCGACAAGTATCAACGATCCTCTGTCTTAAAATCAAGTCGTTTTCCGGGTTTGTTATGTACACGCGATCTTTGAGATAACCCCACATCTAAAAATCGAGCGGTATAAGATCCGGAGAACGGGCAGGCCATCGAATTAGCCCATCCGTTCCTATTGTAATGATTCGTCGACACCGGCCGGCGTCAGACTGTCTCTTGCGTCACAGCCGTCTAGCCGACGCGCCTTAGGCCACAGCCTAGAGAATTCCGGCGGCGGAATAAATTAGACCAGACAGTCTGTCGCGCTCCAGAAAATACGAGAATTACCCGCATGTTCGTCAGCAGCTTCATTTGTCGGAATTGGCCGTAGTCAGGTTGGCTCTGGATGCAGGCCGCCACGGGTCCCAAGTTGCTGCCGTCGGTGACGATGGGCAGCATCTGTTTCCAGTCGCCGCCCAGCAATATCACCTTTCCGGCAAAGCTTAGGTCCTTCGCCTGCGGCGGGGCGAACATCTTCAGCAGACCTTCGACGACTTCGAGGAGGTCCCTGTGCATCATGGACACCTCGTCGATTATGATGAGCTGTGCCTGCTTGATGCATCTCGCCGTGAAGCTTTCGGCGGCGTGCGACGGCAAGTTCTTCGGGTCGATGCGAATGCCGGTGCGGAACGCCCTGTGCACCGTGCTCCCGTTGAAGAGCAGGCACGCGGCGATGCCCGTCACCGCCGTAACCATCACCTTGACGCCTCTGCTTATGCACCGGAAGATGAGCGTGTTGTATACGTACGTCTTGCTTGTCCCTCCGGATCCCGTCAGGAAGAATAGGCGCGGCGTTTCGCCGGGTGCGGCTTGCAGGGCTGCTTCCACGGCGTCAATCACGCTCCTCTGTTCCACGTTCAGGCGGCTGTAGAAGTCCTCCGAGTTCCTCGCTACGTCGACCGTGGCGTCTGGCCCGTCGCCTACGTCCGGACGGGGGAAGAAGAACTCGTCCGTTCGGGAGGGCATGGGCAGACCGAAGTCCGCGCAGCTCCTGCCGTGGTACCCCAGTATGGCGTTGATCAGCTGGAGCGCCTTGTTTATCCTCCCGAGACTCTCGTGCGGAAGGCAGTTCTTTCCGTAGTAGAACTCGTCCACGAACTCGTTCCACAGGTCTCGGGGCGACGGTGGATTGCCGAAGAGCAGAATCTGCGCGAACAGGCTCCTCATCTGCTGCGGGTTGGATGTCCTCGCGCCTTCGGCCAGCGTCCTATGCCAGATGACGTCCTCCATCAGTCCCATCGCCTTGGCTGCCTCCGTGGAAGTTTCGTGCTCCACTCCTTCCACCGTGCGGAGGTCCTTCCAGCTCTGGGCTCCCTTCACGTGGATCAGGATCTGCTTTATCGCGAACAGCTCCACGTTACGCGGAGGGACGAACTGCAATCTGGCGATTGTCATTTCGTTCTTGCCGATCCTCTTGCGCCTGTGCCACGCTCCACCTTTTTTGTCGAAGCGGTACCACTGCAAGAATTCCAGGATGGTGTAGGTTCTGGCCGCCGGATTCTCTCTGCTTGTCCTCATCCACGCCAGCAGCTGCGTGTCCTTGAGGCCGCCGCGTTGTACGCCTCAGCCGCTTGTCGCTCCTCACCGGGCACGAAGTAAATCGGTCTCTGGTCCGGAAGATGAATGGGAATCTTGTGTACCGTGTGGGACATCCTCACGAACGGGTACTGGTTCATCCTCATCCAAGCTTCGTGCGGCGATCTGTAGACGCACTTGAAGTACCTCATTAACTCGTCGTAGTGCACGATGCGTCGGCCGCCTTCCTCTTCGGGCTGCTGTTCGTTCAAGCTGACGTAGGCCCAAGAAGAACCCTTGAAGGGATACTTGAGGGCGTACTTCATTCCCTGCCGTCCGTAGAGCGACTCAATGTTGATGTGTGTCCGGTACTTCATCAGCAGGTATCTGTTGTGGGGCACCACGTGGGAATTGTAGACGATGGTGGCTCGCTGGTTTCCCGTACCGACGCGCTTCGAGTACGTCTGTCCTTCGTCTGCGGGCCATCTTCTCCTGTACAGTGCCGGCTTGTCGTCGAACAGGACGGTGTGGTTGGAGAAGGGTTTCGGGAATCCCTTCGAACACTTGCCGTTCACCATGCATGGCGCATTGTTCGTGCAGCGGTGTATCATGTGCGTGACGACTAATTCGTGGTAAAGACGCTGTTGATCCGCTTCCGGGGAATTGTCGTCCTCCGGTGGCAGCTCGGGAAACTCCGCACATATGTACTCGTCCACGATTTCAGCCGTTTTGAGCGCGTCCGTCGCCAGTAATATGTGGAAGTGTGGACCTCCACGTTTTTGAAATTCGAGGGACTCGGCGAATGCTTTCATTTTGCCGAATATTCCGCCCTGCTCGATGTCCTAAAAAAATCACAATTTTAAAATATTTCGTTTCGACAACAATTTCGTTGTAAAAATTAACTTGACATTGATAGGAATATAAATTCTTTTTCAAATAATCGATCGATACAAATAATTTCTTTTTAAATTAAGTGAAGGAAAATATTTTAAAATTTGATTCGTTTCGTTTATAGTAATTAATTTATAATTTGAATGAAACGAATCATTTATTTTTAAACTTAATTGAGAAAAATATTTTAATGTTTTATTAATTTCATTTTTGATAATTAATTTTCAATTTAATGCAAATGAATATTTTAATTTATACGGAGTGGTCCTGAAATAATATGGCGAAAAGAAAACAGTTATAGGAAATGATGATCAGTAAAACTTATATACAGGGTATCCACCGAGTGCCGCGGTCTTCTCTACCGTCTATAGTATATAAAAAAATTCAAACGAGCTAAGATGTAACTCAGTCATCTCTACTTCATAAAATTATTTTTGGCTATACAGAGTGTTCAGTAACTGAGAACCACACCAAAGTTATATTTTTTTAAATGGAACATCCGGTATATTTTTACATATTTCGAAAGTACGCATAACGAATAGGTAATAACCAAAAATTTAGGAACTTTTACTTAAGAGTTTGTAAGATATTGACGTTTAATTGTAAAAAAATGCCATAATATAAGTGCTTATATTTTGGTTATTTATTAACATTTCGTCGTGAATTTTTGTAGATACTCAATACAATATCTTTTCTACAGAAATTTCAAAACAGCTTCGGTCTATCAGTTATTATGTGTACAGGGTGTTGAGTTTTGCAAAAGATAATTTTTCTCAAAATTTTCAAATGGAACACCCAGTACATCTAGACTCTTGTGAAACACTGTTTTAATAAGCTTTCATAAAACGCCAAATGTATTTGTCTAAACTGAAGAAGTCGTGAGACAAAAATTTAGGAACTTTTCTTTCTTTCAATATTGACGTTATTTAGCCTTTCCAACCGATTCTTCTATTTTGATTTGCTGATAAATCAATGAATATGTTTTATTTTTTGTTCGTTTGAATTTTTTTTCTGTCTTATATACTATAGACGGTGGAGAAGACCGCGGCACTCGGTGGACACCCTGTATATATAAGGTGTCATGTGACGGAATGTCACCAATTCACCTGCGTGATAATCAATTCAAAGTAAGTAGAAAACTCTAATAAAGTTTCGTTCTAAAGTAAATCGTTTCAATAATACTGGATGTTTAATGTTTAATTTTTTTTAATTTTAAAGAAAGTAGTAGGTCTTGCCAGATGAAGATTGTATTGATTTGCTTAACTGGCAACATATATTAGAAATTCTATAAGAATATCATAAATCACGTGAATTATTTCGGCCTAATCGGCCCTCATCAGAGATATGTACTTTTGGAAATTATAATAATGTAAAAAATTACTTGCTTCTGAATTTTAAAAATCCCGAAACAATTTCTAATACAGTTTTTCAAAGAATTTACATCCAAAAATTGTTTTGGGATTTTTTAATTAAAACTAAAAAAAAAATTAATAAAGTAAATCGTTTTTCTAGAATTTGACGCGTTTGTAATTTTCAGAATTTTTAAATTTTATCTTAAAAGGTGTTAGAAGGCTATTGGAGCACGCTAGAATGTGTTTAGCAAATAATAGGGGTCGTTTTGAACAGCTTTTGTAATTTTGAAAAGCTTAAAAATTCTGTAAATCACAAAACGCGTTGTATTCTTGACGCACGGTCAACTTTATTATTATTATTATTTTTAGTTTGAATTGATTATTAGGTAACATATATGAATGATTAGAAGAACTTTAAAATTAAAAAAAATGAAACATTAAACATGAAACACCCAGTGTCATTGAACCGGGTTATTTTAGAACAAAACTTTTTTTGTTTATTTTAAATTGATTCTCACGTAGGTAAAGTGATGACTACGTCATAGGACAACTTGTATAGAAAATGTTTGTAATAAATTTTTTTTCGTTTTTGAGATAAAAATAATTGAAAACTTGCTGTATGTTGGATCCTCCTAATTACCCGGAATTTTTTTGGCAATTTCTTGAAACAATAGAAGTTTATCGGTGTACTGTTTTATTGGAAATTTCATTACTTTCTGTTGAATTCAGAAATGTTCAACAAATTTTCAATAATTTTTATCTCAAAAACGAAAATATGTATTCATTATAAAAATTTTTCGTATATTAGTTTTACTTAATCATTTTCTATGATTGATTTCTTTTTGGCACCTTATTTCTGGATCACCTTCTATATTTAATTGAGAATTTAATTTAAACGAAACGAATAATTTATTTTTAAATTGATACACAAATACATCATAAAATACTTCGTTTCGTTTGTCTTAATTAATTTCTAAAACAAATAACTTATTAAATTTAATTTTAAAAATCTAATACTTACGCGATGAATTTTCCGTGCCTTGTCGATCCAAACTCGGCACGATATGTCTACGCGATCGCCCGCCGTCTGCAGCCTTCCTTTGGAGCCGACGTTTCGTGCCACTTCCGGCCAACGGGGATTGAAGGTGAACGTAATGAAGAACTTAGGGTTCTGCACGCGCTGGAACATTGCGGTCGTGTCGTAGAACTTCTCCCGCATGTACGCCACCGATCCCTTCATCAGCTTCGTGGAAAACACCACTCGACCGAGCTCCTCGTCTGGCTGAAGATTGCGCCTGAGGTAGTGCAGCAGGGGTTCAGGCAGCGTCTGGCGCAGGTCCTTCTGCACGCGTCGTACGTGCTGCGCCACTTGCAGCTCGATCTTGAAGCTGGTGTCGATAACGTGCTGCTGCGTCAGCATTCCCATGCGAAGACACAGCGGCGGGTTGTTAACGTTCTTCCTTATGGCGTAGTGGTAACGGTAGAACTGGGCGATACTTACGAATTCCCTCCGTTTGCCGGCTCCTCTTGGTTCTTGCCCTTCTTCGTCGCTCTCCTCGAACAGGTCCGACAGCAAGCTCTCGTCACTCGCGATCGAATCGAGGTCCTGGTCGTCGTTGTCTCCGTTCTCCGCCACATCGGGACGGTCGCTCAGCTCCACGTTTTCTAGACGTCTCGCGATCGGTTCGGTGGAGGTCGGGTTCGTGTTTCTTATGCCCCAGTGGAATCCTTCCTCTCCGTAGGGGAAGAGCAGAGGGTAGCAGGCCGAGTCTGTCATCGGATGATACAAACCCATTTTGCGTATCCCGTTGATCTCGCCGGGTCGCGGTTGCAACCATATGCCTCTTCGTTGCGGTACCGCTTCCGTATCGCTGCACCAAATCGCATACATGGCGTCGTCGACGGGCAAGTTCACCTGACGCGGATGCAGGTTGTTGTCTCTTAGGTTGGCCGGGGTATCCCACTCGTTCAGCAGGATGAGCCTGAATTCAGGTACCGCAGTGCCGGCTTCTTCGGCCGCAGCTTTTTTCTCCTGATACTGTTCGTACGCGTGCAGCCAGATCCTTGCCAACGGATGGGTCGTCCGCAGTTCCGTATCCAACGCTCTCAGCACGTTCATGCGGATGGTTTCCCAATAGGGGTTCCTCCTTCTCTCGGCCTCGGCTTCTTCCACGCTGCGGATATACAGATTGCCGAACGTGGGCGGTCTCTGCGCGTCGAAGGACAGGTCCGAGATGCAGTGCCGGAATTCGCCGTTCAGCAGGCAAACCGGGGGGCCTTGTCCGGGCGGCGTGGTGCTCTCCACTTGCACGAATCCGAACGCCAACATGTTGTTGTAGATTCGCGCGTGTTGGAGGAAGTCCCTCGCTGAACCGACGTCCACGTCTGGGTCCAGGTGGGCCTTGATGAAGGGCGGCGGATCTCCTCTTTCGGTTAGCGACACCTTTCCGTCGGCGCAACACATGCTGGAAGTTTCGCTCGGAAACAGCAATGCCCTGCAATGTGGACAGCATTTGTGCTTGTTCAGCGTGCCGCTGTCCACGTATTCGGGAAAGTGGAGCGCCCACGCAGATGCGCAGCCTAACCTGGGATGCTTGCGTTTGCATTCGGCCTTCTTTTCCTTTGCGATCGGAGGAAGTGTAGTGACGGCTGCGGCTATCTTTCGAGGCCAATCTGGTCGATCGACGGTGTACGGGAGGCGGAGGTCTCATTACCTCTTCCTCATCGGCATCTTGTTCGACCGCCGCTTCCGTTTCTCGCCCTGGATTGATTGGTCGCGGAACGTATGGGAAATCGTCGTCGGAAACCAACAGCTGCCTCAGGTGTTGCAAAATTCGACGGCGTTCTTCCCTGATGTCCTACGCTTCCAGAAAAGTCCTCTTGTTATTGAAGAGGTAGGACTCGACGATGAGGCACGCGTGAAAGCCGCAGTTCACGGAATCTCTCTGCACGTTATACGTACTCGACTCCGTCAGGATTTCTACCAACTCCTCGTCCATTTCCCCTCCAAGCTGGACGACGGCTTGCTTGAGGCAGCGCTGGTATCGGTCTGTTAGGCGATCTTCACGCGGCATCGGATCGAAAAACCTCACCACTCCGGATCCTCTCTCGTAAATGGCGACGGCGTAGTGACCTGGAAAGTAGCAAGGAATAATTAGCACTGTAGCATTAGAGGAAACACTGTGTCATTATGCCGCGTCTTGGTAGAACAGCGTTGTCTGTTGCAGCGTCGCACAGTGGAACAAGCCAATTCCCCCCCCCCCCACCCCCCCCCAGCAGGAGGTTCCAGAATCGATCTGCCTTTGACTTTGATTTGGAACCTCCGCTCTCATCTATTGTACGTTTTAAAAATATACGATTCTCCTTTCCCTTCGATTATCTCAAAACTTATTCATTAAAAAAATATATATATAGGAAACTTTTATTTCTTTTCACGATATCTACCAACATACCGAGTTTGGTGCATCTTCACTGAAACACCCTGTAGATAAAAATAACCTCCTTTTTATTGTAGATTATAGATTATAAAGATAGTTGAAATGTCAAAGAAACATAAGAACAAGATACTATAAGTATAAAAAATTTGTATAATTATGAAAAGTGAGTTGAAATAAAATTTAAAATTAAAATTAATTCATTGAAAACAAGAACAAGTTATTATAAGTACTTATAAAAATTTGTGTAATTATGAAAAGTGAGTTGAAATAAAATTTAAAATTAAAGTTAAAAATAAATTCATTGAAAACAAGAACAAGGTCTTACAAATATGAAAATTTGTATAATTATGAAAAGCGAGTTGAAATAAAATTTAAAATTAAAGTTAAAAATAAATTCATTGAAAACAAGAACAAGGTATTACAAATATAAAAATTTGTATAATTATGAATAATAATAATAATAATCGTTTATTCGTGTTAAAACATGTACAAGTAGGTACAGTACGTTTACACCCGTCAAATAACTTTTACAGAATATGTAAAATTACAAATCTGCACTTACATACAAACAATTGAGCATAGTTTGTTAGAGTTTGATATACAAATATAGAATACAATGCTTACATATTTGTTAACCCATTACGAATTTCGTCAAATGTATAGAATGCTTTGGACATAAAGTAACTTTTAATCTTAAACTTGAAAAGGTTTTCACTTCAGTTTTTTATTTCAGGACTCAAAGCATTGAAAAATCTTATAGCATAATAGGTGATGCCTGTTTGCCCTCTGGTTAATCGTGTGTGCGAAGTGATAAGATGGTTTTGATTTCTTGTATTATGTACATGTACATCATTATGTTTTTTGAAAACTGTAATATTTCTTTTCGTATACATTAAACAATGAAAAGCGAGTTAGAATAAAATTTAAAAATATAAAGTGAAAATTAAAATAAATTCATTGAAAACAAGAACAAGGTATTACAAGGCATTATAAAAATTTGAAAAGCGAGTTGAAATAAAATTTAAAATTATAAAAATTTGTATAAAAAATTTGTATAATTATGAAAAATTAAAATTAAAATAAACTTACCTTTACATTAGGTTTCATGAGGTAGGAGGAGAGCTGTAGGTAAGAAAAATGTACATTAGTAAAATTTATCAGATATAGTAATATTTATCAGGTAGAATGAATTTCTAGAAAATAAAAAAGATTAAAACTTACATAATCGCATAGGCATACTTTAGGTTTAGGTTTCATGAGGGGGGTGAATTGACATCACCCCCTCTGATCCTGAAGTAGGAGAGCTGTAAGAAAAAATATACATTAGTAAAATTTATTAGATATAGTAATCTTTATCAGATAGAATAAATTTCTAGAAAATAAGAAAAAGATTGAAACTTACACAATCGCATATATTTGCCCTCCATCCTGGAGGGCAAATACAATTTTTGTATTAAAATTAAATTTTAATAAGTAATTTGTAGGAGGCTCCCCCTCCCATGCAGCAATGAAAAAGTTCTGAAATAAAGTAAAATAATTAAGAAAAAGCAAATGTATAATTATATATAAAACTTACATTCATGGGGGGAGGAAGCCTCCTCCTTAATTCTTGTATTAATAAATATCTTTCTGAAACAGGAAAAACACATTAAACAATATTCACTTGAATTTATATGCGGTTACTCTTACGCTCCATGTTCAGCGCCAATTGAAATAACTGATTATATTCATAATTCGCAAATATATTATAAGAACGTCAAGCGATGTTGCCAAAGTTTAAAACGTAAAATTCTTGAATGAAAAGCATTCAACAATTCATTCATTCATCATTAACTTGCGATAAATCATTCAGTCTGGCAACAATGCGGTTCCCCTACCAAAGAAATTGCAATAAGCCATTACATATCATAAATTACTATATCATTTAACTTTCCTGGAAAATAAAATATAAGCAATGTAAAATTGTTTTAGACTTTTCATTATTTTAGAACAAGAATATGATAAGCTTGATTAATTTGATTTTTATTTAACAAATTTTATTAATTACATATTGCTGTGTGATCGAGGAAGTCGGAGAATCAAAAATTGTTGTTGTTTGGCCCCACGTTGGGCGCAATAAATTGCTGTGAGATGGAAGAATTCGGGGAATCAAAAGTTTTTGTTGTTTGACTTTTCTTATTGTTTATTAGCCACGTTGTGAGCCAAAAATTATATGCTGTGAAAGACGTAACAATGGATTCTTTTTCAGTTTTATGTTTTTGTTGGGTTTTCTTTTTCATCAACAATTTACTATACCTGTTCTAGCTCATTTTTCTCAGGTTCTATTCTTTGTCAGGGCTTGGATTCATGTCTTAGGCAATCGTGATGAATAATGTATTTTTTTTAAAAACCCAGTGAATTTTTCTTTTGTCTTCTCAAAAAAATTTAGATCTTAATTTAATTAATTTGTCGTTTTATGTGATTGCCTTTGATTTGTTCCAAACCTCAAATTACTTTCCTGCGCTTACACATCTAGAAAGTAATTTCTACTTTGGTTGAAACAAACCAATACACTCAGTTAGTGGAAAGACAACCTTGTTTTCACGCTTCTGCTTTCCAATGTTTTAAAGAAAATTGTTTTAAAATCCTCTTGCAGACTTTTGTTTTAAATAATTTAATATTTGGCGAACTTACATTCTAGCCAATGTAAATTATTTTCTAGTTTAACCCTCCAGTACTAACGCGATTCCCCAAGACATAGTTACTAACGTCGGTCTCTGATACCGATATTTTGACAAGCAAGCATTTTCGGTCTCAAGAATATTTTTTTGTAATTTTTAAGGGGGCACCAATGAAACAACTGATTTTTTGATAAATTGACATATTTTGCTCTCTGTTTTGCAGAAAATAACAAAGATATGACAAAATAAGTAAAACACATAGTTTTCAAACAAAGGGTAAATGAAAAAAATTGAACAAGAAATTAAAATTATACTCTTTGGTAAAATTTCACACATTGAAATTGAAAATGGTATAAACTACTAAAAAAATATCATAAACGACAATTCAAAATGATCAAGTTTATGTGAAGTAAAACGGATTATACTCTATTTTTTATTGATAGGCGGTAAATCCGAAGTTGTAAAAGAATGCGGCTCTCCTGTTAGTCTGTTATTTGTGTTCTTTTTTTATTTTATTAAAATAGCAACTAGTTAGTAATGATTGGGGTCAACTTTGAAATTTTTTGTCGTCTGTTAGTCATGTAATAAATTATACCAATCTGTAAAATCCGCCTATCAATAAAAATAGAGTATAGTCTGCTCTTAATTCATATTGCTACATTCGTTGCATACGAGTGTTAAGTGTTGCAAGCACATATATTTGAAACATTTGTAACACTTGTATTTAGTTTTTCTATTCTTCTTACTTGAACAATAGTTGCATCTTCCGTATGTATTGCCTCTATCAGGTTGGTTTTCCTCTTGAACACCACATATTTCCAGTAATCTTAGACGAATTGTTCTTGGTATATTTGTCTGGGAACTGCGGCGTCTTATGTGATCGTTTACTAGATCATACGCGAGTCTCTCTAGAAAAACTCTTCTAGGAATATTCCGACGGTTGGTTTGATTCGCTTTATGAATCACATATGAATTGATGCCTGCAACATTCATTGCACAGTAGAATAAAACCATTGGCCAATGACATGTTGATCTGACGCAGTTATAAGTTTCGGTAAGTTTATCAACTTTTAGTGTTATTATATTCTATTATAAATTCCGGCTTTCCGGTAAACTCATCAATGGTGTCGTTAAAATGCATTGTGGACAGAAGCAACACATTTTTATTTTTTCGTGGTACATATGAAACAAGTGTTGCTTTTTCTTGAAACGCGAATATACTTGTCCCCTCTGGTCGTTTTATGTTTACAAACTCTGAAGGAATTTGTTTTTTATTCTTTTTTAACAGTCAGTTGATAATCTTCCAAAAGTTTACATGCCAACTCCATGCTAGTGAAGAAATTGTCCATCGTGACATTTCTTCTAGTGCCCCTTATTGGTTGACATAGTCTTGGTACTAATGCCGTATTTGAAGTATCAACCTGATAGGGACCGTCGGGTTGTTTCCCCACATAAACTTCCATGGAAGTCGTGTAAAACATTTTCGCGTCAACTATAGCATATATCTTTATACCATAGCGATTTGGTTTATTTGGCATGTAAATCCTGAAACCGCATTTACCGCGGAAACTTCTCAACATTTCATCCACAGTTGTGAACTGTGACATTGAAAAGTATTTCCGTAAATTGGCGCTAAAGTCGTCCAGAAACTCTCGAACAGCAGCTAATTTGTCAGACTTCTGTCGGTCTGTTCGCGTAGTTTTATTATTAAAACGTATGTTTCGTAGAAGAAATCAGAATCTTTCTAGTGACATGGTTAAGCGGTATATCTCCATAGACATTCCGTTACTTCAGAATAAGTCTGCGGCGTTGTGATGGTTGCTTTTTGATACGCCTGAAATATATAAAAGCCCAATGAGTGCTTTGATCTCAGTTAGGTCTGTTTTTCTAGCAGTTCTATAAGACGGATCATAATTCTTCAACTCTATATATGTATTTGTATGTTGAACTATGTTTTCCAGCATGGCATCTGTGAAAAACAAACTCCAAATTTCTAAAGGCGTTTTTTTTTTCACGCGCAATTCCTTTCAATTGTGTCACAATATTGACGGCACGTGTTCGAACGGCTAATTGGGATAAAGCATGTTTTCTCCATCTGGTAAATTTATATTTATTTATTATTATTATTCTCGACAAATAATTTATCACTGAGTAACTAATTAACTGTCTCTTTCTTTACCAAAGAGAGGTAGGCGAATACTTTTGGCGCAGGGCTCGTACAAGACGGTAAAATTATTCTTTATTGACGAGTGAATTAATTTTCACGAGTCGATAATTAAATTTTACCGTCGTGTGTAACATTCTATTTTTTTCTATAGCAAACGTTAAAAACAAAATAAATAAAGAGAGCAATGACGTCTCAAAATCGCGTTGTATGATCATGATCCCAGTAACTAGTGTGGGTTGTTGATATTGTGACGATTGCGGTGCCAGCCTACCTCGTGCGTCACCACCGACGCGTCTTATACGAGAAACTTCGGGCGCTCCGAGATCACGTCAGCAGACAAGCGAGACTCTCCGTCTAGAATGATCCAGAAAGACAGTCCCGGTTTAAAAGCATGCGGCCGGATTCAACGGGAAATTCAGCGTTAGAGTTCGACACAAAAGTCCGCGTAATAAGACTCGCTCGGCTGTTATAAATAAATTAAGTTTAAGGTTCTAAATAAATTATTGTTAAATGTTAGTGTTAAATTAGTTTGCTTGTAAATAAATTAGTTATTAACTATTTCGTGTTTTGTTTTAAAATAAAAATTAATAGAACGTTTAAAATCATTACATTGGTGCCAGGTGTGGAGTTCATCGAAATAAATAAACAATTAAATTAAATTTAAACAAATTAATAAACAAAGTGTAGTGTAAAAAATGGCTACAAAGAAAGTGTTGCTGCAAGACTTAAAAGTCACCGACTTAAAAGTCGAATTAGAAGAACGCGAATTGGGAATCTCCGGAAAGAAATCGATTTTGCGAGAGAGGCTACGTCAAGCGATACTAGAAGCAGGGGAGGATCCAGAAACTTCTCTTTTTGAAATCTCGGGCGGCCCAGCAGATTTAAGTAAAATATTAGACGATAAATTAAGAGAACAATCTGGAAATTTGGAAGTTAAATTTCTAGAGCAATCAAAAGGGCTCGAGAATAAACTAGTGGTAAAAATATCGGAAGAGACAAGGAATCTGCAAGAAAATGTGGAAGAGATATTGTTCCAGCAGAATAACAAAATTAAGAATCTCGAACAAATCATGGCAGGATTGCGAATATTCGGGGATCCGTTACCAGCAGAAAATAATGAGGGCCGAAGTGTGGCGGGACCAGCGGAAACTTCGAAATTGAAAATAAAACCAACGTTCGATGGGAAGTCTTCTTGGCCTAACTATTTCAAACAATTTGAAGCAGCAGCAAAGGGGAACGGATGGACCGTCAGTGAGAAAGCCACTTCGTTAATTGTGGCATTGAGGGGGGACGCTATCGATGTGCTACAAACGATGCCGTCAGAGGAGCAAGAGGACTACAACAAGCTGGTAAACAGGCTGGAGATGCGTTATGGCCAGGTGCATCTGACTGAGGTGTACCGTGCGCAGCTGAGAAACCGTAACCAAAAATCCGGAGAAGGTCTTCAGGAATTCGAGGCTGACATAGTGCGCCTGGCCCGGTTGGCATATCCTGCAGCTCCTGAAGAATTCCTGCAACATTTGACGGTGCAGACCTTCGTGCATGGAATCCGTGACCCGGACAACCAGCAGGCATTGATAATGGCCCACCCCAAGACATCCCAGAACGCATTGGCCTACGCCTTGGAATATGAAGTGGCGAAGCAAGTCTCAAGAGGGCATGTCAAGGTACGAGCTGCCATGGACTCCCAAGAAGAGAAACCCACCAGCGTCAAGGTGCAATCTGCTGCAGAAGAACGGTCCAAGGATTATACCACCACGGAGGATGTTCGCCGCATTGTAGAACAATTCTTGAGGCGGAAGAATCCGGTGCTGTGTGCTGTGTCAGAATTGCCAGGAAGAAGGACATGTTCGCAGGCGGTGTCCCAAGGCCATGCAGGGTCCTCCACGAAGGAAGCCCCAAGGGAAACCAAGTCTCGTCGGTGCAGATGGACAAACGTCGACCCGTATTCAAAGGCCCTCAAAGACAAAAGCCACAAAAGTAATAGCCCTGCGGCGATTAACCAGCAGTGTCTTCGTGGATGCCACCATTGATGACATCCCTCACACCATGTTATTGGATACGGGTGCGACGAAGACTATCTTGAGGCCCCACGTTATCAAGTCAACAAGATGCACCGAACCCACTAAGTGGAGACTGAGGACAGCAACCGGAACATCAGCAACTGTCCATGGCGAAGTAGAGGTGATAATTACCATTGGATCGACCCCCATCAAACACCGTGCGCTGGTAGCAGAAATAGAGGACGAAGCGATTCTGGGCATGGACGTCATCTGTGCCCATGGGTTCCAATTGGACCTGAAGCGTGGCGTGATGGCGGTTAATAACGAGGAGTTGATTCTACATCAACGAGAGGACGTGGCCGCTCGAGTTGTTCTCGCGGAAGATGTCGTATTGCCAAGCAGAACCGAGGTCATAGTCGACGGAAACCTGAACGGCACTTTCCAAGATGGGCAAGTCATTATGGTCGAACCTAATACTGACGATCAGAAGATTGGAAGAGGAGTTCTCGTTGGGAAAACTTTGTTGACAGCAAAGAAAGAAATACCAGTTCGCCTAATGAACGTGAACTTTCCCCATCAACATCAGGAAAGGTACCATCTTGGGAAGCTGTGCCATGGTGTCCTCCATTTCCCGCCAGCTAGAAGTAAACATGCGAGAGATGAAGGCCCCTAAGAAATTGTTGAAAACGATCATGTCGACGGCCCAGGAATAGACTCCAGAGCAAAAGATAAAAGCGAAGAACCTGATCTGTCGCTACCAAGACGTGTTCGAGGTAGAAAATGGACCTAAGGGAAGAACCGACATCGTCAAACACAAGATAGAGACCGGGGAAGAAAGGCCCATCCGTCAAGCTCCAAGGAGGTTACCATTGGCGAAGCGTGAGGAAGCAGAACGCATTATTCGTGAAATGGAAAAAGACAATGTAATTGAGCCATCGAGCAGCCCATGGGCATCACCGGTAGTGCTTGTGAAGAAGAAGGATGGATCCACACGGTTCTGCGTAGATTATCGCTTGCTCAACAACGTCACCAAAAAGGATAGCTATCCTCTGCCACGGATTGATGACACCCTGAACACTCTGGCTGGTTCAAAGATCTTCTCGACCTTGGATCTAAAGAGTGGTTATTGGCAAGTGGAACTAGCGCCCGAAGATCGAGAAAAGACGGCGTTTTCCATTGGTATGGGTCTATGGCAATTCACAGTGATGCCGTTCGGGTTATGTAATGCCCCAGCGACATTCGAGAGGCTAATGGAGACGGTTCTGAAGGGTCTCTCCTGGACGACGTGCATGGTATACCTGGACGACATAATTGTGGTGGGAAAAACGTTCGACAACCACCTGAAGAACCTGGAAGGAGTGTTCCAGCGACTTCGCGGAGCTGAACTAAAGCTTAGTCTCAAGAAGTGCCACCTGGGCCATATTGTTAATGGAAATGGAATCGCCGTGGACCCAGTAAAGATTCAGGTCGTGAAGGACTGGCCAACTCCCAAGAATAAACACCAGATAAGGAGTTTCCTAGGCCTTTGCACTTACTATCGTCGCTATGTTCCTGGATTTGCGGACATCGCTAAGCCGTTGACAAAACTCACCGAAGAAGGTCGTCCGTTTGAATGGGACCAACATTGCCAAATTAGTTTTGAACAACTAAAACAGTACTTGATAAGTGCTCCTATTCTGAGTTATCCTCTCCCAGAAGGCAAGTTCGTTGTGGACACCGACGCTAGTAGCGTTGGTATTGGTGGTGTCCTCTCCCAGATACAAGATGGGCAAGAGAAGGTGATCGGCTATTTCAGTAAAGTCCTGTCAAAGCCGGAGCGAAATTATTGCGTCACTAGAAGGGAATTGCTAGCAGTGGTCAAGACCGTAGAACATTTCTACAAGTACTTATATGGCAGACATTTCCTCCTGAGGACGGACCATGCCGCTTTAAAATGGCTCCTACGGTTCAAGAATCCTGAAGGACAAGTCGCACGATGGATCGAACGACTTCAGGAATACGATTTTGAAATTCAGCATCGGCCAGGAACTAGCCATAGAAATGCCGATGCTTTGTCGAGAAGACCTTGTGCTGAAGACTGTAAGCATTGTAGTCGTCTGGAGGAGAAAGTAGCCACGACTGCAAGGACGGCCGTTGTAGACGACAAATGGCAAGGTGAAGAATTGCGACGAGACCAGGAGAACAATCAGGATTTGAAATTGGTTCTGGAATGGAAAAGTAGGGAGGCAAGTCCTACTTGGGAAGAGATAACACCATATGCACCATCCGCAAAATCATACTGGGCTCAATGGGACTCCATAGTGAACATGGTCTTCTGAAACGAACTGTCGAGAACCAGGAAGGCACGGAACAGAAGACACAGTTACTGATCCCCAAGAATAGGATGCCGGAAGTTCTGAGGGAACTTCACGATGGAACTTCGGGAGGGCATCTGGGAATCAAGAAGACTATGGAAAAGGTGCGCAAGCGATTCTACTGGGTAAACTGCAAGGAAGACGTAAAGGACTGGTGCAGGAAATGCGTAGTCTGCGCAGCCAGTATTGGCCCCCACAAACGAGGCAAGGCTCCCATGAAACAGTATAACGTGGGAAGTCCTTTTGAAAGAGTTGCCATAGATGTAGCCGGCCCATTTCCACAAACGAATAGTGGAAATAAGTACATCGTCGTGGTGATGGACTACTTTAGCAAGTGGGTTGAAGCATACGCCCTACCAAATCAAGAGGCGATGACTATTGCTGAGGCCCTTGTCCGTGAATGGATCAGTTGATATAGCGCGCCCATGGAGCTCCATTCAGATCAAGGAAGGAACTTCGAATCAGCTTTGTTTGAGAACGTGTGTACTTTACTCGGCATCCGGAAAACTAGGACCACTGCACTTCACCCGCAGTCGGACGGAATGGTGGAAAGATTCAACAGAACCATCAACCAACATTTGTCCAAAGTCGTCTCCGATCATCAGAGAGACTGGGACATGTACATTCCCCTTTTTCTACCAGTATACCGTTCGTCCGTTCATGAGACAACAGGAGAGACACCAGCGAAAGTGGTATTTGGGAGAGACCCAAGGCTGCCCTGCGACCTGAAGTTCGGCGTGAAGCCCGGTGAAGTCCCTGCCGACGAAGACTACGTTAGCGGCCTACGCAGGAAAATGGACGACATTCACGCTCAAGTGCGTCACAATATACAGACGGCCAGCGATCGAATGAAGGAGCATTATGACATCAACGCTCAGAATGGGGGATACCAACCTGAAGCACTGGTCTGGCTTTACAATCCTCAAAGACGTCGAGGTCTGTCCCCAAAGTTGCAGACATCTTGGGAAGGTCCTTATAGAGTGTTGAATCGGATCAACGATGTCACCTACCGCATCAGGAAGACTCCGCTTGGCAAACCCAAAGTTATCCACTTCAACCGAATGGCTCCTTACAACGGAGAAGAAAATGAAGGGACAGTACAAAGGACGCAAGGTTCCGAAGTAAACTTCGAAACCTTTATGTCTCATCACGCCACAGGAAGTAAGGCGCGATTCGGAGTGACTACAGAGAGACAACAAAACCTTTTTCAAGTGTCACCAGAGTACAGTCTGGCCCACTGTGTGGCAGAAGACCTAAGGATGTCCAAGGGGATAGCTCAAGTCTTTCGGGAGAAATTTGGTCAGGTCGAGGACCTCCTAAGACAGCACCCCATGGTGGGAAAGAGCCTCCAGATAATCGACACGGAGGCGAAACAAAGACGACACGTGTACTACTTAGTCACCAAGAAGACATCTAGCGGTAAGCCTGAGTATCGCAGTATTTGGAAGGTTTTATGTAGCCTGAAGAGACAGCTGGTGGAAGGCAAGGAGATGAAATTAGCCATTCCCAAGATAGGCTGCGGACTAAATGGGCTGGACTGGAGGGTCGTTCGCAGCATGATAGAAGTCATCTTCAACGGAACGGGAATTGAAGTTCTAGTCTGCAGTCACCATCCACAGGCAGCTGTCGGCAGTAAGAAAACCGTAGACTGCTATTTCTTCCAGACCGGATATTGTAAAGAGGGGGCAGCATGCCGATTTCGATATCCTCCTTCAAGGCTATCACGAGGAACGTTCCGAGACGAAACGTTTTTAAGAAGGGGGCAGTGTGACGATTGCGGTGTCAGCCTACCTCGTGCGTCACTACCGACGCGTCTTATACGAGAAACTTCGGGCGCTCCGAGATCACGTCAGCAGACAAGCGAGACTCTCCGTCTAGAATGATCCAGAAAGACAGCCCCGGTTTAAAAGCATGCGGCCGGATTCAACGGGAAATTCAGCGTTAGAGTTCGACACAAAAGTCCGCGTAATAAGACTCGCTCGGCTGTTATAAATAAATTAGGTTTAAGGTTGTAAATAAATTATTGTTAAATGTTAGTGTTAAATTAGTTTGCTTGTAAATAAATTAGTTATTAACTATTTCGTGTTTTGTTTTAAAATAAAAATTAACAGAACGTTTAAAATAATTACAATATGGTTAATACGAAAATTGTTACTTAATCTACCCTTGCTATTAAAATTCCGCTTTATCGACTGTTTTGAGTTGAACAAAGCACACTTTAACGTTCGCTATAGAAAAAAGAAACATGAATGTGTTGTTCACTCTGCCATCTCGTCCTGTATCTACAGATGAACTTGATAAAACAGAAGAAGCAAATGAATTTGAAGGTGCATGAACAAGTGCAGCCTTGGGTATACCTAAATTTGGTGCATTTATAATTTTTTCTTGAGAACTACAATTTCTTTTATCTGATTCTAAAAAATATAGAGTAAGTAATTAATCAGTTTATAATCAGATAAATTACCAATTTCAAATGCTTTCGTTCTTTTTAGGACTGGAGGCCGAGGGAGTAAAGTACCCTCCTCATCATCATCATCGCCACTATCGAATTCGTACAATTTCCTGCTTAGCTTACGCAGTGCCGGATTAAAGAATTTGCCGCTTTACGCACGCTAAAATTGCCGCCCCGAAATGAAGAAACTAAAATTAAAATTTGCCTTTACTTGGCTTTGTCAAAAAATAATTATCAAGTTTATAAGTCTTGTCTAAAGCACTCTGTTGTGCACTTCGCTTTTTCTCTGAAAGTAATTTATACTGAGCACCACTCAACCTTTATCGCTCATAATTAAAAATTAAAATTTTTACTCTAATTTTTGGACGCAACAATTTGTTTCAACAAACTACTTACAAAAGCAAAGATAATTAAAACGTAGCTGTACAACACCTTTTAGAACACATCTGTACATCCCTTGGCGCGATTAGTTATTTACATACTACGCTACTGGCGCAATAGATGGCGTTAAGTGTCCTGTTCTACCCTAGTTCTACCAACTTTGTTATTATAAATGAAAAAGCAAGAACCCTCTTTCTTTACATGAGCTAAAAGCTTTTGAGAAATGGAAATAAGAAAACATCAAATTGTCTTCTAAAGTTTGGAAGACAATTTGCCGCCAATAGTCTCAGATTTTGCCGCCTCCAGAAATCTGCCGCTGTACGCACGTGCGTATTTTGCGTATAGGGTAATCCGGCACTGACCTTACGACGTCGCTTTTTTGTTCCATTTACTTCATCCAGCTCTGACTGTAAGTCAGAAGTTTCCTCTGCTTGCTTGATCTTTTTCAACGCTTTATCAAAATCATCTGTGGAATTAATGAAATTAGTAAGTCGTTTAGTTGGTATTAACATAAACAAAAAATTTGGGAACAATTTATTTTTATAGTGTTGTGAGTTTACCCCCACAGTGACCTTACTTAGCACTTCACATAGACTCTTAATGCACGTAAAAGTTACTGACAGCGTGATAGGAATATTTATATTAACAAACTGAATGTCGGGAGTTTCCTGAACGGATTATACAGTGTGTGGCATTTAACCGAGTTTCTTCATTTACGCCTTTTCTAATGAAAATATGGAAAAATGTTTTATACAAAAGTATCATATTTTCAAGCTCCGCATAATTTACAATTTTTTAATATAAAGGATGTCCCAGTTTGGCTGTACGATGTGTTACTTCATTATTTTAAATGGAACACCCTATATTTTATAACGAATTTGAGCTTGTCAGGATATTTTAGGGTAAGTTTGATAAGGGTTCCCTATACCGAAGTCCTACAGTTTTTAACACGTTAACTGCCACGAGAAGCAAGTCTGCATCTCACATATTGAGATTACTGCCGCCACGAGTAGCAGTTCTGCATCTCAGGCATTTGTGTACTGTAGGCTGTGTGATAAAGCAATGCTTCTCAATATCCACTCATATGTATGGAATATGTTTTCTTAGTGGCCTAGCGAACTCTTATATATCTTTAGCTCACATTTTTACAATACTAGTGTCCAGCAATAAACCAATACATTATTAGGTAGACGGAAGTTAGTATATAATATACATATAATGTAAACAAATGATTCTTTATTTTTTAAACGCTAAGAATAAATAAAAAAAATTAATAACACATATTTCTGATAAAAAAATAATCAAGGAAAAAAAACAAAGTTTTTTCAAACGTGTTTGCTCTTCCTCATAGGACATGATTTCTAAAGAGAACGAATAACTAACACGTACTGCATTCGTATAAAGCACGCAATGTATAAATTTACAAGTTTACAGCAGGTTCAGTCTTGTCCTTCGAGAAGCAAGTATGCATCTCATGGTTTTCTGGATCCAAATGTTTATTATGGGGCCATGAGATGTTAACATGCTTCTCAATTTCAAAAATTCAAAAAACTAACAAAAATGCAAAATTGTGTACATAAATTAAAAAAGAATTACTTAAAACATTCAAATAAATGTTTTAAACGTATTTAATATTCTGGCCCATATAACTCATTTTTTGACTCTTCATTGTGGCGTTTAACGTGTTAAGATATTAGGCTTTGTTTACGGTTTTTGGAAAATACGGATATAACTTTGATAATTAATATCTCAATAACGAAGAATGTTAGAAAGCAGATATTGTGGAGCTGTTGCGAGCGAAGTGGAAGGCATCTACCGCAGCAACAAAATTTACTTTTCATTAAACAAGGATTCAGTAAAACTATTTCCATTTCGACAACAGTTGAAAGGCAATAACTTTTGTTTTTTAAATGGAACGGTGTCATTTTTATATCGTTGTTAGATGCTCCATAAAAGTATATTTCAATTAACTATACACTTCCCTATACCAATTACTGACGGTTCAGGAGATATTTAACATTATTTCATAATTTCTACATTTTAACATTTTAATTAAAAGCAGGAGTGAGTATTTATTCAAACATAACACTTGGTTTGAATTAAATGTCAATTTGCTAAGTTTTTAAGTCCTGGTTTAACTCCTGGTCGTATAAAATATTGTTAAATACATGATTATTTAATTCCATTGTTAAGGCCTGTGATAGGTTAAACAGTAACGAGAGAAATAATTTTGATTGGTATTTTTAAGTATTGTTAAGTTTCCTCAAGTGATATTTCTTAATCACACGATTAACTTGATTGTGTGGTTAACTACGTTTCATACAATTGGCCCTAAGACTTCTTGTACTTCAGTTTAGCTTTTTGTTTATGTCAAATAATAAAGTGCGCTCTAAATATTATTGACGAAATATTTATTAATCATATTTGAATAATACAACAAGTACTAACGAAATTAAACACTGGTCTCCCAAAGTAAATACGAAACTTTTGAAAACTGTAGGAACAGCAAAATAATTCCAAGATGTCTTGTAATTTCACAATAAGTGTTCAAAATGTATGCATTTAATATAACGGAGATTAATAAACTTAGAAAATTGACAATTTATTCAAAGTTTGGGTAAATACTCACTCCTGATTTTAATTAATACGTTAAAATGCAGAAATTATGAAATAACGTTAAATATCTCCTGAACCGTCAGTAATTCGTATAGGGAAGTGTACAGCTAATTGAAAGATACTTTTATGGAGTATCTAACAACGATATAAAAATGACACCGTTCCATTTAAAAAACAAGTATAGGTATAGGGAACCCTTATCAAACTTACCTTAAAATAACCTGACAGGCTCAAAATCGTTATAAAATATAGGGTATTCCATTTAAAATAACGAAGTAACACATCGTACAGCCAAACTGGGACATCCTATATATTCGAAAATAATTTCAAATTATGCGGAGCTTGAAAGGATGATACATTTGTATAAAACATTTTTTCATATTTTCAATAGGAACGGCGTAAATGAAGAAACCCGGTTAAATGCCACAGACTGTATATGTATATAGCTCAAAACACCTAAAATTTAAGTTACCCAGTTGTAAGGGGACAATATAATAAATTAATTAGCTTTTTATTTATACAAACGGCAGCAAACAGCATGGAATATACTGGTGCTTACAAGTATCCAAATGAAAAGCAATAAAATCGTTCGAAGTTGACCTTTATGGTAACCTTCCACAGTGCCATGCAGTCACGCCTGTCATTCAGATACTTTTCGGCACCAGTATGCTACATCGATTTAATAATAAATAATTTAAACTGTGAGTATATGTATACACTGTGTCCACATTTCGATGCACACTATTGGTATCTCGGTTATTAAAAGACATAGAGCAACGGTTAAATGGGGAATGTTTTGCAGAATTCAATACTCGTGACAGATCTCATTTCAAATTCACCATAACTTTTTAAAATTTTAAGATAATTTTAAAAAACCAAAATTTGCCAATTTCAATGTTCCTCAATAACTCGATAACACCTAATGTGATCTCTTCTAAAGTTTTACAATGTTCAGACACTTTTTTAAGACAAAGCTTTTGATATAAATAAAAGCCCCCGATTGTCATTTGTTTTCAAGTTACTACTGCTAACTTTTTGTTTTCATATGGCAGCCATATTGGATTTTTGATTAGTTAGATACACTTTAAAAAAGAGCTTTTCAACGATGTATAACATACCGAAAATTTTTTATTTGTAAAGGAGATATTAACAAAAATATAAATTAATTTCTAATAATTTCTAATTAGTAGGCTCGAAATTAAACAATAAGAAATGAAAGCTTAAAGATATGCTAGTAATACTGAAAACGAAATAGGAAACGATAAGAAAAGTCATAAAAGTAAAAGTAAAGAAAAGAGTACTAAAAGCTCAGCTTTACTTAAATAAACTGTTCAATATGACGACCATTCTGATCCACACACACTTTTGACACCTTATTCTAACAGAATTACAAACTCTACGAAGTGTGTTTCCGTTTAATGATCTTAGTACATCCACTACTCTTTCTTCTAAAATTTCTCGAGTTTCTGGCGGTGCAAAATTAAATACTTCGTTTTAGTGGTACCCCATAAATAAAAGTCAAGCAGGGTAAGATCAGGTGATCTCTGAGCCATTGCACTGGTCCATTATTTGAAAGCACTCTCTCATTAAAGTTTTCTCTCAAAAATGTTGTACGTCACGAGTGTTATGGGCCGGGCAACCATCCTGCTAGAACCAAATGTTTTGCATGTTCTCAGGATTAATAATTTCTCTCAAAGCAGGTATTATCTCGTTTGTTAGTAGCTCCACATATCTGTTACCAGTCAAATTGTAATCAAAGATGAAAGGACCTATTAAGTGATTATCTAAAATGAAACTAAACTCAAAAAACAAAACAAAATATAAACAAACTGCATACCAATTAAACCGCACCAGACATTAAAACCAAATCGAACTTGAAATCTTCTTTGATTTACCAAATGTGGATTTTCAGTAGACCAATGATGATAGTTATGCCTATTGAACACTCCGCAATTGGTAAATCGTGTTTCATCTGTCCAGACTATTTTCCTAGGAAAATTAGCATCATCTTCACATTTTCGTAGGTACCACCTACTAAACTGTAATCTTCGAGTGATAGTCATTATCGTTTAAACCTTGTACAATTGTTGGTTTGTAAAGGGTGGTATTTGCTTTTCTTCAAGGTTTTGTGAACAGTCGATTTTGGAATTCCAGTTTCACGAGCCACTCGGCGAACTGATGTGCTTGGATTGTTCGTAACATTTTGCAAAATATTATTTCGACGTAAAACAGCATCACTAACTTCGTAGTTAGCTCTTTTTTGTTCGAAACTTCCAAAGTTCCGTAAATTGTTAATTATCCTTCCAAACATTGTCCTGTGAGGTTGTTGTCTTTCCGGAAAACACTCAGCGTAACTCGTACAAGCATTTTCAGAGTTTCTATTTGCTTTGAAATACGCTTCCAACATATCAACTTTTTCATCATTTGAATATTTATGTGCCATTACATCAATACTTATTAATGTTAATATTTAAAAATAATTACTTATCAATAATTACGAATTAAGAATACACAAGATTTTAATTAACTAATCTCTGCAGCACTAATTGTAATTTGACAGCTTGTCATTTTGTTTCACGCGGATGTTTAATTCCATGGCTTACTAATTTTATTGGGTAGTCTGTATTTGTTAGTATGAAATTAAAGATCAGTAACATTTCGTTATTTTACAGTATTACTTAGCATATCTTTAAGCTTTCATTCCTTATTGTTGTTTAATTTCATAGCCTACTAATTTCATATTAGAAATTAATTTATGTTTTTGTTAATATCTCCCCTACAAATAAAAATTTTTCGGGTATGTTATACATCGTTGAAAAGCTCTTTTTAAAGACTATTTAACTAATCAAAAATCCAATATGGCTGCCATATGAAAAACAAAAGTTAGCACTAATAACTTGAAAACAAATGACAATCGTTGGCTTCTGTTTATATCAAAAGCTTTGTCTTAAAAAAGTGTCTGAACATTGTAAAACTTTAGAAGAGATCACATTAGGTGTTATCGAGTTATTGAGGAACATTGAAATCGGCAAATTTTGGTTTTCTTTAATTATCTTAAAATTTAAAAAAGTTATGGTAAATTTGAAATGAGATATGTGGCGATCATTGAATTCTGCAAAACATTCCCCATTTAACCGTTGCTCTATGTTTTCTAATAACCGAGATACCAATGGTGAGCATCGAAATGTGGACACAGTGTATACCCTTAAGTCAATAGCTAAGTATTGTAACAAAGGAAGCTTCCAGTGCAGAACTTTCGAGATTCAACTTGCATAAAGCGATTCATCAGGGTTCCGCGAAAAACGTAAATAAATATAGAAAGGCAACGTTGACGTTACCATATAAGCGCAATGCCTCAACAATCTGTCAATGAATCATATATCGCGACCCGCACAAACCAAAAATAGTTTGCCCCTATATATAATGGTAAATCATGTCGCACAGAGGAGTATTCGATCGTCATCCAGTTTAGAGTGAACGGCTCTTTTGTTATTAGTGCCATGTAAGTTGATTGTCTATTTCTTATTAAATGTATTGTTTTATAAAGCTACGTCCCTCATTTACCTTAATTCAATTATTATCGTAACAGTATGGATCGTAAATAAGGTATACTAACTAGTGTTGTAAATTGGATTATAAACCGGTTATTAACTGGTTAATTATCCGGTTAATAACACCCGGTAAATTAAGTTATTTATCGTAATGGTTATTTATTTTGAATTTGCCGCCAATAATTTGGAGATATTTGCAATGAAACTGTAAATATAGAAACTTTTTAAGTATTAATTTTAGATGGTTAGGGTTAACAACAAATAAAGAAATAGTAATTGTGATGCAATAAATTTAGATACATCGATATGCATCGGTAGCAGGGGCGTGAAAAATTATCGATAATATTTTCAAAAATATCATTCAGGAGGATGCGATTCAAATGTTTTCTTCATTTTGCATCGATATATCGACATTCTAAAGTTATCGATTAGCGACATCTAATTCTAAAACCTGATATTGCGCATGCGCATCCCTAATTGATACCCGATGTTCGATCGTACGAAATTCGCTATATCGATACAAAAACCGTCTCCAAATTCGATGTACATTTTACTGTATCGCTCACCTCTAATTATAAGTCCATTAACATTAGATCATACCATTCCAATTATTATAAGATCATAACATAACCTTTAAATTATTATTCTTCGTAACTAGAAAAATTCTATTTTCTCATAAAATCAAGATTGTGATATAGCTGAATTTGGTCTTTTTTAAAAGGATAAGTCAAAAGCAATACATTAACACCAGTTTTATTCCATTTTGTTATTTACTTTATTTACCGTTTAATTAACAGGTTAATAATCCGGTAAATTAAGTAAATTATATAATTTACCGGTAAATTTCCAACACTAATACTAACTAGAGATGAGACGTTATTTCGTAACCTGTTATTTTGTCACAGTGATTTTTCTGTAACAGTGACAAACGATGATACGTAACTGGAACCGGTAACGTTTAATTGTACCTGTTACTGTGCCCATAGTAACGACTTGTCACTGTTACATAAAAATAACGTATTCTGACGTATGCACATGAGTGACAAAATTATAAATGATTTTAAATCAAACGCTCCTAGTTTCCTTTTTTTAATGAATTTCAGAAGTTACAGCGAATTAGTAATTAAACCAACTTTTCAACTGACGCAAAATGTTTGAATTGATTTGGATGAAGTGATTAAACGAAACTACCTCGACGTGAAATGGGCTCAACATCAGGGCCCCGCGCTTAAACTTTGTGCTGTCGTTTCAGTTATAAATCCACTTTTATAAACTGTTTTTTTGGCTCCGCGCAATTTTTGAACGCGACCCCGCAAAAGTTTGCGCCGGCCCTGCTTAAGTTCTATACTATAGTTTCCGTTCATGTTTCCGTTGAGTTTGGAATAAGACTAGATGAAAATCTTTACTCATATGCTCATTATACCTGTAGAACAGTGCCGATAATAAAAAACTGCTGATTGGCCCACTAAAAATTAAAAAAGTAAAATATAATGCACTTTTTAATTAAAGTAATCTTTATTTTTGGCACAAACGTTTATTATTAATAAAACCGTTCTAAGTAACGAAGAAATTAAAAAATATTTTGCATATTACAAATAAACTAATATTTCCATTTATTTTGTATTATACAGGGTGTCTTACAAAAAACGCCCCAAGCCATAACTCCTTTATTTATGGACTAATTTTAAAAAACAAAGAGGCAAATGAAATGAGACTAAAAACTCTATAAAGTGTGGTTAGTAAAACTTTTTTTAAAAATTACCTTCATGGTCAAACGACTGTCAACTATTATTTTTTAAATGGCTCTGTATATTTTTTATTATTGCATCTCGTAGAGCTACTTTTTCTAAATTCAATAGTGTGCAACACTTTTGAGTTTTGACCAGCAAATATTGCAGAAAACATTAATGAAAGAATTGAGCGTGCAAATGTAAGTTGGCTGTGTGAAAAAAATTCACGTCATTTCTTTCTAAACCATTTACTTCCTGAGGAATGTAGGGATGAAGTTTGTGCTTTTTCAAAACACTCTGCACAGTAACTTTTGATATTCCAGTCAAACTACCAATTTCGATTATTAAAAACACCATAGTGTGTGTTTAGTTTCATTGTTTTTTAATTATCTTCATAGTCAAACGACTGTCAACTTTATTTTTTAACACTAGCAATTAACTTCTTACTAACAATTTGCAAATACTTGCGCATGCAAAAGAACAAAAAATTTCTTTTTCAAAAAATTGGGTCCTCTTGTATTTTGTTTAGAAAAACCTGTCTTCGCTCAGGATCATTTCTTTCTAAACCATATACTTTCTATAGAGTCACTTGCTGCTTGACTGCTGTTCTTATTGCATTCAAAATAAACTTGCTATAAGTCAATCAACTGATTATTATCCATTGTAACCAACAATTTTGTACAACTTTTAAACTCTAATAAACCAAACTTCCCGATAAATCTGTTTTTTAAGGAAACAATAAAAGCCCGTTTACAATGACTTAACGTAACAAAAATTAAATTAAGGAAATTAGGTGTTAATTTATGTGTTCACAATGAAGGAATTTTTGTTCTTTGCATGCGCAAAGTATTTTGCAAATTGTTAGTGGGTCTAAGTTAATAAAGGATAAAATTATTTTGCTCAACTCGAGGACTCAAAGACTACACTCACTATCCTGTTTTAGAACGCTGTTGATTGAATATAGCTTAACAGAGTTAACCTTAAAAGGAAAGTTGTCAACTTAAGAAAAGTAAATTAGTAGAATTAGCCAATTAGTACGCTTACATTTCTAACAATGGTTCTAACTTTTGTTAAGTGATTAATTTTGTTACGTTAAGTCATTGTGAACGGGCTTTTTAGTCATAAAAGAAGAACTTGACAGTTTTAAACAATAACTGCAATAAACAATAACGCTCAATGATATTGTTTTCACGGCACACTGTATATTTTTATAAAAACTCGTTTCGCGTAATAAAGCTATTTTCTTTTACAAACGCCATTAAAATTTGAATTTTAACTATGGCATACTTCAATTAAAATGTAAAATTATGACAGACGCGTATTAAAAGTGATTTACTTTTAACGCTAGTGTTAAAAATAAAGTTGACAGTCGTTTGACTATGAAGATAATTAAAAAACAATGAAACTAAACACACACTATGGTGTTTTAATAATCGAAATTGGTAGTTTGACTGGAATATCAAAGTTACTGTGCAGAATGTTTTGAAAAAGCACAAACTTCATCCCCATTCCTCAGAAAGTACATGGTTTAGAAAGAAATGACGTGAATTTTTCACAGCCAACTTATGATGCACACTCAATTCTTTCACTAATGTTTTCTGCAATATTTATTGGTCAAAACTTAAAGTGTTGCACACTATCGAATTTAGAAAAAGTAGCTCTACGAGATGCAATAATAAAAAATATACAGAGCCATTTAAAAAATAAAAGTTGACAGTTGTTTGACCATGAAGGTAATTTAAAAAAAAAGTTTTACTAACCGCACTTTATAGAGTTTTTAGTCTCATTTCATTTGCCTCTTTGTTTTTTAAAATTAGTCCATAAATAAAGGAGTTATGGCTTGGGGCGTTTTTTGTAAGACACCCTGTACATACATATAACGAGTTTTATTTAAATAAGTACAATATGTAACATGAAAATCATACAAAACGTTCTAATGAACATGAAAATCGGGTAAAATTTATGTTTACTTATTCTACGTTGTTAAGAAACATTATTTCTTTTACTATTTTAGCAGATAAACGATTTCGACGATCTGATAATAACTGTCCCGTTTTGGAGAAAATTCGTTCACACGGGACAGAAGTTGCAACGGTGCCAAATTTTTCCAGCATAATTTTACTTAAATTGGGGTAACAGTAAGAATACTTTTTCCACCAGTCCAGGGGATTTTGATTCCTCGGTAATATGGGAGCTTCTAAATATCGTTCTATTTCTAAAGCGGCACGTGATGTGAAAGGTGTTGTTGGTATAAAAGAAGATACTTTTTTGTCAAACGAATTCCAAATAGACAGTTCTCCTTCACATGAATGTTGAGACTCATTACGTACTTCATATTCTTCCTGTAACGCATGTTTTTTCAAGTAATCGCTAAGAATATCAGAAATAATATCTTTTGCAATTTTTGCAACTGACTCATTTGAAAACCCAACGTTTTTATAGCGTGGGTCTAAAAATGTTGCTACTAGTAAAGTACTGTTAGTTTCAGTTTCTCCTAATCTTTTTTTTACACCATCTAAAATTTTTGAGATAACCCCTTTTGATAATTCTGAGCAGTTGACAGATTCTTTCATTCTGCTGTATACATCCTGAAGACCGTTTGTAATAATAATTACAGAAGAAAGGGTAACATATTTTTCCCCACTTATTATTTTAGTCACCGATTCTAAATTTTTAAAACTTCTTTTATAATTTCAAACTCTTCAGTAGATAACATTGGACAGTTGTCTTTACCTAAGACGTGAAGTGTCTCTACAACAGCTTCCTGTAGTTGCGACATTCGCTGTAACATGTAAAACACGGAATTCCATCTGGTAACTACTGCTTGTTTTAATTTTTTTGGTTGTTGACCGTTTTGCTTTTGAAAGCAATCCAATTTATTTTTTGCAATATTACTTCTCTTAAAATATGAAACTATTTCTTTTACTTTATCTATAATATTTGCTACAGGTTCTATGCTATCTTGTGCAATTAAATTAACTGTATGGGCAAAACAACTAAAATGTTGCCATTGTAATTCGCTTTTTATTGCTTTTTTTATATTAGCTGCATTATCGGACACTACTAAAAGAATATTGTGCTCCAAATTCCAATCATTAACAACATTTCTTATATAAGATGCTAACTTTGTACTTGTATGATTGTCCTCATATACGGCACATTCTAACAATACGGACTTTATTTGAAACTGCTTATCAATGTAATGTGCAGTAATAGCAATGAAGCTGTCATTGCTAGAAGAACTCCAGCAGTCTGTTGTCAGTGTAACGACTACATCCGAACTGAGAGAAGCTTTTATTTCATTATATTTTTCTAAATATTTAGCTGGTAAAAGCACATTCGATAAGGTTCTTCTGCATGGTAAAGTATATGAGGGATTTAATGCTTTCGTATATTCTTGAAATCCCAAATCATCAACGATGGAAAAAGGTTGAAAATCTTTTGTTATTAGTTTTAGTAAACAATTATTAATATTTTGTTTTTGATTAAATTCAATTTTTGGAAGCGCATTAGATTTTGTCGGCAGATGACGTTTTCTGTTAATGGGTGTAATTTCCTCATGTACTGACACTGACGAAGACGACGACGAAAACTGATTAATTTGGGTATTACTGTCAATTACATTTTCTACATCAGATACACTAGAAAGTGAACAACTGGGAATCTCGATTTGCTGAGTAATATTGCCATTCTTTCCTGTTTTGCTACAAGAATTACGGGGCTGTTCTTTTGTGAAATCTATTGTGGGATGTTTTCTTTCAATGTGTTTTTTTAAATTTGAAATTGACGACTTGTAAGATAAACTTTGCTTGCATAACTTACAAAATGCTTCTGAGTCATTTTCCGGAGTAAAATAAGTCCATAACACTGAAGATTTTTTTTTAGATCCATGATTCTGAAAGAATAAAGTGAATGTTATGTTTATAATAACAATTTCATAAGTAAAGCATATCGAATGTATCGAAAATTTCCAATTTTCGGAGATACGTACGGGTACGTTTGAATATCATGCGCTATTTAATATTATACGTTAGTATTACGTTATCAAGTTTAGAAAAGTGAAGTTTTACTAAAGGAGTTTGGCTTGTTTGATTGCGACTGAGCGCAGCGAACGCGTAAATTAAAAGCAAAAAGAGTTTAGTAAAACACATTTCTAACGAGATGCGTATACTATTTTTCCGCATTTCATACAGTAAAGTACTTTATTAATGTTTAATATAAGTGACATTAATCACTGTCACATTAATAACTGTCCAATTGATGGATGAAAAATAATAGTAGTTAATACGATGCTATACAGTAATGTTTGCTATGTAGTAAAGTAACCCATTACTGTACGATTTTGAGTATATTAATATATGTTACTGTATGAAATGCGAAAATAGTTATTTTTATATTAAGTGCGCAAAGCAAAGGTTTTTGAGCTTGAGAATTGACATTGAGAATTGACATTCGAAAGCTCAAAAAACTGGCTTTGCGTACGTAATATAAACAACTTTTTTTCTACAATTGCACAGCTTTAAGCAGCAAGTTTATTATTAAGAAAATATTGAATTCATAAAAAAAACGGCAGCATTATTTTTTTAAGTTCCCGTTGCATGGGTTTCCGTAGTTATTAATGTAAATAAAAATTGAAATGTCAGAATTCTTTTTTTCACAGTGCGCCAAATTTTTTTAACGGTGAAAAAACGCGTGTTTTGCGCACTGAAATTAATGCGTAAACATCCATTTTTTGAGCAATTGTAGAAAAAAGTAATTTTCGAAAATGGAGGCCGTAATTTGAAGAATTGTTATAATTTACTATAATAGCAGTTGTGTAAAATATTAAAATTATTACCTGGTAGTATTTTGAAATTAATGAAAGAGTTATATTGAGGATATTTCTAGAAGTACAAATAATATTCTATTACTAAAAACTCAAAAACTGGTGACATATGTACTTGTTTATTGGTTTCCATGGCAACTATATTAAGGTAGGTACAGTTTCATTGTTTCCTACAGTTTATTGCCTTAATAACAACTAACTAACACTTAGGGAGGGTTTACATTATTACAATTACAAGTTTACAATATTTAATTACGATTAACTATTTGATTGAGATTAAAATTAGCATTGCCTTAGTTTAACAATTTGATTTCTATGGCAACACGAATTTTAAGCTCAATCAAATAGTTAATCGTAATTAAATATTTGATTTCCTTTCTGTAAACCCACCCGTAGTATAGTAAATTATAACAATTCCTCAAAATTACGGCCTCCATTTTCGATTTTCGAAAATTACTTTTAAATAGTGCATGATATTCAAACGTACCCGCTTTTACCTTCAAAAATTAGAAACTTTTGAGACATTCGATGTTTTACGTATGAAGTAATTAGTACATTTTATTTATACTTACATTTATTTCAAATCATGGATCCAAAGAGAAAAATTTCAGTGTTATTTTACTTCGGAAAGTAGTCAACGTTGGTTGGGTCCGCTGGCAATGGAATTGACGCTCGACCGGGCAACTACAGGTGTGGGTTCGAATCACCTCCAGGTGCATATAGATTCTATGTGAGAGATAGAGTACTTATGTGTCGAATTGTGTTTCGGATTCATACTGGCTTCTTCGAGCTGAATTTTTTGCGTTTCCTCATTTTGTAAAGCGAATGTCGAGGAAGAAAACCTCCTAAGTTGGTCGCAGCCGGAGCCAGCAATAATGAATAATTTGTCTAAGCCTCCCCGATATCTTCATGTTACCAGATATAATTCCGTCTTATACATGTCATGTTAAAGCGGATGTCGCAACTGCAAGAAGCTGTTGAAACACTTCACGTCCAGGTAAAAACGACTGTCCAACGTTATCTACTGAAGACTTTGAAATTATAAAAGAAGCTTTAAACATTTTGGCGCCGTTAGAATCGGTGACCAAAATAATAAGTAGGGGAAAATATGTAACCCTTTCTTCTGTAATGACTATTACAAACGTAGAATAAGTAAACATAAATTTTCATGTTCATTAGAACGTTTTGTATGATTTTCATGTTACATATTGTACTTATTTAAATAAAACTCGTTATATGTATGTATAATACAAAATAAATGGAAATATTAGTTTATTTGTAATATGCAAAATATTTTTTAATTTCTTCGTTACTTAGAACGGTTTTATTAATAATAAACGTTTGTGCCAAAAATAAAGATTACTTTAATTAAAAAGTGCATTATATTTTACTTTTTTAATTTTTAGTGGGCCAATCAGCAGTTTTTTATTATCGGCACTGTTCTACAGGTATAATGAGCATATGAGTAAAGATTTTCATCTAGTCTTATTCCAAACTCAATTACATGAACGGAAACAATAGCATAGAACTTAAGCAAGGCCGGCGCAAACTTTTGCGGGGTCGCGTTCAAAAATTGCGCGGGGCCAAAAAAAAACAGTTTATAATAGTGGATTTATAACTGAAACGACAGCACAAAGTTTAAGCGCGGGGCCCTGATGTTGAGCCCATTTCACGTCAAGGTAGTTTCGTTTAATCACTTCATCCAAATCAATTCAAACATTTTGCGTCAGTTGAAAAGTTGGTTTAATTACTAATTCGCTGTAACTTCTGAAATTCATTAAAAAAAGGAATCTAGGAGCGTTTGATTTAAAATCATTTATAATTTTGTCACTCATGTGCATACGTCAGAATACGTTATTTTTATGTAACAGTGACAAGTCGTTACTATGGGCACAGTAACAGGTACAATTAAACGTTACCGGTTCCAGTTACATATCATCGTTTGTCACTGTTACAGAAAAATCACTGTGACAAAATAACAGGTTACGAAATAACGTCTCATCTCTAATACTAACCAATTTGGAAAAAGCTGTGTGTTATAGAATGCAAACTCCAGCTGTCATTTGGTAATTCATGAGATTTTAAACTCTTGTAATAATCTGCCCGATGTTTAGATCGTGACCAGAAAGTTTCCTTTTTTCGGGGAGTTAACCATTCTGTGGAAATTAATCCAATTGAAGAGTCTTCGAATTGTACTCCTACAAACGCCATATTTCACTAGAATACGAACTTATTTTAAAGATATTGTTCATCAAATCTTAAAGTTCACAACTATTAATAAATTAACAACCTTGAATGCTAAGTGGAGAAGTCGAAGAATTACTTGGTACTGCTAGCGAAACTGAAAAAATTAAACAAAACAAATTTATGGGTGAGCAGGGTGGGTAGGTAACAGTATAGGTACATTATACTTACTGATCAGGTAAACACTACACTTGCACCATAGATAAAAGAGTGCACGAATGTACTTTTGATCTCTGCAAATCTACGCCATTACTTGTTACGGATAGCGGGATATCGGTGCGCGGGAATCACGGGATGTAGTCGCATGTGCCGACGGTGCACGACAACACACGACCACTTGCTATTTTAGTGGTAAGTTCGATCTGTGATTGCAGTGCGATTAAAAAAAACAATTAATTAGTGGTAAAAGAAGCTTCAAAGAAGTAATAATACATTTAAAATAATTGTTTGTATGAAATGCACTAAAAATAATTTTTCGTCCCAAAATGGTCAAATTCTCACGGTATAACGACGTCTGCTATTAGTTCTATAAAAAGTCGTTTAAAATTATCAAAAATATGACATTTCTTTTTGGTGACGTGACGTCGTCGACCTCCTGGACCAAAAATGATGTGAATATAACGACACTTTGCTACCTGGGATGTAGCCCTTCAGCCGGCTTTTACGGAACGCAGTTACACACGTCGAGAGTATTCTAAGACGTCTTACCCGCAGGCCGGGAATCTATTGGTGAATGTCTGCAAAGATGGTAAACGGAAACTATGTAGCCCTATAGCCGGCTTTTACGGCACGCAGTTACACACGTCGGGAGTATTCTTAGAGGTCCTACCGGCAGGCCAATAAGCAAAAGAAAAAGAAAAATAGAGGAGAACGAGGGAAAAATAACCACTACCTCAATCATCAGAAGGGCTAGGCTTAAGGTGTGACTATGCCACATAACGGGCAAAATCTTTCAACTCATACGCGTCGGTGGAAATTCGTCGATTAATTACATAGGGCCCAACATACTTATCAGCCAACTTGGCTGTAAAATGCTTTGAAGCATCCGATAAAACAAAATTTTTTCGCCACACCAACTGGTTTGGCTCGAAATCGACTTTACGGCTAAGAAGGTCGCAACGGCACTAAGATTTCTCATAGGCCTTCTGAAGACGTTTCTGAACTTCCTGATATAATCTGGCGAATTTGCCAGAACGAGATTGTAGGTCAGTTGGGTCCTGCTCAACTTCCACCTTATTCAATTCAGTATCGGGAACTTTGTCAACTGGAAGATTAAGATTGCTCTGGTATTTCCCTTCCAAAATTGAGAAAGTACGGAATCAACTTTGTAACTTCATGACGAGCTGTCCTCAAAGCACAAGTAACCTTGGGCAAAAATACATCCCGCCTTACGGAGAGGAAAAGTCATGGTAAACTTACTGAAGCAATCACTACAAGGATATATTGATTCTCTTTTGCAGAACGAGGAAGCGGTCCGATGAGATCAATGCTTATGACTTCCCTAGGCTTTGTAATTTTCGTGTGACCACCCATGCGTCCAGCAGGAGCTTTCTGTTCGGGTTTAGCTCGAAAACAAGTTTCACAACGTTGAACATGCCTAACCACATCGGAATGCATTTTGGGCCAGTGATAAGGCGATGCGATTATAGGTTTTATAAATGCCTAAATGCCCACTTGTAGGAGAGTCATGGCACTGACGAAAAATTTCATACTGATTTTCCTTCGGAACGACTTGCTTCCACTGACGATCAGCCTTAATAAGATGGTAATAAGTACATCGAACGAATTTGTACAATTTTTTTCCTTCAACCCGAATTCAAATATCTGGCATCTTTCACATTATTACAGTCTATGGAGTCGATGATCGGCTCAGTACGAGAAAGAGCATCTGGAACGACATGTTCCTTCCCTTTATGATGGATGACGGTAAAGTCATATGGTTGGAGTCGGACACTCCACCTGCATAACCGTCCAGAAGAGTTTTGTAGCTTGTTTAACCACAGCAAAGAATGACGGTCCGTTATCACTTGAAGGTGACTGCACAAATGTAACTATGCGACACACAATTTGATATGAAGTTAGTTTTAAGTATCACTTTTTCCTTAAGTCTACCTTGAGATTTGTCTATGCATACGGGCATCAATGCAATTACGTCACTATGATTTGAACTCGACTTTGACGAAGATGGATTTAGTCGTAGCGCATTAGTTTTTGTTTGAAATTGCGCAGCGAATTTGTCAAGTTCGTTTTAATCTGAGCACTCACTAGCATTGATTTCTGAGTCCTAAATAGCTAGACACCGATTTACTCGAGCGAAAGCATGCGCGAGCTTTGAAGATGTTTTTTCGTATTAGTAATTGGTCGTAGACCGGGTTAATGATTCGACAAGCGCACGTATTTCTATTACTTTCGATTGCAAGGCTGTGAAATTAACGGCGAAGGGCATTGAATATTCCACGGTAGAGAGACGCTATTCACTCTCAGCGTGCAAAAAATTTTTCAACAGTTCGGCTTTCTGCGAAACTTTGTCCTCGTTAGTAATTCCACGGGCAAGCAATTCATACGTCAGTTCTTGTGAACTAAGTCTGTCGGAGCGTAATTTAATATCCATGTTTTGTTATGTCGCAATAAATCTACCTTGAACGCAATTCTAAAGTGAGTAAAACTAACAAAAAGCCCCAAGACGGGGAGCCATTTA
The DNA here is from genome assembly GCA_033060865.1 of Dorcus hopei. NCBI lineage: Eukaryota > Metazoa > Arthropoda > Insecta > Coleoptera > Lucanidae > Dorcus > Dorcus hopei. Next base: position 60,690,965 of record CM065426.1, on the reverse strand, counting down.
CTTGTTACCCCAAAAAATGTAAATACTAAAACTCCTGAATAATTTGAAATACCAGGCGACAAGTAAGTGTCCACGAAATTTTCTTCGTGGATTATCACTTCGTGATCATAAATACCACCACCAATTTCATTTATACGGTTGTATGCCCTCCATCCATCACTTATTATCAAAGTTCCCGGCACAATATATCTAAAAAATGTATAAACTTTGTTAAAATTTAGGAATTAAAAACAAAAGAACTTGAATAATAACTCAATGATTCTGTAGGAAAAATACAAAGAAAATATTAGGTGACTTACGTTTCGATAACATTTGTTAACGTTTCTGCTGTTCTGTCAGCAGCCTGGACTAGGAAGCATTTCTCGCTTCCTCTTTCAATTCCCCCAAATACTCAATGTCCGTCTCGCCAACGTCCTCGGTGATATTTACGGTGGAAAAATTTACTTTCGTCTATTTCCACCACTTTAGATGTTCCATCGTCATTCAGACCACCAATGGCTATTGGGTGACCTGCCAAGCTCACATATATTTCTGCAGAAAGAGTCGGCAATGGTGTGCTCAAAATTTATACCTAATTGAGCCTGGTGGGCGATGTCCTTCTGAGGATAATCTCTGGCCCAGCCGTTAACAATAATAAGTAGTTGCTTTAAGGTCAAGTGACTGAGAAAAGAAGGAATCTTTCTCAAACTTGCTGCAGCACCACATACTTTGCATAGCCATCGATAATCATCCCTTATTTGCATCCTTCTAGTAAAGGATATGGTTATCTGGCACGTCTGGCATGTTCGTGAGTTCGGAAGGAGCCGCCTTTGCACTAACCACTTAATGCCATCTAATGGTGACGCAAATGTTGCCCCCAAATCAATCAGCGTTAAATTTTCCTGCCTAATTTGGTTAATATCCAGAATATTATTCTGCTCTCGTAAGCAGAAGTGCGGCACCTACCAAAAAAAGTTAAATTGACATAATGGTATCATGAGAATCAGTAGAGAGTTTTTTTTTCCATTTATACAGCACAAAAGCGCGATATTTTCACTCAAAAACAGATATAAATATAATTTTTATATTAAGAAACGCCGTATTTCCATAAATTATAAGTACGATACCGGATAAAAACGCGGAATCTGTAGAATTCTACTGGAATTCTAAATATAAACGCGGCATATACTCGTAGAAGTCGCACTTTTGTATTGTTTTATGCATTTGCTGCGTCTATGCTTTGAGATAGATACCGCATATTTAAATGTTTCTATTCATAATATTATACTGCTATATTAATGAGACCTAGCAGTATCTATTTTTTTTCCTCATTTTATAATTTTTCATTTTATAATTTAAATTTCAAATAATAATTATTACAAACTCCCATTAACTAAAACTGTGGTTTAAATTTAAAAATAGTAGTTGTTGTGTCCCATTTAGTTCCAAATTATCGATTAATTATACTCAGGGCTATTATCTCAAAACTCTGTAACTAGTAGATGCCGCACTTCTGTTTGTGAGGGCAGTATTAACCAGAATAATAATAGTAGGCGCAGGAGTACCTCTACCTGCCATTCTAATTCAACTATTTATATCAATTAAACCTCTTGAAATCGATTTTCACTTATTTATTGTTAAACGTATCAATTGTTTCGACACACAGTGTCTTCGTCAGATGTGACTAAACTATTTTTTTTTTTTAAATTTTGTGATGGCAAAAGAGCTATTAACGCACCCAAACGAGTGCTTTACCAAGTCCGTCTATATACCAAACCAATCCTGATCATAAAATTAAAATGGCCGCCATCCCGGTGGTAAGTCGCGAACTGGGCTGCTATTCTCAACTCTTCGCATTGGTGAAAGTCGTTCGCAAATGACATCACACGACGACTTCGATATTCTCGACCCTTCGATTTCAATCGTATACGAATTGTTTCGTTCGTCTGCATTGCGAATGGGTAGATGTGCTTGTTTAAAAACGTATGACACATTTAACCTTACTTTTTAAAGCGTGAAGTTAAATGCTGGGAGTGATTATCTATAGCATCTTTAGCAGTATTAAGATTAGATTATCTGCAATCATGGACGAATTAATAATTTTAAATTTTTTGGAAGAAATGGAGGCAGCAGAAGCTGCTTTTGGTAATCATCAAGAAAATGCAGTTCAGCATTTAGCGGAAGATGTGCGGAATTTATCAAATGAAGAATTTAAAAAACTATTTCGTTTGACCAGGGAAGCTTTTAATTTTCTCGAACAAATATTACAACCTCATTTAAAGCACCAAATTAAACGTACTCTCATAAGTCACTCTTTGAAGGTAGGTAATCAAGTGAATTTTTAAATTTTATATCTTATTAACTGTTTTATAGATGTTAATTGCCTTACGTTTCTACGCCACAGGCAGCTGCCAAATGGATATTGGTTCAAACAAATTTTTTACAATGTCTCAGTCTTCAGTGTCTCGCTGTATAAGAGAAGTTACAGATGCTCTAAATTTACCCGAAGTATTTAACAGATTGGTACATTTTCCCAGAAGTTTTCCTGAATTAAATGGAAAAAGATTAAGGTGTGTTTAAAAATAAGTTCCCAAAGCTGTTTATAGGACACTATATTACAGGTTTTATCAAAAGCACAATATTCCTGGAGTGATACGATGCATCGATTGTACGCAAATTGCAATTTTTCCACCAAAGGTTGATGATCCAGAGTATCCAGAACACCTATATGTCAATCGAAAGGGGTATCATTCCATCAACGTACAATTGGTATATTAGTTATATTAAGACATTCACTATCACAGTAGTACTAACAATTTTGTAGATATGTGATGCACATTTAAAAATTCTAAGTGTGCATGCTCGTTACCCTGGTAGCACTCATGATTCACATATATGGAACAATTCAAGAGTGCAAACATTATTACGAAATCTCCATGAAAGAGGGTATAAGGATTATTATCTATTGGGTAATACCATTATTTAAGCAACTTACCATAATTCATAATGTTATTATAGGTGATAGTGGTTATCCATTGAGAACATGGCTTCTAACACCGTTCGAAAATGAACCAGCGTCAAATATCCCAGAACACCATTATAACACAATACATAAAAGTACACGAAGCTTGATAGAAAGATGTAATGGAGTTCTTAAAACACGGTTTCGTTGCTGCTTAAAACACCGTGTACTTCATTATAGTCCGCAGCATGCATGTAGAATTATAAATGCTTGTGTGGTATTACACAATATTTGCATCCAATTTCAAATTCCACAAGATGAAGAAGAAGATGGTGAAGATGTCGATTATGGTAATAAAATAATCTTAATAGATGCAGTTACAAAATAACCTTATTTTTTTTAGGAATGTATCCTAATTATCATGATAATGCCGACGACATTCATGTACGACATGTAAATCCCGAATTAGCAGATGGTCGACGAGCACGAGCACGACTGACTAGAAATCTGTTTCTATAAAACTAAAATAAAAATAAGTTTTGCTTTTAAGAGTTTTATTTATTAAATTGAAAAAAATTTCCTATCCTTAAATAAATCATAAACAATCCGTAAACAACAAATCATAAAATATTTGAACCATACAAAAATCTCAATTCTTTTATAAAATACAATTTTAAAAACAAAACAATAGAATTCTACAATAAAAATAAATAAATACAATATCCTAATAATGGTTTTCTAATATTTTAAAATAACATCAACAATCCTTATCTCTAAATACAGTCTTAAATTTTCTTTAGGAGAATTTCATTTATTTTAGACAGTTCTTTACTGCACTGGATTAATGCATCTGTTTGCTGTTTTTTTTATTTCTATTTCTTTTTCCAATATGGTTATTTTTTGTCTATAGTATGCCTCCTTAATGGACACTTTTTTTGTCAAAATTTCAGAATACATATCGGCAGCTGCAGCAGTTGTTTTCCATTTGGATGCTTTTCGTTTGGGGGGTATTCGAACTTCTGGTGTGGCTACTTTATTTTCTGCTGGTTTAAGAGTTGCAGTACATGGGGTTACTTTATTTTCTGCTAGTTTAAGAGTTGCAGTACATGGGGTTACTTTCTTTTCTGCTGGTTTAGGAATTGAAGTACATGGGGTTACCTTATTTTCTGCTGATTTTGTAGTTGAATCACTTGGAATTTGTATATTGATATGTTCTGAAAAAGAAGCAATTTCTGTTACTATAGTGTTAAGATCAGCAAATTGTGTAAATTTTACCTAAATTTGCAGTACTGATATTAGAAATGGCATCTTTTTCACTCTCATACTCAAACATGACTATGGATTCTTCAGATTCCATATGACCATCAACTGAAACAGCTTTTATTATGGTTAAGATATCTTCTTCAGTTGGTGTTAATATTTTTTCTTCAGCTTCTCCACCACCTGTCTGAATACGTGTTCTCTTATTGGCACTAACTTTTTGTTTAGTTCATGAACGCAAGTCATGCCATGTCTGTTGGTAATAACAATATTATTTTAGACAAAATTAATATATTTTTTCCTTTACCTTTCTCCAGCTTGTCCAGCTTTTGGTTGCGCCAGGCATAGAATTTAAAATTTCTGTCAATTGTTTCCACAATTCTATAGCATCTTTATGGGTAAATGATGCCGTAAATTTTCCGGACAACAAGCCAGGATGCTTTTTCACGTATTCTACCAACACATTTTTTTGATTTTCTGTAATTTTCATTTTTATTTTTGCACTAAACACAATAAATAAGTAAACAGTAACGTCTTTCCTGCAAGGTTATGTTTTACTTGATGTTTACGTACAACAGAAATTCTACCGGGACGTTTTACCTACACCACACGTGTTTGAACTATAAGCGACGTTGCCATATAACTCATTCGCATAAAACGAAGGCGGTTACGAATAGTAGTTGTGAATACGATACTTCTGAACTGTTCGCAAATATGGTATTCGTTTTTAAACGCATACGTGTCGAAACGAATGAAGTTAAGAATAGCAGCCCTGAACGAGCGACTTATTTGCTAAGCGTACACTCAAGCGCGGAAAGATCTACAAATCAACAATTTGTTACTTTACAAATTTTGCTATCTTCTTGTTCATTTTTAATTTATTTTTATCTGCCGGTTTTAATACATTTTTAAGGTCATTTCTAGCTTTACAGTAATTGTTTAATAAAATATTATATAATATTATGTTTACACATGCTAATATTAGTTTCTTGTAGTTATTGGAACAAACAATACACTTTGCTGCCTCTAAATTTGTAAACCATAAAGAAAATCTTTGAATTATTAATTCTTTTAGTAAATATTTTTGTGAACCCACTTGTAAAAATTTTTCCTCATATTTTTCTGTAAGCACTGAAATATTTTATAACCGTCAAGAACAATGTCAGTTACAAATTGTGTAGGAAACTTTAGGCCTCCTCGGTTTATACTACAAAAATAAGTCATTACTTCTGATCTAGTAAATTCAATGTCTAAATCCTTATTTATAATAAGCTTATGTAGACAATTATTGCATTTTTTTGTCTGGGAGGGATTGCAAACTATTATTGGGTATGTACCCTGCAATATAGATAAGTACACACATTGAATTATCATCTGGATATTGTACAGAAATTGATTCCTCTATTATATTTTCAAAAATTTAATATCGTCAAAAGTGTTTGAAATAGCGGTGCTACTACTTTTAAAATAGAGAACCCTACTTTAATAGAGAACCCTCCACACTTAAAAGATTTTAACTTCATGAAACTAAGTATTTTTAATTTTCGCTCAGATTCTAAAACTTCATTTCGAGATATGTGATAATTACCTCCGCTCATTTGTCTGTACTGTCCAAAACGTGCTTCTAAGCTATCTGTTTGAAATTTGCCTAGTAGAACATATTTGCATGAAAAATTTTGAAATAAATATTGAGAAATTGCAATTAATGTGGTATTAGTCAGAATTAATGCTCCAAATGTTTGCTCTGAAAGCTTTCCTGAACATGAAAAAGTTTGCCATTTTTGTAATAATGTATTGAATTCAGATAAATAGATTAAATGTTCATGATCAGCAATACGCACTGGATCACATCTATCATCTCGAAGATTTCTACCTTTTGGGGGATGCTTTACATTAAGTATTTTCCACCATTTTATAACAAGATTTAAAAATATGACAGTGCCTGAGGTGGAAATTTTATCATATTGTTCTAGAGCAAAAACATTTTTATCATCAAATATTTTTAAAGCTACCATAACATTTTGTCTTTCTATATTAGTGCGATATAATGATTTCAAACTTAGAGCTGGAGCTAATTTTATAAATTTGTCTTTTTCTGAAGTATATAGCAAGTCAGAAAATTTTGCTACTACATCAGAATTATTAGTCAAAGATGTATTTACTTGGCAAAGAAAATATTTGGCAAGAATCTTTCTGATTGAGCCAATTATTATGAATATTTTTCAAAATATGTACTGGGTCAAAAAGTAAGTACAATGGTCTACTGGAATTAATCGGATTATTTACACAACTTTGTAGCAAACCATTACCGAACTTTTCATACAGACGAACTTCACAACTTTATTGTTATCAGGTATGATATACAATACATAAAACCAATTGCAAGTAATACTTCTAGAATTTTGATTGTCAATGTATGTAAAAGATCACCGTTCAAATTTTTAATTGGATATAATCCTACCACATCTTTATATTTACCTAGTATGGATGTAATAATAAAAACTTGTAAAGTTGAAGCTCTTTTATTTGTGTTATAAGCAATGCCTTCTATTTTACCACTTTTATAACACAGTCTTGGTGCAACATAAATTTCATCCAATAATAGACTGTACGTTCATGTTCTGCAAGTATTTTAATTTTTTCTTCTAAATATTTAATTTGTGTAGGATTTATACCACACTGATTTTCACCAAAATGATTTAATATATTTTTTTTTTAATATGACATATGAGGCAAAGTTAAGAATCCAGTATTTCTCAATACTGTATATGCAGCAGGATAAGAATAATATATTCTACACGCCCAAATTAAAACTTCAGAATCATATTTGTTTTTCACCGATACTGCTAATTTTAACTGCTATATAATGAAATTAATTTTCTTAAAAATTGCGACATCTAATGAATTTATATCAACAGATTGTAATATCCCCAGAATAACTTTAAGTTGTTTACATGCATGTCTTTTTCATACTCGTAGTATTGAAGGTGACTGACCAAATTATCAAATTTTGTCCAGTTGTCACAGAGGTTGTCCTCTCCGAGAATCCATTGAAATTCTTGTTGTGGTACCATTACATCTGTAAACACTTTCACTTGTAAAGTCTTATCGATTTTAACACTAATACACTTAGGTATTTCATCAAATTCATTGTCTTTTACAAAAATAAAAGAACAATAGTGCTCTTTTTCAAAAAAAAGTAAATGGTGCATATGTTCTTGTTTTTATTCCACTACAGAAATCCACAAATGAACTAATTTGATTATTCCTAGCCAAAGCTGGTATTCACGTTCATTATCTCTAATGATTTTGTTTTTCCTTTCACAAGGATCTTTCCGTTTTTTGGGTACTCCAGTGGTCAAATAGGAAAATTAGGAAAAATGGTTGGATATCATCACTTAATTTTAAGATTTTCCTTGGAACTGATATAAATCCATCTGATTCATTCTCGCAAAGAAAGCGATCTTCTCTTAATGAAACTTTCATCAAAATGTTTTATACACACTACAGATGATGATGAAGCTGTAAAATCAGCTCAATGTATGGCATTAATCCATTTTCGTCGTCGGTTCTTGTCTCGAGGAAATGAAAATGCAGATACTGTAGGCTCACTTTTGTAGTAATTAGATTTACATCCAACCACACAACAGTTGCGAGGCATCTGAAAAAAGAAATTCTGTGAGAAATGTAACTTTAATTAGGTTAATGTAATTAAACAATATCCAATTCTTCGCCTTAACTTTGCTAAAAACGTGCCTTGCGACACATAAATCTGTTACGTCAGTATATGTTTCTATATGAGCAGCTGTAGGACATACACGGACACAAGTTTTATTAATATGTACGACTTTAATAACCTACGGTCACCCCCGCGATGTCCGCCATCTTAAACATTAAGGGCCTTACTAATAAACAAGGAATAAAAGTTAGTCCAGGAATAACTGGAGCGTAAACGAAGAATAAGAAATTGTCTACTAATAAAGACGGAATAAAGTTATTCCGTACATAAGTTAGTTGGAATAACTTATACAGATGTTCAGCCCAGTTTAAATACGGAATAACCTGAAAAAAATCTGCTTTGACGGTGACGTTAAAAATCGAGATGCATGAAATTGAAGAAGTAGAAGAAGTCGTAGAAGTTGCAAGAATTGGAAATTTGCGAGGGCGTAAAAGAAAAATTTTAAACTTAGAAATGATCCTTTTCAGACATACAATGAGACAGAATTTAGGAAAAAGTATAGATTTACCAAAGATGGTGATCGTTTTTTAATAGAAACATTTGGAGGGAATTTAAGTGATAACCGTAAAGGTGGTGGAATATATCCTTCTTTAAAAATTTTAACAGCATTAAGAGAGTGGGGGCTTAATGAAGTAAATAGTCATATGCGCACGATACAGAAACAAGACATTTTAAGTTTATGTTTTTAGATACAAGATGATGCTGTTGATCTGCATGGATTTAAATAACAGTCCATTACCAATGTTTGTAAAGAAGTAGCTGAAGCTATTTTACAACATCGACAACATTATATTAAAATGTCCTCCACAGTAGATGAAGAGTTTGAAAGTATGAGAAAGTTTCGTTTAATAGCTGGTTTCAAAGGTGTAATTGGTGCTATAGATTGCACGCATATTAGAATTCCTGCTATAGGAGGTGATATGGGGCAGTTTTATATTAATAGAAAAAACTATACCTCTTTAAACGTTCAAGTAATACTAGTAGATTTATTTGTTTCAATAATAGCATTTAATAAAAATTAATTGTAGGTTGTATGTGATGCTTCAATGAAAATAAATAATATTATTGCAAATTGGAGGGGAAGCACGCATGACAGTAGAATATTTAATGAGTCCAATTTAAAACAACAATTTGAAAATGGCGTGTTTTCATGGAAGGCTTTGGGTGACTCCGCCTATGCTTTGTACTCCATATTTATTTACACCACTTCTAAATCCTGCAACACGAAAGGAACGTTCCACAATCAATCACACATCGCCACCAGAAATGTTGTAGAAAGATGTTTTGGACTGTGGAAAAATAGATTTCTCTGTCTGCTCCGTGGATTTAGGACGTCTCTAGAAAATACAAAAATGTACATTGTGACACTAGCCATTTTACATAACATTGCGATTGAATTAAGAGAAGAACAGTTTAATGACGAAGACTTAGATGCAGAACAGCACGAACAATTAGCTGTAAATATACGTTTCGTAGACAAATCAGAGGGGAGTAGCTGCAAGAGCTATGTTTATAGAAGAAAATTTTTAAAATCTTATAAAATATTTGTTTATTAAACATTAAAATACCACAATATAATTTATTAATTTGCATCTTTGTTTTCCTTTTTTGCATGTTTTAAATATTCTTTCAGAATTTCTTCCCGCAATTTAAATTTGTCATAATTTGAGCATGTTGCTCCTTTCATTATCATAATCTTAAGATTATGTTCCTTTTCTTGCCTTTCGGTTTCTAGTAAACGCCTTTTTTCCATTGCAGAAAATGAAGCTTTTTAAAATCAAACTCTCGTTTTTTCTTACTATTCTTTTTAGTTTTGACATGGGTTTCTAAAAATCAAATTTTTATTATATCAAGATACCTACATTACAAACAAGATTTTACCTCTGTATCATGGCTTTCAACAAATATCTGTTTCCTATTTTGTACAGGTTCTTCATTATACTCTAAAATAAATACACCGTGTTTTATTAGTTTAATCACAAATATATCTTATCAATCAACTATAAGCATTTGATACCTTTGTATAATGGATTTCATTTGAACATCCCTGTTTAGATGCAACAACAGTTTCCTCTGCCATGGTTTCTTCTTCATTGTTATTCTAAAATGTACGTATTTATACAATACATGTACTCATCTCCGTTATTATTAAGTTTTTACCTGAGCCACTACCACTAATATTTCATCATGTGTTGTTGAATTATTGCTTGAAATTGCAACTTCACCGTCTACCTAATATGAATCTATTATTAATGTGGAATTATTACTGTTAAATGCTTACCAAGAATGAATAGTCGGAATCATATTTATTGTAGTCGACATCAAATTCTAATGGAACCATGTCCACAATTTCTGTTACCTGTTGGTGGAGAAGGAGGCCGCTGTCCACCTCCTGTTTTTGAGACTTCTTTTTTATATGAGAACATTGCTTTTTTACAGTTCAATTTCATACATTTCCACTGGTTGTGAAGTTGGCTTATATCTCTGGTGCGTATGTTGATGGAATTGAATCTGTAACTTGGACAATAATTGAAACAGTTTGTTTTTTAAAACAGATTGATACTGACTTATTTGTTATTTCCTGCCATGCCTTCTGCTTCAGTTTATTTGTATTGGTAGAGATGTTTTTATTTTCCACCACATCTATATAATTTTTTATTATCTCTTTTAGTAAATGCTAACAATATAAAAATACATATAGGTATCATTATTAATTATTCAGCCTTATACCGCGTCCAGACTTGAACAGAACATGTTATTTTAACATAGAGTGATACATCATAAGGCTGAATATCTGCATAAATTACAATGTATTGCTGCCCAGATATTGCGTTCTAAATGCGAGACGTGAGACTTAGTATGAACTCGCCAGGCGGATTTTATTATTTTCAATGAACTGCCTGGCGAGTTCATACGAAGTCCTCACGTCTTGCGTTTAGAACGCAATATCTGAGGCAGTTAGATTAATCAGTTTTATAATGTATCGCTCCATGTTAAAATAACATGACATGTTAACATAAAATTATAATTAAAGTACACAGATGTTACCTGATGAAATTCAAGAATTTGTTATACAATTTTCGTCCGATGAATTCCAAGAATTTGTTATCCAATTTTCATCGGCCAAGAATCTACTTTAACCATAATTTTATGTGTTATTTAACATGGAGCGATACATCATAAGACTGATTATTATTAGCATTTTTAATCATATTGGTCAATCACTCACCTTTTCTTCTGTTTCCCAATTAATACTTCTCTCACGTTTTTTACTCATTTTCACAATAAATTGCGCTGACTTTAAACAACGTGTTATTCACGTGCCGCTTAGGTTATGGTTATGTCAAATTTTTTGGTTATGCTGTTTTCAGTAAGGTCGTATTTTTGAGCTGTATTCTTTCGAGCTGATCTAAGTGAACTAATTGAATGTAATGAATCTTATGCATAGGTCAAATAAGGTTTATTGCATTCAGTTCATTCCCTTCAATCAGTTTGAAAGAATACAGCTCTAGTTACATGTACAATGACAATAAAGAACACGCCACATTACGACGTTGCCAATACTTGATCTTAGCATAACTTCAGTATAACTATTCCAGCTTTACACCGAGGGTATTAGTAGAATACTTTACACCGACTTTATACCAAGCGTAACTATTACTGGTATAAAGGCGGTTCAACTTCGATTTAACGCTCTTTTATTAGTAAGGGGGAAAATATACTAGGGTTAGGACTGGTTTGGTATATAGACGGACTTGGCTTTACTATAAAATTTGAGTGCGTTAATGGCATTGGTGTAATTAATTTATTTAATGTTGAGAGTACTAATTCCAATTAAGAAATAAACATATCACGAACTTTTATTTAATTTAAACGATCACCACCATGAAATGTGCAGTTATTATAAACGTTAACGATTACATGGGATGGGTTTTTAGAATTTATAGTAATGCCTGGTATGTTCTGATTTGATACAATAGTTTTGTGGAGTGCATTATTACCTTGAACAGTGGTTTTATTATGCGAGGCGCAATCAGCTGGGCAGTTAGTTTGCTGGGAAGTAAATTAGCAACGGTACTTTCAGCAATTTCCCGTAACTCGGGCAGAGTGCACGAAAAATCTTCACAATTCATTTTAAATGTGAAAAACAACTTTTGACATTAAGTGTCAATTTTAAGAATTGAATTTCCCATTGCCTATTTAAATGATGTTAAATGATGTCACCAACCACCACAAAATTCCCTAAATTTTAAAATATCGCGGCGCTCCGTACTTCGTGCAACTTTACGGTCACTAAAGCACGTAAGTTTTTATGCTTGCGTTCTTCAGTAACCTTGGATAAATCGACCAAGAAAACGGAACCCTTATTCAAAACGTACTGCTCTTCTGAGAAACGTTTTCAAATTTTAATATGATATTATCTTTTCAGAAACGCCGCCGAATCATGGCCATCGCAAGACATCATCCAATCATCGGCAAGTTCCAAGAAACGACATTTCAATATCATTTATCTTCTCCAACTATCGAATTTTGCACGAACAGAAAGGTCACGTTTTCATTATTATTGTCATTATTAGAATATTAAAATCAGATTACCGCTGACGATCTAAATTTTCCATTAAATTAAACTAAAAAGAAAAAACAAAAAAAAGACAAACACACAACACAGAATCATTTCTAAATACTTCATCGCCCAAAAAAAAAACACATACACACATGATGAAATAAAAGAAATTTTAATGCGAAATTTCAATTACTGAACCCATCTTACTAAATTGGAATTACTCACGATACCATACAATTCCAAACGCCTCACATAAACAAAAAATAATAATAATAATAGATCACAAATAACAATAATAATAAATCATGATGACATAGTGTATTACCTCAGTTTTTACACATTCCTTACGTTTTCAGCAAATGGTCCGACAAAAAAGAAGAAAAAATTTATACCGAACGAAATGAAGGCAAACGCAATTGTCTGCATTGCATTGGCCGCAAGAAGACGAACATTTCGTCTAAGACGTCACATTTCCTCCTTCAGTATATTTCAAGAAAGTTATGTAAACGTGCTTAGAGTATTTGTAAATAAATAATGTATGCACACATCCTTATAATTAGGAACGATAAAATAAATGAAAATAATAATGTACATATTATATTTTTTTATAATAAATAACAATAAAATGAAAATAATTTGTTTTAGAGCATACATTACAAAAAAATATTCCATCTTTACAATCGATAATAATTAAACACAAAACGAACAACATTTAGAAAGTTTAACGATTATTATTTCTGCATCAACAGTAATACAAGTATATTACATATTCTTACAACACGTTTCGTTAAAACATCGAAAACTCTAGAAAAAATACGGTGCGATCCAAAATTATTTAAATGAACGAAGACTATAAAAAATAAAATGAGAATCTTATGCCCGGTTACACCAACTTGTTAAGCAGAGCTTAAATTTACGTTATGTTTAAAATATAACATTCATGTATTCTCAGTATAATGTCAAATACATTCTGATTGACATTTAAACTTAAACTTAAGTATCAATTAGAATGTGACTAACATTTGTTAAATCTATAAATAATATTATAGTCTAAACACCAGAGCTTAAATTTAAGTTGCATTTAGTGCCAGTATTTAATTCATGGCCATTTGCACCAATCACTTAAGCTGTACTTAAATTGACGTTTCAGGTTACACGACATTGTGTAAGTCATAATTTAAGGGACGCTTAAATTTAAGCTGAGCTTATTTGTTCGGTGCAAACCAGTGTCAGAGTTTAACTTTAAGCTTCGCTTTATTTCTACGGAAACAATTGTCCTTACCATCATTACTATGGGAATAAAACGAAGCTTAACGTTAAACTTCGAATGAAGTACTGGGCCTTGGACAATGACATTATTTATAGATTTAACAAAATGTTAGTTACATTCTAACTGTTACTTGAATTGAAGTTGAAATGTCAATCAGAATGTATTTGACTTAAATGTCACATTCTTAACTTAATTGATACGTTGACCATCTCCATAGAACCATTTCTCAAAACTGAAACGTCAAGACAACGAGAGTAAAAAAATCTTACAATTATTAAACACGTGAGAATTTGTTAAACCTCTTTCATATTATGGTAACCATCAATTTCAAATGCCGAGAGTCTGCTTGCTAACTAAGTATTCAAGAGCGTTTAAACAACTAACACATTTAAAAAGAATCAGAGAGCAAATGTCAGAATAAATTTTCCAAATCAAACTAAAACTCTGATATTCTTTTTTATAGCCTTCCCTTAACTAAATAATTTTGCATCTCATAGAAATAACGTCTTCAATTCTAATGAAAACAAAACGAAACCAAAACAAACAAAGATTAAAATCAATTCCAATTAACTTTAATTACCAACAACAACATAAGATTATAGAACAAATACAAAAGAATAAAGTGGTCAATAAATTTCCACACACCATAAATCGATTACAATCTAACAAAGAAGGATGTCCATTCAATAATGATTTTTTAGCGAGAAACCAATCGTAACCGTGTTATAAATTTTGGTTATGACTGGTTTCTCATTAACGTCAAGTTTTGACCTCCCACCACTGAAATCCAACGTATTACCGAAAGTCTCGCTAAAATGCATTGGTTTTCAGTAATAATAATAATAACCTCGCTGTCAGGTTAGTTTGGTTTTTAAGCAACCAAAAAATGAATTATTTTAATATTGAAGTGTTTCATTCATTGTATATACGATCTGTTCATGAAGTTGACTGAAAATATCTTTTTTTTTCAAATTTCCGATAAATGTGTCGACTTCGAACGTGGTTACATTTCTATGTATTAATGGTCATATGCACCAAACGAATTAACTCAGCTTAACTTTAAGCGTCACTTAGAATGTGACTTACACAATGATACGAACCTTCAAATGTCACAATATAAACGTCACTCAAATTTAAGCTCGATTAAAGTATTTGGTGCATATGGCCCTTAGTAAACTATTTAAAACAAAGCACTTAAGATTACCCTTATTACTGAAATTAGCATTAATTTCATATTTTCATCCATTTTCCAACACAATGCCATGTTTGACGATAATTTGATGTTTATCGGTTCAACCGCTATTAACTCACCTCAATGACCAGGTTATGAAATTTATAACCGGTTAATATTTAAATATAACAACTCGAGAGGGGAACTTCCGTTACCGCTGTAAACCACTCTCGCAAAAACGGCCAAATTGTAACCGACTGTAACCGGTTAAGGCTGTTTTACATTATACTTTTTTCGTCTAGAAACTTGAACAAGTTTGAATACTAGAATCTAGTATCTAAATTCAAGGTTGTTTTAAATATTAGTTCATAAACCGATCGCTGGCGTCGCAGTGGGGAAAATTTAAACGTGGAACAAAACTGCCAACATACAAAATTAAAGAGAAGTTAATGCTCAAAAATGAATTTTTATAAAAGAAACCAAACCAGATTTCAGAAAATTCAAAAATTCTGCATATTTATTATTTGCAAAAACAAAATACGAAACCTAGACTTTGGCGTCAGGACTGGTTATTGCGGAGGTACTTCGAGGTTTTATTTGCAATCACAGTTATGTTTATCTTTTAGGATGTTGGTAATACTGCGACGTATACTTTATGCGCAAGTCTAGTTTGTAAACTTTGACGAAAAATAGGTTGAGAACTAGTTTGGAAATAAGTTTCTAGACGTTTCTAGTATGAAAACTTGGATGACTTTTTCTGATTTACATTATTCAAGTTAGTTCTAGTATTGAACTTGTCAAAGTTTCTAGACGAAAAAAGTATAATGTAAAACAGCCTTTATTCGCGGTAATCTCGCTAAAAAATCATTAATGTACAGGCTGAGTCCAAAGAAACGCCTACTCGAATAGCGTCGGTATTTATTGTCGGATTTGACTGGTCAAAAAATCAAATGAAATGGCAGAAAAAACTCTACAATATACCATATTTTGCGTCTTTAATACATTTAAAACAGCTGCATGACAGCTGTCAACTTTTGTTTTTTAAATGCAATGGCATAATTACTGTAATACATTTCGAAAGAACTCTTTTTTCTGCGTTCAATGATATGCCGCAATAAGCACTTATTTTTCAAAATAATAGAAGAAAATAAAAAGAAATAAATAAATTATTAACATGAAATGACGTAATAAACAGTTGCCGAACAATAAATGATACCTGTTTTACGGTAAATAGCGTAGTGTCTATAAATACTTCCTCATAGGCAAACAAATGACGATAACTGTCAACATTTTTTTTTATTGTCAGCAAAAACAAAACAAAAGTATTGACAGTTATGGTCATTTGTTTGCCTATGAGGAAGTACTTATAGACACTACGCTATTTACCGTAAAACAGGTATCATTTATTGTTCGGCAACTGTTTATTACGTCATTTCATGTTAATAATTTATTTATTTATTTTTATTTTCTTCTATTATTTTGAAAAATAAGTGCTTATTGCGGCACATCATTGAACGCAGAAAAAAGAGTTCTTTCGAAATGTATTACAGTAATTATACCATTGCATTTAAAAAACAAAAGTTGACAGCTGTCATGCAGCTGTTTTAAATGTATTAAAGACGCAAGATATGGTATATTGTAGAGTTTTTTCTGCCATTCCATTTCATTTTTTGACCGCTCAAATACGACAATAAATACCGACGCTATTCGCGTAGGCGTTTTTTTGGACTCAGCCTGTATATGTAAGATGTCAACATCTCATCGTCTTGATCTTTGTCGTTTTAATCTGTGAACTGAAAATAAAGTTTCTGTCATCCATAACATTTCGAATACAGTTATTACATTACTGCCAACGATACCATTAGATTTGGTCAACCTGGGATAAAGGCGGGTTTATACATGCTATGATTTGCTGGCGCCAATTTTCCCTGACGCGCCAGTGTCAAAAAAATACACGTGTAAACCGCTACTGGCGCGGAAGTTGAAACCATGCATGCATAAATGTAAAAAGTTAGCACCCTTTTAACTTTAGTGGCGCCAGTGCTGAGAAATTTCTAGGAATTCCAGATGAAAACGAAGACATGCATCTGTAAACCTTCGCATGAAGGGCCAGCTTGCCTGTTGCATGTATTGAGTTGCAGTGTGGTTATCGTTTTGAATTCGTTTTCCCGTTAAATACTTTAGAAAAATGAGCAAAAAGTGGAATGCGGAAAAAACAATTGCGTTTTTAGAGGCGTACGAGCAGTTTCCCTGTTTGTGGGATGTCCACTCACAATCATATAAAAACAAAGAGGCGCGAGAAAACGCATATGAACGAATTGCTATAATTATGAATTTGGAGAATTTTGGAATGAGCGAAGTGAAAGCCAAAATACGTTCCATTCGAAATGCATATACGCTCGAATTAACTAAAATTGCGAAAACAAAAAATCAGGAAGTAGTGCGGACGATATTTATAAACCGAAAGTTCAGTGGTTTGCAACTGCGGACCCTATCTTGAATCGAGTTGTACAAATTAGGGAGTCACATGCAACAGAAATTGTAAGTATCTTTTAAAATTTATTTATGGTAGCAATATAACAATATGTAAAATAAGAAGTAGGAGTATTGTAGATAATATAAACAAATTTACTGTCAATTCAATTTAGTGTCCAAAATAATTTGTCAACAAAATTTCTTTACGATGTACTTGAAATTAACTTCTTTGCTTACATTTACTTACTAATTATTAAGGAGTAAGTAAGAATTTATATTTAATTACTTCTTAATTTGTGCCATGTTTTGTAGAAACCTTGAAAAAGGAAATAAAATTTTCCGAAAGCTCGGTTAAACTTTAAAAGAGTATCAATTACCGCCCTTCTGACTGCAGCCTTGTTGAGAAAAATATACTTCCTTAATTGATCAGTCGTGATCATACTGCGCTAATATTATAACTACACATTGATCATATTCATTTGCCAAGGCATGGCACCTTCACCCATGAACCAATCAGTTAGATGATTTCTGATTTCTGCTGCTTTTTTAGAGTAATTTCGACTATCGTTAGTCAAAAACATGTCCATTATTCCTCCTCCACCGTGTATTTCTTGCCATCACGAACCAGGTACTATTGTTCCAGTGACGGTACTTTCTTCGTCCACACATCCTGGAGCAATACAGCGTGTAATCGAATAAGTTTCACATATTAATACTGTAAGTTCTTCATCACATAAGGAATTGATTGTGCAAATATCAATGTTCTTGCTCGAAAATAAAAAACTGACCTACCACAAGAGCGCATCGCGTTTTGTTTGAAAACCTCTGCTCGTTCGTCAGTGCGTCTGCGATTTTTATAGACGCATCGTAAAACGATAAATTCCGCAAATGTCACGGTCACTGAGTTAGTGTCGCCCGCAATACAATTTGAAACGGAATCTTCATTTCATTAAATAATTCACAATAATTACATCGCGATATTTCACACTTTGTAAACAAATAACACACTATGTGATATAATTTGTTAATTTCTTATGTTAAAATAATGAATGTAAGTACATTGATAAGAAACAAATTGGTGACAGGAGAATTTTGCGGATGCGAACATTTTTTCGGTTCCGTCAAATAAATAAATGCATTTACTGCACTAAATACAAATGTTTAGTTTAACGCTTTCCCTAAGTTTTGAGAACATTCTTAAATCAATTACTGTAATAAAGTAATTAGGTGCGATTTTATCGCTCGAGTTTAACAGTACGATCGTTTATTGTTTAATTCACGTATAAATTACTATTTGCTTTCAGAATATTAAATGATAAGGAACGTCTAATAATTAGAAAGGCAAATTTCAACACAACATTTGCAACTATCGTAATCAGCTGACACTGTGAACAGGCGTACACAGTACCTCCGCGATCTTTCGGAATTTTTTTTTGCTTAGTCTGAACGTAATAATGAATCATAAATTAAGGGATGATAAGTTCGGCGCTTTTTGTACCAATAATACTTTTATTGAATTAATTGTTACCTATTTTTTTTACTTATTGTTAGATAGGATTCATGATTACTGTTTTATTTTTAATTAAGGAAATAAAATTATTATGTAAACATTAATTTGTGAAAAATCTGCATATCTCTTACTTAAATATTAATTTAAAAATCAGCTGGGAATCTCCGTATTCTTTCATAACAAGTGATCAACTGAAAAACGAATTAGTCTCTACAATAAAAGATTTTTGCTCAATTGTTAAAAGCATTATTTATAAAATTGCTGATATTTTAAAATCACTTTAAATATATGCCAATTGATTGACAATTAATATTAGTATGACGTTATCCTAGACTTACTTTAAAATTCCAACGCCAACTCTAAATTCGTTTTTCAGTTGATCACTTGTTACGAAAGTATTAAATGACCTGCCTCAACGTTTGTTGTATCGCATCTGCGGGTTTACTGCTCTCATTTATTGCGTATAATAGTAAATTTCGCTCAGCCGTTCGGGTCGTCCGGGGCTTTAAATCAAAGCCAGCGGTTCTCAAACGTTTTATGCAAAAACTAAACATATATTTTTCCGGAGTTATTATTGACATTTTTTCAAACGTATGTCGTAACTTCGCTTCTTTTCCTTTGTATTAGTAACGGATCCGAGCTCGGTCCCGTCCTTGGCCTCCCGCGGAGCTTCCTTGCTGCGAGGCCCTTCGGACGGTTCGCGCCGCCCTTAGGTGCCTTCTTTGGCCGCCATTCAACGGTCAGCTCAGAACTGGCACGGACTCGGGGAATCCGACTGTCTAATTAAAACAAAGCATTGCGATGGCCCCAGCGGGTGTTGACGCAATGTGATTTCTGCCCAGTGCTCTGAATGTCAACGTGAAGAAATTCAAGCAAGCGCGGGTAAACGGCGGGAGTAACTATGACTCTCTCTACCATTTGCAAATTGCACAGATGGAGACCGATCAATCTGCGAGGCCCTTCAAGTGCGAGTGCGGCAAATCCTATGCGACGGAACAGGGAATCAAGCAACACAAGCGCCGTTATTGTCGCTATGTTCCGCCACCCGTTATCTCGAATGAAAGTCCCCCTCCCGAAGGTAATATATGTAAGTATTGCGACCGCGAGTTTGGGACCTTTATCGGTCTCAGACTTCATATCAAAAGTGCTCATATCGTGGAATTTAACCGTGAGTTAGAGAACGCTGCCTCCGGGGCGCGAGAAAAGTGGTCTGTCCTGGAAGAATACGAGATGGCTCTAGCTGAAGCCAAATATGAGGGCGTCCATATAAATCAACATTTGGCTACCTTCGTGAACAGAACCAATATGATTACCGAATCGCGAAACCATAATTCTCGTGCCTATAATAAACATGCCCAGAAGGCGTGGTAAGAGTAAACTTAAATTTCCTTCAATCGACCAAGTTCACGAGCATTATAGTTCAATATTTAACGTCGCTTCTCCTCTTGATCTTGATCCGATAATACCCTGCTCTAATCAAGCCACCTCTTTCTCTTTTTCTCCTGTAACACCGGAGGAAATCGCCGATGCCATCTTCAACTCCAAATCTGATTCTCCTGGCCCAGATGGCATCCGTACGGTGCATATTAACCGTATTCCTAAACACAAACTGAGTATCCTATACAACTCAATGATACTCAAATCTTACACCCCTCCAATACTTAAAAACTGTCGAACAGTGCTAATTCCCAAGTCTGGTGAAACGGACGACATACTTAATTGGAGGCCAATTACGGTGGGCTCGATGATTATCCGCGTCTTTCACAGAATTTTGGCCAAGAAACTGGAGCAGGTGATCCTGAATACATCGCAGAGAGGCTTTCGCAAAGTTGATGGCTGTTTAGCCAACAATTTGTGTCTGTACTTCATCTTTAAGACTTGTCGTAAGAAAGCCAAGCCTCATCATATTACTACCTTGGATCTGCGGATAGCTTTTGATACCCTGTCCCATAACTCTATCACAAGAGCCTTGAGACGTTTGAAGGTTGATGAGCGCGTTATTGATTACATTCAGGACTCCTACTTCGGCGTTCACACTACTGTTTACATCGGTGGCCAATCAACTCCTAGCATTCCTATCAAACGCGGGGTTAGACAAGGGGATCCACTTCTCTCCCTTCCTCTTCAATGCAACGCTCGATGAGCTGATAGACAACATTCCTACATCTGATGGTCTCACGATTGGAGAGGAAAAGGTCTCCTGTCTTGCCTAAGCCGACGATTTGATACTTTTAGCTTCCTCCACCTCTGCTATGCGAGCTTTAATTAAAGTCTGCAATTCCTTTTTTGAAAGACGCGGACTGTCATTAAATGTCCAGAAATGTACTGCACTCTGTGTCAACTGTGTCCCAGCTAGGAAACAACTATATGCCGTCACAAGACCCCTCCACTACATCAACGGAATCCCGATTAAGCAGAACTCTCCAGGCGAATGCTTTAAGTATTTAGGCCGCCTTTATGAGCATGATGGACCGGTTGCCCCTAATATTAATTTACTAGGGGTATACCTGGCCCGAATAGAGAAATCCGCTTTAAAACCGTCGCAGAAAATGTGCATCTTAAAATATTATCTGATGCCTAGAATTATTTTTCTTTTCAATAACCCACAGATAACTAAACGGGTCTTAGCTGCGGCTGACCGTTTGATTCGAATCTCCGTTAGAAAAATCCTACATCTCAATAGAACTTGCCCTAACGCGTTCTTACATGCTGATGTGAAAGGAGGTGGTCTTGGCAAATTACCATTCGTTCACTTAATACCACGTTCCCTGCTTTCTGGGTTGGAGAAATTCTCCGTTAGCTCCGAACCTCTGATCCAAAATATAATTTCTTCGCCATCAATAATCAAATTGCAACAACAGCTAATCTAGATGATGAATGGTATTCTACCATCTAAAACCGCCACTCAAAATAATTGGCGTCTATTGCTGGATAAATCCTACTCCGGCAACGGTCTCATTCATGGCCACAGAACATCTGTCAGCGGCGCCTGGATAAACAGTCCTCCCAAATACTGGACCGGTAGAGAATATTGCCTTGCTACCCAATTACGCGGCAATCTCCTACCCACCCAAGGTAGACCATCTAATCCGCCCGAAGCGCGGAAGTGTAGAAGAGGCTGCTTCAAAGTAGAATCCCTTTCTCACGTCTTACAGAATTGTCCGGTAACGCATTGGCCTAGGATTTGGCGTCACGACAAAGTTGTTAACTTAGTTCGCTTAACTGCCGAGCGCAAGGGTTGGCATGTAACCGTTGAACCGCACGTCAGACTCCCAAACGGTATCCTAAGAAAGCCGGACCTAATACTTACCAAAGATAACAACACCATTGTCTCCGATGTTTCAATAACTTGGGAAGGCCCCAGGGATCCTGCAGTTGCGTCTGAGCATAAAATCGCTTACTACAGTGACCCGACTTTCGCTAGAGAAATCATGAATAGATACTCAAACTCGAACGTGCGCAGCTTACCTCTGATAGTTGGTGCTAGAGCTATTTGGCCATCTTGCAATAACGCCATTACCAGCGCCCTCGGCATGCCCAAATACGTTATCAAGTCAATAATTGAATCAGTCATCCTTGGTAGTATAAAATGTCATAAACATTTTTGTAACGCGGTTTGGAGATGAGCAATTCAATTTTAGGTTTACTTACCTCAAACATTTTATGCAAAAACTAAACATATATTTTTCCGGAATTATTATTGACATTTTTTTCAAACGTATGTCGTAACTTCGCTTCTTTTCCTTTGTATTAGTTGTGGTTACAATATGTGAAACTTATTCGATTACACCCTGTATATGTATTTGTTGTTTTTCGAAGCCAGTTATGCAATGCACAAGAGGCATTCACTATAGATTCGGCTTTTTCAGGGCATAAAGCAATTGGCTTTTCAAACACACGAAATCGTCACACAAGTATGCCAAAAGCATTTTCTACAATTCTTCTAGCCCGCGATAATCTATAATTAAAAATTTTCTCCCTCAGCGTTAAAGGGCCGTGGTGCGCAAACGGCTTTAATAAATATTCTTTTAACGGAAAAGCATCATCTGCCAGAAATACAGTTTTTGGAGGTATATTTAGTACGTTATTAATTTCTAAGGCCTTCTTCAAAGTAGATCTGGCATATACTCCTCCATCAGATGCCCTCCCATTTGCACCTACATCTAAATACAGAAAACAGTACTGGTCATCTACCAGCGCAAGTAAAATAATGCTGAAGGAACCTTTGTAATTATAAAACTCTGATCCTGAATGCCATGGGCATTTAAAAATGATATGCTTTCCATCCATTGCTCCACCGCAATGTGGAAAATTCCATCTTGCCGAGAAGCCTTGTATTATCTGTTTCCATTCATCGATAGTATTTGGGACCTGCAAAATATGATTTATTATTTGGTATTTCAGCATTCGCAATCACAAGAAACGCAAGACATTCAAGAATCGCAAGACATTGAAGAATCGCAAGAACTGCAGGAAACACCAGAATCAGTAATCAGTGAAGAGTATAGCGGTGACGTGTTTGAAATAGAAGTTATGTCACCATCGTCAGCTGCTTCTTCAAAAGACTCAACAAAGTGCAGTAAAAGTAAAAAATACTGTACTTAGGAAGTTTAAAAAGCAAAAAGTGAGCCCTACAGAGCAAGCTATTGCGGAACTTAAAGTGCTTTCACAAACATTGAGTCAGCCACTTCCCCAGGAAAGTGAATTTGATTTGTTTGGGAAAACAGTTGCGTGTCAACTAAGAAAACTTCCAGAAGCTGCAGCTCTAGAGTCAATGGCGTTTATACAATCATATTTAGTGCAGCAACGCCTGAACGTTTCTGTACCAAACCATTCCTATAACCTAACATCAGCCTTCATTTCCAGTCCTTCAAGCTCTTCAACCAGTTTGCCAACAAGCAACGGCAATTGGTGCACACTCAAGCTTTTAGTTCACTATTAAAAGATTATTTCTAAATCTTTCCTTAATTATTTTACAATCAGCTGTTTTTTTTTTTTAATTTTATGTGTTAGTGTTAATTTGTAGAGAATCATGCTTGTTTTAATGTGTATTCATTTTAATGTCTTTAAGTTCAAATGTTTGCTCTTTATTTCAATAAATTGACTAATGAAAGCTAATTTTAATAGTAACTCAATGCGCGAATTGAAATTATGTAAAGATATTGAAAACTGACTAAAATAACTAAAAATAAGGATACCAAATCTGTTACGAACCCTATTTTTAGTTATTTTAATCAGTTTTCAATATCTTTACGTAATTTCAATTCGCGCATTGAGTTACTATTAAAATTAGCTTTCATATGAGTTGTCACACTTTGGATTATGTAACAATTTTTTCCCCGAAAGAGGACGCTAAAATCAAATTTTCTGATATTCATATTCACATTACTGGATTCTCTATAAAATTACCTTTTCAATGATATGCCACTCATGGTACATTCCCTATTTAAATTCTATTGGTTAGAGAGCTGGAAGGGAGGGGGATGACGTATGACAGTTGGATATAGGATAGAAAAGTGTCCCCCTTGGATTATAAATCGACCTGTTTTTGCGTTTTTTCAAACAAAAATTTTCTTGGAAGATATTCAGTCTGACTGTTTTCGTTGGGACACTCTGTGTATTCCTTCAGGACGCTGTAAATGGTTTCACACACCTCTGGAAGAAACTTGGATATTGTACATTTGGGAACATGATATAGATATTGTAAAGACGCAAATGAATCCCCAGTGGCTAAATATCGTAGTGTAACCTCTAATTTCAATTTTGGAGATAAAGCGTCTCTCATTTGGGTGTTTTTTTTCTAATATGAGGCGCAACACGTTTTAGAAGCACATCAAAGCTTTCTTTACTCATTCGCAAATGGTTTTTAAAGCTGTTGGGATCCTCCTCGGAGAGCTCGTTCAAAAGCCTTTCTGATGCACCTAAAATATGTCTCCGGGCAATCCACTTTCTAACTCATATTCGTTCTTTTCTCTTATCACTCTTTTTTCGCTCTAAGTCACTTATAATTTCCTCGATTACTATTCTGGCTATTATTCGACCGCTCATTTGCAGTTCTCTTGCCATTTTTCTATGAGAAATCGTTGGTTTCAATGCACAGACACAACCACCTTCGACACTCGCTATTTGCAAAATGCAAGTGGCGCGCCAATTTAGTATTTCTTGTGTAAACACTTTTTGGCGTGAAAGTTAAACTGGCGCTTTATTGGCGCCAGCAAATCATAGCATGTATAAACCCGCCTTAAAAGACCGACATCGTAAATAACATGACAATGATAATTGGATAAATAAAATTCGTTTTCTTATGTTGTTATTAAAACCATAGTAAGTTATTTTGCACGTGTCATTTTATAAACGTGTTACTATCGATAATATCACAGTAAACTAACGATTAACGATTTACATATTTTGAAACAAGTTCAAATTGAGGGATTTACCAGATGTAACTTTAACTTGCCCAACATATTCCCATATTCGATTAAGAAATACTCAAACTTCTCATATCATTACATTCATCACTCATTAAGTGTATGCTTTATTTAGATGTCGTTTCGAACTGCTGCTAACAACTAGCCAAAAACATGCGACACTGCTAAGTGCTACTTTAATTTTTACACGGCCGACTTCTTAAGACAATCACCAAAGAAAGAACGCAAACAAACGCAAACAACCTTCATAACAACTGTTTGTCACAATGAATGTGAGAAACTCAAAGTATTCAAGTTAAAAAAAACCGATCCAGAATAGTAGTAGTAGTAGTAGTAATAGAAATAGTAGTATGAATTGCATCGAGTCTATCAGCCAGAATTCACAATCGACTTGGTCACACCATAAAAAAGCACGCATGATGAAGTCGTACAATATACATACGTAAGTAAAACTTATTTTTCTTTAGTAGCTACAACACACCCTAACCATACATCGCCAAGCTGCCAAACGATGAACAGGTAATTACCAAAACCTGCACAAACACGTTACATTTTCATTCTACACTGAATTAGTACACGAAAAAAAAAAACATTAACAAATGAGAAGTAATAAGCCAATGCTGACGAAACAAACCGCACATATACGAATTACGATAAGTTTCACGTCAGACATCCCGTAATCATATTTATAAAAGTGCATGCATGCAATCACGCAATATAATTGACACTTAATATTATGAACGATACACAACCAGCGCCATTCATTTCT
This sequence comes from Dorcus hopei, assembly GCA_033060865.1. NCBI lineage: Eukaryota > Metazoa > Arthropoda > Insecta > Coleoptera > Lucanidae > Dorcus > Dorcus hopei. The sequence continues at coordinate 60,664,838 of CM065426.1, read as the reverse complement.
ACACAGCACTAAGCTATCAGACGACACTTATACAGGATGTATCATGATTAACCGGCAGCAGACGAAGTATGGGTAGAGCACAGGAAATGGAACCAATTTTGTTAACAACGTAATGACCGAACAAATGGATGTTAAAAACCAGCCTTCTCGGACTATTTTCGCCCTTTTTATGGCCGTCTTAATCTGTTTATTGCCATCATCGCTCACAATTTATTGCCAAGTTCGCAACTCAAATTAGGGTAGGTCATGGTTGGCGTATTTACACGTACTCAGGACAGTTTTCGGGACTCTAAATGATGAAAAAAAAAATTTTTTTTAACAAAATTGGTTCCATTTGCTGTGCTCTACCCATACTTCGTCTGCTGCCGGTTAATCATGATACACCCTCTATAAGAAGTGTCACTAAACGAGACATTCTAATTGCAACAGCACTACTCTCCGCATGTTGCCATATCCTTTTTGCATTTCTTTCTTTTGCATAAGAAAACAATGTCATTAAACGAGAACACCTGAACAATTTTTAAACTCGGCAAAACTAACTTCTTTTTTGTTACAGATAATGAGCAAAGAACCAACTAGGAAACATAACGACAAAAATGTATCGTCGTCGTACTCTACCATCATCGTAGTTGTCCTCCTCATGGAGCTTACGTCAGTACGTGCCTATGAAACTATCACGTACGAAACGATTAATTCACTTTCATACGTACACCTTCTTTTACCTTCACCTGCTCCTATCTGCGAATTACTTTCCCAAATTTGCCCCACAGATTCGCTTCAAATTATACATAAAATTTTTTTAAACTCTTGCACAGCTTACCCGAGTGCTGTTTCAGATCGCTATATTAAATCACGTGCCTGCGCTATTTAAGCCTTAAAATTTCACACATTTTTTTTATCAAGTAGCCACAATTTTTATCTAAATTATAGTTTCGTGAAACAAGAGTTTTCATTTTCAAATTGTTCGCTCATATTTTAAGAACGGCAAGGTAGTAAAGCTTTAGTACTGAAATAACAAAGTAAAATTAGCACCCATCAATGTTCTAATTTTACAATCGCAAAACTCCCCTCTGTCTCAGAAGAAAGCGTATGACTTAGCACTGTAATGCAACAACTTTACCATTCAAATGATTATTTTTGACAAACCGTTGAAGACACTCATATTTACAACGTAAAACTGAATCGTGGGAAATTTAATTTTTAAATTTTGTTACGTTTTTTTTTTATTGTTTATCGTACTCTATTTCGCTGGGAGCTCCGTTTGTTATTTCGCGAACCACGTATTTCGGCATTTTGCCCATCTACCTTGGTTTGTCTTCTTATGTGCGCTCGACGCATCGCTGTGCGGACTTCGTCCGTCGCCGTGCTCGCTTCCTTGCGGCATTTAGGGCCCGTTCGTATTCTGCGAGCGTTTGTTTATATCTGGTTTTTGACAACGCAAGGTTAGGTAGGGTTGCCAGCTGTCAACTTACTGATGTGCATGTTTGGCGTGTCGTATTCTTTCTCTCGCAGGAAGTTCGGAGTTTCCTTGTTGAAAATTAATTTTGTTGCATTCCCTCTTTCTCACCTAGGAACGGATTTTCTGTCTGCTTCTTGGTAGTGAATTTAGTTATGTTATGTGGTTTTCGGTTGGTTACCTGATTCTTTCTGGAACATTCGTTCTGACGTCACATTTACGGTCGTCGGCTTGGGGAGCCATTTTTAGTCGTTGGCCATGATTCATTGTGCCTCGCGTGTTCACTTCTGTCGGACGTCTCCTTACGTGTAATGTGAATTTTGTTTTCGCCTAGAGTCTCGTTAGAGGATTTTGTCCACGGATGTAGATGGGCTGTCGATAATTTCAAGCCCCTCGCTTATGCGGATTTGATTACACCGAACACCGAATTTTTCGGCACATTGAAGACAGGCTTTTCTCGCTTCATTTTTTTTTCGGCTCGTATTTTAATGCGAGGTAAGTTGTTATTATCTATAGGTCTTTTCGCGGAGACGTTCCGAACTAGTTCGGAACGGTTAAAATCAAATGCCCATCGAAATAATGAACGATTTTAACACGCTTTCAAGTGTATAACTTTCATGAGTGCATGGATTTTATGGTTCCGAACTAGTTCGGAACGTCTCCGCGAAAAGACCTTATTTCTTTCCTTTGCGAGGTTCGTGATTCGGTATTTTGTGTTAGCGTTTTCTATTGCGATGTTTTTCTTTCCTTTTAACAGCAAGTGGTACGAGGCCACCATTCCATCAAACACGTGGTTGACAACCAATTTTTAAATCGCCACGAGGACCTCTTTAGGCCCCTGAACGGCTGCGAGCTACCGTCCCCCCTTTTTCGTACGTGTCCCACCGCTTGAATCGGGCCGACTTTTGGGGTTGGATAGCCACATTGGACCACCCCCCCTGTTGACGCCGTTCCCGAGTTGTCGACCGCCTGACCGAAGGAAGAAAAGGGATTGTTTGGTATCGTAAACTCAATTATTTTTTTTTCCTCTTGGTCTTTGTCACTTCGCCGTCTGCGACTTGGGGGTGACGAAACTTCTTACCGACTTGGTGTCCTGCAGAGCGTGTGCGCATCGCAACCGGCCGCTTTAGTTTTCTTGTTCTGTTCGCGACTGGTTTCACTTTTGTTTTGTTTTACTCAATTTAAAAATTTAATTAATTAATTCGTAAGAGGCGTGACCTCTTTTATTTTAGGTCATTCTGTCATATTACAATGGTAACAACCTACACCTAAATATCATGGAGATTAGTGAAACTGATATTTCAGATGCAATTAAAAAGCTTAAAAATAAATCCACTGCAGGGTATGATCATATTCCGAGCTTTTTGGTCAAAGATTGTTCTATCATATTTGTTAAACCCTTATATACGATTTTTAACTTATGTATTAGGAACTCTTGCTTTCCTTATCAGTGGAAAATTGCTAAAGTCCTATCTTTAAAGCGGATGATCCTACACAAGTTTCTAATTATCGCCCCATTTCTATTCTTTCTAATTTTGCTAAAGTATTTGAGATTGCATTGCACGCAAAAATGTATCCTTTCGTTAAGAGCCTCATATCACCCTACCAACATGGATTTATGGAGAAGCGTTCCACTGTTACTAACTTAAATTGTTTCTCTCAATTTGTTTCAGAAGTTATGGATAATCGTGGCCAGGTAGATGTGATTTACACCGACATTAGTAAGGCTTTTGACTGTGTCAATCACGTTATTCTTTTATCTAAGTTATCCTTTCTTGGCTTTAGCGACTCTCTAATAAATTTCATTAGAACCTATTTAGACAATAGATTGCATTATGTGTATTATAATGGCTACACGTCACATTACTTTGTTGCTACATCAGGGATTCCGCAAGGATCCAATTTAGGACCTCTGTTCTTCACTTTATTTATCAACGATTTATGTGATACGGTTGACTGCAGAGTAGAATTGTTTGCTGATGATGCCAAATTTTTTTCTGTCATTAACTCAATTGAAGATTGCATTAGACTGCAGAATAATATTAACAAGGTCAATATTTGGTGTATTGAAAATAAGTTACAACTTAATGCCCGTAAATGTTAAGTCATGACTTATACCAGACGCACAATTAGAACTGATTTTGAATATAACATTGAACGGCAACCTCTTGATCGCGTTACCTCGATTAATGATTTAGGAGTGACATTTGACACTGAACTTACTTTTTCTCAACATATTTTGTCTTGTACCAAATCGGCCAACAAAATGCTTATTATTAGGAACTGTAGATCATTTAACAATATCGATTCTTTAAAAACTCTTTACTTTTCTCTAGTTAGATCTAGACTTGAATACTCTTCTTTAATTTGGCACCCCATTTACGATTGTCATATTAAAACGATTGAAACCATTCAGAGAAAGTTTTTAAAATACTTGTGGTTCAAGAAGTACCATATATATCCGGTCAGAGGATTTGATCATAATACGTTATTAAGAGAGTTTAATATTCCACTGCTCAATAATAGAAGGGAAGCTACGGCCCTTACATTCTTGTTTAAACTATTGCATAATCGTGTAGACTGCCAATATTTGTTAGGAAAATTAAATTTTTTAGTTCCAAGAATTGCTGCCAGAGATGCACCTACTTTCTATACCTCCTTGGCTAGAACTAACATTTTGTCAAGATCGCCCTTGTTTATAATGTGTTTGACTTATAACGAAGTTTGTAATAAATGCGATATATTTCACGACAATCTTAATACTGTGCTTCGTAGTTTGAGCGAACCTGTTTAGTTTTTTTTTTTTTTTTAGTTTTTTTAGGATTAGGGGTGGTATTGTGATTGATTTGTCATTCATGATGGGGTTTATGCCCTTCTAATCATTGTTGATTGTTCTGAGTATTATTGCTTTCTTGAGGTTTCTATTTTTATTGTTATGGCTTTCTATTCTTAAGAGTTTAGTCTTAGTATTAATTTACTGGCGCATCTATGATTATTAACGCTGCCTACAGTTGCTTTTTGTAGTTTATTATTACTTTATTGTCGCTTCTATGCTGTTATGCTTGAGTTATGTTTGCCCGGTTTTTGGATTGTATTTTCTGTTGGGCAATAAATTCATTATTATTATTATTATTATTCACTATTATTATATTTACTTTTACTTGGTTTTGTTGCCAATTTTTGATATTTAATTTTTATTCGTTGTTAACACACCCGTTTGGGTAATTTTGTGAACGTCGCGGATGGACCCGTACGCGTGCGGTTTATTCAACTCCTGTTTATATAATTAATATGTACATATTTGCCTGTGCATTATAGGCTTTCTAGGTTTTTTTTACGACCTTAAACTTTTTTTTTGCTTTTTTATGTAATTAGTGTAAGATAAATTTTCGTTGCGTTTGGCGCATTGATTCTTGAGCGCTGCTCACATTTTGCGTGTTCTCTTTCTTTTTAATATACAGTTGTTAACTTTTACGCTTGGGGTTTTCTTTCACCTTGTTGGGGTTTTGAGGTTGTTTTCGTTTTGCTTTGCCCTTTTGGCGAGCCATTTGGCGTCGGAGCTCTACCCAGTGTTATATTTTGGACCCTCTCCTAGCGTCGGTTCATGACCTTGGGGATCGCTGCATTTCGGCTAAGTGGCGCCCTAATAAATTGTAACTTCGGGATCGTTCCCCCTTTGTACGAGCTGACACTTGTGCGTCTTAAATATCGCACCGCACGGCCGTCTTCGCTGAGCTACTGGGACGGCAGCGAATCCCTCCAAAAGAGAGCCACACAGGTAGGTCCGACCGGCTCGGCCGAATCCCCCTTAGGGTATTACCCGCCACGCACGGGTGGTGTTGCGCGAACTCTTCTGGGACGTCTAGCAATTTATTTATAGTAATAATTAAAACAATAGTTTATGATAACACCCCCGCCTTCATGTCCTACACCACCACCTCTTCCTCTCCTGTTGAAACTTCACCCCCTGCTCCTCCTCGCGACCTATAGCCACCTCCTCTACCTCTGCCCCACCCCTATGAGCCGCTAAACGACGCGACGTCGATACTGTTTGCGTCTAAACTCTGCAATCATTTTTTCCATACTGGAGCGCTTCGAGCGGTTCCAGAGGGTATGCGTCGGAAAACTGAATCGTGGGAAATTTTAAGGCCGCAATAGTAAATGTCATACATTAGTGTAAAGTCAAACATTGTTGAATTTTTAAATTTGTTTATTTCTTTACTATAATAATGATAATTAAATAATTAATATTAACTGTCCCGCCTTCTGCTACGTCACCACCTCCCCCACTACCTCGTCCTCTCGCAACTTCACCCCCCGCTCCTCTTCTCCGACCACCCACTCCTCTTCCAACTTCACCCCCGGCTCCTCTTCTTCTGCCGCTACTCCTCCTCTTCCTCCACCCCCTGCTCCTCCTCGCGCCCTACCGCCACCTCTGGGCTGCTAAACGGCGTCGATATTGTTGCCGTCGGTATTCTGCAATCATCCGTTCCATGTCGGCACGCTTTGAGCGGCTCCAGGGGGTAAACCATTCGACGCCGCCTCTGAAACTGACGGCGCCGGGGCGACGGTTTCAATAACGGTGGAGGCGGCGGGGTTTCAGAAGGCAGCCTAATCGGACTGTTTTCTTTTTATTCTGCCAAAAAATAAAAAGTTTGTTTACTTTTATTCACTTTTTTTAACAAGCTCGAAAAAAATGCAATCATACAACTACGGCTTAACTTCAAGACAAAGCTTAAACCTTTAAAACCTGAAGTTATTGAAAGAACAATTGTTACAATTTAGATTCAAACCTGCATCGTGCAAATGATCTTTAATGCAGTGACGGCGACGATGCGCCAAAACTGCGGAAGGCAAGGATTAGCTATTATACACAGGATCTTACAGAATTGAATAAAATAATTTCACAGGGTGACATCTTGGATCTATCAAGACGATCGAAAAATATCATATAAAACGTCGTCCTAATTGTATTCGTTTTCGAGAAAATATATATTAAATTTCAAAAACTTACATCAAAATGCGACGAAACGAACGGAAATTCCCGCATCCAAAGTAGTATTCCCTTTGGCGACGTACAATGTTTTTTTTTTTTTAATTAAATTTTTGTGCCAATTTCGCAAAAATAAATTTCTTTGTTGAGCAAGTGTACGCGTAACAATACCCCAACAAAATCCGCATGCGGCCGAAAATATCGTATGCCTTTATTCATTCACTACTTCATAATTCGAAAACGGTTATATTTAGGACAACAAATTATATAACAATTATTAATCGTCCTGATTCAAATTAACACCCTGCGAAATTATTCCACTCAATACGAAAACACCCTGTATAGGAGGTAGGCTAAAAAAGTGATTTCGCTATCTTTCAAATAAATCAGTTGTTGAAAAACTGGGAGCAAGTGGCCCCACGTCTCCCGAGTCTTCGCCGCTCTTTTCATGTAAAACTTCAAGCACGCCAAACTCATCCACTACACAAAATACGAATAATAATTCAAATGAACACGGCATCGCAACGCACATCAATAACAATAAATATAGCAAAAATTCAAACACTTACGTTTCCGTCTCCATGCGCTCCCCATCAATAATCTTTCTGATGAAAAAAATAATAATAATATTAATTAAAAAAACATACACACGAACCCTATTCCATTTGAACATACAATTAATATTGAAAAATTTATTCAACGCGAGAAAGTCGTAACAATTTCGAAACACGCGTGCATTTATCATTTTAAAAAATTTACTGATCACAATATAACCAGAATTGTCAAAAAAACCAAACGTTAAAATATCAAAATTGTGACCGGAACGCTTTCTATTTTATCTATTTCTTTATTCTCCGATCTCTCTGTTTTTGCTCTTAATTTTCAAAATCAGCAATTTATTGTGATCAAAGCGTTTTCGATTTTTTCAGATTTCTAATCTTCAAAAACTTCGCGTTCTTCAGGATCAATTTTCACGACATCAGTTCATCTGAAACACTTAAACAAGCTAATAAACAATTTTTTCCTTCAATTTAAAAATTATATCCCATACGCCTGGAAATTTCCAACGAAAACGCAAATTTTCCGCATGTCTGGCAACACTATGCACGGCAAGCAACATCATCCCAACTGCAACTTTTCGAACCGACCTAAATATCGACAATCTTGCAACGGAAAACCGATTAGTAGTACCAAAGTACCATAATTTACGCACACAAAACACCAAGTGTTAATAACGAAAAATTAACCGCATTTAATACAAAGCACGCGCTACAAATTCAAAAGCTCGGTGGGTCCCGCCCGAAACTCCGATCACGTTAATTTACACTGCAGATCCGCGCGCATGCTCGCTACAAACGAACGACGAGTTTAAAAAGTCAATAACAAAAACGATGAATTAACTGTATTGAATACAAAGAAAACTATACAAATCAAATTCAAGAGCTTGGTAACCCGCGCAAATCTCCGAAAACACAAATCGCACGACGTGCGCGCGGCCAAACGAACAGCGAATTTCAAATATCACAATAAAATTACCTACCTTTTATCTGCCATGGCAAATCAACAATAAAATAATTTACCGTCGTCACGGCAACCAGACAGTTTTTTGTTTTTCAAATCTCACCGCCACCCATAACGATTTCTCCGCAAATACAATTTGAAATTCGGCGCCAAATATGTAAACACAATAACATTAACATTTCCGCGCAAACATTCAACTCACGCTCCTTTAACTATCGCTATTGTTAGTTTCAAATCTTTAATCAAACTGGATAAGATTAAATGAGCATAAAATCGAAAAAAAAGAAAATCTTTCAATTTCAAAATTTATTATCAGCAAGATACAACTTAAAAATTTGATTACATTCCTAAAAACATATTCAATAATTCGACAATGCGTTGCCTAATTAAACACAAATTTAAAAAAAAAATCATCTGATGACATTAATTTTGCAGTTCGATATTCAGTTGATCACACTGCAAAAGCATTTAGTTAGGTTAATAGATATCACAAAATCTTCTAAGCGGACACTAAATCGCGCAAATATACACTTTACGTTTCGCAGTCGTTCGACTGCTTCGTCAGAAGTGAAAATTATGTTGTCAAAATAAACAACGTTGTCAACGGAAACTGAAAAAGTAACTTGATTTTTTTTTTTTTTTTTTTTTAATGTATATTATATTTATTTTTTAAATCTAAAAATAATTTGAACATTACAAATGTTAAAAAATTGACAGATCTATGTTCTATTTAAGGAATCGAGAAAACTACAAAATGTATCGTTTAAATTTGCAAAATCAGTACGTTTATTAATAGAATTCGACGACATTTTTATTTTACACATTTCAATAAAACGTCTTTTGAAAATATTAGACTCGTAATATAAAATGTTAGTATTTTCAAAATCAAAATTATGATTTTGAAAATACTAACATTTTATATTACGAGTCTAATATTTTCAAAAGACGTTTTATTGAAATGTGTAAAATAAAAATGTCGTCGAATTCTATTAATAAACGTACTGATTTTGCAAATTTAAACGATACATTTTGTAGTTTTCTCGATTCCTTAAATAGAACATAGATCTGTCAATTTTTTAACATTTGTAATGTTCAAATTATTTTTAGATTTAAAAAATAAATATAATATACATTAAAAAAAAAAAAAAAAAAAATCAAGTTACTTTTTCAGTTTCCGTTGACAACGTTGTTTATTTTGACAACATAATTTTCACTTCTGACGAAGCAGTCGAACGACTGCGAAACGTAAAGTGTATATTTGCGCGATTTAGTGTCCGCTTAGAAGATTTTGTGATACAAATTTCATCGGACAAGAACCAACTGTAAATGTTAATAGATATATTAGTCTTACGGTAATTGAATGATATTCGTCGTTTCAAACAAAAATAAGCAATTATGTTGGTACACTTATAACTTCCATACACATTAATACGAATTCAATTGCAGTAACGCAACAATTACACGCAGAAAAATTATTAAATCCAACAATAAATTGCCACGTACGTATGCAACTGCAATGTGATATTTTAATCTTATTTAAGTTAATTATTTCAGCAATTGCAAATATTATAACGACATAATCACATCCTTCGAGATAACTGCGAAAGTATATTCGACACCGAGAATCGATGGTCTTTGTTCTGGCATCCTCCACGACTGCGAACGCGACCTAACAAACCTGCGCTGCAAACACAATACAAATGTTGAATGTGAAGCAATTTGATTACGTATCATGCAAATAAAACAAAGCATAATCATTGAATTCACGACCTGAGATTGAAGAGAATCATAACGACTGGAAAAGATAAGCTAATTGAAGAAGCGTCCACGTGTTGAAATACATTCTCTTTCCCGTCCACATCCATATTTCTTATCGGTGGTGAACAACGATATTGCTTTTTGCTTTAAGATAACTGCGAAACAGTATCCAATGCCAAGCAACGACGGTATTTACACACCCCCTTTCTTTACGATAACGCGCAACACTTCAATAACATCACCCGAAAGTACCTTACATCATCTGTACAACAGTTTCATCGCCCATGACAAACCGAAACTGACGACATCATCCGGAAGAGTTCCACTTATTCCACATCGTACGTCCAAACAACATTCTTCAGGTTCAAATTTGTACACTTCGACGTAGATGTCACACGTGAAACGCATAACCAATTAACGATCTAATATGTCAATAAATACAATAATAGATTGCGTGTACTTTCAAAAACTGAATTCAAAATTAAACATTCATCATAATTAACGTTGTTTGTTTGTTAAACGTTCAATAAACTGCAAGATGGATGATATTAACGGTAAGTGCAAAACGCGTGCAACAAAAACTGATTATCATAAAAAAAACCACGATAACAATTAATGACTTCCCCTCTATTATTAACAATAACACCTTCACCACAACAGAAATCGCAACATACGACATCAGACTTGAGTATTTTCTACATTTACAACAAACAAAATTCATTAACTATGCTCGAATAAATAAAAAAGAAACATCCTCCACCGTTCTGACAATTCACAAATAATTTTTAAAACATCCAATTCCAACAGTCTCAACTTATTCACTCCAGCACATTGCTTTACTTGATATGAACGAGAATTTTTTTGTTTAAATTAATTAACAAAAAAAGTTTTAAAAAACTGATAAATGTAACAACTAGAAAACACATCAGCTACCTCAAGGTATACCTACTGTTCACTGAAAAAAAATTATTTTCAAAAATAATTCATTTTTCAATATAAAAGAAACTTACGGCGGAGGCCCCCCCTCCCGAATTACCTGTATTCTCACCGCTCTTGGGCTACAAAAAGAATTTCAAAATTAATTTCAAACAAATTTTCTCATTATGAAACTACTTACCGTCGAGGGGGGAGGCATTTCCTAACCCTTCCTGCTGCGGAACGTCGCTGTCAATGAAAAAACATTAATTTACACAAAAAATAACACCTACACATTTCCTCTTACATGCATTTTTAACTATAAAAAAAGCGAAAGCAACAACCAACACAATCACAAATTCATAATAAAATCAACTGATTCTATATTTCATCAAAAAATTCAAACTCAATTTCGCACACAATTATTCGTAAACAAAAAAAAAAACTTACGGAGGCGGCGACGGCGGCGGAAAAGATTCTCCAATAAACAGCTCAGTTTTTCTAACAAAAAAAAAATGATAATAATAAATACTAAAAAGACTACAGTCCTCTTAACTACGAAAAATAAAGAAAGCCCAAATCTCACGAAACGGAAAAATTTGAAAGCACTAGCACTAAAAAATATAAAATTGATACTTCGACGAGCGAACAAAAAAATTTCGAACAAGTTATTCGTGAAAATCGCAAAATGTTAGGAAAAATTAAAAAAAAAAAACAGTTAAACCCGCGCAAAAATTCAAACGCATATAATAGTACAACAACGCACAGCAAAACAAAAAACTATTACGCGGCAAATAAGACAAACATTTCAAACGTAAAAAATAAAAATAAAAATTCAATATTAATTTGCCTTCGTCTTCCACGCAAGCGAATTGTTTTTCTTACTTTTGAAAGCGAGACGTCGTCCAAAGCGTCCTCTAGAATTCAATCGTCTTAAATAAATTCACTCACGACAATAATTAATAACGAGATTTGTCGCAAAGCAAACGTTCAAAATACAGTTAGTTACAATTAGAATTTATTGTGAACAGAATGTTTTCGAGTTTCTCAATTTTCTACGTCTCAAAAACTTCCCATTTTTACGATCAATTTCCACGACAATGGTTCATCGAACACTTAAACAACGCAATAAACAACTGAGTGCTATTTTTCCCCCAATTTAAAAATTATTTCCAACACGCCTGAAAATTTTGCCGTGCACATAAATATAATACTATCTCTCACGTTTATGGTTTTTCCATTTAAGGATGTGGTACACTTAAAACCGTTGATACATACTTCTATTTCCGGAGGAATTTGAGATATTATTTTCTTAATAATAAAATTTTCTGCGAAAGTGTACCTTGTCCCATAACCTTTCTTTGAAAGAATATGTGCACTGAGAAAACAAAATGTGTTAATTCAACCAAAAATTTTGTTTGAACGTATTGAACCGAAACTTTTTGTTGGGTGAACACTTTTTTTGGTTGAATTTTGGGGGGCTGGAGTGTCGTATTCTTTAGCCAAACAATTGATTGTCACAAACACAAAGAATATCTTTATTAATAACAATAATACAAGGATGTTAATATGTCAGAACGTTTGGTGGTTATGTGCATGGTATGTCCACGGGGATGAGTTCGTAGTTGTCCTGGTCCAATGGTTGCAGGTGGAGGACGTGCTGAACCGGATTCCTCGGCGGAGTGGTCGTTGATAAGCCGTGTGCTGGGTGACGTCTTCTGACCGGACGGGCTTCTTTTCTGGCGTCGGGGGAAGCAGTGAAACGGCGCGGCGTATTCTGCTGATGCGTTTCAGTGTCCGACGAAGCTGGGTGGTCGTAGGTGTTTGACGGACGTGGAAACCAGGATATCCCGACCTTTCGGCTGGCTTAGGTTAGGAGTCCAACCTTGCGGCTGGCTTTTGGAGAGGAACTTTGCAGCTGGGTTTGGTTAGGAGGTTCCAACTTTGCAGCTAGCTGGGGAAGGATGATCTTCGAGCTGCTCTGCACGCGTTTATATAGCCCCGGCATCCATCTTGTAGAGGGGTGTGGTGTTAGAGTTTGGTGCGTGGCAATAGTATAGAGATGTGCCGCAGGTGGCGCTGTGGTCGCTACAGAATTAACACATTTTGTTTACACTGATAAAACAAATGTGTTAATTTTACCAAAAAAATGTTCACCCAACAAAAAGTTTCGGTTCAATACGTTCAAACAAAATTTTTGGTTGAATTAACACATTTTGTTTTCTCAGTGTGCAGAGCTAAGGTGCACAGCACTCCCTTCAAATGTTAATATCGATTAGTAAAATAATTGTGCAGAAGCTAGATGTTTGATAACTCCGTGTTTGTGAATGTGTCTTCCAAACTTATCAATGGTCATTGTGAACTGACCAACAAAGATGTGAAACTGAAGAATATCCTCGATATCGTTCCGCTAAATACTAAAAATTTACAAAATAATTTTGGCTTCTTTCAATTCTTCGATAATAGTTATGATCTCATTGGTATGTCCTGTATGACCTGTAAATTTTGATGCTTTCAAAAAACGTAATCGTTCTGCTAGTTCATTGGGATTATCCCAGTATTGATACTGTGTACATCTGTTAGGTATAAGTTGCTTTTCTAAAGCTCCACCTGTTTTCCAGCTTCGAGCCCACCAAACGTTTGGTGGTTTTCCCTGCATTATTGGTTTTATAATATTCGTATACTTATATCCTCTACTTGTAGATATTCGCCCAAGAGGATCATAATTTACTTTACATGTATGCGTTCTCAATATATCTCTATAGTCACATACATTGTGAAATATAAATTTCTCAGAGAATTTCTTAAAAATCAGTTCATATAAATCTTTTGTACCCTGTCAGGTCTGCTATTAAAAGATCACGACTAAAAAACTTAAATTCCTTGTTACCAATAAACAATTTCCCATCATCTTTTCTTACAATGTATTTTTTGACGTAATTTTTATCGTCGTGCCTGCCACCTCCCTGGCCGAAGGAGGACCCTTCTGCTATACTGGTATATATTTATACGTATATTTTTATTTTAAAAAGAAAATTTTCATGAGAAAAAAGTCAGAGCAAAGAATTATCATCAAACTTGATGAATGAGGAAATATTGTTACGATTTTACGGGTTCTATTAATTTTTATTTTAAAACAAAACACGATATAGTTAATAAACTAATTTATTTAAAAGCAATACCAATTTATTTTTAACTTATACTATAACAATAATTTATTTACAAGCTTATGTCTAATTTATTTTAACAGCCGAGCGAAAGTCTAACGCGAACTTTAATGCCGAACTGTCCAATGCCGAATTCGTTACACTCTACGGCTGCTGGCTTTTATAAGCCAGGGCTGGTTGTACGTGAACTTTCGCGAAGGATTCCAGAGTGTCTGTTCTCTTCCGCCACCGGAATTCTCCAGGCTGTCTGCAGAAGCCTCTAGTCTAAGGCGCGTCGGCTATGACGCAAGAGACAGACTGACGCCGGCTGGTGTCGACGAATCATTACACTACCACCTTCTTAAAAACGTTTCGTCTCGGAACGTTCCTCGTGGTAGCCTTGAAGGAGAATGTCGAAATCGGCATGCTGAACCCTTTTTACAACTTCCGGTCTGGAAGAAAAAGCAGTCCACGGTTTTCTTACTGCCGACAGCTGCCTGTGGGTGGTGACTGCAGACTAGGACTTCAATTCCCGTTCCGTTGAAGATGACTTCTATCATGCTTCGAATAACCCTCCAGTCCAGTCCCTCTAATCCGCAGCCCAACTTCGGAATGACTAATTTCGTCTCCTTGCGTTCTACCAGCTGTCTCTTCAGGCTCCATAAAGCTCTCCAAATACTAAAGTCAGGCTTACCGCTTGATGTGCTCTTGGTGACTAAGTAGTACACTTTGATCTGCTTCCGTGTCGATGATCTGCAGGCTCTTGCCCACCATGGGATGCTGTCTTCGGAGTTCCTCGACCTGACCAAATTTCTTCTGGAAGACCTGGGCTATCCCCTTGGATATTCTTAGGTCTTCTGCAACACAGTAGGCCAGACTGTACTCCGGTGGTACTTGAAAAAGGTCTTGCTGTCTCTCTGTGGTCACTCCGAATCGTACTTTACTCCCTGTGGCGTGATGAGACATAAAGGTTTCGAAGTTCACTTCGGAGCCTTGCGTCCTTTGTACTTTCCCTTCATTTTCTAAGGAGCCATCCGGTTGAAGTGGATCACTATGGGCTTGCCGTGCGGAATCTTCTTGATGCGGTAGATGACATCGTTGATCCATTTCATCACTATGTAAGGACCCTCCCAAGATGTCTGCAATTTTAGGGACAGGCCTCGACGACTTTGAGGATTATAAAGCCAGACCAGCGATGCAGGTTGGTATCCCCCATTCTGAGCGTTGATGTCATAATGCTCCTTCATTCACAATCAAGTGCGTCACAACATACAGACAGCCAGCGACCGAATGCTCCTTCATTCAGGTCCTTCAGGTCGCTGGCTGTCTGTATGTTGTGACGCACTTGATTGTGAATGTCGTCCATTTTTCTGTGTAGATCGCTCACGTGTCTTCGTCGGTAGGGACTTCGCCAGGCTTCACGCCGAATTTTAGGTCGTAGGGCAGTCTTGGCTCTCACCCAAATACCACTTTTGCTGGTGTCTCTCCTGTTGTCTCATGAACGGACGAACGGTATGCCAGTAGAAAAAGGGGAATGTACATGTCCCAGTCTCTCTGATGATCGGAGACGACCTTGGACAAATGTCGGTTGATGGTTCTGTTGAATCTTTCCACCATTCCGTCCGACTGCGGGTGAAGTGCAGTGGTTCTAGTTTTCCGGACGCCGAGCAGAGTGTAAACGTTCTTGAACAAAACCGATTCAAAGTTCCTCCCTTGATCTGAATGCAATTCCATGGGCGCGCCGCACCGACTGATCCATTCCCTGACAAGGACTTCAGCAATAGTGATCGTCTCTTGGTTTGGTAGGACATATGCTTCAACCCACTTGCTAAAGTAGTCCATTACTACGACGATGTTCCCATTTCCATTATTCGTTTCTGGAAAAGGACCGGCCGGCTACATCAATGGCAACTCTCTCAAAAGGGCTTCCCACGTTATACTGCTTCATGGGAGCCTTGCCTCGTCTGTGGAGGCCGTTACTAGCAGCGCAGACTACATACTTCCTACACCAATCCTTTACGTCTTCCTTGCAGTTTAACCAGTAGAACCGCTCCCGCACCTTTTCCATGGTCTTATTGATTCCCAGATGCCCTCCCGAAGTTCCACCGTGAAGTTTCCTCAGAACTTCCGGCACCCTATTCTTGGGGATCAGTAATTGTGTCTTCTGTTCCCTGCCTTCCTGGTTCTCGACGGTTCGTTTCAGAAGACCATGACACAGCACTATGGAGTCCCACTGCGCCCAGTGCGATTTTACGGATGGTGTACTTCCCAAGTAGGCCTTGCCTCTCTATTTTTCCATTCCAGCACTAATTTCAAATCCTGATCGTTCTCCTGGTCTCGTCGCAATTCTTCACTTTGCCATTTGTCGTCTACAACGGCCGTCCTCGCAGTCGTGGCTACTTTCTCCTCCAGACGACTACAGTGCTTACAGTCTTCAGCACAGGTGTTCTCGACAAAGCATGGCTAGTTCCGGTCCGATGCTGAATTTCAAAATCATATTCCTGAAGTCGTTCGATCCATCGTGCGATTTTCCTTTCAAGATTCTTGAATCGGAGAAGCCATTTTAAAGCGGCATGGTCCGTCCTCAGGAGGAAGTGTCTGCCATATAAGTACTTGTAGAAATGTTCTAGGGTCTTTACCACGGCTAGCAAATCCCTTCTAGTGGCGCAATAATTTCGCTCTGGCTTTGACAGGACTTTACAGAAATAGCCGATCACCTTCTCTTGCCCATCTTGTATCTGGGAGAGTACGCCACCAATACCAATGTTGCTAGCGTCTGTGTCCTCGACGAACTTGCCTTCTGGGTGAGGGTAACTCAGAATAGGAGCACTTATCAAGTACTGTTTTAGTTATTCAAAACTAATTTGGCAGTGTTGGTCCCATTCGAACGGGCGACCTTCTTCGGTGAGTTTTGTCAGCGGCTTAGCGATGTCTGCAAATCCGGGAACATAGCGCCGATAGTAAGTGCACAGGCCAAGGAAACTTTTTATCTGGTGTTTATTTTTGGAAGTTTGCCAGTCCTTCACTACCTGAATCTTCGCTGGGTCCACGGCGATTCCATTTCCATTAACAATATGGCCTCGATAATTCACTTCCTTCTGGAACAGGTGGCACTTCTTGAGACTAAGCTTTAGTCCAGCTCCGCGAAACCGCTGGAACACTCCTTCCAGGTTCTTCAGGTGGTCGTTGAACATTTTTCCCACCACAATTGTGTCGTCCAAGTGTACCATGCACGTTGTCCAGGACAGACCCTTCAGAAACTTTCCATTAGCCTCTCGAATGTCGCTGGGGCATTACATAACCCGAACGGCATCACCGTGAATTGCCATAAACCCATGCCAAGGGAAAATGCCGTCTTTTCTCGATCTTCAGGCGCTAGTTCCACCTGCCAATAACCACTCTTTAATTGGATCCATGTTTGCTGTCTGCAGAAGCCTCTAGTCTAAGGCGCATCGGCTGTGACGCAAGAGACAGATTGACGCCAGCTGGTGTCGAGGAATGATTACAATATGATAACACCTGGCAACAAACGTGTGAAGAGATTGGAAGTATGTAACACTCCTCGTAAGGTTTAGTGCGCTCCGGCGTAAGGGATTCGTGTCTGGCCTCGGACCTTTGCCAGCCGTGGAACTTGCTTGCTTGAGGCCCTTCGGACGGTCTGTGCTATCCTCCGGTGAGTTTAGACAACTTTGCTGCCGTCGGTGACGATGGGCAGCATCTCTTTCCAGTCGCTGCCCAGCAGGATCACCTTTCCGGTGAAGCTGAGGTCTTTCGCGTGCGGCGGGGCGAACATTTTCAGAAGTCCTTCAACGACTTCGAACAAGTCATCATGCACACCTCGTCGATTATGATTAGCTAGCTATGCTTGCCAGATGCATCTCGCGATGAAGCTCTCGGTGGCGTGCGAAATTTTACGATTTACATCAACAATTATGTTGAAATGTTAGTCCAAACACGGGGATCAAATTATGTACGTTCAGCTATTCTCGAATTATTTTCAATGTTAGTATTATGATTTATTTGCACGGACTGTATTTTAGTAAACTGTGGAATTATAAACACATGCCATATTTCAGCATAATTTTAAACGGATTGAAAGAACGCTTTAAAGGAGAAGGATTTGAAAAAAAAAATGTCCACATATTGCGGTGTTTATAAACAGAACGAGAGATTTTTTCAATTTTTTCATAAAGAAATAATTTGTAAATAGTAAAGAAAAATTTAGAGTAATGTATTATTTATGTGGATTTGTTTGCATAATTATTAAATTCAAGTGTGTTTTTCAGATATATTAAGTAATATGTGTAAATATTTATAGAAGTAGGCGATTTTAAATTACATGTGTATTATAGATAAATTATTTAGAATTTTTGAAATGTAAATACGTAAGATTTAAGCTCAGAATTGTAATAATTAGAAAAATTGATTAATAATGCAATGACGACCGACGTTTGAAGGAAACTGTAAGCGGCAGTGCGCAGTTCGGAAATTGAATCAATGAGGGCGCCGCGTGAGCTATTGTAAATTAGAACGACCGGCACAAGTATCATTACACCTTGCATTCAAGTTAAGGTTCAAACAGAATACAACGCCGTTACGCGCCGTTATCTGTCAAATGAATATTAAATACAAAGGTTCAAATGTCCTTGCACAGAAAGAATGACGTCAAGCGGCGTTGTACGCGAATAATTGGTCAACTTCCAACTTTGACGGCGACAAACGTCATAATACATAACCAAATATGTTCCACCATCGCATTTTACCTGGTAATTTCTGAGTAATACAAAATACAATACATCAGGTGTAGCAGATACATACATAATACTCTAAATAGTTGAAATTTTTCCATTTGTAGCAGAAGTTATTTTTTTTCCGGTTAGATTGACGTCGTTCTACGCCACTTTATCTGTGCATGTCTTTTGAAGTAATTGGCGGCGTTGCAATGGCATATAACGGCGTTGCATTCTGTTTGACCCTTTAGGATCATATACCAACTCGGTTCTAACGTAAGTAATCGCTGGTTTTGCGAAAAACCACGCGAACAAATAAAACTTCGACTCTCTGAACTCTTTTATGATAGGTATTTGCTTGTAGGACTCTTCCTGAAAATTGATTTAATAAACCGTTGTTTCTATCACATTCTACGAGCATTTATCTTTATTTACACACACACACGCGTACACTGACGCAGATAATTTTGAATGTGAAGGCTCACGAGTGCCATCTACATCCAAAATTCATCACATAATAAATACACTGCACGAGGAAGAATCCAGCCTACGAGATGCACTGCAAAATACATCAGGAGAGGAGTAGGAGTCGTCACCGACATCAACAAAATAAGAATAGCAATAAACAAATAAGATTTTAACTGTAAACAAAACAAAGATTTAGAAAATATCGACAAAAATTATCCTGAGAAAAGCAACGAACGCTAAAATCTGCAAGAGTCCCATAACACAGCAAAGTGTCCGTCTTAATTTTAGTGCTAATGAATATTTGGACCTTTATGAGAAGAATGACATAAAAATCAGCTGCCCATAACGCCACAGCTATGGGTTAAGGTATGCGCGCTCGTTGCCGCCTTGTTCGTAATAAACCGAAGAAAATATAAAATTCCGCTCACTAGATATAAGGCACTTAACTGAACACTTAAAGCGCATTTGTCAAATCCTTCCTTCCTTTTAACGGGTAGTTTAAGGGGGTCACTTCCGCTTTTTTATGGTAACAAAATGCAACATACATATCCTAACTTTTAAACTCAATTACTCGAAAACGGTTCGGTTTATCGAAATGCAACAAGAGAGCCTTTTTATGCTAAATAATCTAAGAAATATTGTCTTCGTAATTTTTTTATGAAATTTATAAAAAATAAAAAAATAGGGCTAAAATACTAAAAGGTCACCCCCTAAAACTACCCTTTAAAATGGAGGGTGGATTTAACAAATGCGTTGTAAATGCGCAGTAAGGTGCCTTATACCTGAGCTTCAAGTGTTAGTTTTATAACTTAAAGGATCCAGACGATATTACCAAAAAAAATAATATTCTCCCCTCCCTTTCAGGGCTTACAACTCCCTTATTATTTACTTTTGGAAAAAAAAATTATACAAAAAGGTGAGCTTATTTTTTTATATTCTTTTAACCCTGAAGTTATCTTGTATAATATAGAATACCACTTATTAATATCAAGTAAAACACACAAAATATAAACTCATTGTAAGATGATACGAATTTCGGGAGGAATTATTTTTGTCCACCTATTTATTCAAATTCTCACATTCTGTGCGAAGACAAATTCTTCGGGTCGATGCGAATGCCTGTGCGGAACGCCCTGTGTACTGTCCTCCCATTGAAGAGCAGGCAGGCGGCGATGCCTGTCGCCGCTGTAACCATTGCCTTGACGTCTCTGCTTATGCAGCGGAAGATGAGCGTGTTGTTCACGTACGTCTTGCCCGTTCCTCCGGATTCCGTCAGGAAGAAGAGGCGGTGTGTCTCGCCGGGCGGGGCTTGCAGAGCTGCCTCCACGGCATCTATGACGGTCTTCTGTTCCACGTTGAGGCGGCTGTAGAAGTCCTCGGAGTTTCTCGCTACGTCAGCCGTGGCGTCTGGCCCGTCATCTGAGTCTAGACGTGGGAAGAAGAACTCGTTCAGGTCCTCGTCCGCGTTCACGTCGTCCGTTCGGCAGATCGAAGTCCGCGCAGCTCCTGCCATGGCACCCGAGTATGGCGTTGATCAGCTGGAGCGCCTTATTTATCCTCCCGGGTCTCTCGTGCGGAAGGCAGTTCTTTCCCCAGTAGAACTCGTCTACGAATTCGTTCCACAGGTCTCGGGGCGAGGGTGGATTGCCGAAGAGCATGATTTGCGCAAACAGGCTCCTTTGCTGCGGATTGGAGGTTTCGCGCCTTCGGCCAGCCTCCTGCGCCAGATAACATCGTCTTCCATCAACCCCATCGCTTTGGCTGCCTCCGTGAATGTTTCATGCTCCACTCCTTCTACGGTACGGCGATCTCTCCAGCTCTGGGCTCCCTTCACGTGCATCAGAATCTGCTTCAGCGCAAACAGCTCCACGTTACGCGGAGCGACGAACTGCAATCTGCCAATTGTCAGCTTGTTTTTGCCGGCATTTTGCACCTATGCCACGATCTTGTTGTCGAAGCGGTACCATTGCACGAACTCCAGGATGGTGTAGGCTCTGGCCGCCGAATCTTCTCTGTTCTTTCTCATCTACGCCTTGCCCGGGACAAAGTAGATGGGACGGTGGCCTGGAAGATGAATTAGGATCTTGTGTACCGTGTGGGACATCTCACGAATGGGTACTCGTTCATCCTCATCCACGCTTCGTGCGGCGATTTGTAGCAGCACTTGAAGTACCGCACCAAATCGTCGTAGTGGACAATATGTCGGCCGCCACCCTCTTGGGATTATTGCTCGTTCAAGCGGACGTAGGTCCCCGAAGAACCTTTCAAAGAATATTTCAGGGCGTACGTCATTCCCTGCCGTGCGTAGAGGGACTCGATATTTATGTGAGTGCGGTACTTCATCAGCAGGTACTTTTGTTGTGGGGCACCACGCGAGAATTGTACACGATGGTGGCTCGCTGGTTTCCGATACGGACGCGCTTCGGGTACGTCTGTCCTCCGTCTGCGGGCGATCTCCTCCTAAACAGCGCTGGCTGGCTTGCCGTCGAACAGGATAGTGTGGTTGGAGAATGGCTTCGGGAGTCCCTTCGAACACTTGCCGTTCACCATGCAGGGCGCATTGTTGGTGCAGCGGTGTATCATGTGCGTGAAGACTAATTCGTGGTACAGACGTTGTTGATCCGCTTCCGGAGAATTGTCCTCCTCCGGTGGTAGCTCGGAGGTCTCCGCACAGATGTATTCGTGCACGATTTCAGATGTTTTCAGCGCGTCTGTCGCCAGAAGCATGTGGAAGTGTGGACCTCCTTTTGGAACTCGAGGGACTCGACGAAGGCCTTCATTTCGCCGAAGATTCCGTCCTGCTCAATGTCCTGCAACAATTGATGAGAACATTTGAAACTACTCTGTTTTGAAGACAATGTTGTTAACTTAAATTTTTAATAATATAATAAATATATTTTTTAATATTTAATTGGGAAAAATGCTTTAAAATTTGATTCCTTTCGGTTGTCATAATTAATTTTTATTTTAAATGAAACGAATAATTTCTTTTTAAATTTAATTGAGAAAAATACTTTAATATTTGATTCATTTCGTTTATGAT
This sequence comes from Dorcus hopei, assembly GCA_033060865.1. Classification (NCBI taxonomy): domain Eukaryota; kingdom Metazoa; phylum Arthropoda; class Insecta; order Coleoptera; family Lucanidae; genus Dorcus; species Dorcus hopei. The sequence continues at coordinate 60,642,808 of CM065426.1, read as the reverse complement.
AATCAATTTCTAATTTAAATCCAACAATTAATTTATTTTTAAATTTAATTGAGGAAAATACTTACGCGATGAATTTTTCTCGCCTTGTAGATCCAAACTCGACACGATATGTTTACTCGATCGGCCGCCGTCTGCAGTTGAAACCGATGTTTCATGCTATCTCGGGCCAGCGAGGGTTGAACGTGAACGTTATGAAAAACTGGGGGCTCTGGACGCGCTGGAATATCGCCGTCGTGTGGGAGAACTTCTCCCGCACGTACGTCAGCCACCCTTTCATTTTTTTGTGGAGAACACCACTCGGCCGAGCTCTTCGTCTGGCTGAAGGTTGCGGCTGAGATAATGCAGCAGGGGTTTCGGTAGCGTCTGGCGCAGGTCTTTCTGCACACGTCGTATGTGCTCTGCCACGTGTTCGATCTTGAAGCTCGTATCAATTATGTGCTGCTGCACCAGCCTTCCCATACGAAGGCAGAGCGGCAGTTGTTCACGTTCTTCCTTATCGCGTAGTAATAGCGGTAGAACTGGACGATACTCACGAATTGTCTCCGTTTGGCGGCTCCACTTGTTCCTTGCCCTTCTTCGTCGCTCTTCTCGAAGAGGTCCGACAGCGAGCTCATATCACTTGCGATCGAGTTGACGTCCTCGTCCTCGTTGTCTGCGTTCTTCGCATCGTCTGGACGGTCGCGCAGCTCGACGTTCTCCAAACGTGTCGCGATCGGATCGGTGGAGGTCGAGTTCGTGTTTCTTATGCCCCAGTGGAATCTTTCCTCTCCGTAGGGGAAGAGCAGAGGGTAGCAGAGTCTGTCACCGGGTGGTACAAACTCATGTGGCGCATCCCGTTGATTTCGCCGGGTCGCGGTTGCAACCATATGCCTTTTCGTGGGGGTACCGCTTCCGTGTCGCTACACCACATGGCGTCGTCGTGCCGCTATCCATGAACTCGGGGAAGTGATGCGCAGCCTAACCTAGGATCCTTGCGTTTGCATTCGGCCTTCTTCTCCTTTGCTATCGGAGGAAGCGCAGTGACGGCGGTGACGACGCGACGGGGAGGCTATCTCTCGAGGCCAATCTGGTCGATCGACGGTGCACGGGAGGTGGAGGTCTCATTACCTCTTCCTCGTCGACCTCCTGTTCAACTGCCGCTTCCGTTTCTCGCCCTGGGTTGATTGGTCGTGGAACGTATAGGAAGTCGTCGTCGGAAATCAACAGCAGCCTCAGGTGTTGCAGAATTCGACGGCGCTCCTGCCCGATGTCTAACGCTTCCAGAAATGTCCTCTTGTTATTGAAGAGGTAGGACTCGACGATGAGGCACGCGTGAAAGCCGCAGTTCACGGAGTCCGTCTGCACGTTGTACATACCGTCTCCGTTTGGATTTCTACCCATTCCTCGTCCATTTCCCCTCCAAGCTGGACGACGGCTTGCTTGAGGCAGCGTTTGTATCGGTCCGTTAGGCGATCTCCGCGTGGCATCGGATCGAGAAACCTCACCACTCCGGATCCTCTATCGTAAATGGCGACGACGTAGTGACTTGGAAAGTAGCAAGGAATAATTAGCACGTCGAAGTTATCATAATCTCCGAAGACGTTCTGCATAGCCTAGATGGCACCCGTGGTGGACGTATAGTGCGGGCACACTACGGCGACTCGCGACGCAGATCGGTGCGCCATACTGGCCATGAAGGCGAACAATGATCCTTCGTCTATCAAGTGCTGGGGGTTGCTCTCGAGGTACCGTATATCCGGCTCACAGAGGAAACATTGCATCATTATGCCGCGTCTTGGTAGAAGAATCTCCTCTATTGCAGCGTCGTCTTGTCGAGGTGCAGGCGTCGGCGATCGTATGTGTATATCCGTGATGTCCATTTCAGCGTCGTCTTCTCGAGGCGCAAGCGGCGAGGATCGTAGAGGTGTTGTGATAGGGCTGCCTCGAACATTGGCGGGTATGTCGGACGTACGGTCGGAGGAAGAAGTTGGGGAAATGCTTCTTGCTTCCCGTTTCAGACGTTCCTCCTTCGCGGCCTTTTGTTTCGCCACTGCGCAAATGATTTACGTTTTCTCCCCATTGTCTATTTTAAGAAAAAAATATGTTTAATAAAAATCTTATTAAAGACATAAATGTTAAAAAAAATTGCCTAAAAACACTAGACATTTTAAAATTGCCCGCGTGTAACGAAATTAACAAACAACAATGATCAGGAAAAATGCTGATAAAGTAAGAATCACTCATTCATGATTTATAACATAAATAATAATAATAAGAGTGAATAATGAAAATTTAAAATAAATGATTGTGTATGTTTTACTTAAGATTTTTTAGCATAATTAATTTTAAAAAATCCAGAGAAATGAATGTGAAAGAACTTAAATTTAGGGCAAATATTTTCTTTCTTAAAAATAGAATAACTTTACAAAAATATACACTGTGAACGTTTAGAGTGGAATAATCCGTGTAAATGAGTGCCAGATCATCTGCGACCAAAATCCTCGGACAGGTAAACCTATTTTCTTTAGCGCGAATATTTTTTTGAAGTCATCTTTTCTTTGCACCCCCACCCCTTTCCGCAATGAAGTAATAGTAATTTTTTTTAATGGCACGCCCCCAATTTTCTAGCAGTTTTGGATAGATTTGAGAATTCTGATTTCATCAATATGCATATTTTGACATTCGCACTGACAGTACCCGAGATATTAATTACGAAAGATAAAAACAAAAAACGGAAAATTTTCTGCGATTTATGTGAGACAAATGAATAACTGTCAACTAATGCACGAACCGACAAATAATAGGCGCTAGTTACCAAAACAAGAATTACCATAAGTAACGAAAGAGAAAATCAAAAGGAAACTATTTGAGAAAGAAACTGCAACTGTACTTGATATAAACCGCGTGAACTTGACATTACTTAAAAATGACGTTCCGGATATAATCTGCTTCCGATTTTTTGGGTAAGTGGCGCCAGCGGAGAAACACTTGAACTAGTAAACTGCGCAGGCCGGATAAAGCCACACTGAGCCATGAAATCTAGTAGGTCGTGGTTGAAATAAATGATAAAAAGTTTCATCAAGTAAATTTGACAGTTCTTGATTATTGTTCTTCCTTGCAATTTCCATTTTTTATTTTTATCTTTCGTAATTAATATCTCGGGTACTGTCAGTGCGAATGTCAAAATATGCATATTGATGAAATCAGAATTCTCAAATCTATCCAAAACTGCTAGAAAATTGGGGGCGTGCCCTTAAAAAAAAATGACGATGACGTCATTGCGGAAAGGGGTGGGGGTGCAAAGAAAAGATGACTTCAAAAAAATATTCGCGCTAAAGAAAATAGGTTTACCTGTCCGAGGATTTTGGTCGCAGATGATCTGGCACTCATTTACATGGATTATTCCACTCTAAACGTTCACAGTGTATATAAGCAGTGTGAAAGTTTAAAATAAAATATGTCACCTCAGTTTAAAGGAGAGAAATGTTTTTTTTTTTTTTTTTTTAATAATAATAGAACGAAAATTTAAACAAAAATATATATCTCACCTGAGCTTAAAGGGATTTTTTTTTTCTTTTCTGAAAAAATTAATTAGTTCACAGAAAAAAAAATAAACAGAAAAATATATATAAGAAAATGAAAATTTAAACGAAAGTGTACATGAAAAAAGAGAAATAAATCTTTCCTGAAAAGGTAATAGTTTATTTTTATTTTTCACTTCTGACGAAGCTGTCGAACGACTGCGAAACGTTAAGTGTTTGTGCGCCATTTAGTATCCGTTTAAAAGAGTTTGTGATACAATTTTCATCGGACAAGAACCAGCTTTAATTATGGGTATTAGTTTACGGTGTAAAAAAAATAATAGTGTAACGATTTTAAGAGTTCTATTAAATTTTATTTTAAAAACAAAATCACAAAATAGTTAATAAACTAACTTATTTAAAAATTTTCACTATAACACTAACATTTATTTACAACCTTATATCTAATTTATTTTAACAGCCGAGCGAAAATCTAACGCGATCTTTAATGCGAAACTGTCTAATGCCGAATTCCTCCCAACTCCCGGTTGCCTGCTTTTATAAGCCGGGGTTGTTTTTCGCGAACATTCTAGTACGCGACAGAATGTCTAGGGTTGATTCAACCGCTGGCGGAATCTTGAAATGCCCGAAGTTTCTGGTCTAAGGCGCGTCGGCCATGACGCATGAGACGGGCTAGAGCCGGAATCGTCACAATAGGAAAACAAACATAATAGAACGAAAATTTAAACAAAAATATATATGTCTATGTATAATATAAAATATATATGTCTCATCTGCGCTTAAAGAAGGGATTTTTTTTTCTTTTCTGAAAAAAGCATTAGTTCACAGAAAAAAATAAATAAACAGAAAAATATATATAAGAAAATGAAAATTTAAACGAAAATGTACATGTTTCACCTAAGATGAAAGAAGAGAAATAAATCTTTCCTGAAAGAAAGCAGTAGTTTATGTCATAAAAAAAATAAATAAAAAACAAATACAGTAGAACCCCTCTAACCCGTCACCCTCGGGACTAGGAGTATGGTCGGAACGCAAAAAAGGTCGGATTATCAGAAAAAGCTCCTGACATGTTGAAAACATACACACACAACTGAAAACAAATACATACTGTACAGTACATACTGTACTAACGAACACGAAGGAAACTGTTGTAAAAACAACGAAGATTAAAATTAAAAACTGCAAAGAACAGTACAAAATCACGCACAACTTTACACAGAGTAGGAGAGATGACAGAGCACTAAAGCTGACAAGCGATAACAGCGGTAAACAATGGCGAGCTCGGTATGGTCGGATCACCCGGAGCGTCGGACAGTCCGAGGGCGGACGAGAGGGGTTCTACTGTATAATAGAACGAAAATTTAAACAAAAATATACCTGTCCCACCTGCGCTTAAAGCGAAATTTTTTTCTTCTCTGAAAAAAGCATTAGCGCAGAAGAAAAAATAAACAGAAAAATATATATAAGAAAATGAAAATTTAAACGAAAGATAATGATAATGATGTTTATTTGTCAATTAAGTAAAGCAATACACATATAACATTTGCAGCCCTAACATTTGACATATCAAAAAAAAAAACAATTAAAAGTCGCATTCAGCATCACAGAAAATACAAACCAATGGACTTCAATTATAAATATAAATATTAAGCAGAAGGCAAGAAAATAATTAATAATCAAACGAATAATTAATAATCAAAAAAGTCATTTACAGTGTGAAACTCCTGTTCAATTAGAAACACTTTCAATTTAGATTTAAAGCGATCAGGAGACAATTTTCCTTTCCAGAGAGTACGCATTTTTTGCCAGCATTTTGTGCCGTAGTTAGACGATTGAAAGGAAGTCTGATGTCTTCGCTGGTACGGGTCTGATACTCGTGGAAGTCTTTATTAAGCTGCACCTTATCGAGAGATATTGCATAAGTAATTAGTTTAAAAATGTACAGCGATGGCACTGTTAGAATTCCCATCTGTTTAAATAGTTGGAGGCAACTAGCTCTTGGTGGAACGTTAGCTATTAATCTAAGTATTTTTTTCTGCTGCGTAAATATTTTATCTGCATCCGCGCTACCTCCCCAAAAGATAGGATGGAATGTACTACTCTAAAATATAATGTTCTAAGCACCTCGTAAGATACAGTATTTCGCAATCGAAATATTAAGAAGGTGTGACTACTTATTCTCCTTGCCAGATGTCCCGTATGTTGCTTCCGGGTCAGCGAATAATCCAACTCCATCCCAAGAAACTTGCAACTCAGTGTGACCGGAATCGAATGCCCCAAATATTTCACTAATGGAAATTTGTCTGCAGCACTTCCTTTTGGCATAATTTGCATGACCACCGAAGCATTAGCTGATATAATGGCGACCTTTCTCGTTATCTTCTGCCACAATAAAGGTCATATCATCAGCGTAGATCACAATTTTCGAGGGCTCAGAGCAGTATTTAGGGAGGTCCTTGATAAACAAAGAGAACAAAACTGGTCCCAATATTGATCCCTGGAGCACACCGAGCTGAGTATAAAGTTCCTCCGATAAAGCCCGATCCAAAGCGACTTTTTGTGACCGTCCTTCCAAATATGATCTAATCCATTGATTTGGGACTTCTCTGATACCCAACTCATCAATCTTCTGGACCAGAATATTTACATTGACAGAATCAAATGCACGACTCAGATCAAAAAAGAGTGCGTATATTTTATCTTTCTTATTAAGTTCGTCTAGGAAGAAATTATAAGCTGTAGCAATAGCCGTCATAGTGGAGCGTCCACTTCTGTAACCATGTTGGGAATCACTAAGCAGCTGTTTTTTATCCAAAAATGTCAATAATCGCCGATTGAAAACTTCTTCAAAAATTTTGCCGAAGTGACTTTGTACCGCAACAGGTCGATAAGAACTCGCTTCACTTGGAGCACATTTATTTTTATAAACAGATATTACTCTAGATTTCTTTAGGGCCGATGGATACTGTCCTCGTGTTAAGGAGCTGTTGATTGCGATACTCAGTGGACCATTTATTAAGTCAGCTACTGTTCGGACCTTTGTTTTATTTTGTTAAGTTCTAAATTAGTTTAGGTTACTTATTTTCTAGCAAAGATTGTAAATAATTTTATTTCTGGTGTACAGTTATGTTTTGCACTTGACAATACCGTTAGGTCCCAAACTTTCTTTTCACCCTCCGGAGGAATTTATGGCCGGCCCGACCGAAGGATGTGGAACAACGGAAAATCCGTAAAAAACACGAACGAGGGCATAAGTATTCAATCGCCCGTTGAACTGATAAGTTGAGTTTTATAACTATTTGTTAAGCTGTATGTTTAATTATTCTTCGAAATTAAACGTGATTAACCAAAGAAGTGAATATTATTCGTAGCTAGAAATCAGCACACTAAGTAGTTAATTATATCACCACATACGAGTAATCCATAAAAACAATTATCAACAATAAAAGGATTGTCCCGCTTTGCCGAGGCAATTAAGCAATAAACATATGGTACTTCGAGCCGGATGTCGTGTGTGAAATTCGTGATAAGTGTAAAGTGCATCACTGGCAAAGGAAACCTACAAGCGTGAGATCAACAAAGTCAACAATCGCAGCATCAATTCAACGGGCTTGCTACAACAACCAGTCATCTCGACCTGCAAGATTCAAACTGCTTCAAACGTAAGTGCATTCCCAATCAATTCCTATCCTTGAGTTAAGAGTGAAGGCATTGTAACAATTATCGATAAATTAATATGGCAAGCTTAATTACAAAACGCGGCCAAATAAAGGCTCAATTAACACGGTTCTCATCATACTTGGACACTATTCAGACATATGACTCTAAAACTATTACAAACTTAGAGCACGTTTAGAGAAGATCGAATTGTTGTTATCTGAGTTTAATCAAGTTCAAGATCAAATCGAATCAACTGAAGAAACCACTGTAAATTTGAACGCGCATGACGCCGAACGGTACAAATTTGAAGAAGATTTCTATTCATAGGTAGCAAGTGCGAAAATTGCAATCTCTGATTATTACATGTCCGACGGGTCACATTCATCAACGCAAGACACAAACACGGATTCAAGACTAGCGGGAGTTAAATTGCCAACGATCAAGTTACCAACATTCTCGGGCAATTATGAAACCTTGGTTGAGTTCTACGATACATTCAACTCATTGATTCACAATAATCATTCTATAGCAGCAATACAAAAATTTCATTATGTCAGATCTTGCCTGAAAGACGAAGCGGCCGCAGTAATAAATTCTTTGGAAGCCTCGGCGGCAAGTTACCCAATTGCCTGGCAATTATTACGCGAGCGTTTTCACAACAAACGTCTTATGGTAAAAAATCATGTCAAAATGCTATTCAATCTAAATTCAACTGCGAAAGAATCACATAGTGCTTTGCGTCACTTATTAGATGAAACGTTAAAACATTTAAGATCCCTTAAAGCATTAGATCAGCCGACCGAGTCTTGGGACACGTTATTAATTTACCTCATAAGTTACAAGATAGATCCAGTAACGAGGCGTGAGTGGAAATCTTATAAAATAAACGGAGAACTACCTACATTCGACGAATTTATCTCCTTTATTCGTACACAATGCGAAATGCTGGAAGCTCTAGAAATAGATTCAAATTCTAATCAACCGTACAAAGGCAAACAGCACAATAAACAACATTCAAGCAATTGTTTCATTGTCAACGCTGAATGCTCTATTTGTAAAGGTCCATATCTACTCTATAATTGCACCGAATTCTTAAATCTTCCAGTAAAATCTCGTCTCACGCAAATCAAGACAAACAACTTATGCCATAACTGTCTTCGTAAAGGACACGATACAAAGGGTTGTAAATCTTCCTCCTGCAGGAAATGTCATAAACGTCATAATGCCCTAATTCATCTTGACCAACAACGCAACAATAATGCCGAAAATGTCATAAATAATGTAAATAGAGAGGCATCGACATCATCTGTATCAACACATGCAACATCAGTCAATTTGATGCAGATTATGTTACCTACTGCTATTGTACAAATTTTTGATAAAACCGGAAGCGCCCACATCTGCAGAGTTTTGCTGGATTCCGGGTCACAATCCAATTTCCTAACCGAAGAAATGTGTGACCGTCTACAGATGAAAAAATTCCCAGTAAACTCATTAGTCACCGGCATTAATACAGCCTAGCATGGCAGTCAAATATAAAACTACCATAAAATTTGCGGCAATCTGCAGCAACTATCACAAAGAAATATCATGTCTAGTCGTTAACAAAATCACTGAATTTCTACCTAATTTCACTCTTGATCCTGCATCATTAAATATTCCTAAAAATCTACATTTAGCAGACTCAGGGTTTTATAAAGGAGGTAAGATTGACCTACTCATAGGAACAGCAATATTTCGGGAATTGTTATCGATTGGTCAAATTCATCTTGGCAAAAATCGTCCAATACTACAGAAAACTCAATTAGGGTGGATTGTAGCCGGAAACATTCCAGTATCTTCCTATTCCGCAACCACAAGCACCCACTGTAGTGAAGAACGGCTAGAGGCACTAGTTACGAAATTTGGGACGTCGAAAATCTTGATACTCCTCCGGTTTCAAAGGCTGATGAATTGTGCGAACAACTGTTTGTTACCACGACCGACCGGACGCCAGAAGGGAGATTTGTTGTCAAAATTCCATTCCTTCAAAGTGTTAGCGAACTTGGGGACTCAAAACAGACAGCAATAAAAAAGTTTTATTCGACCGATCGTAAATTAGAGGGCCAAGCAGAGCTAGCTACCCGATACCGACTATTTATGCAAGAATATGAAGAACTGGGACACATGTCTGTCATTCCATTACCCGATGTTCCAGATATCAGTACATTATACCTACCTCATCACGCAGTAGTAAAGGAAGAGAGTACAACAACTAAGCTTCGCGTCGTGTTTGACGGTTCCGCAAAGTCATCGTCAGGGCTGTCAATTAATGATATTCAAGCAGTAGGTCGAGCTCTACAGCAAGATTTGCTAGCTATTCTCATGCGATTCCGGACATATCAATACGTGATAGCCGCGGACATATCAAAAATGTACCGGCAAATCTTGATACATAAATCACAGCGGAACTTACAGAGGATCGTCTGGAGGAAGAACTCCGCAGAACCCCTACAAACGTATGCGCTAAACACGGTTACGTACGGCACGGCCTCGGCTCCGTTCTTGGCTATGAGATGCTTAAAACAATTTGCAATTGAACACACCACTTCACATCCGCGCACTCACAAAATCATTATGAATGACTTCTACGTGGACGACCTCTTGACAGGGGCGAGTACAGAGGAAGAAGCTATCCAAATTTACCATGAAATTAATAATATTCTACTAGGGATATTTTCAACTTCGGAAATGGACTTCCAACAGCGCCGACGTGTTAAAAATCATGTCGACGGCAGATGAAAATCTAGTTAAACAGAAAATCAGAATATCAGAAGAGTTAAAAACTCTAGGGATACTATGGATTCCATCCAGTGACACGTTAGAATACAACATAAAGGACTTTCAAACACAGCGTGCTACAAAAAGAGGTATACTCTCGACAGTTGCGCAACTCTATGATTCCCTCGGTCTAGTTTGTCCAGTTACAATTACGGCAAGAATTATCTTACAAAATCTGTGGCAAGCTAAATTATCCTGGGACGAATCTATTCCAACTGAACAGTATACAAAGTGGAAAACGTTTATTTGTCACCTTCCCGTTTTAAATACCTTACAAATTAATCGACAGGTGACAGACACACAAGGATTCGGACATCGTTGAACTCCATGCATTCTGCGACGCTTCTGAATGAATCGGCGTATGGTACCTGCATTTATATAAGAAGTATAACGAAGGATAACGTAATATCCAGTCATCTTTTGTGTGCAAGGTCGAAGGTAGCACCAATAAAATGCGTATCACTACCCCTCCTAGAGTTGTGTGGAGCTTTGTTACTCGCAAAACTAGTCCATAAAGTACAAACCACACTTTCGATAAAATTTAACAACCATTATTATTGGTGTGATTCGACAATAACGTTAAGTTGGATTGAGGCTTCGCCAAAGAAATGGAACACCTACACACATAAAAATTTTTGGGATAAAATGTTCTCCTCCTAATCGGTGTTAAAAAATAGGGATAGAGTTTTACTCGAAAAGTTGTAAAGCTCATCTCATTTAGTGATATTAAAATCTTTTCCTGATTAAAATGCGTCTAAAAATAGGTGTTAAAAAATTATATATATATATAATACATATATAGAAATAACTACCGCAAGGATTAAAATGCTACTTTTGTAGACCATGTTAACACTTTCTAAAGTTAAACGTCCTAAGGGGCGTATTCTGTAACTTATATGTTAATTCTAACAAGGTTGTTAAAATCTTAAGTTTTAACACGGTTGTTAATTAGTCTTAACATATTTTAATATTCTGCATTGTCAAAATTAACACTTATGTTAAAATAGTAAATTTTAACAGGGTTGTTAAATGATCGTTCAAGTTCGGTATTTTTAGTTGAAATGTATCAGCAGTAGATCAAACGCATTCGGATAATTAATGATCATAACCTTATTTTCTGAGCGGTTTGTGAACAAATTACAAAAGTAAGTTAAAATGAATGTTAAAAAACGTGAGAGAGCAACAAAAAAGCAAATAAACACTCTGGTAGAGTTCTTGGAATTAAACAGAGAACTCATTTATCTACAAAATAAAAATAATGCGAAGTGGAAGGAAATAAGCCAGACTCTAAATTCCATAGAAGGCCCCAAGAGAACCACGCAGCAATGGCAAGCAGTAAGTATGTTTTTTAATCGACAGTAATTTCAATTAAGACATGCTTTAGTTTTATTTGATAAAAACATAAATTAGATTTATTTTCAACTGAAAATAATAATGAAATTTGTCATATTTTTTCTCGTACAGCTTTAAATATTGCACTGATACATGCATCTTAACTGAAGTAATGAAACAAATTTCATTGTAAAATTTAGAGCAGATTGATTTTATATCGGTCCAATCTTATGACACTCATATTGTAGGTGTTTGCCGACTTAAAAACAAATTGTAGAAGAAAAGCTAGAAGCATAAAACATGATGTAGAAGGTACAGGTGGCGGACCATCAACTTCTAAAAGTTTAAGTGAATTGGAAGAGAGAGTTTTGGCTTTACTTAATAAAATAGTAATTGATGGTGCAGAATCAGTTACTGAACCAGGTATGGAAGTGGTACAAATAATCAATTTGTCTGATATAACAGTGGAAGAAGTACAAGCACAACTTCTACCACTTGAAGTACAGCAAACTGCTGATGCACAACAGTCAATTAATGTACAAGCAACACCCACAGCAAAGCCTCGTAAGGTTCGTCAACGATTTTCAAGATCACGTTCAGATGGAATTCCAGGAATGCGAGAATTAATTAAAAGTAATAACCATATTGCAAATGCCTTAAATAGAATTGCAAATGCTATACGTTCTACATATAGACGAGTCTAATATTTTGTAAATAGAGACAATATTTGTATGGCATTCACAAAATAAAGGTTCAAGATCAGTTCAAGTACGTTTAATAAAAATAACATACAGTAATCATATACCTATACTTGTACATAACAGTTTTCTTAAATGTAGTTTGAAACAGCTTTAGAAATATAAGTTTTATGTAGGGATCAGAATTTTATATTTTGTTTGGTCAATTTCGAACAAGGTGGCAACATGTGCTTGTACAGGGTTTTTGTTTATATTTTGAACGGTACCTACGCATTTTATTATTAGACATATCAAAAAATGTTAAATACAAAAGTTTTAGGGACTTACCTGAATCGCCAGAATTCACTTTAAAAAGAAACAAATGATAATCGGAAACCTAACAAATGAGTATCAACTTCGTTATTTTAAATGGAACACACAGTATATTTTCTAAAATTAAGAAAGATATTTTTGTCCTAATTCCAAAAATATGTAGTTTGTCTATATTTGGTTTCATACTTTTTACGATATTTAAGTTTGAAATTCTTATTGTTTTGGTATATTCTTATTAATTTATTTCATATAATATGTTAATTTGTCTTAGATATTAGCGTTTTTGGCTTTTAAAACGTCTTTTAATTAGTTTAATACTTGTCACACATAACAGAATTCTTATTAATCCAAATAAATGCTTTTTTTAAATTTTAAATTTAAATATCGCAAAAAGTATGAAACCAAATATAGACAAACTATATATTTTTGGAATTAGGAAATAAATGTCTTTCTTAATTCGAGAAAATATACATAGTGTTCCATTTAAAATAACAAAGTTGTTGCTCATTTGTTAAATGTCCAATCGTCATTTGTTTCTTTTTTTAATAAATTCTGGCGATTCAGGATAATTTCTAAAACTTTTGTATTTAACATTTTTTTGTATGTCTAATAATAAAATGTGTAGATACCGTTCAAAATATAAACAAAATCCTGTACATTAACTCATTGCTGTAGCATTATGTTGCCGCCTTGTTTGCATTTAATCAAATAAAATGTAAAATTCTGTTCCCTTAATATTATTCAAATTATAGCAAATTATTCAAGTAGAAATCAAAATTTCCTATACAAAAAAATTCTTCAGTAATTTGTGCTCGTTTTGCAACTCCTCTCTGAAAAAAATTTTCAATGTGAGCAATACCGTCATTAACATCATTTTCAATTGGTACTTTATCTACATCATCTGGTATAGGTGCATTAAAGTGTAGTGCTATATTATGCAAGACACCGCATGCATAAATAATTTTTGCTGCTTTAATTGAATTGTAATGCAATGTTCTATGCTTCAGGAGAAAAGCGGCCCTTCAAAATTCCTATTACACGTTCAATGATTGTTCTTGCTCGTATTAAGTTGCTATTGAACCTTCCTTCAAGTGTATTATCGGGAAGTTCACCTGGATATTCCACCATCAGCCAAGGTAACAAAGGATATCCTTCATCACCAATTATGTGATAATTTAAATTACCATATAAGTATTCCATCCTTAGATGTCTGTTAATTGTTGATGTTCTCCAGATTGCTGAATCGTGAGTTGATCCGGGAAACCGTGCATTCATATTGATTATTTCTGTTTTTGGGTTGCATATAATTTGTGTGTTGATGCTATAATAGCCTTTTCTATTGTAGTAGGGCCCAGCAGGATACATTTGATGTAAAATGGGAGGTGCTACTATAGCTATGTGACTACAATCAACAACACCAACAATTCCAGGAAAATTATACCTGTTCTGAAACATTTCAATATTTTGTTGGATAGTTTCTCTATCTGTTGGAAATTTAATCCATTGGTGAAGTAAGAACTCTTTAATTATTTCAGATATTTGTGAAATACATCTGCTCACTGAAGGTTGGCTTAAAGCAAATATATGATTTCCTCCAGCATCTAGCTGATAACTGCCGTGTCCATAAAAATGAATTGCACATAAGATTTTTAAGTGTTTTGGTATTGCTGTAGATCGATGTTCGTCATCCATATGAGGAGATAATATTTCTATAAGGGGTTGAACTGCAATCTTGTTAAGTCGAAATAATTTTAAAAATTTAAGTTCGGTTAATTCAAAAGGGTTGCTTTCATCCCTTAAATGTCGAGTCAACAGACGGAGTCGATTTCTATAAATTAAGCAATAAATTTAATTACAATGAAGATTTCAGTGAACAGTAAGGATACATGCTGAAGATGCTTTGCTGTTCACCTTCGATGTTCAGGTCTCGGTGGATACCTTGATAGCACCTCGTTATAAAACAACTATGTATACAAATTTAAATAGAACCATGCACATTGAACACTGGGTGAATGGCAGAGTATTTCTTCAAAATGCATGATCCCATTTAAAACTACCTATACCTTTGTTTCACAAGGTGACATCAAAGTATCTTCCAAGACTAAACTTTGAAGAATAGCAAGGCACCTTCATATCCTAACATGATAAATACTTGCCTCCTAAGCCTTTCTTCTTCTTCCTCGATCTGTAAAATCCCCATAAATTCTCCTGCAACTGCCATTTTTATAGATTAACACTACATGTTATTATTAACATCATGTTTATAGTAAACGTTAAAATATGTAAGTTTAACTGCAAAATAAACACCCTCCTGTTAAAAATATAACAGATATGAAATTACTGAATACCACATTTGTTAAGTGAGTTGTTTAATTTTTAACACTGCCTTTAAATTTAACATACCTCTTACAGAATAGGCCCCTAACTCCGTTTATTTTAACACCAAAAACGGATGGACGCGAGGAAACACCAGACGCGAGAGAACTCCAGATTTTTATCTGTGTACGTAGCGAATCGTGTAGCCACAATCCAAAATTTAACAAAAACTGAAAATTGGCGACTTGTCCGAACATATGATAATCCTGCTCATTTAGCGTCGCGTGGAGTAAGCGCACAGGCATTAGAACAATCGTCGATCTTGTGGTCAGGTCCTTCATGGCTACTAAAATCGAATTCCGCATGGCCCAGCAATGAACAGTTTCAAGTGGAACAGTTTGATTTACAAGAAACTCGCAAAACAATCACGTTAATGACGCTAGGAAATTCAGAAGATTTTCTTAACCGATTTTCATCTTTTAATAAATTGCAGCGAGTAACCGCGTACATTTTAAGATTTAATCACAATTTAAGATCAACAAAGGATGATCGCTTCACTGGTAATCTGTCAGTTGCTGAATTATCGAAAGCTTTAAACGTTATTCTAAAGTTAATACAATTGCAATATTTTCAACGAGACTTCTCAGAACTTAGGCAAAATAAAGATGTGAATGCACGGAGCAAATTACTTTCACTACATCCGTTTCTCAATAGTGATGGTCTAATCCGAGTAGGGGGTCGTCTAAAGCATTCAACATACCCGTATGAAAAGAGACATCCGATAATTTTACCTGCGAAACTCAAAGTTACTCAGTTAATAATCGAAGCAGAGCATTTACGACTACTTCACAGCGGAGCCCAATCTGTGTTGGCTTCCTTACGAGGCCGATACTGGCCCTTATCAGGTAAAGATGTTACCCGGAAAATAATCCGCATTTGCATAATTTGTTTCCTCAAAATACGCAACAGCTGATGGAGAACCTCCCAAAAGCTCGACTAACTCCAGCAAGGGCATTTTCGACAAGCGGAGTGGACTATGCAGGACCGCAGCACCCGGGGAGCTAAGCTAATTAAATCATATGTCTGTTTATTCATCTGTTTTGCAACTAAGGCGATTCATTTAGAACTAGTCTGCGATTTGACCACGCAATCGTTCATATGCGCTTTGCGACGATTCACGGCAAGACGCGGCAAGTGCGCCAATATTTACTCAGACAACGCTACAAACCTTGTAGGCGCAAAAAGCGAAATATATCAATTTCCTCAAAAACAGAGAAATGTCACCCAAAATCAGTTGGCTCAAGAAGGAATATCCTGGCACTTTATTCCGCCAAAATCGCCACACTTTGGAGGTTTATGGGAGGCCGGAGTTCGCAGTGTAAAATTTCACTTAAATGGAATCTTAAACAACACAAAATTGACATATCAAGCATTCAACACAGTATTAATACAAATAAAAGCATGCCTTAACTCCCGACCTCTAACACCTTTGTCATTAGACCCTAAGTATTCGGCGTGATGTCGCCGAGTGACGGTGAAACAGCAAGCGCTGCGAATTCAAAATGCAAAAAGTGCCATACAGTGCCGGCAAACGGACTTAAGTGCATTAACTGTGCCAAGGTAATGCATCCTGGGTGCACAAAATATTATGAAAACATCAAGAAAATTAACGATAAAGAAATGATATGCTGCGAAAGGAGTGAAGGCGACACGAGTTCGGCTGAGTACGAGTGTAACCTAGAAATGCCGAAAGCGGCCGCACCAACCACATCAGGAAAAGACAACATAGAAGTATATTACCTACACAAAATTATTGATGAGAAAGATGCTCTAATAAACAATTTATATAAAAACATCTCCTTTATGGAGCAACAAATTGGTGTGCTAAATAACCTACTAGTGCATCAAGTAAAAGTAAACAAATTTGATGCATGTGGAACTCCTGCCGCGGGTGCAGCGAGTTTTCATCAGAAATTAAGAGGCAACGAAGATAAAAAACTGCAAGCTGATAACGTAAACACGTTAACAACTGCTCAAGCAAAAACGGCAAAGAGTTCAATTAATAAAGAGGAACCTAGAAGTACGAGCATAAATCGAGTAACACAAAATTCGACCGCAAACAAAACGGATAAAAACATAAATAATCCCGCCCCAGAGAATCGGGAAAAATACGTAGATACACTTGAAAACTTGCATCGCAAAAAATTTGCGGAAATTATACACATCAATAACGACGCTGAAGAAATCATTAGTGAATCGATGGATAACAATAAAAAAGATACGTACGCATCGATAACAAAGGCGCATTTCGCTGAAAGCCTGAATAAAGAGCGAAGACAGCCAATCGGTGATAATAGTAGTAGACGACGAGCAAAAAAATCTATTATAGGAAATAAAGAAAATAAAAGTAACGAAAACGGTGCTCAGCTGGCAGGTGTCTCGAAGAAACTCTGGTTTTTCATTGGACGAACAAACGCTAACACCACGACAGACACGGTATTGGAATATTTAAAAGAAGTTCACCCTAATTACGAGTTTCAATGCGATATATTAAAAACTAACAGTACCTACCCCTGCTTTAAGGTCGGTGCACCAATTGAACTGAAAGAATCATTAAATGATCCAAACTCCTGGCCTGTCGGGGTAGTTGTAAGAAGATTTAATTTTAACACAAGCAGAAAACATTTTTTAGAGCCTCGCACAACGCCAATAAATTCAACATAAAAACAACAATCTCGGAAACAGGTAGTAGTAACCACAATGCGAAAACTAACCACGCCAGGTACACACATTCAACTATCAACATCATGCATATGAACGTTCAGTGTTTAACTAACAAGATAGAAGCATTAGAACTATTAGCTCACGGGAAAAATGCCGATATCTTATGCATATCAGAACACTGGTTCAATACTAACAATAAAAATGTATATAACATGCAATCCTATAAGTTAGTCAGTACCTTTACAAGACAAATCTATAATCATGGAGGCGTAGCCATATTTGCGCGCTCCTCTTTGGAATGCCAGGAGATGCAATTTTTAACAGAGATGTCTTTGGAGAAAACTTGTGAGTTAGCAGGTGTGTATATAAATCAGGTGAACCTAATTACAATCGAATGTTACCGTTCGCCTGATGGTGACTTTGAAATGTGTCTACAAAAAATATCTACTGTTCTTGAACTGATATTTTCAAGGTATAAAAACACGGTGAAAATTGTTTTTGCGGGAGATTTTAATGTCGATATTTTGAAGGAATCAACTAGAGCGGAACTACTGAAGAATTTAATGCTCTCTTATGACTTAAAACATGTGACTAAGAGCTATACCCGTTCAATAGTCAACACAAGAACGTGTATCGACAACATATTCACCAATGTTAGAAAACATAACAGCTATGTGGTTGATGCAGGTATGTCTGACCATAGCGCACTATTTTTTAATTTTGTAGTTACTCCGACATCAAATAATAAATGTATCAAAAAAGAGTAATTACCAAAGAAAAGTTGGATACTTTTCTTACTTTGCTCTCAGCAGAATCATGGGACGGCGTATATGCGGCGGATATGGCAACAAGCAAGTACGAAGCTTTTTTTCAAACGCTAACGGCATGTCTAGAAACTGCTCTCCCAATCATTTCCGTAAGACAACCCACAAGACACCAGCCCTACGCTGCGTCTGAAGAACTGTTACAAGTTAAGTCTACATTGGGCCTAATCGAGGATGCTTACAAGCTATATGGTGGAAATGATTTAAACACCATTCGCGACAGCTACAGAAATTTTTACCTCGGCTATGCAAGAGAAGAAAGAAGGCAAAATAATCTTCATAAAATTCAGTTTTCCAATTGTAAACAAAAAACTTTATGGGACATCATAAAACAAGAAACCTCGCCGTCAGTTTCAGAGATTGGAAACAATCTCTCTGCAGGGGAGTTGAATGATTTTTTCTGTGGAATTGCCGAGAACATTTTAAAAGAAATGCCACCGTGTAGTGAGGGGCCGGAGTCTTTTTTAAAGAAGGTCTCTGGTTGCAGCCGCTCATGCTTCTTGCAACCTGTCACTGGACAAGAAATTAAGTCAATTATACGCAGATTAAAGCCAAAACCCTCAACTGACATATACGGAATAAGTGTAACGCTCTTCAAGAATGCTTCGGAATTCTTAGCGGAGCCTTTAGCTGATGTAATCAATGCCTGTTTTCAAGAAGGTACGGTTCCTGATGGAATGAAGGTCGCCAAAGTCACACCTGTTTTCAAGAAAGGAGATCGCTGTTCGCCAAACAACTACAGACCCATATCCGTACTGCCAGTAACTTCCAAAGTATTTGAAGCTGCATTCTACACCCGCCTAAGAGCATTCTTTAATAAGAATAAAATGCTAAATGAATCTCAATTTGGCTTTACGGAAGGGAAAAATACCGAAGCCGCCGTACTGTCCTTGCTCAACTACGTTTGGGAAGCTTTTGAAGAACGCTGTGAGTGTGAAGCTATACTATACGACTTAACAAAGGCGTTTGACTGCATGCATCATGAAATACTGCTCATGAAGCTGGAGCATTACGGGATTAGAGGTACAGCTCTTAAATTAATTGCATCCTATTTTACTAACAGAAGACAGGCTGTTTACTTCAATGGTCAGCTTAGCAGGGTACAAGATGTTTCCAATGGAATAGCACAAGGTTCCCTCATTGAACCGCTCCTGTTCGTCATCTTCATTAACGATCTCCCGAAACAATTAACAGCACATACTGTCATGTATGCTGACGATGCTACAATATGCTGTAAAGATACTAGTACCGAAGATCTGCTGGTGAGTATGAGTGAAGCTAACAAATTGGCCAGCGAATGGTTTCGTGCGAATAAGCTGCAGTTAAATGAAGAAAAGAAATTACAAATCTCCTTCACAACCAAAAGAAGCCTGACCAACAACAGTACCGACTCTGCTAAATTACTGGGGATTACTCTAGACACTCGATTGACTTGGAGGACCCATATACAAGAAATGCTAAACAAGCTTGCTTCGGCGACGTACGCCATCCGCCGAATAAAACAGGTCATAAGCAAAGAAGCAGCCAGGACGGCATACTTCGCCCTATTTCACTCCCGTATGTGTTATGGAATCCAAATTTGGGGCGAATCTGCACACGCTGATAACATACTTGTTAGCCAAAAGAACGCCATCCGTGTAATCGAAGGCACTTCCAGGCAAACCCACTGCAAACCTTTATTCCGCAAGCTGGGAATAATGACAATGGTTTCTGCTTATCTCTATCGTCAACTTATAAGAGCGCGAGGAGAAGCGGATGATCTTCAGAAAAGGCGAGATATGGTGGACATCGCCCTAAGGTCCGGGCACTCGATTCATATTCCCCGCCGGAGAATTAATACAACGGACGCTCAGTATAGGCATATTTACTTATACAACAAGCTACCCAAACTGTGGACTGAAATGACACTAAAACAATTCAAAATCACAATCAAACGATTTCTGTTAGATAATCCATTTTATACAATCAAAGAATTTATCTTGCACTTTTAGCTTTCAGTTTTCCCTGTGTACCTGACATGAACTGTATTTTTGAGTTTGAATAAATTATTATTATTATTATTATTAAAGACCTTGATCCCCTCACACCGGCACATTTTTTAATCGGAGAGAAGTTGACTTCTGTATGCGACTCAGACATGCTCATATACCTGAAACGCGTCTAAACAAATTTCAAAAACTTCAGCAATCCAACGACATTTTTGGCGTCGGTGGTCAAAAGAATACATCTCCGAGCTACAGCAGCGCTGTCAGTGGAAAACTCAAGGTTCACAGAAACTTCATCCAGGTGCGATGGTGGTAATTAAGGAAGACAACCTGCCTCCAATGCAATGGAAACTCGGCCGCGTCATTGAGTTGCATCCAGGAACGGACAATGTAGTGCATGTGGTGACCATAAAAACTGCGAGTGGAGTGTTTAAAAGGTGCGTGGCTAAGGTGTGTGTTCTTCCCATTGAAAGCTAAACCCTTCAAGGCGGGCGACATGTTCGGACCTTCGTTTTATTTTGTTAAGTTCTAAATTAGTTTAGGTTACTTATTTTCTAGCATCAATGCAAAGATTATAAATAATTTTATTTCTGGTGTACAGTTATGTTTTGCACTTGACAGTACCATTAGGTCCCAAATTTTCTTTTCACCCTCCGGAGGAATTTATGGCCGGACCGACCGAAGGATATGGAACAACGGAAAATCTGTAAATTGTTGAATTGCTCGAAAAGAAAAACTAAGAACAACCCGGATTGAATGAACTCAACACAGCAATTAATTTTTTGCTCACAACTCCAACCCCTCGAATACACAGCAATATGTATATGGTTTTCTTTTTTTGTACATTACAAAAGTTTAAAGTTTACTTCATATTATGAAATTAATAAGTACTAATAATAATAATAATTTTTAAAGCAGCATTCTTTAATATGTAGGTGAGTCAACATGGCGCCCGATGCAGATGTGCATGCAGATGTGGTAATTAAAAAGCGCAAAAAGTGCGATATTGTACCCATAAATGGTTTTAAGTCTATTACATGTGGCACGGTCATGCATCCCGGCTGTCTAAAATACTTTAATAATATGTATAAAAAAATTGTGTGCAAATCGGTTTTGATTACAGTGGATTCCTCGAGCAGGCCCTGTTCAGCTGTTTCAGGCCTAGTTGGGCCTTCGTCAGCAGAACCGTAGCTCGAGAACTCCACTACAAACCAAACCGATCTGTCCTAGGTTATTCGCCAATGCGATGTGAAAGTAATGAAAATTTTAAGTAGCGACATCTTTCGATCGCTTTTTGACCTGACATCCCATGCAAGGCGGCCATCAAAACCGATTTGCACAAAATTTTTTTAAAAATTCTCATGCTTTGACAGCAAGCATGGCCGCCTTGCATGGGATGACTTATTATGTAGCGAACTGACTTCAATTTGTCAATCCTACTGCAATGTCAGGTCAAAAAGCGATCGAAAGATGTC
Source organism: Dorcus hopei (assembly GCA_033060865.1). Taxonomy (NCBI): domain Eukaryota; kingdom Metazoa; phylum Arthropoda; class Insecta; order Coleoptera; family Lucanidae; genus Dorcus; species Dorcus hopei. The sequence continues at coordinate 60,621,141 of CM065426.1, read as the reverse complement.
GCTACTTAAAATGTTCTTTAATAATATAGTTAAAGTTGACGAGAAAAAAATGCTGATCAATTGCTGCAGTACAGACGAATCTGGAAGTAAATGTGACAATGGCGGTCAAGCCGGCAGTGGACACAAGGACGATAACCTTGAAATCAGGTACTTAAAACAAGTGCTGGGTGATAAAGAGAAAATAATTAACATTCTAAGTGAAAATGTAAAATCTTTACTTGATCAAATAAACGTGTTGAATAAACTTTTATTAAAAATGCCAACTGGGTCAGTCACCAGCAATACACGAGGGCATTGAGTGTAAACGGAAACCAGAGCCCGCCGAGTTGGTACGTAAACAAACAACAAATGCTAAAACTGATCAAAAAGGAAAAGGTCTTTATTCGTCCTCAGAACAATTCGAGGTGACACAGTTGGCAGATGACGAGGTTAAGGAAGCAAATGCCAGCGATTTCCAGAAAAAAACCTTCGCAAATGTGAAAAAAAAATCCCCAAAAATCCAAATCTCTGCCACCACAAACTTTAGCGCCAAATCAAGAGCAGCGAAAGCAGGAAAAATTCAGTCAAAACCATGACAAATCTGTAAGTTCTCGTCCACAACAGACTGCCATCGGGAGACAGATGAAGCAAGCCATCGTAGGAGTGAATTTAACCTATACCGGCAAACTTCAAGGGGTTCCTAAGTTTATTGATCTGCACGTCTATCGCCTCCACCCAGACACAACGACTGACGACGTAGCATCTTTTAAACCTAGATTTCCTGAAGTGCTTTGTGAAAAACTAACTTCTAAGCATGTAGACCAGTATTCGTCTTTCAAGGTGAGTCTCCATGGTGATCACTTCCAGGAGGCAATGGATCCTACCGCCTGGCCTACGGGCACTTGTGTCGGAAAGTTTTTTTACCCGCGGACAAAAATCCCGCCAAAACTTTAGCTTTTTTTCCCCAATTCTTGCCATTAAATGTTCAAAGCCTAACGCCTTGTAAAGTCAATTATATTGAAACCGAGTATATAGGATGTCATGATTCACTAATGTTTATTTGCCTAACGGAAACATGGCTCAAACAGGATAGCGCCGAACATGTTTTTGACAATTATATTTTAGGCAGTGCTTACTGCCGGTCTGAATGCAAAGGGGGTGGGGTTGGTATATGGCACCGATCCGATCAAAAAGTTAGTGCTATTGACTTATCCAAATATTGTATAGATAAAGTTATCGAAATCTGCGCTATAAAGTGGAAACCCCATAATAAATTATTCTCTGTGATACTTCTTTGCTGTTACCGCTCACCCTCCGCGGATTTAGAAACTTTTTTTACTTCCTTGTGCGATATTCTAGATTCTCTATATGTAGTTAATGTAAAAATAATATTATGTGGAGACTTTAATGAAGACGGTTACAATTTCAATAATGATTTTCGTATATTATCTGATATTTTATTATCTTACAATCTTGAGAACATGGTAGGGTGGCCAACTCGTGTACACCAACGTCCCTAACGACAATCGACAATGTTTTCAGTAATATGGAAATGAATACCTGCTGCGTAGTAGACAATTCTATATCCGACCATAGAACCATCTTCCTACAATCCCCCATCAATTCTAACTCAAATGATGTTATCTTTTTTAAGCGCAACTTTACTAGTCACAGTATATCGAATTTCAAAACTGAGCTTGCTCTGACTGACTGGAGTAACCTGTATAATTTTCAAAATGTGATTGACGCATCTAATTATTTCCATTCGATTATTTGGTGGCTTTTTAACAAAAATTTTCCCAAAGTCAAACTCAGGCACAAACACAACAAAGTCTCAAAGAAGTGGGTGTCTGATAAAGTTAAGGCGTCTAGTCAAAATTTGAGAGATCTTCACTCCCTTAAATGTAGGTTTCCGATTCTTGAAGATATATATGTTAGCCTCATATGCCGAATTCGTCAAATTGCCGAAATAAATGAGCGATCCTAGGTTTGAGCAAAAAAATATAAACATTTGCCGAAATAAGCACTTATTTCGGCAAATGTTTATATATGTTGATCTGATTAAATTTTGATGATCTGCTGCCGAAATAAGCACTTATTTCGGCAGCAGATCATCAAAATTTAATCAGATCACGGATTGATCATTCGACTGTTGTTCAGATGACGGTTATTTGCGATTTACGGCAATGGATCATGTGCATTTACACAATTCCCGGATTGTTTAGTCTACAAATGTTCAAACGATTTTCTGCTTCATCATATTATCCCCAAATAAATGATAAGGCACAATACATACAATAATTATTTATTAAAGAAAACAATGAAAGTAAAACTGCTATTTGTTTCGACATGAAGAACTTTGATGACATTTACTGTTACATTTTATATTATTAAAAATACACTTGCACTTCTTATCTCCACATTTCCTTTTACAATTGCATTTCACAAAACCCTGTTTAGAGTTACTTTCTGCGGCAGCGGTTGCTCTTAGGGATGAAGAATTTGTGGGAACGTCGTGTATTGATAGGAAGCTGGTCTGAGACTCCTTCAAAGGTTATAAAAATATTAATAATTAACTGAGTGAAAAGGTCGATGCTCACTTATTGGCAGAGCAGCCCAGTGAGAATCGGCCTTAAAAAATAATTAACCTGGAATTCGTTCCTAGCTTATAGTTTATCTAGAATTCCTGTTGACGTAGCAAGTTTGTAAAGTCCGTCCGTTTCAGATACAATCACCGCCATTATGTTTCTAGGAGCCGTTCGACCTCTGTCAACATCTGGTATTTTTACCAAAACATTTTGACCAACACTTAATGACGGAAATTTTTTTGCACTTCTCTGCAGCATATTTTCTGCTTGCCGTTTTAAACTGTGCACACTTTCTGCTCTGGTATTATCAATTAACTGTAGCCTGGTTTCAATTCTCCTAAAATTCGACATAGATTTTTACCTGTGTAAAAATATTTACTAAAAAGTCGTACCCCACATTTTCTTCAGTTTCTTCATCGCTATTTAAAATTTCTCTTCCAGGTCCTAAATCTTCTACTTCTTCTGTACGTTTTTGATTGATTGCATTTCCATTAGCATTCTCCTGAGAGGAATTCAATAGCATATCTATATCTTCCTCATTTTGTATTATTTCAACTAGATTTAATGGCAGACTCGAATCCTTCAAACCATTAGTCATGGGAACACCAAACATGGCCTCATAAGGTGTACGCTGTATGCCTTTGTGAAAAGATCGATTTTTTTTACATTTGTACAAATTTTAAGCCTTCTGCCCACTTGGTCGTGTTGTTTTCTTTCATCCATATGATTAACATGTCACGTACGTCTTGGTTCGCCCTTTCTACGGAACCTTGGCTTTGTGAATGTCGTGGCTTCCCGTGAACAATTTTTGCATTAAACATTTCAGAGAGGCTGGAAATAGTAGCATTCACAAATTCTCTCCCGTTGTCGCTGTGTAAAATACACGGGGCGCCAATAATACAAAAAACTTCCATTACGTTGTAAGCAACTTCTTCAGCTCTTTTTGTCCTTAGTGGTTTTAGAAACAGAAATTTAGTGAGATGGTCTTGATAATTTAAAATGAATTTAAACTCTCTATCCTTTTCTGTTTGCATGTCGATAAGATCAACTTGTCCTCGTTTATTAAAACCTGAAGAAATTATTTGTTTAGCTACAAGATCTTTGTGCTTAAGCTTTTTCTTTAATCGACAAGGAGTACATAACTTGAGATATTCTTCAATTATGCTCCGACTAATGTTGCAATATTTTTTCTTTATTTCTTTTTCCATGCCCAGCGTTTTTTTGTGTCCAGTCTCATTGTGAGCTTTTTCCAGAATGTCATATAATTCAGTGGTGCAGCAGTAATATTTTATGGGAAATGCATCATCTTTCCTCTTTTCTATCAACTTGTCTGAACCGCCAATATTTATTATTTCAAATCTGTTCAGCCGGCGATAATCCAGAGTCGTTAATGTTTCGTTTGCAGACCTCTTTGCTGTGCTAGTTTTTACCTCAGTAATACTGTCGCTTATTCTCTCTTGTGTTAAGGGACACGTAAAATTATTATTGTTGTATCCATCAATAAATAGTCGAATTTTTTCGTTGAAAACTTCCTGGCTAACAGATGATCTTATTTCGTTATTCATAATGAATGTATGTAGGTGCTATCGAATCGATCGTAACACTTACTCAATAATAAATACAATAGAAATAAACAACATAGTTCACTACACGATTGTCTTATGTCATATGCTATTTTCTAGGTTATAGAAGACGATTATTTTATGCGGGAAAGTAGGAAACAACAGATATTTGAATCTGAGCATTTTTAGACTAAGCAATCCGGGAATTGTGTAAATGCACATGATCCATTGCCGCAAATCGCAAATAACCGTCATCTGAACAACAGTCGCATGATCAATCCGCGATCTGATTAAATTTTGATGTTCTGCTGCCGAAATAAGCACTTATTTCGGCAAATGTTTATATTTTTTTGCTCAAACCTAGGATCGCTCATTTATTTCGGTAATTTGACGAATTCGGCATATGAGTCTAACATATAAAAAACAGCCCGTAAGAAGCATCTTTCTCTTATTACCAAATCTAAAAAAGAATATTATCAAGTTCTAATTTTCAATTCTACCGATCCCTCAAAAACATCATGGCAAGTGATCAGCGAGCTTTGTGGTAAGGAAAGGGTCAATAATAACCTCACTCTTGAAATTATCAGTCAAACAACTGATAATCCCATCATCGTTTCTGAGGCTCTCAACAAGTTTTTTATACAAGCACCCCTTGATATAATCAGTAAAATTAAGAAAACTAATATCTCTTTAACTGATAGCTCAACTACTTGCTCATCATCTATGTTTCTAAGTCCCTGTTCTGCGAGTGAAGTGCTAGAAATAATTAAAACCAAAATTAAAGCTAAAAAATCTTCTGGTTACGAATTACGAAGAAATTCCTGCTTACATTATTAAGATTATAGCTGACTCTATTTGTGACCCATTGCAATATGTAATCAACTTATCTTTCCAGTCAGGTGACTTTCCATAACAGTTAAAGACTAACAAAGTTATCCTGTTTTCAAAAAAGGCGATCCTATGTCCAAAGCGCAACATGGTTTTCTTCCCAAAAAATCGACGGCGACAGCTATTCAATCGTTCCACGAAACTGTTTTACAACACATAGATACGAGAGAGAGCCCGATTGGGATCTTTTGTGATCCAAGTTGGGCTTTCGACTGCGTTGACCATAACATCCTCCCCCAAGGCTCAGTTCTTGGCCCTACTCTGTTCTTATTGTACATTAATGACCTGCCTTCAGTTAGCAATTCCGTCCATTTTACCATGTACGCTGCGACACTTCTGTGATTGTCTCGGATAAAAACCTAGATCTTACCACCCTGAAATGCAATAATTTATTATCTAATCTTGAAGCTTGGTTCTCAAATAATAACCTATTTCTAAATGACAAAAAAACTGAGTTAATTGTCTTTCATACTCGGCAACAGGATGTTCCCAAGATTACTTTAAATATTAACGGCAACCCTTTAGAACCTGTGGAAAACTCCCGTTTATTGGGCATTACCGTTGACGAATTGGTTTGTTGGAAAAAACATTATTATAATCTGATATCAAAGCTCAATTCCTTTACTTTTTTATTTCGTAACTTAAGGCAACTCCTGAACCTGGACCAGTTACGATGTCTCTATTTTTCCCTGGTCGAGAGTCGACTGAGATATGGAGTTTGTTTTTGGGGCGATTCGGTCTTGGTTCCAGAGATTCTTGTCGCCCAAAAAAAGTTAATTAGGTTAATAATGGGTGTTCCTAGGTCTACATCTTGCCGCGAACTCTTTGTCGAGTTGAAAATTATGATAGTTTTCTCGCTTTTCATTTTCGAACTTTGTGTTTATATTTTTTTTAATAAATCCAGGTTTGTGAGAATAAGCGATATCCACTCCAAGGGTACTCGTGTTGGTGACACTCTGCGGCCACCCTTCAGTAAACTAAATATTGTTCGAGACTCTCCTAATTATTTAGGCCCAGAACTTTTTAATAGACTGCCTGAACGTATCAGATCATGCAAAAGTATTACTAGTTTTAAGAGCAATCTCAAAAAATTTCTTTTAAAAAAGAGTTGTTACTCAATTACTGAATTTATCGACATGTGTAATCGGGCAAAGGTCTCCACTTAGGATATATTATGTATGTGTTGTTTTACGGTTTTTATCGTTATCTCTTGTAGTGTGCTAATCTTTTATACATTGTATTTTTGTTGACTGTTAGATTTCCCTTGTTCGACTTATGTAAATTTTATATTTACTGCAGACTGCTATTGACTTGTCCTCTCATGTTACACATACCTATATATGTGCCTGGGACTTAATAAAATTATTATTATTATTATTATTATTATTATTATTATTATTATTATATTTTAAAGCACAAAGTTTATTTTTTCAGTGCATAATGTAGATTTCTCAATGTAATATTTTTTATTTAAAAAATGTACCGGGTATCCCAACGCTGTGTATTTCTTCTGTGGTGCCTATAGGAATAACAAGTAGAGAAAAAAAGATTAAGAAAGTTATACTAGACATCACGCGGCACATTTTAAAATTATTTTCAACTATACAGGCTGTTCCAGAAAGTGTTGGCGCATACAAAGCGATTTTTTTAAAAATGGAACACCCTGTATATTCTTATAAATTTGGATGTCCCGCGGAGAGATGATTACAATAATATAAAGATATATTAATTTCGCTCAGCTATTTTCGTAAGAAAAAATTTTTTCTTCGAAAATTCCTTAAAAATTTACAAATTTTGAATTTATGTTGCTGACTATGGAGATTACACAGACTTACGAAAATATAATAAAATATTCTTAGGACTTTGGGCTTTTTGAAAATATGAGAAAAGTTAAAATATCTTTTAGCACTATACAGGGCAAACAGTACTTGCGAAGCACTCAATATCATATATTATCAATATTATTATTATTATTATTATTATTATTACCTCATTTTTTTTTAATTTAACGACCTATTTTTTATTTCAGAAATGGGTAGTTCTTAAACTTAGCTTTCCACTGATACCAGATTATATTGTTACGGTAATAATTTAAGTAACATGGATCAAGGGACGTAGCTTAATATAAAAATCATTTATTAATGGTATATTACAAGTCATTACAAGTTCAATTACTTACATTGTATTTTGGAGCACTCACGGACAACTAGACTAGATAACACTCTGAAGAGATTTGTTCTAATTCTATCTTAACGTGCGTGCTGTCGCCTTTTTATAAGGGTTTTGTGACGTCAATTATTGCCTTGACATTTATGCATGTGATCCCGCGCTAGATTTGTGCCTGCAGATGATTCATTACACGGCGCGTACGAGTGCAGCTGCATCGGGGCTGAATCATACGTTATACAGGGTGTTTCGTAATTGCACGGCACTAGTTTAGGGATGTCATCTGTAGCCCAAAACAAACAAAAAAGTTCATATAAACATTTGTCTCAAACTAATTTATTGCTCAGATACTGAGGTATAAATATGGAAATTTAACAATAAAACATTAAGAATAACTGTTCAAAGTGGCGTCCGTTTTGTTGAATGCAGCATTCAGCCTTAAGTCACTGTGGTACCATAGTGACTTAAGGCACCATCCATTACCTAGACAATCACCCTATTTATCTTTAACCTTCAGTATCTCGATAATAAATTAGTTTGAGACAAATGTTTATATGAACTTTTTTGTTTATTTCGGGCTATACATGACATTCCTAAATCAGTGCCGTGCAGTTACGAAACACCCGGTATAATTTCGACCGAGGCATCTTTTGTTTATATTATCGTTTTTATGTTTACGATATGCTTGACTTAATCTCAACTGTACATCTTTGCTGGTTTTCTTATCCTAGTTACATTTTCCCCCCTCGCAAAAAAACAATTTTGGTACATAGGCAAATGTGAGTGTAGGTTACTGAGTTCTTGTTGCGCCAGAAGGTGCAAAGCTTGATCGATTGCTCCTGTAGGTTATTCGTTGTTTTATCGTCTGGTACGGTGTTCTTTGAACTTCGTATGGTGTGTGACGAATGTCGAACAGGGTACTGACAAGATGTGTATTGGATCTTGTATTACAGATGGTATGGAGAGTATCGTTGGAGTCTTTGGGCAGCCGTAGCAGAGGCAGTCCATTTCGCGAAGTTTTGAAGCGTGAAAAAAAATGACATTGAATAATTTCGTTGTTACAACGTCAGTGATAAAAAATGATATGCTTGCTATTGGCATGTCAGACGGAATGTTTGAATTTTATCAACTTATAAAGGAAGAGCACAAGTTGAAATTAATAAATTGCGGAGGGAATATTTTCGATTCTTCAATTTGCGGTCCAACAGCAAGGCGACGCATCGGGTTGGCTTAAGTGACCAGACACAACCGCAGAAGGTCGGCAGGAGGTGGCCGTCCATGGGCGGAAGTGCCGATCCTGATGCCAATAGTGGAAGGTGATCGTTCGGGGTCACCTCAGCCAAGATCTTCCGGGACCCAGGGGTTGAACGACTGTTGGCAGGATTTTGAGCGGCTCAAATTAGAGGATTTGCCCCTTGCTTTTGAGATTGAGGAGATTTTTTGGCGATCTCTTTGAATAATGTGCTTTGAGACTGTAAAATACATTATTACGGTTAGCTTAGAACAATAAAGGGCAAACACGTTCATTAGTATACTAATTAAATTCTTAATAATCTTAAAAATAACACAAAATCTTAGGAGAAATGAGATACATTCTCAAAATTAAATAAATGTGCCATAATGATAAGTAGTGTTGCATGACCAACAAGATGACGGATTTAAAAAAAGATTCATGTTTATTAAATTTAGTAATAATAAAGGCAAGTTTCTTACAATATTTGCGTAGAGAAAAAAAAAACAAATCCGCGTTTGATTTTGTTGCCACTAAACAACTGAATGTGTAGTGGAAAAAGTCAAAGCTGGCTCGTCAAGCGAGCTAACGTTGCACTATATTATCTTATCTTATAATTATAATAAGCTAATCTTTTTACGTTAATTGAGAAGGTACATTGGAATGTGAACCGGTTCATGGGTGGTTTCCGCGCTTTAGCAGAATTCCTATTTACTTACAAAAATATAAGATTATTTCCGCAAAATAATAACAATAATTTTATCTTAGTTCCATGTTTACTAAAATAATTTTTTTTTTTTTTTAATGAGATTCAACAATGATGGTGTTCGAATGGTCTCTGCGCAGAGTGTGAAATGCGATATTTAATAACAGCAACACGAGATTATCTCAGCACGCGGTGTATAAGGCCTATTTACACCCGTAGTAAGATAAAGAGGTGCATATGTTCATTAAAATACCAAATAATGCTTTTAATAATACTAAAAATAACATAAAGTTCTAATAAGACATAGGTGATTGAGTTAATATTTAAATAAACATTCAAATTACTTTGTAATTTATCCATTCTCTTATATTTATAAAGGTGTATATACAGAGGGTATTTGAAAATTAAAATTCTTTACAAATATTCTTTCGTCGTGAAATGCATTTCCTAATTTACGTAATTCTGTTAGCAAAAAACATAATGGTTTTAAATTACACTTGTGTTTCTCTAGAAACAAGCAGGAGTCGGGAAATAGAAATGTGAATGCGAGTAATCTCGCTGGGCAGTTCAAGATTGCAATTGTGGCCTTACTCATGGATTTCGCATGAGTTTGAATAGTATTGGGGAGAAAATTTATTTCGTCGTATGTGTACGTAGTACTTCGCGAAGTAATAATTAATTGTGTCTGCACAGGGTGATCTGAAATCATCAACATAAAAAAAAATTCAAATAAACGTAGGCCGGGTCTGCATAACTGCAACAATAAACCAATGAGTACACGGAAATTTCTGAAACAGAAATAATATTTAATGTTTATACATGTATTTATCTATTTATACATAAACTTAAAGTAAACAGTTTTAATTTTGTGGAGGCTGCCACGCTTCATAATATGGTCTTATTCTGCTTACATGAACCACATCGGTTTTTGAATTTTTGTTTGGACCTTTCTGAACAATATAATTTACATCTGTATGTCTTTTGACAATCTAATATGGTCCAAACCAACGTAAAAGTAATTTTTCAATTTTACCGATTTTACGGTTGGGAGTGAAAACTTTTACTTTATCGCCTACATTAAATTCGACATGACGGTGCGAATCGTCGTATCGTATTGTCACGGGGCCCACGAAAATGGGAGCACCGCTAGGGGGTAGTTCATAGGGAGCACTCGCACTTAAGTACTTTGGAGTTGACCAAAATATAAAAACATGAGAGGTACTTACCTTTTTTCTTCTAATTCACTACTACTCGAATCAAGGTAGGGGTCGCCGCAGAAGAATGAAAAAAAGGGACTTCTCTTAACTATGTTCTATATTTAGGGTACGGCGCAGGGGGTTCGCCGGAACACCAGTCTTCGTAAAATCTAATCACACATTCTCTGTACTGTCCCTCTCGGGCTCTCACTATGACTCCCATTATGATTCTAATTTTCTTGACTCTCCGATCTCCTCCCGGTTTTTATGCCGCGAGCAGGCCGCACGTCCAACCAACCCCCCTACTCTTACTTACATTCTAAGTACCAACTTAAACTAATTATAAAATAAAATAAATGAGTAATGCAGCGTGTGTGGCAGTATTTTAGCTTTATTTTGCGATTGTTTAATATTTTCGGTAGCAGTGTTCCGAATAGCTAAGATACGATCACGTAAATTTTTTATGTCTGTTGCTTCGATGTCTTGTGCTAAAACGGCTTCAGACGGTAGCCTTGGCTCACGACCATAGATAAGGCTAAAAGGCGACATTCGTGTAGTCTCTTGAATTGCAGTGTTATAAGCAAAAGTTACATGTGGCAAATAAAAATCCCAATGAGTTTGTTGAGAATTAGTATACAAACTGAGCATATCAGCTAGGGTTTTATTAAACCTTTCTGTCAATCCATTACATTGTGGTCGATAGCTTGTTGTAAATTGACTATTTACGCCCATTATTCTTAAAAGTTCAGCTATAAATTGTGACTGAAAAACTTTACCACGGTCACTTAAAATTTCCTTCGGGCAACCATGCCTACTTATAATATTTTCAAATAAAAATTTAGCAACCGAATTAGCTTTACCGTCTCGTAAAGCTCGCGTTTCTACCCACCGTGTGGCGTAATCGGTCGCTACAATTATCATAGTGTTTCCTTTTGAACTCCTGTGAAAAGGACCTAATAAGTCAATTCCAATTTTTTGGAAAGGTAACCCTACTTGAATGGGTTGTAATAATCCGGGGGGTGGTTTATTAGTATAATCTTTCCGGGCTTGACAATCTGGACAACCACGAACATAAGTTTTAATATCCTTTAACATCCCGATCCAAAAATAACGATCTTTGATGCGATGGTAAGTTTTAGCAAACCCTAAATGACCTGCTAAGGGTTCGTTATGATTGGCAAATAATATTTCCTCTTTTAAGGTGTCGGGAATTACTAATAAATTTTCAGAACCTGTTGCACTAGGATTTTTCTTATATAAAATGTTATCTCCCAGCGAAAACACGTACGTGTAAAAAACGTTGTAAAATAACATGTAACCAAACGTTGAATTCATGTGGTATTGTTACGTTGAAAAAACGAAAAAATGTCGCGGCAATCAATTTCTTTTAAACGTCTCTGTCCACGTGTAAGAAACGTTATAGAATAACAATTAATCAACGTTGAATTCGTGTGTTATTAATACGTTTTAACAACGCTCGAATCAACTTCTTTTAAACGTCTTTGTACACGGTATTTCTACGTTAAATCCTAGTGCATACATACGTATAAAAAACGTTGTGGAATAACATGTAACAAACGTTGAATTCGTGTGTTATGGTTACGTTGAAACAACGAAAAAATGTCGCGGCAATGTCCACGTGTAACGTTGAATCAGACAATTACGACGTGTATTAAAGCTGGGTCTAAATCATTAGACTGAACAAACATATGGAATGGTGGAATTCGAACCCACGCCGCCGAGTGACACGACTTTCCAAGTCGGCTAGACTAGACCGCTAAGCCATTTGAAGATCCCAGTTCCGTATCGTTTCCGTGACTGATTCGTAAAGCGGAAGGAGGCAGTAGTAATAAAGCCGAACCGGGGACTTTAACTTACAATAGCTACGCGCCGCCCTCACTCGTTCAATTTCCGAACTCTTTACTACCTACAGTTTCCTTCTAACATCCATATTATCATAACATCATTAAATCAATTTTTCTAATTATTACAATCCTAAGCTTATTTTCTTTGTATATACATTTCAAAAATTCTAAATTATTTATTTATAATAAACATGTAATTCTAAATCGCCTATTTCTAAAAATATTTACACTAACTTAAAATATTCGACAAAACACATTTAATACAGTACTCTCAATTTACTTTATTATTTACAAAATTATTTCTTTATGAAAATTTAAAAAAAATTACATGCTGCTCATAAACACCGCAGTGGAGTGGAAAGTTTAACTGGAATAAATTCTGTAACTTATAAAATTGCCATTTCTAGCAAAATTCTTGGAACAGGTCAATTTTTATTTTTATGGCGCATATTATAAATGGATTTCTTTAACTTTTCAATTATTTGGAAGGATGAAACAACCCCTAACTATTTTTTTTTAATGGAAGGATATGTTGAGTAATTTTTTTTCTTAAAGCTTGTTCAATTGGGAATACAGCTACGTTTTTATTTTTTAAAGCAAATTTTTTTATTTTTCTCCTCGTAATGGCGGTTAAATCTTCTTCTGGGCTCAATAAGGCGTTTTTAATTTCACTAATAAAGGCGTCAGATTCTTGGGAAGTAATAAAATTGTCAGGGATGGAAACAAAAATAGGTAGGTCTTGATCTACTTGTTCATCTTCTAATGAGGCTTCATTTACAGGACAACGGCTTAGGCAATCACTGTCTTGATTTAACTTTCCTTTTTTATGAATTATTTTATAGTCATATTCGGATAATATGAGTATCCACCGTGCGGTTCTTCCTTTGGGATTTTTTAGTGTTTTTAAGAAACATAACGCGTGATGATCAGTTATAATTTCTACTGGTTTACCGTAAATTAGATGTCTGAGTGTTTTGAGACTCCAAATAATGGCTAATCCTTCTAAATGTAAAACCGAATAATTTTTCTCTGCTTTTGTTAAAGTTCGAGAGATATAGGCAATAGGGTGTGATTCTCCGTCAAAATTTTGTAATAAAACGGCTCCAATTCCTTTAGAAGAAGCATCTACTCTTAGTTCAGTTTTTAATTTTGGATCATAATGAGCCAAAACAGGAGCTTCAATAAGTTTTTGTTTTAACAAATTAAAAGATTGTTGTTTTTCCCCATTCCAAATAAATTTTTCATCTTTTTTTAAAAGATTATAAAGTGGAAAAGCAATTTTTGCAAAATTTGGAACAAATTTTCTATAAAAATTACAGAGGCCTAGAAAACGTTGGAGTTGTTTTACGGTTTTAGGTTCTTTAAAATTTTTTACAGCTTTAATTTTTGACTCGTTTGGGCGAATGCCTTTTTCATCTATTTCATAACCGAGAATTTTGATGTTTGTCTGTAAAAATTTACATTTATCAGGATTTAAGGTCAGACCGGCTTGGCGGACTCTTTGAAATACTTTTTGTAAACGTTTCATGTGTTCTTCAAGGGTGTCCGAAAAAATAATAATGTCATCTAAATAAATTAAAACTTCTTTCCATTTCATTCCTTCAAAAACTTTATCAGCTAAGTTTTGAAAAGTTGCAGGTGCGTTACAAAGACCAAAAGGGAGGACGTTAAATTCGTATAAGCCGTCGGTTGTAATGAAAGCTGTTTTTTCTTTACTTTGCTCTGTTAATCCTACTTGATAATATCCGCTGAATAAATCTAGTGATGAAAAATATTTAGCTCCTTGTAAACAACTTACACAGTCTTCAATTAATGGTAGCGGATAAAGATTCTTTTGCCGAGTTACGTTATTTAACTTACGATAGTCAACACAAAATCGGTAAGTATTGTTAGGTTTTCGTACTAAAACAACAGGAGATGACCAAGGAGACTGACTAGGTCTGATAATTTTATTATGTAACATTTCTTTCACTTGTTCACTAATAATTTCTCTTTCCTTATGTGACACTCTGTATGGTCTACTAGATACCGGACTCGCTTCCCCCACGTCAATATGATGTTTGAGTATCGTGGTTAGGCCAATTTGTGACATATCTGAGGCTAAAATATCTGTGAATTTAGATAATATTGTATCGAGTTGACGTTCAAATAAAGGTTTTATACTTTTGTTTGTGGTTACCTGGTGGAAAAGATCAGATTTATTTTTTGTAGAATTTGCTAATTTTTCAAGGTATCCGATGGTTGTATTAGCAAATAATTTTTGCGGCAATTTCCCCAAATTTGTTAATTCTATCATAAAACAATTTTTTGTTTGAAATGGGCGTTTTGTAATTGTTAAATTCTTTGAAAGCAGGAAATCGTCTCGAGGAACAAAATTATTCTTAATAGTAGGTGTGGTACTTAATTTGTGGTTTGAAACAACTTCAATTAATTGAGATTTATTAGGATGAAGGAGAACTTCTGTTTTAAGGGTGATTTTAGCGTCGTTGGTTTCGTTTTGAACATTTTTGTTATTCCTATATCTCTTATGTCCGGTTGCACCAACTTTTTAAGCAGAGCTTAAATTTAAATTATGTTTAGAATGTGACATTTACGTATGGTCAATATAATGTCAAATACATTCTGATTGACATTTAAACTTCAACTTAAGTACCAATTAGATTGTGACTAACATTTTGTTCAATCTATAAATAATGTCATAGTCTAAACACCACTTAAATTTAAGCTCTGCTTAAAAAGTTGGTGCAACCGGGCATTAGAATGTAAAAAGAAATTATCGAATTTAGTAACATCTTTACAGAACGGAATTTGTATATTACCACAGAGCTCTAAATAATTTTGAGGGAAATTAATAATTGCCTTTGATTTCCGAAGAAAAGAGGTTCCTAGTATTAAGGGCCTTGGTAGATCGTGTACTACAAGGACTTTTATAGGAAAAAAGTGCTTTAGAAATTTGTAATTTAATGAAAGCTTTACCGATTACTTTTATTGGTTCATTTCCAGCTGTAATTATATTTAAGGGTCTTTGTAAAGGAATATATTTGGAAACGTATTGAGAATTAATTACATTATGTAGAGCGCCAGTATCAATTATAACTTTTAAGAATTGGTTTTCTAAGGTTGCTGGGATTGTGACTATTCCAGATGAAGAGAAAGAGTACAAATTCTTTTATTTATTTTTCGAAGCGAATTTAGGTTTTACTGTAATACGTTTATAAGTACACGTATAAGAAAGATGACCGGGCTTATTACAAATGAAATAGGTGACCTTGATTTTGCGTGCGCGGTTATTTAGATTAGACCGAGCCGCGAATGCAAATTGTTTGTCTGCTAACGGTTCATTTTGTGCGGGTGTACTTTGAAGAAATAACTCAGGGTTTTTTAACTGTGACTCTATAGTTCGTTTTCGTGTGTCACTTAATTTTTCTACAAGAGCTTTGAAATCTTTTGATGACATATCAGGGGTTGATAGCAACGAAAATTGAGTAATGTAGATAGGATGTAGTCCATTTTCAAAATAATCTAAAATTTGTTCAAAAGGCATACTTGGATTTAAATCATTACACATTTCTAAAATATCATACATATACTTTAATATATCTTCGTCTTCTTTTTGACTTCGTTTCCTTAATTGAATTATAAGTTCTCGAATACAACATGTAATTCCGAATTCTTTTTTAAAATCACGGACATCGTTCCAAGTTTTATTACTATTTTCTGCTGCCGAAAGATAATTATTATACCAGATATTTGCAGCTCCATGAAGAAATGAACCGAAAAAATTTATTTTATGTACATTTGACCAGTTATTAATATTAGCACATTTTTCACAATTTTTTGAACTGACTAGAACTGTTCTAATTATGCGCTAACGTTCGATCTGTCGCCTTTTTATAGGGGTTTTGTTTCCCGGGTATTACGTCAATTGTTGCCTTGACATTTTTGCACACGACTTTGCGTTGGATCTGTGCCCGTAGATGAGTCATAAGATTTTGCGCACGGCACCCGAATGAATCATAGCTATAATATGTGCAAGTGCATTTGCTGCACCGCGGGTGAGTCATACGTTACCTAATTGCAAGTGAATCATTCTTATATTTATGTTATGTTCGACTGATTTTCAGCTGTACATCTGTGCTGGTTTTGTTATCCTAGTTACAGTATTGTACTTTCTAAATCAATTACCTGCCAAATGACACCAAACTAAACCTAGATTGCCATTTAAAAAATTCAAGATGGTTGCCTCTGACAATACCAGTCGCACAAAAGAAATGAAACTCGTATTAAAATATGGGTATTTATATATAATTTAACCCCACCAAACGTCAAATCTAAATGTCAAACCATTTCTACATAATCCCATTTGGTGCAATACTATTTACGCACCCTGTATATAATTCAGGTGGAAATATGTTTGTAAATTAATTCAAGTCGCCTGTTTTTGCTCTGAGCGAAATGATCTACAATTTTGTCAAAAAAAATTGTTGTTTCACAATTGTCTTGTAAAAATTTAACGAAACATCTTTCAAATAGCAATTGATGCCAAATTACTTAATCGTACCCGATTCATTGAGATTCCAGAGAAACTTTTAATACGTTTCAGAGCTGAGAAGCTTCTTTCTACCGATGCAGAAGTAGCGGTTAGAGATAAGAATAAATAAATGCCATGACATCTAAATAATTTGAAGAAGTACCAAATATATTAATATCTGAATACCAAACCTGTAATTCATTCTGCAATTTATTTTTTATGAATAATTTTGGATGTCTTCAACAATAAACTTAACAAATTATGTGGAAACGTCTTTTTAAGCAAGGCAATTTTTTTTATTTAATAACTAAAAAAGCCAATGATCCAAAATCTTTAAATCTAATGTCTATTTGGTTTATAATTATATCTAATATTTCATTATAAAGTCGGATAAAATATGATCTAGAATCGCCAAATCCATCATGATCTGTTTTGCGTTCTTTGCTGGTGGACCTACAACGTCGCAAACATTGTCGTATATTGTGTCAAAATTACAACTATTCTCCCCAAAAATTTTTAAGGTTAAAAGTAGATTTTCTATTCTATCCTTGCAGTGCATTATATCTGAAAATTTTGATTGTAAAATATTGAAAATCACATCGGTAAGCTGAAAAATATGAAAAAATGTATTTAATAAAAATAAATATGTAAAATCCCCTAGCATTTTTTTTAAATCAACAGCTGCCGTTACAGACTCATAATCTCTGGCAAAATCATCGCTGTTTAAAATATGTTCAAAAACTTCCAGTAGTTCACTTCGTTGATTAATAATTACATCAATCATGCGAGATTTATAATTCCATCGTGTATCTGAATTGCTCGGCAGTCGTTTATTACATATTTCATTTAACACTTTTGCCCGTTTGGTAGATTTAGAGAAAAAAGCAGGCAACCATTGATGTTGGCAAAAATAATCCGGCATTCTTTGACTTTACTCCAGCGTTTCTCAACCTTTCGGTATTTGCGACCCAATTTTCTATCACAATTTTCATCGCGCCCCCCTCCCCTCTTATACAATAACATACATCAATTAACAATTAACATACGTTAATAATGTATACTCTTTGACGCTAAAGTACACTACCTTACAGACCTTAAAAATTACCATGAATAGATAAAGTTATTGGTATTTGGTAACACCGATACGTTGCATTGACACAACCAGAATCGAAGCCTCTCTCTATTTGCTCTCTGTCTTACGTCCACCATATCGGACATTCTCGCGGCTTCGCGAGAAGTTCCGATTTGTTTCGAATATTCTGGAATGTCTGCGCAAGCGTATATAAATTCTGCATCTCGTTCAATGTCAATTGTAATTTGCGTGTTAACTGCAATTCAGGGTATTAGATATTCACGGCAGTAGATTTATACAGAAACACGGATAAATTTTTAAGTGGACGTAAGCGAGCATTAGACGACAGTGCAGCATCAACAAGTACACAGACGAGTGTGGTTCCGAAGATAAAATCAAGAAAATATTCTCAAGAATACTTAAATTTTGGGTTTACCAGTACCGAAGTAAATGAAGAAGAAAGGCCCCTGTGTGTCATATGCTCAAAAATTTTGGCAGCAGACAGTATGAAACCTAATAAACTTAAACGACATTTGGAAACGCTTCATAGTGAGTATGTTAACAAACCCCGAGAATTCTTCGAATTCAAATTAAAGTCATATGAAAAGCAAAAATCATTTTTTAAAAAAACTTTGTCTGTGAATGAAAAAGCTTTACTTGCCTCTTACAAAGTTTCATATAAAATAGCCATTGGTGAAAATCTTATTCTGCCAGCGGCAATTGAGATTGTAGAAACTATGTTTGGAGATAATTTTGCCAAACAATTGCAGACCATACCTCTATCAAATGATACTGTTGCCCGTCGAATTGGTGATATAGCTGAAGATGTACAGCATCAGCTTTTCAGGAAGTTGCATGACAAATTGTTTTCACAGGTTGAGAATCGCTGCCTTACTCACAGAATCCTCTAAATAAATCGAAGGTTTTCGTCCTTCCCTCACATCAAAGAAACCCATAAACCGCTCCACCACTTTACCTTCACTTTCGTATCTAAAAATTACGGATAACTGTGACAAACATTGAATATCGGTTGTTTCATCCACCTGTCACGAAAAACAACATTAATATCGAAATCTGTCACCTTAGTTAATCCTTAACTGGTCACGTGAAATTTTGTCGCACAGATGGTCTCGTGCCGTCTGTGAGACTGCTATGTTTAGAAGCTGGTAGATAAACTAATTTTTTACAAAATTGCAAAATTCGATATGACCTGAACTTGAACGTTTATTCTTCGTTATTCATGCATTAAATACAGGCAACTTTTGAAACAAAAATAAGAAAGTGGCAGTTGAACACAACAGACACCGAAATTTGCATTAGTTGGGGAGAGTTTTTAAACAAATAATATTAGAACTATGTTAATTGAACACATGTTAAAATATTAATATATTTTAAATATGAAACAAATAACATATTTCTTGGAAAAAAACAAGAATATATAAAAATAGGATTTGCAGTATATCCTGAATCTCAACGTTTTTTACATGCAACTATTGCACTTGGGTTTGGGAACACTGCAGGCTAGGGTGTCCCTTATACAGGATGTTAGCAATAATTATACCACATATAGAGGACATAAAAATATTGCGATTTAACCTAATTTATCTATATCCAAAAGTTTTTCGTTTCTGAGATATAACCTCCTAAAGAGGCAACTTGGAAAATATATTTTCTTAAATATCTCTGGAACGGCTTGAGATAGAGGGTTGAAATTTGATATACAAGATTACTGAAATACAAGGATGGATACGCCTTAGACATAATTGAACTTCTTCACCAATGGCGTAGATCCAGGGTAGTAGGTTATCAATTTAGTAAATAACTTTTTTATTGTCACTTTTTCGAAAAATCTGAAACAAAAATTGAAAAGTTCAAACAAAATTATACAAGAAATGAACTAGTTCCATCTTCGTCAGATTAACCGTTTTCGAGATATTCAGGTCGAAAGATTACATTACTTCAGAAATCCAATTTTTTTTAAATCAAATATGCCTTAAAAACGTTAGCTGCTATTTTACATATCAATATACAACTATTGCATAGTTTTTTCTTAGTTTATGATTTGAAAATATACTCTAACTATGAAATAACGGGCATGATACCCCTTCATGAGGAAACTAAAGAAAACAATTTTTGGTATGCCCATTATTTCATTGCTACAGTAAATTTTTAATTTATAAATTGAGAAAAAACTATGCAATAGTTGTGTATTGATATGTAAAATAGAAGGTAATGTCAAGGCATATTTGATATTTTTAAATTTTGAATTTCTGAAGTAATGTAATCTTTCGACTTGAATATCTCGAAAACGGTTAATCTGACGAAGATGGAACTTGTTCAATTCATTCTTTCATTTGTTTCATTTTATTTGAACTTTTCAGTTTTTGTTTCAGATTTCTCGAAAAAGTGACAATAAAAAAGTTATTCACTAAAATGATAACCTACTACCCTGGTTCTACGCCACTGGTGAAGAATATTCAATTTTGCCCAAGACATATTCATTCTTGTATTCCAGTTATCTCACATAAGAAACTTTCTATCTTAAACCGTTCCAGAAATATTTAAGAAAATATACTTTCTAATTTGTCCCTTTAGGAGGTTATATCTCAAAAACAAAAAACTTTTGGATATAGATAAATTAGGTTAATTCGCAATATTTTGATGTCCTCTATACGTGGTGTAATTATTGCCATCTTAATTGATAACACCCTGTATGAGGAATTTTTTTTAAATTTACAAAATCCGATACGCATACCCTCTAAAGTTTTTCTATTTGACTTTAAACACTCATTGGTGAAATTTGAACTTCCTAGGATAACGGTAATCCGTGCCGAATTGAAGTCAAATTCCTAATACTGATTGTGAGTTATAAGGTAAAGTTTCAAAGTTCGTGCAATTTCAGGACAATAAAACCAAAATTTATTTAAATAGTGAATTAACAAACATTTTACATTAAACAAAGTAGTTACTGGGAATGGGGATACTTTCGTTTCAAAGTGTCTTTTTTACAATCGATATATATCTCTCTGTGTTCTTGTACGCAACAAAATGTAAGCAGGAATTTAGTAATGCCCACTAAAAATATATCTTTTATGGAACTCCGTAATTTCATGGAAATGATGCTTGTTACGAACTACAATACTTGTTGCTTTCGAAAATTATACGTCGGATGTATCTAGAGGGTATGATCTCATCTTTCTCACTCACGATTTTTAACCAATTTTGTATCTAGCTCATCCGTTTAAAAAATATTGTGTTTATATTGTTTCCAGGATAACAGGCGAACTTTCCATACTCTACTTAAATGTGGGATATGAAAAGATCGTTAGTTGTCATGAAAATAATATAAACACAAAATTTTTTAAACTGATCAGCGAGATACAAAATGGGTTAAAAATCGTGAGTGAGAAAGATGAGATCATATTTCATATGCATCCGACGTGTATTTTTCGAACGCAACAACTGATTGAACAAACGATCACGATATGAATGAAAATAGTAGGGTCTCTATCAATCGTGAACCTACATTGTGCAAGTCTTAACATGTTTCGATGCGATTCGGCAGGCATTAATGCAATCCAAATAATAAGAAACGTCATTTGTGAGTGTTTTAACATAAAATTAAAGTCAAAAAATGAGGGACACTACAGTGTAGGCATACCGGTTTCCTACACCGCACACTGAGGAATTTTCTCATATCATGTGTCGTCCTGTGACACAGAAAGCATGCTTTGCGTTTTTCCAACACAAAATCTTCATTTGGCAGTGGTACATCTTCTTCTGGACTAGATCTACGAGGGGTGTTTTTTAAGTTCGCGGAATGGGATATAAAGAGAAGCATATTTCTTAATTTTAATTTTTCATTTTTCAATGTAATCTCCTCGAACAGAGATACATTTATTACATCTCTGTATTAGTTTTTGTAAACCTTCAAAAAAATAATTTTCTGATTTGCTCTCAAAATGTTCATTTACGGCAGCTTCTAGTGACATTTCGTCCTCAAAACGTCTTCCACGAAGGTCCTTTTTCAGGTTGGGAAACAAAAAATAGTCACTAGGAGCCAGGTCGGGACTGTATGGTGGATGATTAATTTCTTCGAAGCCGCACAACACGATAGCAGATACGGCAACGCGAGCCTTGTGAACAGGCGCATTATCGTGGAGTAAGAGAACACCTTTTGTCAACTTCCCTCGCCTTTTTTGTCTTATGGCCTCTCGCAAACGAGTTAGAATATTTGCATAGTATGCTCCTGTAATAGTCTCGCCCTTAGCCTTGTAATCTACAAGCACAATTCCTTGAGAGTCCCAGAAAACTAAAGCCATTACTTTTCCAGCCGATTGCTGGACTTCGAATTTCTTTGGGGCTGGTCCACCCTTCACATGCCACTGCTTCGACTCTTCTTTTGATTCAGGGTCATAAAAATGAACCCATGTTTCATCCCCAGTCACAATCCTGCCGATAACATCGGTCTGATTGTCCCCACAGAGCTCTAAAAATTGTTTACAACAATCAACGCGGTATTGTTTTTGATGAGGTGTAAGATTTCGGGGGACCCACGTGCACTGACCTTTGACATTCCAAGATGTTCATGAAGAATTTTGAAGGCAGTTGTTTCGGAAATTTTGAACATTTTTGCGATCTCCTTCAGTTTTAGTCGACCATTTTCCATAATGGCAAGTTCAACTTTCATGATCATTTCGTGTGTCGTCACGTCACTTGGTCTTCCAGGGCGTTCATCGTCTTCTAAGGAATCTCTGCCTTGTTTAAATAAGTGCGTCCACTTATAAATCATAGTTTTACCAGAGCAGGTATCTCCGTAAACAGCTCTCATTTCGTTTAAAATGATAACTACACTTTTCCCCTGCTTTGTGAGGAATTTAATAACCGCACGAAACTCGATATTCGACATTTTTCAAAGAATCTGATGTATTTACTTAATCTTTTAACTACAGCGAAATCACTATTATAAATATCGGTATGAAATTTAACGTTTCTACCCAGAAATGATTCACAATTAATAATAAAAAATAAAATGCTTGTTTTCCCATGACCAACTTAGACTTTCCGCGAATTTAAAAAACTGCCCTCGTACCAAGAATGCGAGCTACTGTAAACAGTAATTCGCGAGGTAGGCGGACATTCTGTAGTCGCCTTTCTAAATGCTCTTGGACTAGTTTGGCCGCTAACTTCTTCGCAAATATCGACTTCTCCTTCATTACCTCAGTTTTGCTGTAGCACTGATGCAATATGTAGGAAATATCCAAAAGGCGAAAAAAGATTGTTAGAGGCCATCTACATGTGCGACGACTTGATGAACTTTTAGCGCACTTCTCATCAAGAGAATCTACTCCACCTTTGTTCGTATTATAGTATGCAATTATTTTCGGTTTCTTAGTATCAGGATCGGTGCAAACCTTGTCGTGTATTGAGGAGATTAGTACCATAGCCTTACCCTTCCTTACCCATATAAAGTTGATTCAACTTCACGGTTTTGATTTAGTAAAAAAGTGGGACTTTTGTTTTTTTTAACGTACCAACACACGTAAGTTTATTTTTCAATAAAATATTCACTAGCTCGATAGACGAGAACCAGTTATCGGCGGTTACATTTCTGTTTGTACCAAACAGAGGCCGTACAAGGCGTAAACCAGACCATGTTGGTTTCGACGATCGCTTTTCTTCTGCACTTAGCCCAATTCCATCGGTATCTTTGCCGCAATATATATAAGCATTGAAGAGGTAACTGTTTCTGGCGTCTGTTAGAGCCATAATTTTTATTCCATATATGCAAGGTTTCATTGGCATGTACATTTTGAAAGAAACTCTTCCTCTAAAACTGACGAGCATTTCGTCAACTGTCGACTGACACACTCCATACACACTCTGGCATTTCTGTATGAAGTTGTTGAATATTTATATAGGGGAGTGCGGGGTACGTTCGGACACCTAATTTAAAATGACTCTATTTTTGACAAATCTTAAAAAAAAAATTTATTTTCTAGTGTTTTTATTTCTTAATGATATAAGGAGTTGCAAATCATGTTGAAAATTAAATCTTTAATTATAGTTTACATAATTTTTGCTTTCAAAAAAAAACTTGGTTTCGTCCAGATATGTGCCCTTATGGGGGCACGTCCACAAGGGTAAAGGTAATTTTCGGACACAACACAAATAATTATTAAACACAAACTAAACGCTTTTATTCATAGTAAAAATATTTAATATTACTGTATATTGTAATTTGCAAAGTTTATATCAAAATTTACATAGGACGAAAGACGTGATGTTGCATTGATATTGGTTGGCCGGGAAGTTTTGAAACCACGTCACTTCGTAGAATTGTAGCTATGTCATCTACATCAGGAAAACAAAATCCATAAGTATTTTTCTTTCTAAGAAATTTTACTTCGTACTCGTCATTATAGTCATTAACTCCTGTTACTATTCCAACGTAATATTTTACATTTCGCTTGGTGGGAAACTTCACTAGTAAATAGTCGTCTTTGTTTATATTTTCATCATCTAATAGATTTTGAAAGTTGTCGTTGTCTGATTCGAAGAAAAAATCTGAATCTGAAGAATAATGTTGCATTTTTACTTCTACTTCTGAATCAGAAGACCATGTGGTGTTAACTATTTTTTTTGGACGTTTGGTATTTTTCAGTTTGAATTTATTAGGAAACACTTGCTTCTTCACTTTTTTTGCAGCTTCTTTCTTCTTCTTATCTAATTCCATTTGTTCCAGTCTGTTTTTCTCTGTAGAACTTGTATAAATGCGTGATGCTCCGGTCCTCGATTTCGCCACTTTTTTTCTTGGAGCAGCCTTTGGGTAAGGTCTAATACTCTGTATCACTTCTTCCAAACTTTTCATTGCCGTTTCTTCTTCATTAGTTTGTCTAGAACTACTTCCACTTACTTCACCGTTAGCATCTTTAGAATTATTTTTAATTGCTTCTTTTTCATCCAACAAACTGTTGTCGTTTTGAGAAACCTCACATTCAGGTAAATTAGGATCCAAACGATCAGTAGCTTCAGCTGCTAAGAAATCGTCGTCATTAAAAACAAGACGATTAATAGGCCAAATTCCTGATCTATTAAAACCTTTTATAATATTACTAGGACTAAATGATTGCAAATATGCGTCGGCAGTTAATCTGGCTATGTCCTGAATTCTGATGGTTTTCCCAGGATTGGTGGTCATGTAATCATTAAATGCAACTTTGCATCTCGATTTAAAAGGGCCATAAACACAAATATCGAGGGGCTGCATTTTATGTGTGCTGTGTGGGGGCAGCGATAAAAGAACAATACCATTCGTTCTAGAGTAATTTATGGCTTCTAAGGAAACATGAGTGCCATGATTGTCAATTATTAATAATATAGGATTTTTAACAGAGCAACTTGTGTATTTTTTAATATGCTTGAGTACAACAGGGAACAGTTCCGTTGTCATCCACCCTGTCTTGGAACCTAAAGCAATAGCGCCAACCGCAGACCCATATAAATAGTCGTCTTTTATTCTTTGTCTTGGGAAAATGTAAATAGGAGGAACAGCAATTCCAGTAGCGGAAACTATGCCGCAAAACGTGACTAAGGTTCCCCGTTCTCCAGATACAATCTGACCAACTTGTTTTTGTCCAGCGGGGGCTATCACTTTCGGTGCTTGTGGTACAGTGGAGATACCGGACTCGTCGGTATTTAAAATTCGATCAGGAGTAAAGTTATATTTGTTTTGGATACTTATTAAATTTTCAAAGAACTGTTCCACGTTATGTTTATTAAAGGCAGTCGCCCTCGCCTGACTGGTATTTTCTGGTTTTCTATGAGATAAGTTTTTGTGTTGTTTCATAAATGACAACATCCAGTCTCTCCCAGCCATTCCTTTTCTGACCAAGAACTTGGCAGTGTTTTGTTAAGCTGAAGACCAAATTCGTAGGCTAGTTTTCGTGTATGTTGATAAGTCAGTCCGTAATGTATTTTCGATGAATGAATCAGATATTTCTCTAGTTCATTCTCTTCTTTTATCACTGAATACCCGTCTAGTTGCATATTTAGATCTTGCTTCGTTTTCATCATCTGATAAACTTTCGCGTCCTGAATCATCGAGGGTTGATATTTCCGTGCTTGAGTTTAAAC
The DNA here is from genome assembly GCA_033060865.1 of Dorcus hopei. Classification (NCBI taxonomy): domain Eukaryota; kingdom Metazoa; phylum Arthropoda; class Insecta; order Coleoptera; family Lucanidae; genus Dorcus; species Dorcus hopei. The sequence goes on along the minus strand of CM065426.1, from coordinate 60,595,221 downwards.
AACTTTACCCTATCAAATAAAGTTGATTTTTATATTGAAGTCCAGTGCAGCTTGCCTTAATGATTTCTGCTTCTTAATTACAGCTTTTACTGCTAAAGTTATAGCTGCCTCTGAAATTTCACCACGATTTGTCTTCTTTTTATAATTGCGCACCATTATCTATAACAAAATTAGTGATGGAGTACTTTTTGATACGATTCTTTCAAATGGGGCACTTCCGGACAGTCCGGATCTGCCCCTCAACGACTGTCCGAAAGTGCCCCTAGGAACAAAGTTGAAAACAAAATCTGGTAAAAAATTTCGCGACTATAATTGAATACCCATGCTGACAGAAAATAGAGGTTATATGTTAGTCTTGCCGCTCCCATAATAAAATTATGCATTAACCAGAGCCATAAAAGCTCAAAGCTTAAGTAGTAGACTGTAAAATTACTTACATATACTTGTAAAACACAATTTTCTTCACAAAATCTAGCACTCTAACTATATCTGCTCACAACTGCGTACATCTCTTCCATGCATTACGGTGGACTGTAGATTCCGATATTTCCTCCCTACTACAACCATAAGTGGCAAAATTTGAAATGTCCGTATGTGCCCCATGTCCGAACGTACCCCGCACTCCCCTAGTAACAAAGAAATCTTCCAGTGCAGAACTTTCGAAAATATAATTGCATGGAGCGATTCATCAGGGTTTCGCGAAATAAGCGCAATGCATCAGCGATCCCTCAATGAATCATATAATGCGAACTAAACCATCCAAAAATAGAAACACCTATTCGATATAGTATTCGATTAAACTAAAAATAAGTAAAGGAGACTGTGGTTTAAGGAATAATTGAAATTTATCTCCGCCCGTAGGTAGGCTAGGTAGGTAGCTGTTAGATTTCATGTAGTGTTTTTTAAATTGTACTGAAGATGGCAGCTTAGCTGCCGAAATACGTATCTACGGATATAAAATTATTGTGGGCGGAGATAAATTTCAATTATTAGTATTCGATTGTCATTCAATTTACAGCGAACGGCTCTTGTGTTGTATTTTGTGTTGTAAATCATGTAAGTCCATTATTTTATTCTTATTATAGTAGATTATACAAAGTGATCAAGAAGAACTGTTTGAGTTGGCAATAGAATTAAGAGAATCTTTTATTCGGCTATTTGTAACACTGCAACCGGATATATTTATTGTTGGTTTATTTGACGTAACAGCAACAGCGACGAGATTATAGGTTATGTGAATAAAAATTAACGGTGCATAGAAATTAAGCTTGAAATATAAAACAATAATCTAAAAACTAACTAAAGGTAATGCTCAAAGTGGCCTCCATTTTGCTCTAAACATAAATTAACTCTCCTTTTCAGGCTCTCGAACACATTAATCAGCATGTTAGGAGTAATGTTTCCCACTTCTTCAATAATTGCTGCTTGCAACTCTTCTGCAGTATGCAATACATTCTTAAAGACATTGTTTTTCAAGAACCCGAATAAAGAAAAATCTAGTGGGGTGAGATCTCGTGATCTGCTTGGCCAAATGCCCTCACTAATCACTCTGTTACCAAAATTCTGACGTAAGTATATCATCGTAACACGAGCAGTATGTGCTCTTGCTGAGTTGGGAATATCCAATTTGCCGCTCTTGATCCGTTAGTTGATTTATAAACGGCTCCAGAATATGCTGAATATATCTTTGTGAATTGATGGTGAAGTTAAAAAAGACCGGCCCATACACCCGCTGCCTCGAAACCGCCATCCAAATGCCAACTTTAACCGGGTGCAAAGTTGCAGCTCTGGTGGCGTGGGGATTTTCACCTGACCAAATTCTGTAATTATGTTTATTTACATAACCGGCAAGATGAAACCAGGCTTCATCAGAAAAAAGGTGTTATCGATGATGTCATTAAACTAGAATAAAACTCTCTGGGAGTAATCGGGAGGAGTTAAAGACTGGACGACGGAAATTTTGTGTGGGTGGTACTTTTAAGCACTGTGGAGCAACTTTCATATGATAAACCTGTAAAACCATGAATTGGAATAATATGGAAAATCAGGAGTATTATGGATAAGCATGAAAATTGATTAACCCTACGTTTAGTTGATGGACGAACCGTTAAAGTTTAACGAGCCCAGGAAGACTGTCTTCTAAACGGAACTCATACCCCACCGCGGTTGCCTAATGGTCGCATTTCAAAACACGACCACCGTAACCACTCAGCTGATTAGTCAGACAACGTAACATAACTACGGACTAAACGAAATCGACAATGTCGCCCATGAGCTAAACGTAGGGTGAAGAGGAAGGATAAGGACCAAACCTGTTTGGAGGGAGAGCTTTCTTATGGATTTGCGTGGACTTCTTTGCATACGAGTTCTAATATCCTGTACAACTTCCTCGTTTAGGGTAGAGGGTCCACCAGTTGGCTTTTGTTTGGTTAGGACTCCTGTATTTAAATAACGTTCAACTACTCGCATGCAATATTGTTTAAATACAACAAAAGTGACCAAAATATCCGGAAACATTTCCCGAAATTGATTATATGTTGCTTCGAGAGAGTACTGCCAACCAGTAATTGGATTATAAATCCCGCTTCGAAAATAGCCCATTCCGATCAAAATATCATGTTCTAACTAAGGCTGGGAATCATATTCGAATAATTCGAATATTCGAATACATATTGTGCACTCTCTATTCGAATACGTTCAAATTTAATAATATGAATTTTCTAATTATTCGAATAATTCAAATAATTCGAATTTTTAAATTATTCGAATAATTCCAATAATTCGAATTTTTAAATTATTCGAATAATTCAAATAATTCGAATTTTTAAATTATTCGAATAATTCAAATCATTCGAATTTACTAATTATTCAGTGAATTGAAAAATTCAAACATTCGAATATTAACTTAATCCGATTTTTCGAATGTTTTGTAACTACTTTTCTAGTTGCCTTCATTATCGACAAACAAAGTTAATAGAATCGTATTGCGCTACTCAGAAGAAGATATTCCTACAATCTTTGACACAAGAATGTAGAAAAAATTTCCATTTAATTATTCGAATTATTCGAATATTCGAATAAAATTTCAATTGAATATTCGAATACCAAATCTAAGAAAAGTCCCAGCCTTAGTTCTAACGTAAAAACCATTTTAAATAAATTGATTTGAAGTATGTAGCGTTTTAATTTGAATGTGAAATGTCAAATGATACTTGTCAAGTGACGACTGTCAGTGTCAAGCTGAAAACAGCCGGAAGTTACTCCAGTTGTATCATTTAAAAGTAAACTTCAGCACTGCCAACTCAAACAGTGATTCTTGACCACTTTGTATTATAAGATTATCGTGAGAATTGCCAAAATTCTCACTCATGTATAATTACGTGTGATATACAACAGTTGCATTTTTTAACAACAAAGAATCTTGAAAAGATATTTTTGAAGTGACATTACTTAAAACGTCAAGCAGTCATAGTCGGTCGTCATGGATAGTTGTTGATTTTGCAATCTGAGTTACTGAAATTAAATTTTAGTCGCTAGTGATTGAAATTTGATTTTAGTCACTCAAAACGAAAGTATAAAACTCCTAGAAACATGCAACTGTTGGACAAAATGTTTTATGTTATAAAGCTACGTCCCTTATTTACCCCAAATCGATTATTATCGTAACATTTTTTTGGTTGAGGCCGCTAAAGCCCTAATTATTTTTTTTAAATACTCATCGATGTTACCTTTTTCAAATTTAATCTCTTTGTTAATTTTTAAACTTCAAATTCTTACGATTGGTATTTTAATAGCACTATTAAATACATGTCTTGTCCCTACACTTCACGTAATATGCGAAACAATTTATAATTATCCTAACAATCAGGTCCATACCAACATAATTTGTCCATCCAGACGCGTTCGTGCTGAATCAAATATGTAATTTTAATTTAAATAAATTAGTATTATTGCTTTTTAAAACTTTACAAAATACAGTCGCACCTCCATAACTCGAACCTCCACAACTCGAAACTATCTGTAAGTCGAAATTTACTTGCACATTGTGTATAATTGAAATCTCTTTCTTTAACTCGAAATTTCTATAACTCGAAGTTATAGGTCCCTTGAGATTCGAGTTATGGAGGTTCCACTGTAGTTAAAATGTGCTAATGTCCTATTCGGAAGGTTACGTAACACGTTCTAAAAAAGTTAAATTACCTAAGCTTAATTTGGAAGTTAAATCAACATCTCCTTTTCTGCCTAAACATCGAAGTACAGAAGTTTTATCAGCACCTATCACTTCTAAAGAACAATCTTTTTATTTTCCGGACACTGAAGAAAGCCTCTTTGCACGTCGTCCTCGAGTATCGAGATCGCCAGCCAAACAGGGCGGTTCTCGTTTAAATATTATATTATATTAAAATTATCTCCCAGTATACCAGCCAATTTAAATTTATCGGTAGGTAAACTTCCCGAAAAAGAAATTCAGTCACCCATTTCAACAATTCCATTACAAGAAACACCCCTTAAAATTGCCTCTGTTTCTCAACCACTTTCACAAAATAACACTTATACTAGTGCTCCTGCTACTATAATAAATATGGTACAAAACCAGGATTTAAATGTTACAATTAATGTAGCAAATCAAACAAACAAAATCCCCCGTTTCCCAAAATTTACAAGCCCTTAAATATTTATTCCAGCAACTTCAAACACTATCCAATTTTTGAAAAGTTTCGAATTATGTGCCGCGACTAATGATTGGTCAAACGAACATAAAATCAATTTTTTCGGAACTTTCCTTCATGGAGCTGCAAGTACCTGGTATACATCCTATTTATCCGCGGTCGAAAACAGTAACAATACATATTGATACATATTGTCCGTGACTTCAAAAAAGAATTTGGAGCAGATTCATACATCCGTGAATTCAAATTACGATTATACTATATAACATTCTAGAAATGGGCCATAATTTAAATCCGGACATGACCATGGAACAGATATTAGACTATTTTGAAAATGGGTTACATCCTATTTATATAACACAATTTTCTTTGCTTACTACCGCTAACATGACTTTCAGATTTAAAAGCAATTGTAACCAAGCTTAGTGAAACACGTAAGCGAGCAGTAGCTTCATACTTAAGGAATCCAGAACTCTTTTTTCAGCAACAAAATAAAACAGGTTTCCCCCAAAAAACCGTGTTTTGGTAAACCTACTACTTCGTACCGTAATACTAGAACATCAGATGGAAGAGCGATCTGCTTTATATGTCATAAACCAGGTCACCTTTCCTCCACTTGTAATTACAATCAAAATCGTTCAAATAATTCTTATCAAAATTGCTCAAATAACCCAAATATCCAAAATCGTTCAAATAACCCAAAACCTTCACAGTGGGTAAAGACAACAACCTAGTCAATCAAACCAACAAAATTCTTCACAACAACCTCATCGTTATTTCGTTTCCACGAATACATCAACCCCAAACGTCCAGCGTCGCCCATAAAGATGCTGAAAAAGGGCTCTACTCGTTCTCTACGTCTGGCATTGTCACTATCCCCGGAATTTTAGAAAACAGACCCTTAAAAGTTATAATTGATACCGGAGCATTACCATAACGTAATTAATTCTCGCTATACATACTTTAAAATGTCCTTTAAGTATAATTCCGGCTGGAAACGAACCCATAAAAGTAATCGGCAAGGCTTTCGTTAAATTACAAATTTCTAACGTACTTTTTCCAATAGAAGTTTTGATAGTACACGATCTACTAAAGCCTCCTTTCTCAAAAAATCAAAAGCAATTATTAATTTCTCTCAAAATTATTTAGAATTTTGTGGTAATTTACGAATTCAATTATGTAGGGATGTTACAAAATTGGATAATTTCTTTCTACGACACTCTAGGAAAAATATGAAAAACAAAAATATTCAAAACGATACTAAAATTAGTCTTAAAACAGACGTTCTCCTCCAACCTAATAAATCTCAATTTATTGAAGTAATTTCCAACAACAAAGTAAGTACCACAAGCATTAGCAAAAATAATTTCATTCCTCGACAATTTTCTCCTTTCAAAAAATTTAACAATAACATAGGGTAGAGTACTCAGTTATTGACACCATAAGCAGATCTCCTAAATTACTTATGAATTATTTACAGATATAATACTACTTTTTTATAATCTGTTTAGCTCTCTTATGACATATACTTTTTTGTTTCATTTAAATAGAATATTATAAAAAAAATTTCAGGACTTTTTTCATTAATAAATATTTTGTACGAAAATGTGCAAAGCAGTAGTTATTGGCACCTTGCGTTAGTTATTAGCATATGTTTAGTTCTAATTATTGGCACGTTTAATGTGCCAGTTATAATGAGCGTCTAAATAAAAACCTGGTCAAGTGGGTTATGATCGAGAATTTATCCATTGCATTTACATAGCACAATTACTAAATGTAGCCTACTTGACCAGGTTTTTATTTAGACACGAGTTAGCTTGTTGAATAAGTATTAAAATCTCTTAGGGATAATGAAGAAAAATTAATAACTTTAGGTAGGTACCTATGTCGGTAATTTTATTTAATTAAGATGAAATATTTTGATGCTTTGAAAGGCATGTTTTACAAAGAAAATGTTCTACATAGAGATTATGTTTCGTTAAACAGCGATAATGGTAAGTTCGTGAACAGTTCTTACATTTAATTGCAAAATTAGCAATTGGAATATTTCTAATAGTGATGGGAAGAATCGAATTAAATAATTAATGGAATTATTTCGATTAATTTCAAAATATTTCGAGATAATTTAGGAGTATTATTTAGTGATGGGTGAAATTCGTATTTGAATAAAATAGTAGTCGAATGAAATTAGTAGTCGAATGAAAATAGTAGTCGAATGAAAATAGTAGTCGAATGAAAATAGTAGTCGAATGAAAATAGTAGTCGAATCAAAATATTAATGATTAAATGTGCATTATATTTAATTACTACATATAAAAATTATAGAATAAAAGTACTAGGTAACAGAACTGGAAATAGTTACGACTGAAAATACTCGAGTACATGTAACTTTTGAACAATATTGAAATTTAAGTTTCAGTGGAATTGATATACCTAGCAAGTAAATATTACTATTACGAAGCAATAGTAGAGCAAACGTAGATAATAATTTAGAAAATTAATTTATACGTCGAATACAATACAACATATTTGATTTTGATTGAAAATAATTTTTCTCAATATCCAAAATGTAGTGATAATTTGTTCTTATAATGCTAATAGAAATTTGGGACAGGTACACACTGATGATAATATCATCTGTACATAAAGAAATTAAATTTCTTCGCAATTACGACACAAATGCCATAAAATAATAACAGCCAATGACAAATTAAAATGTTACTGCGTCCTACGTCATATAGTAGGTAGATTTTGTATGGTATAAACTTCGAAAGAATAAACATAAAATAAATTAATCAATGAACTGATTTTACTTTATTAATAAATGCAAATAGATAGTTAAAGGTATAATCGATATATAATAAAAAGGTATAATCGATATATAATAAATGTCTAATGCTAATATTGCTAATAATAAAATTAATAAACAAAAATAACCCTTTCTTTTGACGTAACTAAATAAATAAAAAAAACTTTTTATATTAACATTAATGTAAATAATAAATTAACAAATATTTCATGCTACAGAACACTTAAGTTTTTAAAACGCTATTTAAAAAAATTATATAGTCCAAATTTTTTGGATTAAGTCGATTACGACGGTCATTCGTCAATTGTCCCGCTTTTGAAAAAAGTCTCTCTGATGGCACAGAAGTCGCTGGGATGCACAAATATTTTGCTTGAAGGCGGTAGAGATCAGGAAAGATAGCTAAATGGGATTTCCAAAATTCTAGCGAGTCACTTGTTCTCGATAAATATGGTAATTCTAAATATCGACGCAACATCATTGTCCCTGTGATAGTTGGTGTGATATGAGTCTGCGACTGTTTCATTTGAGTGTCAAAAAATGACCAAATTGAATCCGAGGTTTCCATACCATCATTACCGACGGAAGCTGCTGGCATCTCTTCTTCACTTTGCATCGATACCATCGAAACTAGTTCTTCTTGAGCCCATGTTTGTGCATTATTAGCATTGCCCAAAACACCAAATGGCATTTTTTTAAAACGTGGATCTAATAGTGTAGCTTTTGCCACAATTTTGTTGGTCTCAAGAATTCCGAGTCGCCTAGCTATGGAATCAAGTAGGAGCGTCTTAAACTGATTTCCCACATCTGTGGCCACTATCTTATTTTTAAGACAAAGTTGTAGGCCTCTAATTAAAGAAGGTATCATGGATAAAGTAGGATATTTCTCGCCTGATAAAACCGTGGTTGTATCTTCAATAGGCTTTAACACTGATACGCAGTCTGTTATTATTTGCCATTTCGCAGCGTCCAAAAATGCAGGTGCTTGAGGTATAGACGTTATGGCAGCTGACAATGGTGCTTTTATCTTTAAAAGTCTCTCCATCATAATCAAACATGAGTTCCATCTTGTTCTTACATCTTGTTTTACTTTGAGAATAGGAAGATTCATTTGTATTTGCATTTTCTTTAAAGTTTGAGACGCAACAACGCTATGTTTGAAATGTCCAACTAGTGATCGGCATTTTTTAATAACTATGTCTAACGAGGGAATATTGTCTAAACTCTCACTTACCGTTAGATTTAATGTATGCGCGACACAAGAGTGATGGCGTTTGTTCATTTGACGTATAGCACTTTTAATATTTGCACCATTGTCAGACACCACCGTGACGATTTTATTATCGATATTCCATTCTTCAAAAATAGAATTAAGTGCTCTCGCAATATTTTCCCCTGTATGATTGACGTCCTCCAGTTCTTTGGTAGCTATGCTGGGCGAAAATATCTGGTCATTATAAATAAAATGAACCGTCACAGAAATGTAAGCTTTGTTGCCATCTGATGTCCAGATATCTGTTGTTACTGCAACATTTGCAACGTCTATTAACATGGTCTTAATTTTTTGGCTTTCCTCTTGGTACCTGTTTTTGAGCCATACCGATGATAAATGTTTTCTGCTTGGTAGTTGATAATGCGGGTTAAGATTTTTTGAATAATTAATGAAACCCCTATTTTCTACAATGGACAGTGGCTGATAGTAGAGATGGGCGATATATCATTACCGGTGATTTTGTCGCTGTTATTCGCTGGTCGCTGGAACTACCGGCGACTTGTATAACATAAAACCAGCGACCGGTGACTAAAGAAAACTGTATTGGTGCTTCTAACCATGCTTCTAACTCTCCCGGTTACTTACTTGACGCTCGTAAAGCGTTCATAGGCGATCGCCGTTGCTACCGTCGCCGTTAGGCCTATGGGCTGATCACTTCTTTATTGAGAGCAGATTATTGTGTTGTTTCCGACAAGGGTATTAGTTGTTACTCCTATTTATTTGCAGTATCACCGAAATATTGCCGGTGTCAAGTAAAAATCAGTCTAGTTTTCCGTATCAGTCATTACAATGCGAACGCAGTGACTACGTGATATGCGCAGCACGGAGAGCTTACCAGTGATATCGGTCGCCATTAAAAGTAACCGTGATTTTGAAATAACTGTCGCTGAATCACCGGTGATCAAAAAATAACTGATACGGCCATCCCTAGCTGATAGTCAATTACAATCACTTCTAAAAGAGCTCTGTCAAATTTCTCATTCATTTCCGGTGTTAGCCCATCGCCTTTGGTAGAACCAAATAACTTGAGTTGGCGAGGACGTTTCAATGGCAGTTTTCCTTGACTATGACTATGCACCAGCATGGCACCAGCCGCCCCTGAGTGCCGAACTACCGGCGTCACGCGGATTTTAGTTGCAAGTACATTATCATCATCATTTTTTTAAGTTAAATATCTATAAAATAATAATTAGTACTGTACTAAATTGAAATTCGAATTTATAGGTAAGGTACCTATTCAAAAATTCAACATTTATTTCATTTTTATAGGTAATTCGATTAAATATCTCGAATTATTATTTCGATTATGAAATAGGCAATGTTACTAATATCTCGATTATGAAAATATTTCGATTATTCCCATCACTAATTTCTAACACAGATAAAACATAATCCTTTATTTATTATCTTATTATTTTTCGGTTATTAGATTTCAGTTATGGAGATTTTGAAAATCGAATTTGATCCCTCTCAGTGGCGTTTGTTTATCGACTCTTCTAAAACGAGTTTAAAAGCAGTTCTACTTCATAACGGTAAAGTACCACGCGATCATTTAAATTTATAATTAAAGTAGGCCGGATTTTTTTTATGCGGTTGTGCACCTTGCCAATTGACTCGCTGTGTAGATTAGAGGTTATGTGAATATTTTACGTTTATAGGATTCTCATCAGGTTCAATCGTTATAATTTAAAGGAATTGAAATAGTTTTAATGACAACCAAAGCAAATGTTCAAAGAGTTCGCCCTCGGCAGTTAATTAAACATTTTGAAGCGTCACTTTGACAATTCAAACTCAATGTAAGCTGTCAAGAGTTAGTGTTGCCAATATAACTCAAAATTCATAGCCTGCTCTAATTATAAATTAAATGGTCGCCTTCTGTTCCTCTAGCCCATGCTGCTAATATGAAAGAAACATATGAAAACATGAAATTTATTGCTTGAAAAATTTCAATATAGTACATATTCTATTGAAATCTGCAGTGATTTAAAAGTTATTGCCCTATTACTCGGACTGCAGTTAGGTTATACTAAATTCTGCTGCTTTTTATGTGAATGGAACAGTAGAGACAGAACAAATCACTATTATAAAAAGGTATGGCCTGCACGTGCATCTCTAATTCCTGGACAGAAAAATGTGAAGTATTTAGAACTTGTAAAGCATTCTGTGATGGCCTGGGTTATGTTGTCTTTGAGGGCATCGGTCTATTGGCATAGACCTGCGACTTCAGAAAACCCCACAGGAAAAAGTCTAGTGGGGTCAAATCGCACGATCTTGTTGGCCAATTCACGGCACCAAAATTGGGGTCCTCTTCCAAATGCTCCGAAGCTCATTCAGCGAACAAACGGCGTTGTCTATGGTCATTAACTTTGAGCTCCTGGGTCAGTTGGATCTTGTACGGGTGCAGGCCCAAGTCCCGACACAAAATTCGCCAAGTTGAAACCTACGAAAGGCCGAGTTCTTGTGCACGGCGAGGAATTGACTGCCTCGGGTTCTCCTGCACACTTCCACGTACAGCGGCGATGTTGACTAGCGTCTATTTCTTGTGCTCTACAAATGAACCCGGCACTGACCTTCAAGCCACCTAGCGCGCGCAAATATATTTTTTTTAAATTGAATTTTGATAAGTTAATATTATGAAATTCAAATATTATTTAAACTACCTACTTCTCATTTTGAGAAATTGTTGACTTTCCTTCTGTAGAGTATTTTAAAGAGCAATTATTATGCTTGAGATTAATGATTTATTAAAAAATTTTAATTTATTCAAGACAGTTTGTTAAAATAAAATTTAACTGTGTGAAAATTTTAGTTTATTTAAGAACAATGCTACCTACCTGGGTGATAAGTAGTAGTTTTACATGGGAGCGAAACTTTACTCCAATGTTGCCAGCCAGCTGCAGTGGGACGGGGGGGGGGGTTCTCAAACCAAAACGCGAAGGTCAATCCAAATACAGGCGCCACTTAATTTTTTTTGTAAAAGGAATCGCGTGAAAAATTAACAAAACACGGTACGTCCAAAGCATGAAACAATTTTATTAACGCACACACAAAAAAAAATAAAATAAAAACAACGCAGGTCGAACAATTCAAATAAACAATTAGGCCATAAACATAATACCTAATTTTTCGGATCCGAAACAGCTGCAAAGCTAATTAAAATGACACAAAATAATAGTCGTCTATTCTAGCGTCAAAGAAACCGCGTTGTGGGCTTGACGCGCAATAGCCGGAGAATTCCTCCGAAACGGATTTTATTTCGCGAGCGTACGCGAACTACGTGCACAAATGCGGTTACATTCAATCCACCGAGAAACGAAAATTTCAACAGACACTAAGGAAATATGACCTGCTTAAGTAGCGTCGTTACGTCCGTCTATGGGGCGTTTCCGTGGACATCGGCTTTTTCCCCGGATGGATGCGTCGCTTTGCAGTCGCAATTTGCCACGAGATACCAGAGCTTGATCGTAATCAAGACCGGTAACAGAAGCCTATAAACGAAGGAAGAGAAAGACGAACGTAAGGGCCAGGTCGAGAGAGTAACATCACGCAAAACTTACCTAGTCGGGAGGCTAGGCTGACACAAACCGCAGAGGAAATGCGGCTTTTCCGCTCCCAAATGAGCCAAAGAAATTCGGCACAAAGCCGTACCACTCACTTTCACCTCCTCGATGAAGCGAACACGACACTAAATTTTCCACGAAAGATACATGCAGCTCATGGGGCGACCAGAGTATTACTGAAAAAATGACGCTTCCCCCGACCGGTGGAAAAGAAAAAAACAACAAAAGGGAGAGAAATATTCGAATGTGCCAATGGCAGATTTTAAGTCGTCAGCGGAAACCAATCAAGATAAAGGGTAAAGGTTACTGGCATATGCAACAGTTTCCGGCTTCAACCGCATTCCGAAGCTCGAACTCGTTCATCCGCTAATACACGCGTCGCAAAATAGGACCATTTAAATTGGACAATCAAATATTGCGTAGACACAAACTCGACACAAAGCAAGGACGGGGTTAATTATTATAATATGTACTTATTCGGCTGGTCTCAAATTCTTAGCGAAAATATATTAAAAAGAGAATTTTGGGTGAATTGCGTAGGCGTGGAATGGCACATTCCTACGCCTAGTGGGGAAATAGAACAAAACGGGTTAAAAATAGCTCGGAACGTTGAAATGTACATTATTCAGGGTGTTCTCGCACACGATCGAAAGTAAACTGTGACAACAATATGATTCATTTTTGCCATAACCCTAGTGATTAATACCTTAGTAATTACATTATACTCATTATTATCCAAAAGTAACAAAAAAATAAAAGAAATTATAATCAGTTACTTATGAACTAAATAATAAATTTAATGTATCGTCTCGTGCAGGGCGCGTAAAATTTTTCTTTTTGCAGTTTTTCTTTCTAACTGAAAACAATGATCTTTGTGATACAATTTTCTTATTATGTGGAATTCTACTGCAGGAACTTGTTGATAGAAGTGAATTATTGGACGAATCTACAGCTGCCAACGTAGGTGAAAGCGGAGCTAATATATTTTTAATTATTTGAAGCTTGGTAGGAGAATTTATATCTTTCAAATGTCTGGGAATTTTATTTTGTATATCTTCTTTCTCTTTTTCTACAGACCTTTTCACGGCCTTTTGACTCTTAATTTCATTTAGGATACAATTCTTTTCTTTAGCCTCTTCATCAATATGAATATGCAATATTCGTTCTCCGTCTTCATCCACTGTCATGCCTAAAAGAAGAGATGCAGTTGAATTAATCATTATTTTAAGTATATTATTAGAGAAATGCACGGAAATATGTAATGTGCACAATGCGATTCGATTATATGAGTACTAACTAGCTAATGTTACAAATCACAAACTACTAATAAATATTGATTTCACCCTCATCTGCATCCTGTGATATAAAATAAATGTTATTTTAATTTTTCATAATATAGCATTGTAATATTAATTAATTGTGTTAAACGACTTACCAGTTTCAGTTTGAATAATTGGCCCTCTATTTTCTTCTTTTCTTGAATTAGCAACTAGAATATGTTTACACATATTGAATTTGATAGCAGAATCAACACAGGAGCAAATATATTCATGAATGCAGATATTACAATAGGTACATTTCAGCTCGCATTTTGTGCAATTGCTGTCTATTTTCTGTATTATAACGTTTTTCACTGGGACTAAATTGTGCACTGAGTGCGCACTCAGAATATCTCCATCCCGTTTCATTACATGAGGTTAAAATAAGATGAGAATATTCTGAGTGCGCACTCAGTGCACAATTTAGTCCCAGTGAAAAACGCTATAAGATAAACTTCTTGAGTTGTCTTCGACAGTATTTCCCATCCATGTTCACATTCAATCAATAAATCTTTATCTAAACTACTCGTATTTTTATGACGAGCTCTTATTTCCTTTATTTTGCTACAGATTTTGCCTTTATGGCATGTTATTAATCTGTCAAATAACTTATCTCTGACAAATCGCATGATGGCACATATACCCTTATCTAACCGTTTTACATTCTTCCCCTTAAGGTAAATGTATTTAAGACTCTTATGAAACCTTTCTAGGTGCATGTTGGTGTTTATACCAGTATGAAGTCTGTAAGCATATAATGTTGCTGGCCATGCAACTGACCATGGCCAGCTCCATTAACATTCACTGACGTGTATGTATGGCCGTTTCAATTCGCCTAAAATTCGGTTCCACGAAAGCATGCCATGGAGTACTCCCCTCAGCGCTCCCTATTAAAGATACTACAAAACTACTAACGGTAACTTAATGACAACTGCAATTACTTAAAAACTCACAAGAGGCGCTGAGGGGAGTACTGTCAAAATTTTTAAAGTCAAATTGAAACGGCCATACATACACGTCAGTGAATGTTAATGTAGCTGGCCATGAACTGACATACCTACTTCGACTTGGCGTCATCAGATGGCGCCACAGCAGTGACAAGTTCTTGTTAATTTGCAGAGCACAAGAAATAGACGCTAGTGCGATTTTGTCGGCCAATCTGGTGTTCCTTTGACGTACGGGTGTTCGCTGATTGTTTACCGAATCGGTCGTCTCGAATTTGGCCACCAAACGTTGGACTTTGAAGGGCCACCGCGTCTGCCGTAAAATGGACGCAACGCGCGCAACGTTTGCACAAACGAACACTCATTTTGATAATAAAGTTTTATCATTTGGACGTGCTGCTCATTCGTGTAACTTGCCATGGTGATTTGGCATCAGTGACTGAATAATAAACAACAGATTTGGCAGACGCCGCTAAAACAACATGGCCGCCACAGCCTGTCAACATCTACCCGACCCTATTGAAAAACCCTTTATTTAAAAGAGAACTTCCCCAGAATAAGTGATCCTAAAATAAGAGGGAATTTTTGCAGGACCTCAAATCAGGGAATTTGAAGAAAAATTGACCGTTTTGAAAAAATCAGCGTGGAAATGCTTCAAGAACGTGATTGTAAATTTTCGGGTAACCGTAAGAATAACAACTGGGTGGTGTTCTGGTCGACAGACCCCTACACCAATACCAGTTTGCCTATTCAACAGGTCTATCTACTGAGACAGCACTCCATCATCTCACTTGGAGGGTGGAGAAATCTCGGAAAATAAAGAGGTCCTCTTAGCTGCCTTTTTAGACATCGAAGGGGCCTTTGACAATACATCCTTTGACTCCATCACTACGGCTCTAAGGAGTAGAGGGGTGGAGGAAATTTGCTGCAGGTGGATTGACTGCATGCTTAAGGGAAGGGTGGTCTATACATCACTGCTGGACGACACCCTAATGGCTGGGGTAGCGGGAGGCTGTCCGCAGGGGGGTGTTTTGTCCCCCCTGTTGTGGAACCTCGTCATGGACGGGCTTCTGAGACGGCTAAGCGGTGAAGGCTTTGATCCCTTAGGGTATGCTGATGATTTAGTTATACCCGTACAAGGGAAATTTAATAACATTGTCAGGGACCGAATGCAAGTTGCCCTGAATGTAGTAACAAGGTGGGCCGAGGAGGAAGGTCTGAGGATCAGTCCTCAAAAAACCACCATTGTGTCATTCACTCGAAGGCGCAACTTAGAGGGTTTAGGTCCTCTGCATCTTCGTGCAAACGACCTAGTCTTGTCGGGGGAGGTAAAGTACCTTGGGGTGATTTTTGACTCCAAACTTACCTGGAACCAACATCTAGATAAGATAGTAAGGCGATCGGTGACCACTTTCGCGGTGGCCAGACGAGCCTGTGACAGAACGTGGGGTTTAAAACCAAGTATGGTGCATTGGTTGTTTACCAGAATGGTCAGACCCGCAATCACTTATGCGGCTTCGGTGTGGTGGCCGAAGGTCAAGCAGAAGACCACAAAACTTAGACTGGGCAAGATACAAAGACTTGCCTGTCTAGGCATAACGGGGGCGATGAGCACAACGCCCACCGCTGCAATGGAAACCCTTCTAGACCTCCCTCCCTTACACATTGTGATAATGGGAGAGGCAAGACGAGGACTCCATAGACTGCAGCAATCACGTCACCTACTTAATATAAGTACGGGTCATACAAGTATCGTTGGCAGCATAAGGGGTCCTTTACTCGACATGAGGACGGACTATATGGCTCCCAAAGGCAATATAAACCTGCCCATCAAGATAGAAATTAATGAATCTGATGAGCACCGGAAACTTGAACAGGATTTTCCTCCTGGAAGTCTGATTTGGTATACAGACGGCTCCAGAACCGAAACTGGTGCCGGGTCTGGAATATACGGGCATAGACCAAAGGAGAAGTTATGCTTTCCATTGGGCCAATTTGCTTCTGTTTTCCAAACAGAAATATACGCCATATTACAATGTGCGCGGGAAAACAATAGGAGGGCTTACACAAATAAGCGGATCTTCATTTTAACCGACAGCCAGGCGGCTTTGAAGGCTTTAGTAAGCTCAAAGGTCTCTTCCAAACTGGTGTGGGAATGCTTAAGTGAGCTCAATGACCTGGCGGAGCACAACTGCATTACGCTAGTGTGGGTGCCAGGTCATCAAGGTATTATCGGCAACGAAAGGGCCGATGAACTAGCCAGGCAGGGAGCGGGCATGGCATACCTTGGCCCTGAACCTGTCCTAGGCATAACCAAGAACGCTATCCGGGGCTTTTTCAGTGACTGGATAAGCGAGGAACACAATAGATACTGGCTAAGTAGACCAGGACATTGCCATAGCAAGACCTTCCTCAGAGGTCCTTGCAAGAAGAGAGCTGCGGAACTTTTGCTTTTGAGCAGAGCGGAACTCAGTATCACCACAGGGTTACTAACAGGACACTTGACTGTTAAGGAGCACCTATGGAGGATCGGTAAATTTAATGGGGATCTAAACTGCAGACTTTGCAATAGGGAACCAGAGACGGCAATGCACATTTTGTGTAGATGTGATGTGCTGGCAAACCGTAGACAGCGCATATTCGGACATCTTATGATTGCTTCTGAAGACTTTAATACGCAATCAGTGAAAAACCTGTACCAGCTGGTACAGGGGACATGTCTCACTGAATGGTTGCGTTAACTGAACCAGGGCGTGCACAATAAGCCTAATGGCTGCGGTGCCCCCGGCGCATTTTTGCAGACGGGTTCTGGTCAAAATGTGGAAAAAAAAAAAAAAGAGTAACAACTGTAGGGAGTTGGTTAACAAGTTAAGCCTCGCGAGGGGTTTATCTTGTGTCTCACTTCATTATTCATGTAAGACGGTGAGACACAACACAAGGGTCTCACAACTCTTTTTAGGTTCGGACCGCATGTTTCATAGATGGGTCTCGCTACAATGAAACGCTTATGGGCGATTTAAATTCCCGGTCTAATCAACCAGAAAATTCTTGCAGATTTGGAAAAAAATGAATTGTAGCTGAGTTGCAGTAAATAATAGGGTAAACAGAAAAATAATTGCAATATGTGTTATTACAACTTTATAAAACATTGCGATGTTTTTGCGAGTTAAATGAAATTTGTTTGTTAAATTTTAGGATTAGAATTTTTAACTCAAATGACAAAGTCACGCATAAAAAATTTTACATTAGACTCTTTTCGTTATTAAATTGTTTATTGATATTATATCTCAGGGTACCAAATTGTATTGCAAAACAAGTTTGTTTGAATGGGGTTCTAAAATGTATTTGTCCTAATGGTGTTGATTTTAAAATGTCGGTTATTTTAGTCACGCTACGTGAAGTGTATGTAGGTAAGTAAAAATCGATTTTAAAGATTGACATAGAAATTATTTATTAATAATAAATTTGCTGTTTATTAAACATTTACAAATTAAATTACACAAGTAAAGTTGGTTCAAAGTAATTGTTAGTACATTTGGAGGATTAGTGTAAATGCACATCAATTTATATTTGACGTAAATTGAGTTGTCATCTAACTGCGTAGTGGGTAGATGGAAATTTTAATCAAAATTTTTTATTAAAAATACGATTATGGTCTCCTTTATCAAGAGTGTCCTATGTTTGAAATAAGCTTATACCTGTTAGTAAGTATTTACGAATTACATATTCTTGGACAAGCATTTTTATTAAATGGAATGTTCTTACGTTTTCTGTTCACTACCTTCGATCACAAAAGTTTCTCTGAAGGAGTTTAAGATTGATTACAATTGTTAAATGTTAACACAAGACTGTTCAAAGCTAAATGCAAAGTATGAATGTTCACTTGCTAAGTACAGAGTTGAATTGAATGTTCTACTGCTCAAGGTCTAGGTTGAATTGCATGGATTACCCAGAAATCTCCCTTTTATATATACTCTTCAAGGTACGAAAAACTCTGTAACCCCAAACATAAGAAAATTTAAAGATCCTTAGATTGTAAACAAATCAAAAATTCTTGTACACAAATAATAACTATCTTGTACTGTAGGTTGTAAATATGAAGTTATACAGAGTGACCCAACGAAAACAGTCAGATTGAATATCTCCCAAGAAAATTTTTGTTTGAAAAACGCAAAAACAGGTCGATTTATAGTCCAAGGGGGACACTTTTCTATCCTATACCCAACTGTCATACGTCATCCCCTTCCCTTCCAGCTCTCTAACCAATAGAATTTAAATAGGGAATGTACCATGAGGGGCATCTCATTGGAGAGGTAATTTTATAGAGAATCCAGTAATGTGAATATGAATATCAGAAAATTTAATTTTAGCGTCCTCTTTCGGGGAAAAAATTGTTACATAATCCAAAGTGTGACAACTCATATGAAAGCTAATTTTAATAGTAATTCAATGCGCGAATTGAAATTATGTAAAGATATTGAAAACTGACTAAAATAACTAAAAATAAGGATACCAAATCTGTTACGAACCCTGGCCACTGCCAGTTCTTCCTAATAATTTTAGTACAACTTCTTTTTAGAATTCAGTAATGGAGATTCTGTTCTGTGTTATCTCATTATAAACAATACATGCATTCACAGATAGCAGAGTATAAATTCAAAATTAGTTCAAATGCTAGTTTCCTGTACCATTTACTTCCCTTTCGTAAGCAGTGGTTGTATGCTTTTATTTGATCCAACAAATCTATGAAAGCCTTTGATTCGTTAGATTCTACAATAGCTTCCGGTTTTTCTAATTTCTGCCTCTTTTGTCTTACTGATATTCTATAATCGATATGTTTACTTGTTAGCATAAGAACGTCTCTAGTGTCACGCCAATTGAGCATTACAATTCCGTCAGACCGCTGCCTAGCAATCATCTCGTGCCTTTTCAATTTTTTTTTGACAACTTCTGTACAATTCATTTTTCGGTTTTGCCGTAACGTACCAACAAGATGTATTTTACGTTTCAAAAGTTCCTCCGCGAAAGAAATGCTTGTATAATAATTATTTATCAGTGTACAGTGTGCGTCCATTATCTAATAAGTTTTGCATTAACGTTATTACTATGTTTGAAGATGTATTCCCACCTTCTTCGTCTCGCCCACAAAAGATTTTCAAATTGTAGGAATATCCATTTCCACAGCACAACTTATACAATTTGATGCCAAATCTGTGTCGTTTTCTCTTGATGTACTGTCTGAATTTCAAGCGGCCTCGGAACGGTACCATAGTTTCATCTATGCACACTTCCGACCTTCGTATCATAATTTCTTGGAAACGCTCAATTAAGTTTTCTAATAAAGGAGTCAATTTATGTAGCCTATCGACTGTCCCATTTGTATTCCCAATAATTTCATTATTATTGAAATGTAGCATCAAAACAATAACGAGGCATAATTTTTCTAATGTTGGTTTGATACAAATAATGCAAACTCCAATAGTCTCAGTTGTGGTGCTTGTAACAATCCCATCCATATAATTATTCCAAAGAATTTTTCCATTTCTTGGGGATCTGTAGGAACCCAAGGTTTTGTTTTTGAACGCTAGGATGATGGTTTCTGTATTAACTTGTGTTGAGCGTAAACGTTCGTCTCATCAACAATGTAATTTACTATACCTTGAGTCACAAATAATTTGAAGAAATCGTATGGAGTTTTGTTGAACATATTATAGTAATTATTACCACAATTTATAATTCATTTGGAAAATCATACATGTAAAAAATGTAAAAAAAAAATTGAAAACAATATAAATACATAAAAAGTGAGCAAATAAAAATCAGATTAGAGTAGGCAGTGCAAAGAAAATGTATGTCTGTGATTGACTGAATTAATTAATCTAATACATTCATGAACTGTCAGATCAGCCTAACGCCGCGTTAGTAACAGACATATTTTTTCTTTGCACCGCCGACTCTAATCTGATTTTTAGTTGCTCACAGGTTACATACATACATACGTCAAAAAGGTACTCGTACCAACGAAGTTTTCTTTCAATCAGAATCAAACAATAAATACAGTCCATTATATCGAAGCTAATTACACAACGTAAATCTATTTGGTCGATCGAGCCGGATATAAAATTTACATGAACTAGGCGCATGAGCCAGAAGAAGAAGCACCTACCACACAGCAATTCAAGAATTCAGATAAGGTTTAGAATTTATACTCTGCTATCTGTGTTAAGGTAGTACACATTTATAAATACTCTCATATTTTTATATTTATTTTGCAAAAGAAAATATTTTGACAAATATTTCTAGACGTTAATACAATTTCACTTGTAACTAAGTTACAATAATTCAATTAGTATGTTTCTGAATTTGAAAAATCATGCAAGACGTCACAACTGTTGAAAAACTCGTGCGTAAACGAGGTACTATAAAATGTAAACTGACAAATTTTATAAAATATTTGCGCACAGTTCAAGATGTATATGCAAGTGATCAAGTATTAGAAGAAAAAATAATCGTTGAATTACAAGATCGTAGTAATAAGTTTGCATCATTGTTTGAGGAATTTGATGAAACTCAGAGTAAAACAGAATACATTTGCGATGAAGATGACTTTGAAAGACAATATTTAGAAAGAGAAGATTTCACGGAGAAGTATTCATCCCCAATAACAGACGAAAAAGTTATTTTAAAACAAATCCACACATCTGTCAGCCAAATTCATATTGACAATGTCACTGGCACATCAGATTCCTCAAAACAAAACGGTATTTCTCATGCCCGGTTGCACCGACTTTTTAAGCAGAGCTTAAATTTAAGTTAAGTTTAGAATGTGACATTTACGTATGATCAGTATAATGTCAAATACATTCTGATTGACATTTAAACTTCAACTTATGTATCAATTAGAATGTGACTAACATTTTGTTAAATCTATAAATAATGTCATAATCTAAACACCACTTAAATTTAAGCTCTGCTTAAAAATTTGGTGCAACCAGGCATCAGAACGTCAAACTTCCAACAATTAAGCTTGCAAAATTTAACAGTAAATATGATAATTGGCTGGAATTCAAAGATACTTCTGAATCACTAATTAATTCAAACAAATCGATTGATAATGTTCAGAAGTACCATTATTTACGTGCTTTACTAGAAGGTGACGCACTAAAAGTCATACACTCTCTAGATTTCTCATCTGAGAATTATATAATTCCATGGGAATTACTTTGCAACAGGTATGATAACATTAGATTATTGATCAATAATCATATCAAATCTTTATTTGAATTAAATCCACTTGCAAAGGAATCCTCAATAGGAATAAGAAATTTAATTGATACCATTTTTAAACATTTAAGAGCTCTTCAAACACTAAAACAACCAACAGAACATTGGGACACTTTGTTGATTTTTTTAATTACGTCTGAACTTGACAAACTTACTGTTAGGGAATGGGAAAAGGTTAAAACAGGTAATAATTTCCCAACACTTTCTGATTTTAAAAGCTTTTTGAATTCAAGAACAGATTTTCTAGAAACACTTGAAATTAACTACAGTAAAAATACAAAAGAACATAGTTAAATAATAATATCAAACAAGTTTCACATTGTCAAATGTAAAATGTTCTGTATGTAATGGGACTCATTTAATTTATTATTGTGAAAAATTCTTAAAATTAAATTTGTCACATAAATGAAAAACAATAAAGCAACTGAATCTTTGTAATAACTGTTTACGTTCAGGCCACACAACTAAAACCTGCAAATCTGGATTTTGCAAAAAGTGCAAAGCCAAACATAACACTTTACTCCATCCAGAATTATTAGACACACATGAACCAATCACATCAAAGACAACTCATCCAAATGCAGCAACAACAATTTCATCAGAAGTTAGCTTCACATGTTATTATCCTAATCAACACGTTTTACTTTCCTCTGTATCAATTTTAGTTTCAGATGTTTCTGGAAACATTCATACTGCAAAAGCCTTACTTGATTGGGGCTCTCAGTCAAATTTTCTTACTTCAAAATTTTGCAAAAAGCTAGGACTCGAAGAACATTCAACAAACATGACCATTGTAGGAATCAATGGTGCTTCATCGGTCATTCAAAAGAAATGTAACATTGTGATACATTCACTCAGTTATGAATTTTCTACTAGTGTTTCTTGTTTTGTCCACAATTACAGGTAATTTGCCTTCATTCACTATTAGCACCAGCTCATGGAATATTCCCGCCAACATTCAATTGGCAGATCCTCAATTCGCCGAGCCTAGTGAAATTGATGTACTCATTGGCGCAGGTATTTTCTGGAATTTTCTAAGAATATGCCAGTTCTTCAAAATACAAAATTCGGTTGGATTATATTAGGTATCATCTTAGAATTCATTTCAAAATTTCATTGTAATTTTTCTAAAACTGACAGTAATCTTGATTCTAAATTGCAGAAATTTTGGGAAGTATGAAACAATCATATTAAATCAGTATGAAACAATTAATAAAATTGTCACAGCAAGATAGTTTTTCTCAAGAAATTAATTTATTACTAAATAATAAAAATTTAAAAACAAAACACAATTTATTATCTCTTGCTCCATTCATTGATTCTGAAGGTTTATTAAGAGTTGGTGGTCGATTAAAAAATTCTTACTTAAACTTTGCTCAGAAACATCCTTTAATTTTATCGGGGAAACATCGTTTAGCGAAATTAATTTTTGAAAATACACATATAACATTACTTCATGCAGGTCCACTATTGTTATTATTTACAGTAAGGCAGCATTATTGGGTTACATCTGGAATGAGTGTGGCTACTAAGTCAGTAATGCGAGATTGCATCAGATGTTTTAAATCTAAACCAAAATCTTTTGATCAAATAATGGCGAATTTACCAAAAGAACGAGTTACAATTAACAATCCATTTTATATCACGGGAATTGATTATGCAGGACCGTTTAACATAAAAGATCGTAAATGTCGAGGTTCACAGACTAAAAAGAGCTACGTTTGTGTTTTTATCTGCTTCTCTACTAAAGCTATGCATCTTGAACTTGTGACAGATTTATCAAGTGAAACATTCCTTGCCGCTTTGAGAAGGTTTGCATCGCGACGAAGCAAACCAGCTCATTTATATTCAGATAATGCAACAAATTTTATCGGAGCAGCTAAAAAACTATCTGCCTTGCATGAATTTTTCTCAAACTCTAAAGCAGAAATTACAAATTATTGTACAAATCAAAATATAACTTGGCATTTTATTCCCCCAAACTCGCCTCATTTTGGAGGGCTGTGGGAATCAAACATAAAAAATATAAAACATCATTTATCAAGAGTAATTAATGACACAAAATTAACATATGAAGAATTTTACACAACCTTAACACAGATAGAAGCATTTTAAATTCTAGACCTTTATACCTCTTGTCATCCGACGTCAATGATCTGCAGCCACTAACTCCAGCTCATTTTTTAATTGGCAAACCATTGACCGCTATTCCCGAACTACAACTGCTGGACACACCAACAAACAGGCTGTCACGTTTCCAGTTACAGCAACAATTAGTACAAAGTTTTTGGAAAAGGTGGCCACGAGAATATTGTGTCATCTGCAAGAAAGACAGAAATGGAAGATCAAAAATCCAGGGTTGAAAATTGGAAGTTTGGTAATAATCAAACAGGATAACTTACCTCCTTCCCAATGGCTTCTTGGACAACTAGTAGAGCTTCATCCCGGTGACGACAACGTAGTTCGAGTTGTTACAGTGAAGACTCATAAAGGCATTTTCAAGCGAACAGTAGCGAAGTTGTGTCCTCTTCCAGTACCTAAAAACGGAAATAGTGACAGTGAAACTGTGCATGTTAATAACAGTTAAAATAATTCATTTTTATTATAATAATTAGTTCATACTTATCTGCAATTTATGAATATTTGAACACTTTCTTAAAAAAAAAAAATGTTCAAGGCGTGGAGTTATGCTACCACAATTTATAATTCATTCGAAAAATCATACATCCTTGTAAAAAATGTAAAAAAAACAATTGAAAACAATATAAATAGAATATATTTCGTCAAAAAGGTACTCGTACCAACGAAGTTTTCTTTCAATCAGAATCAAACAATAAATACAGTCCATTATATTGAAGCTAATTACACAACGTAAATCTAGTAATTATGTAAATTTGATACCATCATCCACAGTATCAAAAGAAAAGCTATTTAGTTTGGATTTTTCTACTAATCCCCATAGTAGATTTGTGTAATTTGTGGTCACTTGTTCCGTATGCGAACTTTCCGAATCTACCGTGAAGGAAGCGACAATATCTTCAATTGTTTGCTGGATAGTATCTTGCTGCAAAAAAACATAATTTTCTCCCAGAAATTGCAAAATGGAAATCTATTTACCTGTTGCTGTAAATCATCTGATACAGTCTTTTCAGTAATAGCAGGCGATTAGCCATGCATACACCAGCATTCATTCATGCCATTCTTTCCTTCGATAATCTTTTTTCCCTTCAAGAAATTGAAACGAAAGAAATCCTGTTCTATCCCACTAACGCAAACTGAATCGTGTTGTCTTTCTGGCCATTCTTTACTGCAGGACTGTCCTTTTGATTTTCGTTAGGAATATAATCATTTCAGAGCCCACTAATACAAATTACTTTTCCTTGCAGTTTTCCGATATAAAACTAAACCCGCAGGAATGCGTGTTCGTTAAGGTCAAAATTTTGTCGTTTTATTTAGAATTATCTCTTCAACCGATCATTTTACTTAAAACGTAAGGATTTGTGTTTCATTTCAAATTTTAGAGTAGGTATTTAGACTTGTGCGTCTGTACAACTGTTTCATATCAATTTGTTTTAACACCATGAAGTCTAAGAAAATGTTTGCAGTTGCATGTGAAGTTCCGTATAAGAAGAAGACTTTTCAACTTTTTTCTTTCTAACTTTTAAATTCAATACTCACAAAGTGATTTACCGAAAGAATTCGTTAATATTTACTAGAATTTTTAATATTTTTGTAACGAAGCCTTTTCATGAAATAGTGTGTATAAAGAATGTATTAAAATTAAAAATTAGCCTTACCTTATCGTTAGAATCCGACCGATTAATCGGCTTCGGTTTCGGCCACCTTCGACCAAAAATTGCAAAATAATCGGCTTCGGCCAAATTAAGCCGAAAGTTTTGTCGAAGCCGAAGTTCATTTAATAAACGGGCGTATGCAAGCTTATACTGTACGAGTATAGCTTCAGTATTGCAAAAAAAAATTTAAAGAGGCTGTATGTATATTTTTAATGCAAGAAAATTATGTACATGTTAAAAATTTTAATTAAATAATGTTGATTTATTAGTAATATTTTGAATGTGTAGATAGACGTAAAAAACAAATATTTTTACACGATTTCCACTATATTTTGTAAAATTACAGAATTGTTAAATTACTACGACATGTTTCGCTATTACTATAGCTTCTTCGGGTAGTGACACAAAAATTATAATACGGTTCGGTTTTATACTTAATACTGAAATAAATTGACCAATGGTGAGTTGTTAAGGTCCAGATGGCTATTGAATAAGTTATTGGAATTCTTAAGCTTGTTTATTTCTAAGGATTCCAGGACGTCTAGTTTTTTACTTTTACTTTCAAGGTGTAAAATGTTAAAATCGGTATTGAAATTGTGCTGAGAATACGTAAGATGTGTGGCGTAATGTAAATCTGTTTTTTTATGAATAAAACTAGAAAAGTGTTCTTTAATTCTTTTAGAAAAACTTCTACCTGATTGGCCTATATATGTTTTAGTACAGTCTCCACACTCCACATATTAGTTGATATACCCTGACTTATTATTCCTGTCTATTTTGCTTTTACTGTTTTTTTATGTATTTCCCTAGTGTATTATTTGTTTTGAAAGCAACGTTAATATTTAACTTAGTGAGATATTTTTTGATGTTTTCGCTAGCTTTGCCTGTATATGTTTATAAATGTTGTCTTTTTCTTCGGTTAGGCTGGGATATATCAAATCTATTGTTTTCTTAAAGAGTTTTTAATTAAAAATTTTGTCAATAATTTGTGGCGTGTATCCATTGTTTTCTGCAATTTGTTTTATTACATTTAGTTCTTTTTGAAAATTTGCTTTGTTTATAGGTATTGTTGTTAGTCTGTGTATCATGCTGTGGAAAGTTGCTAATTTATGTTGTATGGGATGATCTGATGTATTATGTATTGTTGTATCGGTGTGGGAAGTTTTATGAAATATTGAAAAGACGTGTCGGTTGTTTATTTTCTTAATAGTTAAATCTAAGAAGTTAATAGAATTGTCTGTTTCTTTTTCTATTGTAAACTTAATGTTATCATGTAAGCTGTTGATGAAATTTAGAAATTGGTCTAGTTATCTGTTTGTACCGACAAAACAAGCGAGCACATCATCAACGTATCTGTGCCAGTATAGAAATTTTTGGAAGATGGGGTGGTTGTAAATTTTATCTTCTAGGAAGTTCATAAATATCTCGGCTAGCAGAGGGCTGAGTGGATTTCCCATTATTAATCCTTCTTTGGAACTATAATAATTGTTATTGAATTCGAAATAGTTCTGGTCTAGGCATATTTTAAGTGCTTCTAATATTTCTTGTTTTTTTATAATATTTGTTTTACTGGATGACAGAAGTTTTTCTACAAGAAGTAGAGTTTCTTTTATAGCATAGGTTCTCAAACTAATTTCGTCTACCGCCCACTTTGAGAATCAATTATTTTCTAACGCCCCCTAAAATTTTTAACTTTACCACATTTTAAAAATCACAGTCGCAATCATTACTTTAATAACATTAGTTAAATTATAGCCTGCCATATATGAGTCTTATCTTGTTTCTCTGTGCTCTTTACCGCCCCCCTTTAGGCCTCTAGCGCCCACAAGGGGGCGTTATCGCCCACTTTGAGAAAGACTGTTTTATAGGGACGCTTGGAAATAGATTTGTAACATCAAATGAGACAAATTTTGAATTATTTGGTAAATATTTTGAATTACAATTCTCAAACCTAATTTGATGACATATCAAAGTAAACTGGAAAACTAAAATATTAATTCGCTATTCAATTTGACATGCCAATAACAATCTTCATTTTATAATGCAAACTAAATAAGTGAGAAAGTAAAGAATCGTCATTTTCTTAGCTTTGCGTAATTTCATCGGTTTCGGCTGGAAAAGCTACCTTCGGTCGGACTTATCATGTCACTTGACGTTGCAAATTATCCGCTGGAAAGAGCGAAGGAATAAATAAGTCTGCACGAAAGTAATTGCGTATTAATCGTGTCGGTTAGGAACGTCAGGACATCCCCCGACATGATTCCCGAAGGAAATAAATAATGTCGGCTAGTCATCTCATACTACACTAACGCGCATTCTTTCCTTCACGATTGCATTTTCCGTCGGGAATGAACGCTCGTGTATGCTTAGCTATTGACTTCTTTGGGAAGTGGTAGGAATGTCAGACGAACAGGTGGCTTTGACGTTTTCAACAGTTTTATAAGAACGTATATCATTTCGTCTAAACATTTTTGATTTTGTATAGGCAATGACTGTATTGATGAATCACATTCATCTTCTTCATTTGGCATATATTCATCGGACGAATTATTATCGCCAAAAAGATTTTCCTGTCCGTCATCTTCGTCAGACATGAATTCGTCCCATATTGTTCGCAGTTTGTCTTGTTCAGCTTAATAAGAACTCATGATATAATCACTATTTGGAACACACAATACAATTTGTTATTCACTAGACGATCACTTTCACTACACAAATAGATATAACGGTTGCACTTCGCACATCAATTGCATCTGCAAGTCTGGATGTGTAATAATATGACATAATACAATATTGGATTACGCGGTCCAGGTGAAACTATTTGTCTCCTAGACCGCGAGACACAGAAGCTGTGAGAAAGAAGAAAATCCGGCGTTGAATAAAGTACCAGGTAATGTTATTTAGGCTTTATTCTCGTTAGTACTGTATTCTGAACCTTTATCTAATAACACTGGTCAACAAAATTTAAGCTTCGTCGTGCCACACGAACAGTTTTAAAATTTTGATCACCCACGAATTTTGTTTGTTAAAGAAATATGATATTTTTTTAAAAATCATGGTTCTCCAGAAACATATGTATATGAAAAATGTACCTTAGAAACTTATATGATCTATGATTTTTTGGAATATTTAGCTTCCGGTTGCTCCTTTTTGAACGTCCAGCAGTAGTCGGTCAACATTCTTGGTTTCCACCTGCCCTGATAACGTTTTTTCATATTAGAAATGTCCTGATGGAACCTTTCGCCATGCTCATTGTTTATAGTCCTCAAATTTGCAGGAAAAAAGTCCAGATGTGAATCCAAAAAATTAATCTTAAGTGACATATTGCAACCGAAAGTTTTATATGCCAATAAAAACTCGTTAACACGTTGAGCCCCGCTATTAATTTCTTTTCATAATCATCTTGGATCGGCGATTATTTTTTCTTAAATTCATTTAGTATTGCAAGCAATGAGAAAATAATTATGTATTTTAAATAGAATACAATTTCTTTTGCCAATCTGTCAGTATAATTTTCTTGTTACCCGTCTTTTTACGGTCTGTGGCATCTTTCACTTTGGTTTTCATATGTTCAATTTTTTCATAACTTGTTGCAGTTTTTACTTCGTTCGTATTCTTACTATAAGCTTCAGCGAGTGACTTCGCCGCTTTATCCTTTTCTGCTTTGATTGCTGGAGTTTGCCCTTTATCAAGAAGTATTTTAAAATCTTCCAACAGAAGAACAAATGCCATCTGAAGGTCTATATTGTCGCGTTAACGAAGTTTATGAAATTTATTTTATTTAGATTACGAATTAAAATTACGAGAAGTGTCCTTACTTTAATTTTTATTTAACTAACTTAAATAATTACGAAGCAACACTAAACCTGTGGTTGTAATCAGATTAATCAATGAGATACACCCTTAACCACATAAATTCACTGATAGCGAATACGTATTTCAGTAACAATGTTACCATCTTCAGCGCTAAACTGATATTAAATTTAAAATTAGAAATAAAATGAACTAAGCTAAGAAATAATTTAGTATAGGGGAGAGGGGGTTCCTTTTTTTAGCTTAGTTCATTTTATTTCTAATTTTAAATTTAAAATCAGTTTAGCGCTGAAGATGGTAACATTGTTACTGAAATACGTATTCGCTATCAGTGAATTTATGTGGTTAAGGGTGTATCTCATTGATTAATTTAACTAACTTATTTAATCATCACAATTATTTTAAACATAATTATTCTACGTCCCTTTTAAAATTATTATTTTAATTTAATCTTATCTTAGTCCTTTTACTTTAAAACTTAATTAATCTTCTAATCTTTTAAACTTTAACTTAACTTTAATTACTTTAACATACTCGGGCGAAAAGGGCCTGACCCGGGGCCAGCCCTGGCTCGCGGAGAGTTCACTCGCTTGGCTTCGGTCTTACGCGCACTCGTTCACAATACTGACTAATTACTTTCTGACTAAACACTTATAATAATAATGAGACTAACTCTGAGACTAATACTGCTAACTAACTACTCCCTGATTCTACCTGCGGGTCGATCTTTTATACATCCCTATATCTACGTCACAATTGGTTCCTTTGCTCTGGTGGCCGGGGTTCGATCCAAAGTACAAAGTTCTAAAAGGCGTCAGCATCAATTGACCCTTGCCAAATTTGTTTTTCTTAAAGCGTTCTAATTGCCTCGATCTTAATTGGCACATGTAAACAACACACCCGCATTCCGCATAGCTTGCATTTATGCGTAGTGGAATGCAAGTATGTGTATCGTGGCATTGAAATGCACATGATTGCAATAATTACGAAATAAATTTAAATTTACTTATTTCCTCAGTTAATGACATCTCGTGAGAATATCTTCCACATTTTCGGCATCCTTAGCACTTGCTTCAACACTATCATCACTCTCACTCATTCTATTAATAATTATTGCACTTTTATCAGGAGAAAATAATAGAACAACAATTGAACCGATTCAGGTTAAACACGTCCTAGCATTTACTGTAGTTTATACTTCTAACCTAAGTAAAACTTCCCATCAAAGGATTTACTTCATGTAAAAGATTATACTCCACAAAATACTTTGAAGTAAAGGCTCCTACTTGAAGTAAAAGCAAATACTCTTTTTAATCATACCACCCAATATCCATAATGTGCGAGAACACTGTCTTGTTGAAACCAAACGTTTTTAAGCCTTCTGGAAAAAGAGCTCAACACGACAGTACTACTTCATTTATTAAGAACTCCAAGTACGTATTAGAATTTAAGGTACCAGGTAAGAAGAGTGGTCCAAGAAATGGTGACCAACAAGTCAAGCGCAAGTTGTCTTGTAAAAACTTGAAAATGTTCCTCAATGGATAATAAAACGTCTAATGCCGTAACTCATAACCGAACCATTAAGAGTAGAGCGCGACGGTGGAGCCAGATTGGGATAGTTTCCTCAAAAAAAATTATAAGCTTGCTTATATTATAAGTCCTTTGCCGATCTCCCAATCCTACCATCAAAGTTTCTGTTTTTCCCTTTCCGTTTAATGCATCACATCCTCTAATGCCATTAAGGCTCAATTATAAAGTTACAGTTCCACTTTAAGCCAAAGCTTAAATAATATTGAATATTGATATGATTTAAACTCTTTTACTCAATAATAAAAACGTTACAAACACGTTTCGTTACTTCTGCGATAAATACCTTCTGACTTGAGCATACAGAGGAAAGCTGTCATTTGCCCTACACTTTGCGCCATGGCTGACCGAGTTTCAGGTGGATATGTTATCCCTTCAAGGAGAATGTGGTGAACTCCATTGAGACCATACTTGGACACAGAGATAGCTTTTGATTGAGTCTCTCCTTTGGCAAATGGCATGTTAAGGTGTCCTATGCGGAGTTCATTGAACGCATGAAGTCTAAAGAAATCCAGATAAGGGCCCATTGTACCATACCAGTTTTCTTTGTTTGTATTTCTGTACAGCTTGTACTCTAATTCCTGATTTCTGACTGACTCAATCCAGACGCTGTGACCATCTGCACAAGTTATTGAGATGTCTTGACAGTTTGTGTGGATTTTCGGGCTTGAAGCAGTACTTTTAAGCATGGCATTGCTGTTTTGCCCATTAGCTCTCTGCCTATTCGTATTGTGAGGCATAAATAGGATGCTGGTCACTTGAGAGCTTATATTGACGTCGCTCATATCCATAGCAGCAAGAGACATTTGAACTTCTTATTACTGTCTAGTTCTATTTTGGGTATCTTCGGATTTGGGATTTCAGCCAATGTATTAAAGTCGATTGATATCATCTGGTGCTCTCTCTTTTTTCCCCTAGATGCTGTGCTGGGTGCCGCATCCATTGAGGTGGCTTGTTGATGCATATTGAGTTTTTGTTTTTGACAAAACTGAGGTTTTTTTTTATTAAGGATGGGTTATTACTAAGCGGCGGAGACTTGCTGAGATT
Source organism: Dorcus hopei (assembly GCA_033060865.1). NCBI lineage: Eukaryota > Metazoa > Arthropoda > Insecta > Coleoptera > Lucanidae > Dorcus > Dorcus hopei. The sequence goes on along the minus strand of CM065426.1, from coordinate 60,563,124 downwards.
GTACGGCGAATGACCTAATTAGAGCGCAAAAACTATACAAAATACGTAAACAGTCAGTGCCGGATATCGCTTGGAGTTCGCTAACTGAAATAAAATAAATATCCACACGTAACTTTACGTATGATCGAGCGCGCACCGCACCTGAGTAAGCATTTATATCTTTGGACCCCACCACTGTCCCGTCGCTTGGTTATTACTGTTATTTTAATTGACTTAATTTTTTCAGATTTTGAAACTTGGTTAAGGAATACATGCATGTTCGTTATGTTCACAATGAAGCCTCAAAATTAATAAAAAAATAAATCAATTCTAACCTCAGTCGTGCACGTTATTCGACTTGTTGCCCGAAGTCTCATGGTCATAATTCCCATTCTTTAATTTCCTATGGGCAATTTTATTAAGCTATGTCCATTTAATGTTGAAGTCAATCATTTCCCTACGCACTAGCATCACCAAATTTACAATTTAAACTGACTTGCCTCTCACATACCTTAACAGATGACAAGTTTCCTGTTGTCTCTTTCACCAGCTGATCCCGTCGGCTAGCTGCAGTGTGAGGGAATGAGTAACTTAGATGTTAAAATAATTGAAGGGCGCCAGTTCGGACTTGAAAAATCAACTGAGCAATAACAATCTTGTCGACGTCCCCGAATCGACAGAATTGGCAGAAAAATCAAAAGTAAACAGAGGCTTTACACTCACTTGTACGTCAAGGTGGTAAACATAAACACAATAGCTAAGGTTTACTTAAATTTAATTAACACAATTAAACAGGTCGTATAACGATCAAAGTACTGAAAGGTTTCACAAAGCCAATACAATAGCTTACGTTACATGAACTTATTTAATAATAGGGCGGTTGGTTCTTTATTACAACACGCAAAACAAAGAAAGGGCCGTATTTCGCTCTTAAAAATGCATGCGCAAATCGGATAGCGATAAATGATTTTGATAAGTTTAAATCAATGATTCCCAAAGTGGTCTATATCGACCCCTAGGGGTCGACTCCGACCTACAAGGGGTTCATATCAGCGAAAACAAAAATCGAGGTGCATAAGATGTAAATAGAGGTCCACGGGAACGGATCCCATTTAAGTATGTCGTGACCAAAATTTTGGCTTTCCATAAATGTATCAATATGTTGCGCACAAACGTGAAGTAGCAACGCTTGTCCAGACTTGTACCAGAGCTTTGCATCAGGCTCATCCCTCCCATTAAAAGCATTTTTTTGTGTAGTTATTTTATATTAGAATTTTACTAGATTTGTATTTTGTCGTTTTAATTAATAAGGGCCAGTTTTTCAATCACAAGTTAACTTTAACCTTCATTTTATTGCCATAGGAATAATTGTTTTCATAATTGTTACTACGGGAATAAACAGATAGTTAAAGTTAACTTGTGATTGATATATCGGTCCCGAATGTATAAAACTTATCGTGTTTTTTTTTTAACTTTTTCACTCTACACTACAGAATCGAAGTGAGTAGCACTGTGTCAGCTGTCAAAAACACATTTAAAATTGATGAATTTGTAACAATTCAATATTAGAAAGGCGGAGGTCTACCCAAAATAGCAAAAATTGGCACGTGGTCTACGAGATAAAAAGTTTGGGAACCTCTGGTTTAAATAATAAACTTACGACTGAGCTGTCATATCACTGTGTCACCTATGCTGTGAAGTTGGCGGTCATCACGTCTTCTGGTGGTGCTGGCCAAGCCTACAACTAGTTTAAACCGGACGGGCACCGGTTGCAAGATGGCTAACTCACGCTACTCGTAGAACAGGGTCGACACGGTCGAAGCCTATCTCGAACGGCACGGTAGACCACAGAGGGAGTTCGATGTGGCACCAAAACCCAATTTAAATCAAACTGAAATCCTCGCGTGAAAGCTTGCGGGGTTAAGAAAGAACCTGAATATAAAAGGAAACGGTTTCATTAGCGTCCATTATGGCGTCCGCCATTAGGCCCAATGTACATTACCTGAGAGCTAATGAGTTTCCAGGCTTGGAATTGGGGTTAAAATTATCCCCAAGTGTGTTCGATGGTGTGTGTCACTAAACGTTGCGACACAGCCGCTGATGAATTACTTCTCCCAACGAGCAAGAATTCCGATAACTTACAGTGCACGTAAAAAACGTCAGGAGTGTACCACGCTTCGAACAAGAGAGGCCGATCGAGGCAAAATTGTAGATTGTGGTGGTTGCTAAGATACGGATCCGAAGACTGTCACGTGGTGTACCACCACCAATAAACTTCGAGAAAGCAATGGAGGGATACAGGCTTGCCAACTATATCGAAGGCGGGTCGGATAACGTCTGGATTCCACGTTTTCTTGGCGGGAAAATTGAAACGTAACAACACTCCAGGCATTACTAACTAGTACATCTGTGTTAAACCGCCTTTGAATTGTTAAGATACAAAGTATACCCAAAAAAAGTAAAAAACTTATTTAATTACCTCATTACTGTTTCATCGTAGTCAAAATTGCGACATATTTCTGAATTTTGTCAAACGGCCTGTCAGCTGGTTTATCAATAGGGGTGATGTGATCGAATAAAACAGTGAAATTCAAATCGATTCTTGAGATCTAAATCCAAGAGCTGTTGAATTTGATGTGGCATTTCAACAAACTACAAGGTTGAACCTTTACATTAAAATTAAAATAATAATGCATATATTAATTACTTACTATTTAAAGAAATTGCAACAAATAAGAGAGGGCAATTATTAAAGCCTAGTCATCCAAAATTTCAAGAACACTCGTGTTGTTGTGGCAACTGCACTTTATCATTTATGGCTTATGGCGTCGACCACACAGTAAATCAGATCAGATAGGACATGGGATTGCCAACAGTAAACGATAAAAACCAATAGGAAGTATTTTATTTTAGATAAAATCAATATGAAGAAAATGATAGTGGAATTTCGTAAGTTTCAACCCTAATAATAAAACAGTAAAAAGCAGAAATCGAGTAAGATGGCGACCTTCACAGAAATTACCATTCAAATTAGGTAAGAGAATCCCTTTGAAGACAATATGACGATAATACAAGGCCAAGTTATATTCATTAATTCCACAAATACAGATGATTTACTTCGTCGATGCTTTCTTCATGACCTTGATATTGAAACTTATGACGAAGACGATCACCTCTCAAATTCGGTTACAGTTGTTTTAACACCACCTAAGGAAAACCATCCGACTTAATGGCGCCTATCAAAAAGCTAATTTTCTAAGTATTAGCCCTAAGAGCTTTTTGGCAGTTAAGGTAAGAAAAGTTTTCTACATTGGCAGCAGAGATGGGCAAATTACTTAAAAAAGTAATTCAAATAACAGGCTTCAATTACTTTGAAAAGTATTGGCAATTAACAATTATCTATTTCTGTTCATATACAAAGTATTGGCAATTACCAATTAAAACGAAAAGTATTTGAAGTTGCAGAGCAATTACTATTGAATTACTTTAAACTAATTCTATTACTTTAGAGTATTTCAATTACTTTGACTGCTTGAATTATTATTTGAATTAGTGTAGAGTAATTGAATTACTTTAGAGTATTTCAATTACTTAGACTAATTCAATTGCTTTAGAGTAATTAATTAATTTAGAGTAAATAATAATTCAAGCAGTCAAAGTAATTGAAATACTCTAAAATAATTCAAATTCAAATAATAATTCAAAGTTATTACTCTATATTCTAAAGTAATTGAATTAGTCTGAAGTAATTGAATTACTGTAAAGTAATTGAATTACTTTAGAGTGCTTCAATTATTTAAAGTATTTCAATTATGTACTTCTACGATAAATTCTAAAGATAAATTGGATGAATTATTCGAAAAACTACAAATAAAAAATTATTTCAGAGAAAATGAATTAGTTTACTTGAAGCGAATATTGCAAAATACTGCAGCTTTTAGCCATAACTTTAGATGTATTGCAGGGCGAGAAAAGTACGTATTGTGGGTATTTATTACCATGCCTATAAAAAAAAATAGTAACACTAAGGAAAAAGTTAGAAAAGTTAAAATTAGAAAAATTAACGATGTGTGACATGATTCTTAATGCTTGCATTGACGGTTTAATGAGGAGATTTTCCGCCTTCTTCAAATTAGAATAAAGCATTATCGATGCCGTGGTTGCAAGTTTTACAATACAATATTTTAATCTGCGATGGGCTAGTCCTTTAAAAGAAACTTCGTTAGCAGATATAAACACCGTTCCTAAATTAGTTGCAAATATCGCCGAAAAAATAACAGATAAAGATCAAATAAGTGAACCAAAAGCAGCACCTACAGAAAAAGAAGACTTTTTCGAATTTGACGATGCTGAAGTTGTTTCCCATTCACACTGCCTCGTTTCCGTCCGCAATAAATTATTATTAGAATTTAAAACTCTTCAATATCTACAAGACAGGAGAACAGACATGTCGGCCTTAAATGAATTTCCAACCGGTAAAAAATTCTTTAAGAAGTATAATACCCCATTTTCATCACCTGCTCCTGTGAAGAGCATGTTTTCATTTGCATCTACGAGCCCTGTCTCAGTGAAGTTAGCCTAACTAACGATTTTTTTTATCAGAAGATCTTGTAGAAGGAAATTTTCTGAAAATCAATACAATTTTGTAATGATATGGGAATTGTTTATTAACTTTTAACGCATAAAACTATATTCTAACTAATAAAAAGTAGGAACACGAAGATATATCTAATATTACCGCAAAATAAACAATCGACGAAAATTAAAGATAAAGCTATCATTGCGTTACGTTGTCTTTTCGACTTAATATCGCTTCGATACATTTGGACATTGTGTTAATCAAAGTCTGGCATTCATCAGGTGGGAAATTATCCCAAATTTGTTGAAACCGAGCACGTAACTCTGGAACTCTTGCTGGCTACGAGCGCAGCTCTTTGAAAATATCTGAGAATATTAAAAAAAATACTTTTAAACACATGTGGATGGATTAAAAACTATATGTATGTCTTGAACCATTTTTTTTTTATTGTAATGTTATATTTAGTTTCTATATTTTGAATACATACTTGGACCAACTTCACTGAGACAGAGCTCGTATTATTAATTCTCCTTGTCGACATACCTTGAGTGACATAAATTTTGAAAATTTAGTTTTATCTAAGGCGAACGCAGATTTTTTTGTTAAAAGTTAATATTGAGAAGTTTATAACAGTTATTTTGTTAAATTGTTTTTAAAAAGAATTATTTATTTTTACGTTTCCTATTATGTATTTGTTTTTATATTTAAAAATTATTTATTTTCATATTTATTAATTTAAAAATTATTTACCACTAAATATTTCAGTACACACACAGAAAATGTTTCATTCAATAAAATAACATATGAAAATACTTATTGGCATCATTTTGTCGGAAGAAAGTCAAAAATTTCTATAAATATAATTTACCTCATATAATAAAAAGATTATTCAAATACTAAAAGTAGCGCAAATATACAAAAACAGTTCAAATAATTAAATCTAATCCAATCATTAAAATTTAATTACTTAAAAGAGTAATTCAATTACTCAAAAGTCATTTGTTTAATGCCGTGATGAGGTTCTGGAAGAGTCTCCGCAGAATGATCCCAACTTGCATTAAATTATTTTAATTTGAAGTAGAAGTAAAACACAGTCCAGATTTTGTACACTTTAATTTAACACTAATAACAATTAAAAAATATATACACATTCAGTTAAATATTTAAGTTTATTACACGACTATGTTACGACGTTAGTGATTCGAAAAATGCGACTGATTGAATTGATTTTACGTTGTTTGATTTTTGATGAGTAAGTTCGGCACGAAATGATCGCTTGTATTGAACTGCACCTGGTTAAAAATTCGTAAGGTCAGAATATATATAATTTTGTAAAAATAATGTTAATGGTGGGAGTGAGCAGTTTCATTGGAAATTCATAATTGATGCAGCACCTGTTTGGAGATTTTAAGAATTATAATTAGTATAGGATGCACGGAATTATCTAGGTTTCGTGAAACTCTGAGCTTTTAAAGATACACAATTTCTGTGAACAGAAAATTAAGGGTGCAAGATATAATCCTGGGAAGGATGAGACAAGTAAATATAAATCGGAATGTGAGATGTTAAGAGGGTGTCAAATTGTTGACAAAGTCTTGGAAAAACGATGAACGTAGGTGGCTTGCTTTATTAGGGCTGAGAGCGAAAGAAGCGTTGATATTTACAGAGAATTCGTTTTTCTATGAATCTTAATTGTCGACCGTAAAGGCCTGTGTTAGCGGAAACGCCGAGTGTACGTGCAGATGTGCCTGCTTGTGCAGGTAAAGTGAATCATTTTAAGTGCTAAAGACTAATAATTAAAATTACATGAAAGATTACATTTGAATATAAACACTTATGCTACTTGAATTAAAATATAAATACGTATTTATTGCGAGTCCTTAACATCATTCAATTACTAAAAACTAATTTAATTACTCAAAAGTATGTAATTCAATTACTAAAAAGTAATTCAATTACTCAAAAGTAATTCAATTACTTAAAAGTAATTCAATTACGCAAAAGTATTTCAAATAGTGAAAATTAATTGAAATAACATAAAATTATTTCAAATACCAAGCATTTCAATAAAGTAATTGAAATAACAATTATCAGGACCACACTGAGAAAAGAAAATGCATTGAATTAACCAAAAAAGGCAAATTCAACAAAATAATTTTGGTTAAATACAGTCAATTATAATTTTTACTTAAACGAAACAATTCAAAATTGTTAAAAAATAGAGCTTCGTTCAAAAAATTTCATGTATTAAACCAAGAAAAGCACTTACTTTAATACAACGCATATATTCGTCAGTATTAATCATAATTAAATTGTAAAATGATAATATAACCATCTTAATACGACTGAATAATTTAGTATAAGTTAATAATTTGTGATATTAGTATCAATCGTTTAACAACTTGTTGTTGCAAACAATTGTAAACATTAGATGAATTAATACTTTTAGTTAAGATACACATTTCGTTTTGTTAAAGAAAAGAATTGTTAAAGGTAAAATGCTGAGTCTTCTCTACAAAGTTTTATTGAAAATCTCCAAACCGGTTTCGCCTAAACAGGCATCTTCAGTGAATAATAATAAAATTATATCTAAAACTAGAACTTAAATATAATACATTATAATAATAAATGATAATATACTTACTATATACAGGCTGTCTTACGAAAAACGCCCCAAGCCGTAACTCCGTTATTTATAGATTAATTTTACTTTTTCATAAATTTTACATAGTGATTCATTATTATTGTTCTTCACAAATTCGTCTGATTCACTGCGAATTATGTCTAACGCGTTATTTATTTTAGATTTAATCTTGAATATATTTTCTTTTTTAACATTGGTTTTCAATGAATTCATATTGTTACGGTATTAATCGAAACAAGGGGCATAGCTTAAATATTATGTTAGAAATATGACTAGGCAAACATTAATTATACAAATATAACGTAAATACTTACATCCTTAATTCACAACACAAATCAAAGTACAAGAAGTTACATGCTGCACTCACAGCTGATTATATTCTTATCTCTTTATGCAGATCGCGGGGTTTTTATAAGAAGTGTAACTCGAGCAATTTCGAGTTGTTACGAGACCGGAAAGATTCGACAAAATACGAGATAATTTAAATCCTTTTTAACTTGTTCAAGGTTTACCACCTGCATCGGAGGCGCATGTCGAGGTCATTTCTGTTGGCGCCGCCGAGATGCATTTTCTCTTATCTTAACTTCGCTAAATGAATCTAATATTTTAATTTACTTATATTTTGTCATACTATTATTTTAATTGACTTTCAGATTTTGAAACTTGGTTAGGGAATACATGCATGTTCGTTATGTTCACAATGAAACCTCAAAATTAATAAAAAAAATAAATCAGTTCTAATCTCAGTCGTGCACGTTATTCGACTTGTTGCCCGAAGTCTCATGGTCATAATTCCCATTCTTTAATTTCCTATGGGCAATTTTATTAAGCTATGTCCATTTAATGTTGAAGTCAATCATTTCCCTAGGCACTAGCGTCACCACACTGTCACCAAATTTACAATTTAAATTAACTTGCCTCTCACTTACCTTGACAGATGACAAGTTTCCTGCTGTCTCTTTCACCAGCTGATCCATCGGCTAGCTGCAGTGTGAGGGAGTGAGTAACTTGGATGTTAAAATAACTAAAGGGTGCCAGTTCGGACTTGAAAAATCAAATGAGCAATAACAATCTTGTCGACATCCCCGAATCGACAGAATTAGCAGAAAAATCAAAAGTAAACAGAGGCTTTACACTCACTTGTACGTCAAGGTGGTAAACATAAACACAATAGCTAAGGTTTACTTAAATTTAATTAACACAATTAAACAGGTCGTATAACGATCAAAGTACTGAAAGGTTTCACAAAGCCAATACAATAGCTTACGTTACATGAACTTATTTAATAATAGGGCGGTTGGTTTTTTATTACAACACGCAAAACAAAGAAAGGGCCATATTTCGCTCTTAAAAATGCATGCGCAAATCGGATAGCGATAAATGATTTGATAAGTTTAAATTAATGATTCCCAAAGTGGTCTACATCGACCCCTAGGGGTCGACTCTGACCTACAAGGGGTCCATGTCAGCGAAAACAAAAATTGGGGGTGCGTAAGATGTAAATAGAGGTCCACGGGAATGGATCCCATTTAAGTATGTCGTGACTGAAATTTTGGCTTTCCATAAATGTATCAATATGTTCTGCCCATACGTGAAGTAGCAACGCTTGTCCAGACTTGTAGCTTTGCATCAGGCTCATCCCTCCCATTAAGAGCATTTTTTTGTGTAGTTATTTTATATTAGAATTTTACTAGATTTGTATTTTGTCGTTTTAATTAATAAGGGCCAGTTTTTCGATCACAAGTTAACTTTAACCTTCATTTTATTGCCATAGGAATAATTGTTTTCATAATTGTTACTACGGGAATAAGCAGATAGTTAAAGTTAACTTGTGATTGATATATCGGTCCCGAATGTATAAAACTTATCGTGTTTTTTTTTAACTTTTTCACTCTACACTACAGAATCGAAGTGAGTAGCACTCTGTCAGCTGTCAAAAACACATTTAAAAGTGATGAATTTGTAACAATTCAATATTAGAAAGGCGGGGGTCTACCCAAAATAGAAAAAATTGGCACGTGGTCTACGAGACAAAAAAGTTTGGGAAACTCTGGTTTAAATAATAAACCAATTCTTAAATTATTTTTATTAACGGGGATTAACGGCTATTGTAAATAAAATATATTTTTGTTGGTCAATATTTCGTAATGTTTTTATTACTTCATCAGGACCAGAAATTGCTACAATAATAAATTACATTGTATACTTATGAAAAATCAAGCTAATTATTTACTTACTGAAGGTGAAAATAATTTATTTCTCCTTTCTTATTTGAATTGTATTAGAAATTGAGAATTTTGAAGTTGATGTTAAACAAAGATTATTTGTTTATAAAAATATTTAAATAACAAAAGGACGCTAGATGGCCTGACTTATTAGATTGAAATAAATATTGTTTAGTCCGTCAGTGTCAGATCTAAAATTGACAGTTACGTCATTATGTTTTTGAATACAAGACATTTCAAGAAAAGTTCTGGTTTTATAAGATGGTTCTTTTTCTAAAATTTTAACGTTATCAAAATTAAATCGATGGTCCTCATCGATTGTATGAATGATGGCTAATGCACAAGATCTTTTTCCAATCCTACAATCACTTTTATGTTGTGTAAGTCTGTTCTTGAGCCATTGGCTCGTTTGACCTATATAACATTTGTTACAGGTATCACAATTAATTTTATACACAACATTAGAATTAAGCAAGAGAGGAGTTGGATTTTTTAAACTAGTATAAATTTGTCTAATAGTTATAGGATTGTAATAAGCTATTTTGATTGGAACTGTTTTTAATAAAGAAGTTATTCTTGGAGTAATATTTTTGATAAAAGGTAATTTACTATACACTGTGTTTCCTAAAAAATGTTTCATCCCGTAGCGACGTTATTTATGATCCAATTTTAATGAATAAAAAAATAAAACAAATGGCTTTAGATGTACTTTAAAATGGTTCTAATTTCGATTTTTTCTAATGTTATCTTCAATATCTATCGATAGTCAACTTTTTTTTTTCAAATGGTTGCCCATATTTTTTTAGCTTTAATCTAGTAGAACATTTTTTTCTAAATCGGATAAAGTATTCAAAATTATTATTTGGTGTGCAGTTAATTGGAAAAATTATTAAAATTATTATTAACATAATGAATGAAATTTTCAAGTCAGCCGTGGAAATTCATAACAATGCACTAAACGACAAATGTCATTCAACCATCATTTTGAAAATATTTGTAGTTTTAATTGTTTAGGAGATCAATTAATTGGGCCAGTTGTCATAAATGGTACGTACATTTTATAGGATTGCATAAAAGATTTAAGCCAGGATTAAATTTAAGTCTAAGTTAGAAGTTGACACTCACAATGACGTATAGCATATCGTGTGTCATATTCTAACGTGGGCTTAAATTTAATCCTGGTTTAAAACTTTTATGCAACCCAGCCTTAATCAAGAAAAATATCACCAACTGTTATCGATAGACATCCAAATTTTTTGGACGAATTACCTTTGGCAGAACTAAATAGAGTTTTTTTCCAACAAGATGGAGCCGCTCCTCATAATGCAAGAAGAATTGTCCATTGGTTAAATAACAAATTCGGTGCAAGATGGATAGTGTAACGTTTTAAGGGTTCTATTAATTTATATTTTAAAACAAAACACGAAATAGTTAACTACATAATTTATTTAAAAGCAAACTAATTAACACTAAATTATTTACAAGCTTATACCTAATTTATTTTAACAGCCAAGCGAGTCTTCGCGAACTTTAATGCCGAACTGTCCAACGCTGAATCCTTGCCGAACTGTCGCCCACTCCCGGCCGCGTGCATTTTATAAGCCGAAGCTGTTGTTCTCGTATTTTCTGGAGCGCGACAGACTGTCTGGTCTAATTTATTCCGCCGCCGGAATTCTCTAGGCTGTCGCCTAAGGCGCATCGGCTAGACGGCTGCGACGCTAGAGACAGGCTGACGCCGGCTGGTGTCGACGAATCATTACAATAGGAACGGATGGGCCAATTCGATGGCCTGCCCGTTCTCCGGATCTTATACCGCTCGATTTTTAGATGTGGGGTTATCTCAAAGATCGCGTGTACATAACAAGCCCGGAAAACGACTTGATTTTAAGACAGACGATTGTTGATACTTGTCGCGAAATACCTGCTAATTTACTATTAAATGCGGTCCGTGGCGTGATTAGAAGGTGCCAGTTGTGTGTTGAGCAAGGTGTTGAAGGTCAATTCGAGCAATATTGTAAATTTTTATGATTTTGTCTGATACGTTTAATGTTTGTTGATTGTTTATTATTATTATTTTGAATCTATTAAACTGTCATCAGAAATCATGCTAATAATAATATTATTAATTTTTCCAATTAATTACGCACCAAATAATAATTTTGAATGCTTTATCCGATGTAGAAAAAAATGCTCTACTAGATTAAAGCTAAAAAAATATGGGCAGCCATTTGAAAAAAAAAAAGTTGACTATCGATAGATATTGAAGATAACATTAGAAAAAATCGAAATTAGAGCCATTTTAAAATACATCTAAAGTCATTTGTTTTATTTTTTTATTCATTAAAATCGGATCATAAATAACGTCGCTATGGGATGGAACATTTTTCAGGAAACACCCGGTATATTAAATTTGATGTTAAAGTATTATTTCTTTCATGTGTCACGTCAGGATTACGTATGTCAAAAATTATCTTTTTTACGAGATGTTGTGGATAGCCATTGTTAACAAAAATATCTACTAATTTATTAAGATTTTTCTCTATTAATGATTCGTGACATATTCTCTCAATGCGGTTTCTCATGGCAAGGATGGTATTTAATTTATGTTTGAGACATTGTCTCAACTAATTTATGTTTGAGACATTGAGTACGGCATTACTTCCCTACGAATTAAATAATAAACTTACGACCGAGCTGTCATGTCATGTTGTGTTACCTAGGCTGTGAAGTTGGCGGTCATCACGTCTTCTGGTGGTGCTGGCCAAACCGACAACTAGTTTAAACCGGACGGGCACCGGTTGCAAGAAGGCTAAACTCACGCTACTTGTTAAGATTCATTAATATCACATCAACTAATATGATGTATAATTATTGTAAAATATTATCAAGTTAACATATGTGTAGCAATTATGTAACTATTATCTGTTTTTTATTTATTTACCATCGAAGTATGTCGTGAAAGTTTAGGGAAAAAGTGGTACTTATGCAAGTAACTAAATTTTGACAATGAAAGTCATTTTGATTTAGATTTTAAGGTTATCCCGAATAAGTAAATCTTGTGATATTTTCTTTTCATCACGAGGTGTATTCACTTCCAAATTCCATTTCCCTTCACTTTTAATTTTGGCTGTATTACTTTTCTGTTTCGAATCTGTTTAGTTGATATATCTGATTTGAACTGTCACATTTTGGCATATGTTATAGTGACATGAAATTAATTTGTCTAATTTTACTATAATAGCCAACCTAATAAAATAAAATCACAACCTACTTGATGGTAAATAAAAAAAAACAGATTATATGTACTGTTATGAATCAATGTATAAAAAACATTCTTCAAATTATACACATTCCAAAACTAGGGCTTAAAGAGTTGAAATTATTTCTGCAACACAAGTGATAAATTTAAAGTTTTTATTAACATTTTTTGGTCCTTCGAGAGCCGGATCATTTGGAAGAGTCCGTGACTTTCCAAGTGAGAGGAGAAATCATCAAGCGGACTTCTGCCCTTGCTGCGGAGTGCTGCAATCATCAAGACTTCAGCTGTGTTGCTGAGTCTTTCTAAAGTATCAAGCGGACTTCTGCCTTTGCTGCAGAGTGCTGCAATCATCAAGACTTCGGCTGTATTGCTGAGTTTTGAATTATCAAGAGGACTTCTGTTGTACTGCGATCTGCCGTCACCGTAGAAGTCTTAAGTTAAAGCAATTTCGTTCGTGAACGAAAATTAATCCACAACAAATCACTCATACAAGCACACTTTTCGCTGCAGATCTAATTTTTAGTAAACTTCAACAGCATCACTACTCCTGCCTGGCTGTCATTTCAAGTAGAAGCGGACAGTAGCCACTGTTGCAGGATTGTAACGATTTTTCAAGAGCATTACTTGGAGTTATTAAATTGGTAAGGTCATTCTGTAGTTGTTAAAGGCCTTCCTTTTCTTTTATAAAATAAAGATGCCCTACAAATTGTCCAACGCTGACATTACTCAATCAAAAATTCAAAATGTCATTGCTGAATTAGATTCCTTTGCTGATTATATACAAGATTTAATTGATAAAGAATTAGAACTGCTTGATAAATTTGAGTTGGAAATCAAAATTGCTCAAGTTGAACCTTTCTTAACAATGCTTACCTGTTATCAAAGACCGTTAGCTAATGAAGACATTACTTACGACTTAAGGAGTATCAAGCGTTAGTTGATTATACTATTCTATAATTAAACGGGTAAGCGGTCTTCTAATAAACTTTTTATTGTTATCTGCTAAGCTTTCGGTAATTTTTTGTTACCTTCCTCAGAGCAACTAAAAACGTAAGGTTACATGTAATTATACAAAAGTACAATAAAATCACTTACATAATTCTAGTTATATTCTAAATACAAATTTCATCAATTAATGTCCAAAATATTAAAATTTAGTTTGATAGAAGATCGAAATAAATTTATTATCAAATGTAACCTGATTTAGAAAATTATTCCAAAAATCTTATTTACCTTGGATTCTGTGCGGAGCTACGTTTAAAATCAAATTTTATTAAATACTCATAAGCCAAATTAAGATTTTGAATATCCGATCTAAAACTCATGGAATTACTAGTTTTTTTAATATGGAATAATTCTAAGAATAACCTGGCATGATAATTCGTTTCTTTATCTAAAATTTTTGTGTTACTAAAGTCTAATATATGATTTTTATCTTTAAAATGTTGTACTAGAGCACTACAATTTTCTTTTATCATTTTACAATTAGATTTATGTTGTGACAGTCGTAATTTAAGCCAATTGGAAGTTTGTCCTATATAAACTTGATCACATTCAGTACAAGGAATAGAATAAACAACACCATATTGAAGAGAAGGCGGAATTTTATCTTTAATTTTACTGAAAAGATTATTAATGGTTTTTAAATTATATTTAGCAATTTTGGCATTAATATTTTTGAATTCTTTAATAATCAAATTTTTATAACCGTTTATTTGTGGAATTTGAGAATTTAGATTATTTTGAGTATTATTATTGTTTTGAGAATTTTGATTTTCATTCTGATCATCCTGAAATAAAATTTTATTGACTAAATATAAAGGATACCCATTATTACAAAAATGATTTCTAAGTTTACTTAAATTCTTTTCTAAAAAGGTAGGATGACATAAAGCTTTTATTCTATTTCTGAAGGAAATTAACACATTTAATTTTTTTGATTTAAGGGATTTTACGATTAAAAATTAATGAATCTACCTGAATGTGTCGGTTTTTGATACCAATCCAATATGATTGTATTATTTTCTAATCTAATTAATTTAACCTCAAAAAACGGAACTGAATTATTAGTTTCTTCTTCAACGGTAAACTGAATTTTTGTATGAAAATTATTAAAGACATCTAAATATTCACAATCATATTTTTTGGTAAAGAACAAATAATGTCATCTACATATTTTTTTTTAAATCCAAACTGAAAAGGTAATTTAAGTATGACTTTATCCAAAAGACGATCCATCACTATCTGAGCTAAAATAGGACTAAGAGGAGAACCCATCGGAACACCATAAATCTGTTTATAAAATAATTATAATAAAATATAGAGAGAAATAACTATTGTTAAATAAAAAATTTAAAATTGTTAAGAATTTTTCTTTACTTAAATTATAAAAAGGTTTAATTTTGTTATACCAATCTTCATTAACAATTTCTATGATTAAATTTGTGGGAATATTAGTAAATAAAGAAACAACATCAAGAGAAACGAGGACAAAATCTTCAGGTAATTGAACATTTTTTTTTTTAAATAGTGCAAAAACAAAAGAATTTTTTACATTATAATCATTTTGATTTTTATAAGCTAATGTTAATATGTCAGATGTAAATTTGGACAATTGGTAGAAAGGAGCATTAATACTATAGTCCATTCACAAAACTCCCGGTGACGTTTACATTTTCATATTGAAAATTTGGAGTGTATTTGATAAGTAGTAATGTATTTAAGAGTCAATATCGACGCTATTATTAAATAGCGTCGATACTGAATTATTAAATACATTACTACTTATCAAATACACTCCAAATTTTCAATATGAAAATGTAAACGTCACCGGGAGTTTTGTGAATGGATTATAGATACAATAGGCCGTAAAGGAACACCTTCTTTATGAATTTTTGGTAAACCATAAAATTTAGGTGATGTTGAATTGTATGTTGTTAATTCTTTAAATTTATTAAAATCTATGTAATTTAATTTTTTAAGAGATTTTACAATTTCATTATTTTTGGATTGTGAAAAATTCTTTTGTTTTTGCACAACAATTTCAAAATTTTCAATTACCTGAAGATTTTGTCCTCGT
The DNA here is from genome assembly GCA_033060865.1 of Dorcus hopei. Classification (NCBI taxonomy): domain Eukaryota; kingdom Metazoa; phylum Arthropoda; class Insecta; order Coleoptera; family Lucanidae; genus Dorcus; species Dorcus hopei. Next base: position 60,547,359 of record CM065426.1, on the reverse strand, counting down.
TTCTTTTGATGTTGTTTCTTTATTTACTAATATTCCTACAAATTTAATCATAGAAATTGTTAATGAAGACGTCTAAAAAAATTAAACCTTTTTGTAATTTAAGTAAAGAAAAATTCTTAACAATTTTAAATTTTTTATTTAACAATAGTTATTTTTCTTATAATAATATATTTTATAAGCAGATTTATGGTGTTCCGATGGGAGTAGATATAAAAAACAGACCACACCCTTTTTTCCCCATTTGAAATGCATTGACTTCCGGTCCAGTTTACTGCCTCATCTGAGCCCATGGTAAAGAGTGAGATGGAGCTCCAGAGAGAGACGGAGACAACGTAGTTCGGGCGTCCGTCCGCCAGATGCCTCCAGCGCTGCTGCGATTTTCGTTAGTTCGGAAATTGTCCGCCAGATGGCAGTGGCTCTGCGTCGTCGGAGCGTTAGTTCGGGAATTGTCCGTCGGGTGTCGCCACCGGCGCTTCGCTGCGGAATTTTTTCCTCCGTCCGGAAAGAGATTCGAACCCGTTGCTCGGCGTTCCTGAGCCGTCCACCTAAGCCGCTCGGCCGTTCGGTCAGTTGCTCGTATCAATGATGTGTAATAATAACGACGCGCGGCGAAGGATGTCGTTTTATTTTTTGTCGAAACACGGATGCGATGTTGGTTGCATCTGGCGGTGTCCATCTGGTGACGAATTGCGAAAGGACGATCGCCGGCGTCCATCTCAGAGACGTCGCGTGTCGGTGGGTTTCTGTAAAAAGAACGACGCGCGCGGGAGCATATAGATCGCTGCACGCAGAGCGGCGGCGGCAATTTCGAAAAAATGGGTCCTCGGGGCGTGCGCATTTCCGCGAGCAGAAGCGGACGAAAACGATGCCGACGAGCCTGTATAATTGTAAAACGTCTTATATAAAATTCTAAAAATAAAAAATACGTTTTACTTACGTATGTATAAACAAAATGCTTTATTAACACACAATATAATTACAAATTACATATAATTTAATTTTAATACATAATTACAAAATTACATACAATGTCATTTTAATTTATAATGTCCCAACGGCAACAAATGAATATCCGTTACAAGATCGTAATGTCGTTTGTCATCTTGAGCATCTAAGGCAGTTTTATTTATGGTAACGGTTAATAATTGATGATTTATTGACCTGATGCTATTGAATTTTGACATTAATTTTTATTATCAAACAAACAGTCATAATAATCCTGAAAAGTTATTTTTTTAATTCCTGAACGACCTACGCCCTTCAATTTTTTAAATTTTACTTCTTTTCCCACTCTGATAGCGTAAACTTTAGCTCTAATTCCAATGAACTCAGTTATTATCTGTCCGCAGAGTTCGTTTTTAAATTTACCGATAACTTTCTTATTTACCAAAGGTATTCCGAAAGGGTTATCTGCGGCGTAATCTGAAGTGTCAAAAATTTTATTTGCATCCCGTTTTATAATTTCATAAATACTCGGGACGCGTTCGGGATGTTTTGGAGAGAACTTAAAAATAAAACTGTCCGTGTCTGTGTAACATACTGTGACATTAAATAAGGGCTCCACATTTTCTCTGATGTAATCATAAAGAAAACTATACATGACTGTTTTTGAAAAGTTAAGGACTGCCATGCCAACGTAGATCGGTTTATCAAATTTCACGGATAATTTGTTCAATTCAATTGCGACCAGATTCTCACTGAAAATCGTAGCTTTTTTGAAATTTGGTTGACTAATATATTTTTCAGCGGATTTCCATTTTTTGTCAACACGATATTTCTGTATTTGCGTACAGATTCCATAAGTTTTCCGAAAACCATATTCGACATGCCCTTGTAAAAATCTTTATCGAAAGCGTTCGTAGATTTTGCCCTCAGATCGCTATTTAATTTAATGTATTTTTCCAACCAATTGCTCTCGTCAAATTCTATCGCACGATGAATTGTTTTTAATTTTAAGCCGTGTTTAATTTTAAGCCGTCCATGGAGGACGTACTTCTCTTTATTACATAAAGTTAGCATTAATTTTTTGTCATCCTTTTTACCTGTGGTGGATATGTGTTCCGGGCAAAATGGAAAAAATATATGGGAATCGTGCAGATCTTCAGGATATTCTAAGTCAACTTCTAAAATACAAGATTTACCCGTTTCATCCCCGTAATACATCGAACATTCAATGTCGGTCGTACTGAGCATTTCTAAAAGATTCGTTAATTTTTCGTCACTTACCCAGTTGAAGTTGTCGCACGGTAATTTTGTCGTCATCGCGTAAGAATAGAGTCCGTTCGCGTCTACGTAAATAATTTCGCTAATTTTCTTATCAGAGTCGAAATCGGTTCCCATGTGTACAGAATTCGCTTTTGCAAATCGGGAACTAACTTGAGTTATACCGCCGCGTAAACCTTTTTCTATAAATAAAATCATATCGATGTCTTCTAAAAGGGGAAGTTCAATTTTTGTTGTTTTAAGAGCCGCCGAAAATGATAGGCCCGGAGCTGTGAAAAATCCACACGCATCTAACCCGTAAGTTTTGAAAGTCAATTTTCTAAAATTTTCGAAAATGTCTGCCAATAGAAATACGTCAATTTTTAAATACAAGTCCGCGTATTCACCGAGAGTTTTACATTGAAAATGTTTCCAAACGTTTACGGCGTGCTGGTAATCCTCATCGTTGACGTTTTCGCCATGTAATTTATTATAAAATAGGGATTTATCGGGAAGACTTGTCTCTTCCAATTTGTCAACAGAATTCACATAATCATAGGGAAAACATCCTTTACGAGTTACTAATTTATAAGAATCCGGATTCGGAAACGCTTTTTGTACGAACTTTATTTGTTCTGGATTCAAATTTTTCGCTAATATTTCAAGAGACGAGGGCATGAAACGAAACGAATCTAAGAAACGTAATTTCACATCGCCTACCCTTTTCGAGAACGATATGTAAGTTTCAGTTGTGTTTGCTAAAATTTCGACATTTTCGTCGTTTACATTTGCCAGAGCTTCTATTATAAAGTGACTATCGTAATTAGATAAATTGTGTAAAGTCACGGGAATAATATTTTTAACGCGACATTGTAAATTACAATTATTGCACAAAGCTGCAATATAGTTCCCGGTAAAATGGTCGTGGTGATAAGTTTTAGCAATATTTTCGTTAAAATTAGAATCACAAATCTCACACTTTTCGGCATTTGCATGTGCCGTAGATTCTTCGAACGTTAAATCTTTCATAGGAACGGTAACGTGATTTTTTAATATTTCTTGAACATTTGTTGCTTCTCCTAATAATTTATTTACGAACCACTCAGCCGGGTTTTCGCCGCGATAAATTTCAAAATGATTTAGTCGATCGTCGTAAGAACAGACTGTTAAATATGCAACGCTAAAGGCTTCATGCCGTTGATAGGCGTTCGTGAATGCTTTTTCTAAAGTATCGTCACAGGAATGAATAGGTTTCGTTAGAGGTTCGAAGTCCGCGTAAATGACAAACGGCAAAGGCATGGTGGCTGCAAATTGTTTGAATTTAACAATGTTTTCTCCGTCTTTAGGTAATTCAATTTTTACGGCCTCATGACGCGAGCAATCTGGCACATGACGATTTAATTTGTCCTTGGATGAAAAATAACACAAGTTCGTCTGGCAGGTCCACGTAAGTGCTACCGTTATCTTTCTTTCCTCCTCCTCTCAACGGCGTGTACTTGCAAAACGCCACGACCAGATTCACGATTGCCGATAACGACCCACCGCTATCCCTCTCTTGAAATTCTGAAAGCTGATAAGAAAATGAAAAAAAAAATTAATATCTGGCAGCTTATTTCGTTTTAAACTTACCTGCACCATGATTTCGTTAAACAGTTCGTTTAAAATTTCGTCTAGGTTTGCTCCAATATTGATCACGTGATTCTTGGTATTGAAAAACTTATATTCCGAGACATCGGTTTGAGGTTTTATAAATTCACCGCAAAATACCAAATTTATCTTCATCGAAGGCCTTTTCACCAATTGATTTCCGATTCTAGTTCTAATCAGAGACGAGGCGTCTAGGAAAAGGCTTCTCCGTTGTGTACGAGTTTTATTGATTATTACTCCGGTACGAATTCTGCTTTTAAATGCAGATTACAGCTGTAAATTTAAAAAAAAAACTAAATTAGAAAAAAATACGTACGCATTTAATTTAAAACTTACATCCTTCCACTGAATTCGGTTGATTTTATTAATTCTCCTTTCTGTTCCGGAACGACGACGACGACTTGTTCTTAAACCTCGACCAATCGGCAACGTTTTAATTTTTAATTCCAGTTTTACGTCGAATGAATGTAATTTTGCAATTAAGCTTTCAATTTGTTTCTTATCGTGCACCGACGGACAATTTCTCATTAGCTCGTTTAATGTTTTAATATTTTTTTTTGTTTAGTTTTGCAATTTTATAAGCATCTGATTTATCGGCGCACTCATCCAATAAGCGAAACACATTTAAATATTCTCGTAAATCCATTTCAATATTTAATAATAATCTAATTTTAAAATTATGTTTATAACTAAGCTAATATTTTTTACTTTAACGAGCTGAAAAAAAAAGAGACTATAATTCTAGTGACTTGAAATAAGATAATAAATTTTGTACTTAGTTGTATTTTTAATATTTCTCAAATTCAATGTCATAAGCCGGTTGTGGTTTACTGGTTAATTTCACCAATCCTTTGTAAATCAAGCCGCATTGCGAAGACAACACGTCACCTAACTTATCTTCGGGTATGGTCTTGTTAAATCGACGAGGCAGGAAGACGACAAACTCCTGATCGATTTCCGCCAGCAATGATTCTCCAAATTTCGTTTTTACATATTTTAAATCGGAGAACGGATACTTGCGGTCGATTTCCAGCTCCGACAACTTCTTAACAGGTAATGATTTTAACGAAGTAGCACTATTTATATTCGAAATGGTATCCATAATTAACGCGCACAGAGAAAACGTAAAATGAACTCTTTTCTGTAGGGACAGATGATACAAACTTTTGCTCAACTCACGGAAGAATTGCGTAATAAATCGGAAAATAGCACTATAAGTTCGAGGGAAATTAAAAAACGATTAGAGGAATTAAATCCTCTGTTCAAAGGGTCACATTATCAAGATGCGCATGAATGTTTGAATTATATTTTGCACGGAATACATGAAGAGACGAAAGATGTACAGTCTGCGCAAGAAACGTCTATAATAACGACCACATTTTCAGCTGCATATGCGTCGTATTTACATTGTTCAGAATGTGACAATCAAACGGTGACAACTTATTCATCATGGGAACTTTCACTCCCAATAAATATACACAATAGTACACTTCAAGAATGCCTAGATTATTTCTTCAAACGAGAAATATTAGATGAAGAAAATAAACCTATATGTTGGGAATGTAAAAGAAAAACTAAAAGTGAAAAATTATTAAAACTTAAAACTTTTCCTGATTATTTCATAATCCATCTAAATACGTATATGTGGTCAGGCCAAGAGGTTCGAAAAGGATTAAATATGGAAAGGTACTTGGATGAAGAAAATAAAAATAGTCCAAACTACAATTTATGTGCTATAGGGTTGTACTAACGCAGGCCACTATGTCAGTTACATTAAAAGCTCCGAACAAAACGAAGTGTGGATCAAATGTAACGACAGTGAAATTACTTTTGTAACTGCGAAGGACATTAAGAAAGTAAAGCCATATCTTCTAATTTATGAGTTAGTAAGGAAATCTTAAATGACCGAAAAAATTCTTTACGTTTTAGGTACTTAAGAAGACATAAATTAGTGGGGCCCCTAAAAAGTAGAAGAAAACAGCATCTCTTTCCTCATGTATTATATTTTATGTTAACTAGGGTATAGATTCTATTTTTAGATTAACCAATATTAAGACAAGATGTGGCCACAAATTAGAATTATTGTAATAGCAATAATGTACGTAGGAGGAGAAACAACCAATACCAAGCCAGAAAGAGGATTTGAAATATACCCCATGGAAAAGTCGTCCGGAATATTTTACGAAAGAATAGATAATTTATTTGTAACTGATACATTTTGGAACATAGTAACATTCATAGACATGAATACGTTTGAGGAAAAGTTCTTACAAATTCAAAACCTTTACAAAGATACTAAAGCCTTATGTAACTCTGAAATCTTAAAAAAGACTGAATTTTGTGGAAATTATATAAATTTAATTACTTCAGTAATTAATCGAATACAATGGGAAAAACAATTAATTCCAAATTTAATTGGTCATAATGTGGTAAAGCCAGGTTATTTCCATGCAGTGGGAAAACTCTCAAAAACACTTTTTGGTACGTTAACAAGTGAAGATGCAGAAAGATTTGATCAAGCAATTCAGGAAGTACAAACTTCAAAATAAGCTGCCTAACATTCTAAAAAATCAAACTTTAGTTGTTATGTCAACCTTAGATTCATTGAATGATACATTAGGTCATAGTAGTAGGGATAGGCCGATTCTGGAACCTCCTCCGACCTTGACGGAAAAATTCAAGGTCAAGGTCGGAGGAGGTTCCAGAATCGGCCTATCCCTGACGTGACCTTCGCCATAACCTTGACATGGAGGAGGTTCTAGATTCAAGGTCAAGGTCGGAGGAGGTTCTAGAATCGACCTACTCCTGACCTTCACCATAACCTTGACGTTGAGGAGGTTCCAGAGTGAGATAACCTTGAAATGGTGTTGAGGTCAGAGGAGGTTATAGTGTTGATTTCTGCTTAGTGACCTTGTGGTTGGAGGAGGTGATTAATTAAATTAGTATTACCCCCACCTAAAATCTTGTTATATAAGGCCGTTATTTTGTGAATTGTTTCAGTTGTTGCAGAACTGTGAGTTGTGTTATACAAATTTAATAGTGTATCGTCGATCTATATAAAAGTAAGTTTATTAAATTTTTCTAATCATATACAATTCTTATATTTTTGATGTATTTAATAGTGACGTCTAAACAAGTGGAATATTTCCTGAAGCAGAAGAAAAGACACGTGGATGATCAAGGTGATGATGTACAGAAGAAAAGATTTCTCACTCAAAACGTTGATAAACCAAAAGAACAGGATGAGCAAGATTTGAATATGTCCTCAGTTCGAAACGAGTTTCAATTTGAAGTATTGTCTCAACCTTTTTTCACGGATGAAGATTTTCGTCAGTATGACATTAGCGAGAAAGCACCTTCAGAGATATCAGAAGTAAGGGAAGTGGCTGATGTGGACCAATTACCATTGTTAGCTCAAAGTGTATATTTGTGTATAAGAGTCGCACGAAATGGGTTTGCGTGGGACTGTGTGCCGAAACATTTTTTGATCCAGTAATACGCATTATGGGTACTAAAAGGCAGAGCATATCGTTTTTAGAAGAGGAATGGAAACAATTTTGTTCTTATAACTACACATTAAAATCATATTTTACCGAGAAAAAAACTGTTTATCCGGTAATGAAAATTAGTTCAGGCATCGTTCGAACGTATCGAAGGAACAAAAATATTGAAATTAGAAAGAGGTGACGAGACACTGTATATATCTTATAAGGGTTTATTGGAATTATGGAAATTGTGTGATATTATATCATATCGTTTGGAGGTTTTGAAGCAATTGAATTATAAAACATTCTACTCCAACATGATTCCATGCGTGAGTGTTATGGATGGTGACGTGAAGCTAACTGTCAAAGCATTTCTCAATAATGAAATATCTGAGAAAGGGGCGATTACAAATGAATTAATAATGTTCGGAATTAATAAATTAATGTGTGACATAAGTATGCATAAAGCCGTTACTATGTAAATGTTTTGATTCATTATATACATATTACTGTAAAATTGTAAACATATGAAATTAAAAATAAAATTTTCTGACAATAGTTTTATCATTTACTCACCTAATAACTTTTGATATATAATGTTTAGCGACAAGAGTATCAGAGTAGTACACATTATCATCGTCAACTGTTAGAAACAAAAGCCATAAATGCGGCGTCGCGTCAAGAGAGACCACATTTTGAGAAGTAGTGTAAAACGAAAAGGTCGTGGTTTACTTAATACGTTAATTAATAAACTGCCAATAGAGTTACATATACCAGGTTACAACTACTGCGGTCCAGGTACAAAATTAGATACTCGTCTTAAAAGAGGAGACAGAGGTGTTAATGTATTGGACGAAGCGTGTAAGCAACACGACATTGCATATTCGTTAAGTGACGATTTAGATAAGCGTCACGAAGCAGATAGAAAATTGTATCAAGCGGCAGTACAAAGAGTTAAAAGTTCAGAAGCGGGACTTGGAGAGGGCATCGGCATTATCTGTAGCCGCCATAATGCGAGCTAAGACGAAGCTCGGAATGGGGAACAGTGGGAAGAGAAAGCGTGCGATTAAGCGTGCGAGGAAGCGCGGTGGTGAATTATCATTTCGGGAAGCTGTCAAGAAAGCTCGACATGCCATTTCGCGCAGCGGTAACAAGAGCCTCTTAGAAAATGTTAAATTGGCGCAGTCAGTTTTAAAGAAAAACCACAAAAAAATAAGACGTCCACGTCAAAGAGTGATTCCAATTCCGAAGAGAGGAGGATTTTTACCTTTAATTCCATTATTTGCAGCTTTGGGAGCAATAGGATCACTCGGTGGCGGTGCAGCTGCAATTGTTAAGGCGGTAAACGATGCAAAGGCTGCGAAAGAACAAATGAAAGAGGCAGAACGACATAATAGGGCTATGGAAACAAAAGCAGTGGGAAGTGGATTCTACATTAAACCTTACAAAACAGGATGTGGATTATATTTACCATCTAATTCAAAAAACTGAAATATTTGCCTCGGCGACCATTGAGTAACTTTGACATACTAATATATGCTAAAATATTAAAATTACCATTTTTTCGAGGAGTGTTTATGAGAGATACATTACCTAAAAAAATAAGAGAACAGGAATGTGGAATTATAAATTTAGATGACAATTCTGTAGTAGCATATTACAAAAGAGGTGGAACTGTAAAGTATTTTGATAGTTATGGAGATCTACGACCTCCAGTGGAAGTGGAAAAATATCTTTTGTCAAACGGAGTAGGCGTTATTAATTATAATTATGAAAGATATCAAAAATCGAATTCACAAAATTGTGGGCAATTATGTCTACAGTTTTTAATAGCCTTACAAGTTAAGTAAGGATTTAGTTCTTGAAAGATGGTCAACATAGAATCTTCACCGATTTCGTGTACATTTACTCTAACGGGAAATGAATCGGTTTTAGTTTGTGAATTTAATCCACCAATATACCTGAGCGAAGACGCAACCTATGAAATGTGTATGTTAAATTTTGAAACGTTTAACGCAATACCTAACATAGATGAAAGTAATAATTTAATACATTATGAAGAAAAAGGAAAAAAGTCTGCTTGGAAAACTATCGATATACCTACAGGCACATATGAACTCGATGATATTAATAAATTTCTGAAAGATTATTTTCAAAATAAGAATATTCCTGATTATATAAACATTCATGGAAATAATAATACTTTAAAGGCAACCATAAACAGTTCGGTTAAGCTCGATTTTAGTCAACCAAATTCATTGGGAAGATTGTTGGGATTTGAACCCAGAATATTGAAGGAAAACGACAATAACATCGGTGATTTTCCAGTCGATATAAACAAAGTCAATGCTATAAGAATAGAGTGTAATTTGACCGGTGGTTCTTATAACAACGGAGAGCCAGGTCATATGTTGTATCATTTCTTTCCAAACGTACCACCGGGATTTAAAATAATAGAATCCCCTCTTCAAGCTATTTATCTGCCAGTGACCGTGAAGGTAATTACGAGATTAGTAGTTCGAGTCTTAGATCAAGAGAATCGTTTGGTTAACTTTAGAAACGAAGTAGTTACTATAAGACTTCACTTGAAGAGGTTTACATAATGATTATCTACGACAGTGGTTATTCGAAACAAAAGAAGTGGGATAGAATAAGACGTAATATATTATTTAAGCCACGAAAATAAAATAAAATAGAGAAAATAAAAAGTATTTAAAGAGTTTAGGTTATAATGTGTTAATCTAGAGAAAGAGAATAGTACCTTTTAAAAACTCTTAAAGAGAATTATTGTGTAGAAGTGACATAACCGTCAAAGGGTGAGCACCATCATTATACATAAATCAATTATTACCTAAACAAAATGGATATTTTGGGAGTAACTGATAAAATTAAAATGGATACTTCAATAACTAACGTTGAGTATCATTCACACTTACCATTCGGTTCATCATTTGGTAATAACGATGAAGTTCGAATAACAATTCCGGAAATTGACAATTACACTTTACCATGTGAAAGTTATTTGTATGTAGAAGGAAGACTTCGTTTGGCTAGCGATAATACCAAGCATAGTCCTACAGCACAGTTGATAAATAATCCAGTGGCTTATATGTTTAGCGAGATTAGATATCTTCTGAATGGAGTTCAGGTGGATTCGGTAAGAAATGTTGGGATAACGTCCACGATGAAAGGTTACTTTTCTTTTACTCCCAACGAAACAATAAAATTGGAAAATGCAGGATGGCTTCAGGAGAAAGCAAGAATAAGCAATGTACTCGACGTTAAGGGAAATTTCGCAGCAAGCGTACCTTTAAAGACATTGTTAGGTTTTGGGGAAGATTATAGAAAGATAATCTTGAATATGAGGCAGGAACTGGTGTTGATCAGAACGAATGATGACGTTGATGCAATTTATGAAAGTAATACGGCTGAAAAAATCAAACTAACAATTGATAAAATTGTATGGAGGATGCCGCATGTATCAGTAGGATTGCGAGAGCAATTGGTTTTAACGAGGATAACAGATAGAGATGTTGAAATACAAGTCCCTTTTAGGAGCTGGGAATTACACGAGTACCCTTCCATTCCAACTAGTACAAATCATTCATGGACTGTAAAAACTGCTCCACAGTTAGAAACGCCAAGATATATAATTATTGCTTTTCAGACTAAGAGAAAGGGTGTTGCCGATGTTAACATGAGTCTGTTTGATGATGTTAAGTTAAAATCTTTAACAGTATTTCTAAATGGTGAACGATATCCGTATGATAATTTAGACATCGACATTGAGAATAATAAATACGCCATCCTATACGATATGTATTCTATATTTCAAGAAAAATATTACCATCGTGAAAGTAGTCAACCTTGGTTCAATCCAAAGGAATTAGCTCGATGTCCTTTAATAGGAATTGACTGCACGTTTCAAAAAGATAAGATGCATACAAGTGCAGTAGAAATCAGAATTGAGTTTACAACTAAAGAAAATATCAAGGCAGATACTATCGCATACTGTTTAATTCTGCACGACAAAGCATTCTCTTATTTACCTCTCACAAAAATCGTACGTCAGTTGATGTAAACGTTGAAGCGTAATAACATTATTAAAAGTGATGCTATAAGCTAAACGTAATTTGATTTTGTAAGAAGCAACATCAACGGAACCATGAAAGAGTTTATTATCATTGATATCCAAGGATTTAAAGTGGAAGATAATAAATTTATACCGAAAGAGTTGGCTTCTTACGATAGTGAAAATAAAGTAAGTCATTTTATGTTTCAACCTCACACCAGTTTGTCATTAGTATCCAGAAAATATCAGAATGTTGCAAACTGGTTAATGACTAATCACCATTGCATTAGCTGGAATACGGGATTCGTTCCGTTATCGGATTTTGATGCAATTATCAATTCTTTGTGTTGTACAGCCAAAGTTGTATACGTTAAAGGAACGGAGAAGACTCGGTTTCTACGTGGAATTCTTACAGGAAGTACATGTGTAATACCTGTAATGGATTTGAGTGAAATTTACGGAAATGTGCAAAAATTACAACAGTCCGAAGCCAAGTGTCCGTTTCATTTAAGAAGAACTTGTATGTGCGCATTAACCAACGTGTATGATCTATATTATTTTGTAATGAACCAGTTACAAAAACGTAATTTTTCAAGAAGCATTTGTGATATAGTGTGAGGGAACTTTGGTTCTTAGTTATTGAAAGAAAAGTCCAGCTTCGCGATGGATTCGCTGAGACGTCTTTTTGCAAGCAAATTATAAAACACACAGTAGAAAAGGTTGGTGATGTCATGAAGAAGTACGAGACGGATCATTCATTCACCGATATTCCAGACAAGGATTTGATTTATTTTCCCAAATGGTACTTAGCACAGAAGGTCACATCTACTGATCTAGAATTTGTCTACAATAAGCTTCCTGATCGTTTGAAGGCTGAGCTACAAATGTTCAGAATCTGTGAACACCATCATTGTTTCCAATTGGATTTTAGCGACGCAATAGACGGTCCAGCGCCCCGTAAGATGAATTGTAAATTATGTAATCATGCTTAATTATTATTATTAAAGGAAATCAAAAAGAACACCTTGCTTTATTCGTTATTTATAATAATTATTGAAGCGTTAAGATTTTGAAATACCCTGTATACTATATAAAAACGAATCGTAAAAACGACGACATTCATTATGCATGTAACATGGACTTGAAAGTCATCAAAATTCGGCATAATTGCAGTCATATCATTAACATTTCGCTGTTGCATTAATTAACATTTAGCGAAACGATTAGAATGACGCTGGTGTAACCTTACGAAAGTCGCAATTTTGGATAAGCGTATGGGGGGGGGGGCGAATCCGCCCACTAAACCTTGATCAGTCTCCTCCCATTTTCCCTTGGCTAGTCTCCACCCATTTCGCCTTGGCTGGTCTCCTCCCATTTCTCCTTGTGTTTTGCCTTGGAAACAGGATATCATAAAAATTCCCACACCCGTCTGGTATGTAACCTTTAGATGTTATTGAAATACATGATAGAAATTTCCTATTACATCATTTATGTAACCTTTCGATATTACAAATGTTAAACAATTCCTACAAATATGAAGCAATCTCCATTACATCATTTCTGAAGGTTTAACGTTCACTTTTCGGGTATATAAGAAGTTTTCCGTTCAGTTAACATCATAAGTGCTTTCTACAACAGTACTGGTAAGTCCTCTTTTAATTCTTTATTACTTATCTTAATGTAATGCTGTTAATTCTTTATACAATTGAAGATAATACAATTTAATACTGTTTTTGTTCCTTAATTTAATACTGTTTTTATTTCTTGTTGTAGATCTAACATAGTAATTCATATCTTCATCTTTCTTTCTTCTACAATCTAATAGTGAGTATTTTTGTATTTTTTATATACGATTACTAAAATGATATGTTTTAATGCACCCGTGTTTTTACATAACAGTAATGTCGAATATTGGCAGAAATGATGAACGTGGCGGAAATGATGAACGTTCAATTTTGCAACAATTTTTGCAGGATAAAAACCCTTCTACTTCAATTACTACTAGCGTGGTTTCTGCACTTCCAGAAAGTTCGAGTGCAGTTACCACTCAGGCAAATGCTGTACCATCCTGGTTGAAAGACTTTGATAATGGTTTATTCCTCCAGGAAGGTGCAGTTGATTCTGCCTTGACCCTACTTGGTGACGAGATAGATCGTTTAAGTCAAAATAATTTACTAACGCCGAATATTTCTTTTCAACTTCAACCTGTTCAACAAAATTTACTAACCCCGTCTACTTCTTTTCAAATTCAATCCTTTCCTCTTCAAACACAACCCCTTCAAACTCAAGTAACCCCGTCTACTTCTTTTCAAACACAATCCCTTCAAACTCAAATACAACCCCTTCAAACTCAAATTCCGCAAACACATCCGCATGTACATCCGCAAACACAATTTATAATTATTCCTTCAAAGCCATTTCAAACAGTTTCCATTCAACCTTCACAACCCCAAGCAGTTTCCGTTCAAGCCCCACAACCCTTATTTCATCTTTTCTTAAACCTATCCAAAAGCCCACTCAATCCCTTTCACTAGTTTCCCAACAATCAATAGTTACTCCTATCGTTACTTCCACCGCAAATACTTCTACTGTAAAATCTGCTCCTATTTCTAAATCTGCTCCTATTTCTAAATCTGCTTCTATTTCTAAACCTCCTATTTCTAAATCTGCTCCTATTTCTAAACCTGCTCCTATTTCTACACTTGCACCTGCTTCTATTTCTACACTTGCACCTGCTTCTATTTCTGAACTTTATAACGTTCTATCTCGTGAATCCACAAGTACGCGGGTAGTCGCAGATGGACCCGAGGTAGTCAATCTTCTCATCTAAGGACCGCTGAAAGTTTGTGGTTGCCTAAGCATGAGTATTCGTTATTTAGGCGTCATCTATGGATGAATAGGATTGTTAATCGAAGAGCAGCTATCCTTTCATCTTTTACGTTCGCCGCAAAATGACTCAGACTCAATGTTTTTGTCTAAGCAAAAGTCCAGTGCGGAGTTGTTAGGTCAGTCGCAAGTTCGAGTTGTTGCAGATAATATCCCGATAAATCCTAATGAATCTGATGATTCTGAGATAATTAATATATCAGACCGATCAATGGAGATATCTCAATTATCACCAGCTCAATCACCTATTGGGGATAATATTAATTCTAACATTATTTCCAATATTCAGATTCAACCACCCCCTCAACCTCAAATGCCACCACAACCACTGCAGCCCTGAATGTCTACACCTATCGTTTCTTCACAAGCACCAGCACCCTCTATTCCTTCACAAGAACGCTTAGCACCCTCTATTCCTTTACAAGAACCCTTACCCTCTATTCCTTTACAAGAACCCTTTTCCAATTTATCTAAAATTATCTCAACAGCAGTCCAAAATTATTATGATGGAATAATGCCTGAAGTAAGGAATTATTGTTTACAGGGTGAGAGAAATCTTAGAAAAGTCACGGACGAGTTAGAAACATGCGAAGAGATTATGCGTATAGTTCGCTCAAGGTCTCCGACTGACCGGGCTTTGAGCGAACAATACGATAAAATTTCGCTTGTACGCGACCGTCTGAGTCTGATCAAAGATTTATTTCATAATCTTGCTGCAGACATCATAAAGTAGATATATCGCTACCTTAGAGTTATAAGGTTCTATGTTATATCTATCAATCATACATAACATAGAACCTTGTAACTCCAAGGCAGCGATATGTCTGTGTTTAAATTGTTGTTAAAATTGTTGTTAAATGGATTGTTCATCGAATGAAGTTGTTCCCAAGAGATAGATTAGGTATAAAGTATACCTAATAAGACATCTGTATTATTAATGTTATTCAATTTACAGATGTCGTCTTCCAGTAGTGAAGTAGCAATGAAGTCCATTGTGCTGCAGCAAGTGGAAATGAAAGTGAGTCAATTATTTTTAGTTTTACAGTTTACAGGTATATTAATTTTTGTACTCATCCAGTTAACAGATGGAACACTATTAAATGCGGAAACCGCAACAATCAATTATTGTTCGTTGCGGTTTCCGCAGGTCTCACCCGTCTCCCCTACATATACCCCAACACCAACGCAGCCGGCGACGCCGGAACGGCCACTGCCGGAGCAGCAAGTGGCGGCGCCTCAACGTCGCATACGCTTGAGGCGCGTTGTTAAACGCGGTATATTTGCGCCGCCTGTGTTGGGGTCGCAGCCTCAGCCGCTCTTCCCTGCACCAGCGCCTAAAACTGTGCAGGTGGAAGCGGAGGCTGCACCGTCATCCACCGAGATGGATGAGTCATGGGTTTGTTTTTTTTTTATTACATTTTCAACATTTTTAATAACATTACTTTTACAGTGAAGATTGACAGTAAACTGGATCACTTTAGAACTTGGATGGACAAGAGATTTAGAAGGCCGCAGCACCGTCTTACAGCAACGTATTGGCCAGAATAAGTTCTAGAGTGATCCAGATTAGATTAGATAGAGCGGTAGATCGCCCTGTCGGTTGGGCGAGACTACGGTGGAGGCGCTCTTTAGTTTAAGTTAATTTAAGTTATTTATAGTTTAAGTTATTTATAGTTTAAGTTATTTATAGTTTATAGTTTGTTATTTATAGTTTAGTGTTAAATAAATAATTTAATTACAACACGCATTTTTACTATAAATAGCAGATGATACTAATAACTATAACATAATAACAGAGTGTCGCATTTGGTAAAGAGTGAAAGTACCATATCAGAAAACTACTGTTTTAGAAATATGAAGTTTAAACAACAGTCTCTAACGTTACCTATACAAAATTTTGATGATGCAATCATAAACGAAACCTTTAAACGTCACAGTGTTCTTTTCGGAGGATCAACTAAACGTGCCATAATCAGTGGTAAAAGTGGGAGTGGTAAAAGTAATTTGATAGTGTCTTTGTTGGTAAACGCTAATGGGCTGCGTTTCAAAAATTTATACATTTGTTGTAAGACCTTATCTCAAGAAAAGTATAACTTTCTTAGACATTTACTGCCTACAGTGCCGGAGATAGGTTACTTTGAAATTTCTGATACTGATAAGATGGTATCCCCTGCAAATGTAAAAGAATATTCAGTTGTTGTTTTTGATGACGTTCAATGTACTACACAAAATGTAATTAAAGAATACTTCTCTTTTGGACGCCATAAAATGTCGATTGTTTCTATTTAAGTCAAACTTATAGTGCAATTCCAAAACAAATGATTCGTGATAATTGTAATTTCTTAGTGTTATTTCGGCAAGATTCTACAAATCTAAAGCATGTATTTGATGAACATGTGTATGGAGACATGACCTTTGACCAGTTTCGTGATATATGCTACGCTTGTTGGAAGGAACCGTTTGGTTTTAGTTATTGATACTGACTGTACTATCAACGGAGGTAGATATCGTAAAGGATTCGACAATTATATAAACCTTTAAAACCACTACATTTTAACATTGTTCTTCAGTGTTGTAAAAGGCGTTAAAGGAAACGGATGCGCTATGAGTAATAAACTTAAAGCTGAATTAGCTACTGCACGTGAAAGTTTGCGTACTAAATTAAAAACACTTAAATCCGATATCGAACGATCAAAACATCATATTGAGCAATCAAGAAAATACCTTCAGGCGACTTATTCACCTATTGTGGAACCACTAAGAGATATTGTCAATAAGCTAGATGTTGTTCGCAGTATTTTACCTACAAAAGAGGAGCAACAATCGTACGAAGCCAGTGAAAAAGGCTTTAAAGGGGACCCGAAAAGTTCTTTCATACGAAAAAGACCTCTTTATAAATTAAAATCTGATCCTTCATCACAAATTACATGGTCAGAAAAGCATGATGTGAGTACTTCAACACCAGTTGGTCGTGAAATTGGAAAGAAACAACCTTCCATCTTAGAAGAAGAAGAAATTCACGACATCTCTCATGGAGAACCTGAATCTCCACCATCAAAATCTGCTTATGAAGAAGCTGAAGAGTTTCATACAGATAGCAGTAGTGTCCCTTTAGACGAATCCGAAGCTCATGCTCGTACTCTTTTACAAGAACGGAAATCAATACTACAATCTAAATTACAATCACCAGAGGTACAGGCTGCTTTACAACAAATTGATCCGTTACCACGTGATTATATTACACGATTTAATGTTGATGTGGAAAATGAATTTGACACCAAATACGGTATAAGAAAACATGATGGGAAATTGTTTATTGGTGCCGCGGAAGTTGCGTTTGATGGTCGTGATCTTGTAGTAGGAGACTTAACATATAAAGGTACAAAAGGTTTATACGAACTGATTTTTAAGAAAGCTCCTGAGAAATTTACATTTCATGATGTACGTGACTATAGAGATATATTGAGAAGAACTCATGCATTTAAAGTAAATTATAATCCTTCTGGCCGAATATCTGCAAGTAAAGGATATAAGTATACACATATTATAAAACCAATAATGCAGGGAAAACCACCAAACGTTTGGTGGGCTCGAAGCTGGAAAACAGGTGGAGCTTTAGAAAAAGAACTTATACCTAACAGTTGTACACAGTATCAATACTGGGATAATGCTAATGAATTAGTAGAACGATTACGTTTATTGAAAGCATCAGAATCTGCAGGTCATACAGGACATACCAATGAGATTATAGCTATTATCGAAGAATTGAAAGAAGCCAAAATTATTTCGTAAATTTTAAGTATTTAGCTGGATGATATCGAGGTCATTCTTCAGTTTCACATCTTTGTTGGTCAGTTCACGATGACCATTGATAAGTTTGGAAGGCACATTACTAAACATACAGTTCTCAAGCATATTGTTTCTAGACAATTATTTTACGAAACATTATTAGACTTTCGAAGTGACGAGTTAAATGCCCAAGGCGAATTTATTCTTTCAAATAGAGGTAATCAAACGACGTATACGATTCAAGAAACTTGCGTGGTTAAAAAAGTAATTTTTCATAAACCTAGGAACAGGAAAGTATATATCAACGGTATAGATTGTACTGATACTTTAATTGGAAGAACGTTGAATGTGGGAGATAAACTCTCGTTTTCTTGCACAGCTGTAGTTTGTGCAACTACATTATTTGTTGAATTCATTATAAGGAAACGAGTTCTAACTGAAAATGTCTAATTTATCATCGAGTGTAAAACGTGATGTTGTCGATGAACTGCACAAACCAGCAAGGAAAAACTTTCGCCGTCGTCGAGTTATAATAAAAGGTCTCAGAGATCTCTTCCAAGCAGATTTAATTGAAATGCTTCCTTATTCAAAGATAAACAAAGGATACAAGTACATTCTGGCTGTGATCAACACATTTTCTAAATTTGCTTGGGGAATAGCATTAAAAAACAAGACAGGTAAAGAAGTAACCAAAGCTTTTCAAACAATCTTATCTGAAGGTAGAAATTCTATACCGAGAAATCTGCAAACAGATAACGGAAAGGAATTTTACAATGCAGACTTTCAAGATTTAATGAAGAAGTATAAAATTAATCACTACAGCACATATTCTAATTTAAAAAGTTCGATAGTTGAACGCTTTAATAGAACATTAAAACAAAAATGTGGAAAGAATTTAGCATGCAAGGAAATTTCAGCTGGTTCAAGTTATTACCACAACTAATCGAAGAATACAACAACACAGTTCACAGTACGACGGGTTACAAACCTAGTAAGATAAATCAAAGAAATGCGAAAACTATTTTACAGTCCGTCTACAGCAATATTAAAATTGTGGATCCAAGAAGTGCAAAATTTAAAGTTGGAGATCATGTGCGCATCAGCAAATATCGACAAGCATTTGCGAAAATGTACACTCCAAATTGGTCTAACGAAATATTTACAATTTCATCAGTGCAGAATACTAATCCTCGAACATATCTAATTAAAGACGCTGACGGTGAAGCTATACTTGGTGGGTTTTATGAGTACGAATTACAAAAAGTGAAACATCCTGATGTATATTTAATTAATGTGTTGAGAAAAAAAGGTAATAAAGCACTAGTTAGTTATTTAGGATTAAGTTCTAAACATAATGCTTGGATACCAAAACGCAATGTTTTATAATAACTTTTTATTAACTATAATTAGAAACATACATTATTTACAATAAATATATTTTACGAACTAACATATATATATTTAATCTATTTACTATTTTTATTACTTTTTTCTAATTCCTTTTCTAATTCCTTTTCTAATTCTTCAATTAATTCTTTCAGTTTTCTATCTCTTTCTATATCAGCTATTTTATAATGACCCCATGCGAGAGTATGAATCTTGTCATCCAGAATATAACGTTTATCATCTTTCGATGATAATGCAACTTTATTTTTCAACTCTGTGTACACCGTATGAAAATCTGAATGAAACACGTACATTTTTTTAAAAATGAAACCATCTCGTTCAATAATTTCTTTGTAGTCATCCACAGTTAAGTATTTATCTATAACATATTTTTAACACCTTTCGCTTTCTTAGTACATTTTGAAGTAAGCTTTACACAATAGGCTTTCGCGCCTGTACCAACGAACGATTCTATTACTTGTCCGGCGTATTCATCTTTGAATCTTCCAATAATTGATTCAGTTTGAGGCATTTCATGAATATTATTTGTTGGGTAATTTGAAGTATCAAATTTATTTAAATTTTGCTTTATATCTTCGTACACATTACCAGTATTAACGGATAATATTAAACTGTCCGTATCGGTATATAATAGAGCTGCATGATTGTTATATTTTCGTTTTATGAAATTATAATAAAACTCGTACATTACTGTTTTCGATATTTCCAAAACACAAAATCCTACGTATAAAGGTTTGTTATAATTTACTTGTACTTTGGTTAATTCTATTGCGACCAGGTGATCACTAAAAATTTTACTCGATTTGTAGTTCGGTTTAGCAATCAATGATTCAGCTCCCGGTCTCCGATTATGACTTTCCCACCTGGTAGCTAATTTAATGTCGACGCGATTCTCAACATTTTCCATGGTCTTACCGAAGACACTATTATTAGTTAACTTGTAGAAATTTTTTTCAAATTCGTTTTTCGCTTCAGCTCGTTTCTGCGAATTAAAGTCTATATATATTTTTAACCAACGAGACTGTTTAAATTTAATTGCCCTGTGAATTTGAATTAATGTTAAACCTTGTTCCAAACATTGCTTTAGATTTAAATAGTGAATTATGTATTTGGTTTTGTTATAGAGATTTGGAATAAGTTTACTATATTTTGACTTTGGTGGAATTATGTTTTCCGGACAAAACGGCAAATCGTTGTGCTTTTCATGTAAATAAGTCGGATATTCCAAATCTACTTCGAATACGTATCCAACATCTGAATTTTCTTCGAATTCTGAAATGTTAAGATTGCTAATTTCTTCTCTGCTTAACCAAGTAAATTCTCCCCATGGAAATCTCGAACACATCGCATGCCCGTAGAGATTTGTAGCATCAAGATAAAGTAAATAATTAGTTGCCTTGCTTGAATCAAAGCTCTGTAAAAATTTATTATTAGCGTTTTCAATTCTTTTAGTGCACATGCTCACTCCACCACGAATACCCATTCTGAAAAAGTGTAACATATCAACATCCTGTAATAATTCTAACTTAATTTTCGTCATTCGTAACATTGCATCCCAACTTAATCCCGGAGCTGTGAAAAAATGGCAAGGGTCAAGTTTATAATTATCAATACAAAGATCTCTGAAATTTTCAAATACGTCTGCTAATAATAAAATATCTGATGTTACATATATATCGCTGTAATCACCCATACTTTTACAATTAAATAAATTCCAAACGCGCTGTGCTCTTTCATAATCTTCATCACTAATGTGTTCATCATAAAGCACGTCATAAAATTCTTCTCTAGAAGGTAAGGTGGGATAATCTAATTTCTCGAATGAGTTAATAAAACAATATGGAAAACCCTTTTGCCGTACTAATTTAAACATTTCATCATCATTGAAATATTTCCTAATTTCCCTACATTGCCAATCTTCCAAATATGAGCCTAATTTTTCCAAAGACGATTGCATGAAACGAAAAGCATCTACAAATCTTATTTTGAAATAGACTTTGCGCATTTTTCCTTTACAATCTATCTTATCCCCTACGTGTATTAATTTCGAAAAAGATATATATTTTTCTTTATTTTGTGCGATCACATCAACGTCCTCTCCTTCTAATGCCATCGTCTTCACAAATAAATGACTATCATAATTAGAAAGATTATGAAAGAAAACTGGAATGAATTTTGGTATTTTAAAATTAACATTACACACCGAATGAGCAGCTCCTCTAAACGCTCCAGTTAAATGTTCATGGTCTCGGACTTTTTCCTTAACATCCAATATTGGTCTTTCACAAATATGACACATCGTTGCGCTGTCGTAGACCTCTTTTTCTTCTCGTGTTAAATCAAGCATTGGTTTAATTTTACTTAAATATTTATCATAAATCTCTTTAATATGTTTTTCTAACGATTTCATAAACTCAGTAGCAGCATTTTGTCCGCGATATAACTTTAATTTTGACAAATTGTTATTAAAGCTACACTTAATATAATACGCAAAAGAATGAGGTTCGTGTTCATAACATTTAACTGTGAAAGACTTATCTGGAGTTGGTTCAACTCTATCTAATGGTTTTAGTAAAGCCTCGAAATCAGCGTACACAACAAAGGGTAGTTTCAATTGCTTCTCAAAATTTTCAAATTGTAATATATTTTCTGGGATAGATTCACCATATTTATTTATTTTTAACTCTGCTGATGGTAAAATTGTTTTGATAATTTTACAATCTTCTCTTTCATGTCGTTGCAATTTTTCTACACATGGAAAGTATATTAAACATCCTTCACAAATATATTTCTCGTGACCGTGGTGTGACGTCTGTTTTGACACTAAACGCGATAAATTTTAATCCAACAATAGTGAGTATTTTCGTTACCGTCATCAACCAATAACAAATTTATATGAATATCTTTTCGATTTTTAGTAAAATGTAGCGGTCCTACAACTTCATAGACTATAACGTTACCGTTATAATGGGAAGCAAGTCCATAAACATTTATAGAAATATTGTTCTGACTTTCAAATTTTTTCACATCACAAACTTTCAGTGGAAATTCTAAATCTGTGAAATCTGCTACCGTGCTATAATGGGGATACGAAGATATCCTTTGAGGAAGACCTGTCGGTTGACACATCGCTGATGTTATCGCCCAGGCAAAACAAGCGTTGTCATTATTTCTAACGTTTATGACTGCTTTTTTCGCACTTATTGAAGCCGGTAATGACATGAAGCTGGATGCTCTCAAAGGATTATATTTATTAATGTTGACTTCCATATACAAAATTCTGCACAAAGTCCACCCTGCAACAATATTTACAACATTATACATTATTCCAAAAGAATGTATTAATTAATTTCTTTACCTGAATCTCGCTCCTGAAACTCTGACATTTTAGCATGAATTTCGTTCACGAAGTCTCGATATATATTATATATATCCGTTCCAAAACAAGTTATTTTATTTTTGGTATTGAAAGATTTTATCTCGGTACTTTGTTTAGAATCCAAGAAATACACTCCGAAAATTTCGACATTCCATTTTAACGCTTTATGAATATCCAATATACTCTGAACCAAAGTTAATACTTTTTCTTGAATATTATACGTAAAGTCGTCAACGTCCACATAGTTGTAGGGTTCCGTGATACGATACGAAACAATTTTATCACCGAATGCACCTGCTATCTTTTCTACACCATTATCAACAATTACAAAAGCATTGCTTTTATGTGAATTACTACGTAGGTGTGCCGACAAACACTTTCTGTTAACGTATATTTCGCACACATCACATTTCACGACATTCACGGGGTCAAGAACTTTGGATGGACCGGCTTCATTTAATTTTAAACGTTTACCGTGACATGCTGTACGCATGTGTCGATTCTTATTATCAACTCTCGTAAATTCTTTTCCGCACTGATTACACTCAAACATGTTTTTAGAACTGTTATTTCGATCACGTTCAATACAATAGGTTAACTCAACGTGAGTGTCACACTTCATCTGTAGGTACGAATTTATACACCTCCTTATATATGCTACATACTTTAAGGTTAAAGTGGTTTGAAGATCATGTTAAGGTTACTTCGAGGTTACATTCAAAGTCATATGAAGGTTACCTCAAGGTTATTTCGAGGTCACATCAAGGTCACCTTAAAGTCGTTTCAAGGTCACCTCAAGGTCACCTCAGGTCATTTCAAGGTCACCTCAAGGTCATTTCAAGGTCACTTCAAGGTCACTTCAAGGTCACCTCAAAGTCAATTCAAGGTCACCTCAAGGTCATTTCAAGGTCACCTCAGGGTCATCCCGAGGTCGCTTCAAGGTCACCTCAAGGTCATTTCAAGGTCACCTCAAGGTCATTTCAAGGTCACCTCAAGGTCATTTCAAGGTCACCTCAAGGTCATTTCAAGGTCACTTCAAGGTCATTTCAAGGTCACCTCAAGGTCACTTCAAGGTCATCCCGATAGAACCTCCTCCATGTCAAGGTTATGGCGAAGGTCACGTCAGGGATAGGCCGATTCTGGAACCTCCTCCGACCTTGACCTTGAATTTTTCCGTCAAGGTCGGAGGAGGTTCCAGAATCGGCCTATCCCTACTACTGGTCATATAGATCATAATGAGAAATTAATTTGTGGAAATTTTGAATCGATCAAGAAAATTTTAAATAACACAACAACAGAAGTTGATTTCTTATATAAAGTTGATAGAAAACTCAAAGACCACATGACAATATTATGAGTAGTAATTGATCAGTACCAACAGGAAATAATAAATTTAATTAATGTTATTGTAGCTGCAAAACAGGGAATTTTTCGTCCACTATTTATTACACCTTCCACACTTCTACAAAAACTGAAATCTATTACCGGCTTTATTCCTTCAGGTCTTAAATTGCCCATAGACATTTATAATTCAAGTTCGATAGAGCCGTTGCTTAAAATAAGTTCTTTAAACATTTTTTACAAAAATTTCAAACTATGTGGAGTTATTAAATTACCGTTGGTGCATATTAATTCTTTTATATTGTACAAAATGACACCAATGCCAATCAGGCTCCATAAGAATGTATTTATTGTGATAAATTTGAATTTCGCTTATTTAGCAGTTAATGAATTGCATTCTAAATTCTTTCATATGAGTACACAGGAAAAGATGAAAACAATTTTGGTGCAAAATGATATTTATATTTCACTTAAAGAAAAATCGCTGGTTACGACATCCAAGACTTCATGTGATAACAATGCCAGATATTTGCGAAAGACATGTGATAAATATTAATCAGACACTTTTCATTGAATCTGAAACAACAAATTCGTGGATATTCGTAGCTCCAACTCCAGAAATTTTGACATTATCATGCAATTATCAAAATTACTCAAATAAATTAAATCACTTGAAGTTACTCGGTACAGGCAGACTTCACTTAGCAAAAGAATGCAAAGCTTTTTCCGAAAATATAATTCTGAATGTTGTAAAAACAAAACAGTTCGAAATAAATTATGATTACATCCCGTCATGGAATTTTCAACCAAATAATATTGAAAATACTAGTTCATCGCCCTTAACGGAAAATTTAAATCGGCTAGATTTAGAAAAATTGGAAGAAATAATGAGCGACAAAAATTCCTTTTTAAGTAAAAGTAAAAAACTGAATTCCGTTATCACTGACATTAATTTAATGCAAAATAGAACACATGCTAAAGCTAAAGAACATTATGAGTCAATAACTCTCTATTGCTTGGTAATAGCTTTTGTCATAGGATTGGGAACATATTTGAGAAAAAAATTAAATGTTTACATAGAAAAACTAAAATTCAAAAGGTTAACGAAGAATGCATTAGTTTGAAAGAATACGAAGAGGGCACATTTATATTACCAGATGGTAGAAAATGTACCATAAATTTAAAAGAAGCTACTTCTCGAGAGAATCTGGATGATCTGAACTGATCAGCAGACATTCGGATCACCGTGAGGAGTACTTATCTCGCTGAATAGAAATAGAAATATTTTATTCACAAACAAAAATTTGAAAATTTAATTACTCAAAAGTGTAATTCAATTACTAAAAAGTAATTCAATTACTCAAAACTAATTCAATTACGCAAAAGTATTTCAAATAGTGAAAATTAATTGAAATAACAATTATCAGGACCAGGTATCAAAAGTATTTGAAATATTAGCTTTGTTCCTACACAGTACTAAATCAGTTCGGAACTGTACTACTCATGCGCTCTTGCTAAATACACAGCATTTTTAGTAAGAGCGCATGAGCTGTAGCAAGAGCGCATGAGAAGTACAGTTCCGAACTGATTTAGTAGTAGCAGAGATAATTACGAGATGTGCAAGCAGTTGGCGAAATTTATCCGATTTTACGAAGTTGTTATCTATCTCTCTCCCAATTGATAAAAGGATATCTAGGCGTCTTTATTCGATATAATGAAAGGTAAATGTAGAGGACAGCACCACCTTATTTTATTTTCACAGTTGGCATCACCTTGTCAATAGCCGCTTTCTGCCATTTTCAGGCGTCAGCTGATATTAGTTTGTGTTTGTTTTGATAGTAATTTTCCTGTGTTCGTTTTGTTTATTTTGTAAATATTATTATTGTTGTATATATTAGTGCTATAAATATTATTATATTAGGTAAGTGAGTAGATTAGCTAATTAAATAACAATGTTTTTTCACATGTTTCGCATGTTATAACCTCATATAGGCGAGCTTATAACATGCCATCAAAAATTATTTAGATAAAAAAGTAATGAACCTATAACTATAAACGCGTAGCACGAAACAATCAGCATTGATCACCGCACAGAAAGAAACACTCTGATTTTATTTTTCACAGCCTTCCCTTATCTAAATATTTTTTCATTGTAAAGTATCAAGCTGTCATTTAAAAAATCCATCAAGACTTTTTGTTAAACGAAGAATTTTTTTAAAGGCAGCTCAATGCACTTTTTAAATGAACGCTTGTTACTATGATCATAATAACCATGTAACAATATACTTTTATATGCTTTTAGTGTAATGAGCTCGAGAGTGTTCTGTTTGGTGTGGTGATCCACAGAATTGGAGGTGAAGATGAGCATTACTTTTGTTACGGTTGAAAAATCCATTCAAGTTATTCATAATAATTTTCCGAACATCCTGTATCATCGTGGGAACTTTTAACGTTCACACGGCCTACGTGCCGATCGTCGCATTGCACCATATTTCACAACATAGCGTGATGTTAACTATCCGCTGTTACTTCAGGCAGACTACATATCTCCGTCTCACTCGTTTCCCCGTTTAAACTGTGTTTCTTCAGTAACGACTTCCGTCTGCCAGAGCATGTGATGAAGCAGGGCGCGCGGTCGCGTGCTAGTCAGTATCTTGACGGTCCTCGAGCTGTGCGGTCGTTTGTTTTCGTGCAAGCCTAAAGTTAGTGCTGGTTAGTTTCCCACTGTGAGTGTGGCTGAAATTAGAAACGGATTTCCGTGATTTGTTAAAGCACGCCGAGTGACCCACAAGCTGTTTCAACGCGGTTTCTCAAAGGCCTACCCCGAGCAAGGGAACAGGCTTTAAATCCAAGTTAAGCTTTAAAGTCAAATTCAGCTTTAACTTCCAAGTTTTAATTTTGACTCCGATTCACGTTATACTTCAAGAACCCGCTGCATATTCTACTTCGACTTTAATTGGACTGCTAGTTAATCCCGGTGGTAGCTCGGTTCCAGACTTCTTCTCTAAGGCCCAGATTCCCGTATCAAGCAGGACTTTGTGAGCCGGCCTACCCGCCTTACCTTGGAGGAGTGGACTCGTCCGGGAATACGACGCGACAGTGGCGGTTTAGCCACCCCTTGACTAACTCTGCGATTCACCGCGGGAGGACGCTCCGGGTTGACGTTTGACAGTGACCTACAACGGACGCTGGATCTTCTGAGTGGATACGAAGGTCGGGATAACTTTAGTTTATTATTATCTTTACGGAGTCGTTGTTGAATAAATTATAGTGGCGGAGTCGTTGCGTTAAGAGCAGTACCGTACGTGTGACCGAAGCACAAATCTGTGGTACGGATTTATTTTACTGTGTTACTTTTTCATTTATGTTCCGTTGTTAAATGTTCGTTATTTGAAGTTCTTTGAGCAAGTTAAATATAAACAAGTGTGCTCAGCTGGTGCGTTTTATTTTAAATCATTTTTGCTCACCTTTTGCATTGGGGTTTCGTCGAACCCTCCCTTTCCACGAGCTACGCCGAGCGGTGTGGAGACTTAAGACACTTCGCACACAATTTGCAAACCTACAGGTAGGTAGCACTTTCCATCAAACATTGAAAAGTATTTGCAATTGTATGGTGTCCTCAAAAAATATATTAAAAGTAGGTGTAACTTGGTCGGTGAAAGGACAAAGTGATGTTTAGAGTAATTTATTCATTCAGCTGACAGTTTCGGTTGAGTTTCCAACCTTCTTCAGAGCCTATAACAATTTTTAAAATTTGGAAAACAAGTTTTTTTTAAATTAAATAACAAAATTACCTCTGAATATTGAATTTTGGCAAAGACATGACCTACCCAAAGGGTACTAGGTAAAATTACGAAATTAAAACCTGAAAAAATTAACAACGTCAGCAAAGCTGGTAGGTACAAACAAGTTTACAAAAACAACTTACAGGCGATCAAAATGGAATGACAAATTATAGCAAACATGTTAAAATTGTAAAAAGACAAACAATTAAAAGAATTAACTTGACAAACAAACCGGGAGAATAACTGACAACGTGTTTCATGAACAGGAAACAGCTGACTTGAAAACTTAACGATAGTGCCAACCAGCATCGGCTAAACAACCTCAACAGTGGCGCGGAAATTCAAAGTGTACAATGTTATGATAAATGCTGCTCAGATTCTGGGTATCAGTTTTTAAGTTGATGGAATTTTTACGTTTATTAATAAATATCATTTCAGAGATAAGTCTCTTTGAAAAATTAGATTCGTGATCCAGGATCTGAACATCATCAAAATCAAACTTGTGCCCAGTCGTAAAATGGTGTAAAGCTAAGGCTGTTTTTTCCGATTTATCCTTATTTGAGGGTTTACAATCATAACAATGGTTCTTGGTTCTATTGATTAGCTTTTGCTTAGTTTGGCCTATATAAGAACCATTACAGTTTAAACAATTTATCCTATAAACTACCGAAGATTGTTCTTGTCTAGGGGTTTTACTTTTAAGTTTTGAAAACAAATTGTTCAGAGTTTTGGTTGGGTAAAAAACTATATTGGTGTCAGGGCTTTTTAAAATTCTACTAAGGTTGTAAGATAAACTATGAACGTAAGGTATTTTGAAAAATTTTTTGTTATCAATATTAGAAACATTAATGTCAGAATTATTATCCTGATTCGGCGTGTGTCGCAGGAGATGATCTATGAGTATGCAAGGGTAGCCGTTTTCAATGGCTAGTTTTTTAATAAGTGCAAAATTCTTATGCCAAAAAGAGGGGAGTGACAATTCCAGGACTCTGTGTTTGAGAGATTTAATACCGGCTAATTTTTGACTAAGGGGGTGTATAGAATGATAGTTGATGGTCCTACCAACACTGGTGGGTTTAATATACCAATCACTGATGATAGTGCCATCATTCTTTCTTTCGAGTAACACGTCCAAAAAGGGTAACTTATTCTGTTGTTCAATTTCAATAGTGAATTGTAAGTTTGGGTGAAAATTATTAAAATTAGTTAAAATTAAGTCTAAAGAATCTTTTGGAATAGCCGTGACAATATCATCAACATAACAGAACAGAAACGGTAAATTAAATGGTAATTGAGGTATTAGTAAGTAATTTATTCATAACAATATTGGCTAGAATGGGTGACGCTGGGTTACCCATGGCTGTGCCGAAAATCTGACTATAGAATTTATCATCAAATATAAAAAAGCTACTATCAAAAAGAAAGCTGACAATACTGACAAAGTTGTCCATAGGGATGTTTGCATGGGGGCTAATATTGTTCCAATCTTCTTTTAAAGTGTTGATAACTAATTGTTTAGAAATATTCGTGAATAATGACGTAACATCAAGTGAAATTAACATGTAATTATTAGGGATAGTAATCTCTTTGATTTTTTCAACAAAAGTAAATGAATTTTTAATATTGTAACCGAAAAGGGGCGACAGGTTGGACAAAATGTTAGTAACAAACTTAGCTAGTTGATAAGTGGGACAATGAATGCAAGAAACGATAGGTCGTAGAGGCGAATTCACTTTATGAATTTTAGGCAGACCATAAATTTTCGGTGGAGTAGCAGTATAGGTTTTTAACAGTTTAGCAGTGTCCAAATCGATGTATTTTTCTTCCAACAGAAGTTTGACTATATTGTTATTAGCATTTTGGTATTTCATCGTAGGATTTCTAAGCACCCTGTAGGTGTTAGTGTCCTCCAATAAAAAATTCAACTTGGAATAATAGTCATCTTTCATCATGAGTACGGTGGCATTCCCTTTGTCGGCCTTGGTGACAATGATATCAGAATGGTTTTTAAGGAAAGTTTTCGTTTGTTTGTACCACACATCAACATCACCATTATTAGTTTTGTTAGAAACATTATGCAAAAAATTAGTTATGACATTCGTACAGGAAGCCCTACGTGCATCTCTGTCAGTAGGATCACCTGAATTTTGGATGCAAAACTCAACATCCTTAATAACTGAGACTAGAGGAATTTCATGTTTATCAAGATTCAAATTAAATTTCGGACCCAAAGATAACATATGTTTGACAGTGTCAGGGATTTTCAGTTAAATTAACCAGCCATTTATCGGGGGGGTTAATAGATGTAATGTTAGTAGACTCTTCTATTAAAACTTTTAATTTAGAGATATGTTTGCGTTTAACTGTATTAAAAGTTCTTTGGTAGTTTATGTAAACAAGCTGTTCAAAGTTTTTAACAATATGTACAGGTAAGTTATTAACAATAAAACTTTTAATGTTAAAAATTTTGGAGTGTAGTGTAGTGATTTCCCAATGTGTAACATTGATTTCTAAATTTAAAGCCGTTTTTCGTTGTGTGTCAATAAGCTTATTGATTTGATTGATGTACGGATGTCGATTAATTTGTAACGGATAAATTGCTCTAATTGAGTGTGATAAGTGCTTCGGAAAAACTCGCTTGTACCTACGTTGAAGTAAGAAGTTCCGGCGATTCTCCCATTTTGCAAGTTTGATCATTAGAAACATCCATAATTTGAACTTTTTCATGTATTCCAAACCATAATTGACTCGTAAATTTTGATAAAAACCCATGGTTAAAGATGGACCGTGAGACGTAATAATTTGCAATTGTATGGTGTCCTCAAAAATATATTAAAAGTAGGTGTAACTTGATCGGTGAAAGGACAAAGTGATGTTTAGAGCTGAGACTTACCTCTAAAATGATATTTATTAATAAATGTAAAAATTCCATCAACTTAAAAACTAATACCCAGAATCTGAGCAGCATTTATCATAACATTGTACACTTTGAATTTCCGCGCCACTCTTGAGGTTGTTTAGCCGTTGCTGATTGGCACTATCGTTAAGTTTTCAAGTCAGCTGTTTCCTGTTCGTGAAACACGTTGTCAGTTATTCTCCCGGTTTGTTTGTCAAGTTAATTCTTTTAATTGTTTGTCTTTTTACAATTTTAACATGTTTGCTATAATTTGTCATTCCATTTTGATGTTTTGATATCGCCTGTAAGTTGTTTTTGTAAACTTGTTTGTACCTACCAGCTTTGCTGACGTTCAGGTTTTAATTTCGTAATTTTAACTAGTACCCTTTGGGTAGGTCATGTCTTTGCCAAAATTCAATATTCAGAGGTAATTTTGTTATTGAATTTTAATAAAAAAAACTTGTTTTCCAAATTTTAAAAATTGTTATAGGCTCTGAAGAAGGTTGGAAACTCAACCGAAACTGTCAGCTGAATGAATAAATTACTCTAAACATCACTTTGTCCTTTCACCGACCAAGTTACACCTACTTTTAATTGAAAAGTATGTTCTCCATGCAATTCATTATAAATTTGTATTAATATACTTAATTTTTCAGATCAAAGATTTGGCAAGAGAGCTTGGGGATGAAATTCTCCGGAGACACCCTGAGAAACTGTAGAATATGTTCTCGACACTTTACTAAACAATGTTACATAGGTTGTCGACTGCAACATAATGCTATACCGACACTTTTTCCTTGTACTGAACGAAAAGAACAAATTATAAATACATATGTAATTAACACAGATGGTGACAAAAGCATTCCAAGTAAATAATTTTTGTAAATTAACTACAATTACAGCTTTGAATCACTTCATAACGGCTAAATAAGTTTCACATTCGTATAAAGTCGTTCAAAGTACAGGGGCCGAATTCTTGAAATCATTCGACATCATGTTGTATTCAACATGACGTCAAAATGACGCAATTCTCGAACGATTTGTATAGTTTTGTATGAGAGTCTACGTCATTTTGGCGTCATGTCGCATACGACATATGTCGAGTGATTTCAAGAATTGGGCCCCTGGTTCTTAATCTGACGAGAAGTGTGGCTTATATAGAACAATTTTATTTTTAGTTATCTCAGCATCACAAGCTTCAAAGCCTGACTGTAATGTGGATCCAGATGCAGCTCATAAGGTATTGGCTATAACCCATCCCCAGTTGGAAGCAACTGAGTCATTGGTTGCAACTCCATATGAAGGGATACCAGAAGCAATGCGGCCATCAACTTCTGGGACATTGGAAACTCTGCCATTAGTTCCATCTAGACATAAAGGAACCTCAAGAAAGAAGCATTCTTTAAATGCAATGGAAAATTCTCCAAGAAAACGTTTTTTGATGAACACAATTAGTAAAAAGAAAGACCACATTAGGAAATTGAAAAGCCTATGTAAACATCGAGCGCATGACATCAAAGCATTGCAAGATTTGTCCGATAATAATGTTGTAAGAAGATTGTTTAACGGCATGTCAAATATCACAGCTGATTTCTTAGTCTCACAAATACGTTGTGGCAGGCGGGAGCCTAAAGGCAGAAGATGGACTAATGATGAAAAAATTATTGCTCTGTCTGTTTTCAAACGTTCTCCTAGATGCTATTCGTTTTTGAGAAAATTAATTTGTCTCCCTTCAAGAAGAACTATTCTTAGCTTATTAGAAAAGGTTGTGTTTGCTGCAGGAATTAATATTAATATTTTTAAACATATCGATCAAACATTAAAGTCTTCAAAAGATCGATTATGTATTTGATGAAATGGACATTAAAGAAAATGTTTGTTACGATCGAAGTTTGGACAAAGTTGTTGGATATGAAGATATTGGAAATAACCAATCTAGTGTTAAATTAGCCAACAAAGCATTGGTGTTTATGTGCCAGGGATTGGCCACAAAGTGGAAGTAGCAATAGTGCTTGTGATTTTAGCAGAATAAAATCATGTTTGAAAGAGGCATTAAATGCTGCAATCAATATTGGGGGACTTGATGTTGTTGCGACCGTTTGCGTTATGGGCACCGGAAACGTAAAAGCTCTGAAAGAATTAAACAGCTCTTTTGAAAAGCCTTACATAGCATTTCAGGGCAAGAAACTATACACATTATACGATCCTCCACATTTATTGAAATGTACCGTATCGTTATTTAGAAAATATAGTGTTGAATTACCCATTTCAATTAATGGAAAGCAACAAATAATGGAGGCTAAATTTAGTGATATTGTGACAGCACATGAAATTGATAAAAAATCACCCTTGATATTTAGGGCAATGCACAAAATTAAGCGCCGATTATGAGATTCGCCATGAAAGTATGTTTAGCAGCTCAAATCATGAGTAGAATTGTAGCTGCGTTTTTATACACTTTGTTGTCAAGAGGTAATACTGATAATAATTGGTTTTTTTATTATTAATTATAGTTTTACTAATTGCAGGTGAAATTGAACAAAGAAGCATTGCTACTGCTACCTTCGTTCATCAGGTGGATGAGTTATTTGATAGTTTCAATGGAAGCCAGCAACGAGCAGGAGCGCAAGAATTAAAGTGTGCCATATCAGAAGATTCATTACATCTTAAGTATTGGGAGAAAACCATTGATATAGTGAACAATTGGCACTTTAAAAGAAAAACAAAAACTGGAAAATTAAAAAAGATAAGCCTCCGTCACAATTAGGATGGATGACATCTATGAAGGCAATGACTGGTATTTGGCACAGCGTTCATGAGAAAGGGTTAATGTACTTACGCCCTCGATCTTTAAATCAAGATTGTTTGGAGAACCTGTTTGGAACCATACGATCTGGTTGTGGTTGTGGAGATAATCCGACTCATTTTCAATTTATTGGCAGCCTGAAAAGTCAAATTTTAAATGGCTTAAGTTCTCAAAATATTAGTGGCAATTGCGAGCTTGATGACCACAATCTGTTATCAGATTTGAAAGAATTTTTAAATATGTCAGAATATCTGCACGATACGGAAATAGGGGTGGCTCCTCTACCACCATCTCCTCATCCATCACATTCTGCTCATGAATTAATTGGTAGCATAGAAAACTGTGTGGCCTTTGGGAAAAGTGACATTATGTCTGTAAGTTATGTAAGCGGCTACATTGGAGCAACAATTTTTAAAAAACTTGATTGCTGCACTTGCAAAGAATAGCTTACTTCTGACGCCAGTGAACCACATAATTTATATATTTCATTTAAGGAGGGGTCAAATACAAATAGGTTAATGTACCCTTCATATAATCTAGTTGTGTTCATTGGCGCTTGTGTCACCGAAATGGAGAACTTTATTCCAGCATTCGGAGGAAAACCAGGTATAATGATGGCAGCAGTAGATCACTTGAAAACAACGGTGGACTGTCCACACCTGGCTTGTGCCAGTCATCTTCATGTTATTGAAGCTATTTTATTAAGAATTTGTAAAATCGCAATACCGTGGTGGTGCAAGCGAAAAAATCGAGAAGTAAAAGATTCAAAACCCACTAAAAGAAAATTACACAAAATGTTACATAAATAAAATAAAATATATCATTTATGTTGTTTCTTTTACTGCCATTAATTTTAAATTGGAATAAAATATAAAACATGTACATATTTTAAAAAGCGCGGTCGACTCCAATTGCGCCACCTACTCATAACCTTTCATTTTACAGTGGCTCAATGAAGTAGTCTGGATTAAAATTTTCTGAAGAGTTGCACATCTCGTAGTTATCTCTGGTAGTAGCTTTGTTTTGGTTCTGACTAGGAACTGCTCTGGAACGGTTCACGCAAGCGCATTTTGCTTTTAGTGTTTTGGTTCGTTCAGAATCAGTTCCGAACTAAGAATTCACTGTTTTGGTTAATTTCTCGAACTAGTTCAGAACCATCCTAGAACAGTTTTGGCAGTTCCTACCTTTTACTAGGTACTGATTCAGAATTCCGAGTTCGCACATGCGCATATCGTATGCGGTCGCTAATGCTAGTTTCAAAATAAATTGCGGATGTATTCTAACCTGTGATTGTAACATTTATTTTGCATGTAGGGGAAGGTTGCCAGGATTGAACCGATTTTTACGTTAGATTTTTTTTCAAAGTTTCTGCTAATCTTTCTATGTAACTAAAATTGCAGTAATATAGTTAAGCACTTCTGACACCTAGCTTAGCTTAAAGTAAATATATATATTTAATAGAAAAAGTAATATAAATTTTCTAACAGACCCTTACCACTGGTCCAATCTTGGAAACCTATCGCTTCGATTGGACCATAAGTGCCCTGGATTGAGCCACTAGCATTAAGATGACAGGAAAATTAAAGTAAGACATAGTTTTAAAAAAAGTAATTATTTGTTTTCCAAATTTAAGCAAGATGGACAGTAATATATTTTTCTTTGTGGGCTCACATTAGCATAAATAGCATGAACCCAGTTTTTACAATTTAGGCATTGAATCATATCTAGCTTTTCATCATCTTCACATAAGAAGCAATACCAAGACTCACATTTTTTTTTTACTAATACGACTACCACGGGACAAATCCGCGGACGTCGACTTGTTTCCTTTTCCAAGCAATAACTTCTTGGTACCTTTCTTCGGATTAGATTTGGTAGCTTTGCCTTTTTTCGCACTTAGTTCGTCCTTATAGGAGTTACTTGTTAAAATCACCGTTTTCTGAGCACCTCTCCCCCGTCTATTGCCTTATTTACTTTCTGGAGTGGGAATAGGTGAAATATCGACTATCTTAATTTTTATTGGAGCTTGTTGATTTTCATTTACCCCCGTGGAAGTAGATTGTTCGTTATTTACAGCTTCTGCAGAGTGACCAAGACCAGTATCGGAAATGATATCTTCATTAGCTTGTGCAAGATTATCCACAACGATAAAGTCATGTTCACCAAAAATATCTCTATTTACTGGCCAAATTCATGAAAATCAAATGGAAAATGTACCTGTTTTATTATTGTTATCCACCACATTCTTGTAGTTCCTTTTTCATCGATTTTCACACTTGCTGGTGCAATAGTTATTTTAAATAAATTTGATATATGTATCTTTCGCCAGGTACTCCCATAATTTCTTCATATTTTTAATGTCCCTTGTTCCTACCTTGGGTTTGTACTTTTTATACAAGTCAATAAGTGCTATTGTCTGCTCTTTTTTGTTGAAAAGGTTATCATCGGAATTTCCACATGAAACAAACTGCAGATCCATATCAACAAAAATGCAAAATTTAAGAATCATAAGAATACAATTTTCTGATGGACTTTACTTTCAGTTCAGTTAAGGCCCATAAACCAAAAGAAGAATCGTAACCGCGCACACTTCTAGGTTAGATGCCAGAATTTAGTGTTGCCACACTCACCCATAATGTTTACACAGGAGAACATAGACATGAGACATTCAGGCGATCGGCGAGAAATTAGACGCGAGTAGAGGGGATAGGCCGATTCTGGAACCTCCTCAATGAGGAGAAACGACCGGAAAGATTCCAGGTTAAGGTCGCAGGAGGTTCCAGAATCGATCTGCCTTTGACTTTGATTTGGAACCTCCTGCGACCTTGACCTGGAATCTTTCCGGTCGTTTCTTCTCATTGAGGAGGTTCCAGAATCGGCCTATCCCTAACCTAATTAATATAATTTTTATTTGACAATTTTTGCTATATAAGACCGCCTTTGACTTTGATTTGGAACCTCCTGCGACCTTGACCTGGAATCTTTCCAGTCGTTTCTCCTCATTGAGGAGGTTCCAGAATCGGCCTATCCCTAACCTAATTAATATAATTTTTATTTGACAATTTTTGCTATATAAGACCGTGGGTTTACGGGTGAATTCAGTTGATGAACAACCGTGAAGCTTCAACCATAAAAGAAGTTCAGTGCTAAGCTGAGAGAAATAACTATAATTCGAGCAACAGTTCGTTAGTGCAGTGTATGAGTAAGAAAATTATATTTTGGTATTGTATAACTTTTAATTTCGTTTTTATTTATGTAATAGTGGCAGCTAGACAAACAGAAATGTTTTTCATCCAAAAAAGAAGACCGTTAAATGATGACTGTGATGTGGTGTCTAAGAAAAAAATTCCAAACTTTAACTTCGAAATTCCAGAAGCAGAAAGCATGTTCAGAAATATCCGAAGCGAGGGAAATGGTAGAGATCGAGCAATTACCATTATTAACACAAAGTGTATATTTCTTAAACAAAAGCCGCACGAAATGGGTCAGCGTGGGATTATGCATTGAAACATTTTTTGATCCTGTTATACGTATTATGGGTACGAAGAGGCAAAGTATATCATTTAATGAAGAAGAGTGGAAACAATTTAATGTGCAAAATTATGCACTGAAAACATATTTCACGGAGAAAAAAAATATTTATCCTATAATAAAGATCAATTCAATAAAGCTATCTTTTGAGCGCATCGAAGGAACAAAAATTTTAAAATTAGAAAGAGGTGTAGAAACATTATATATATCCTATAAGGGTCTAATAGAGTTGTGGAAATTGTATGATATTATTTCATACCGTTTGGAGGTTTTAAAACAAGTAAATTATAAATCTTTTTATGTTGATATGATTTCATGTATAAGTACATTTGAAGGAGACATAAAAATAAATATTAAAAGATTCTTGAATAACGTGATATCAGAAAAGGGTGCAATTACGAATGAATTAGTAATGTATGGAATTAATAAGATAATGTTTGATATAAGTATGCATAAAGCTATTACGGAATAAATTTAAGTTGTTAATTTATTAGTTGGTATGTGTTAATTATTGATATGTAAATATGTTAGTAATAAAATAATTGGATAATATAAATTTGGAAGTTTTTTATTACATTAGAATTATTTAATGTGGCTGTTGGATCATATATAAGGACAAGGTAAAAGAATACTGAAGTAGTGAATAGTTGGTATTGTCCGCTGAAGGAGATATAGAAAGATATAAATGCAGTATCGCGTCAAGAGAGATCGCATTTATAAGGGTAAAGTAAAGCAAAAAGGTCGTGGCTTACTTAATACTTTAATTAATAAGCTGCCAATAGAATTACATATACCAGGTTATAACTATTGCGGGCCAGGTACAAAACTTAACCTTCGCCTGAAAAGAGGCGATAGAGGTGTTAATGCATTAGACGAAGCCTGTAAAGATCACGATATTGCATATTCACTAACCAACGAGTTAAAAAAGCGTCACGAGGCTGATAGGAAATTGTACGAGGTGGCAGTGGAAAGAGTTAAGAGCAAACAAGCAGGTGTTGGAGAAAAAGCAGCTGCCCTTTCTGTAGCGGCATTAATAGGCACAAAAAAGAAACTCGAAATGGGAGGTCTAAGAACAAGAAAACATATTAAGAAGCGTCAAAGGCGAGGTGGCAAATTTTATCATTTGCAGCGGCCGTTAAAAAAGCTCGACATGCAATTTCACATGGTGGTAAAAATAATCTCTTAGACAATGTCAAGTTAGCTCGAAGAGTTTTAAAGAAACATCACAAAAGAATAAGACCACCACATCAAAGAGTGATACCAATTCCTAAAAGCGGTGGTTTTCTACCTTTAATTCCATTGTTTGCAGCTTTGGGGGCATTAAGATCGCTGGGAGGAGGAGCAGCTGCAATTGCGAAGGCCGTGAATGATGCAAAATCTGCAAAAGAACAATTGAAGGAGGCAGAGAGGCATAATCGTGCTATGGAAACAAAAGCTGTGGGAAGTGGTTTCTACATTAAACCTTACAAAACTGGTTGTGGCTTGTATTTACCATCCACTTCAAAAAACTAAAAAAATTACCTCGTCATCCATTAACTAATATTGATATAGTAAAGTACGCTAAAATATGGAAATTACCATG
The DNA here is from genome assembly GCA_033060865.1 of Dorcus hopei. NCBI lineage: Eukaryota > Metazoa > Arthropoda > Insecta > Coleoptera > Lucanidae > Dorcus > Dorcus hopei. Next base: position 60,508,551 of record CM065426.1, on the reverse strand, counting down.
GTTTCGAGATGTATTTATGAGAGACACATTACCAAAAAAGATATGGAAGCGTGAAAGTGGTATTGTAAATTTAGATAATGAGTCTGGAAAAGGAACGCATTGGGTAACATACTACAAAAGGAACGGCACGATAAAGTATTTTGACAGTTACGGAGATTTACGGCCTCCGGTTGAAATAGAGAAATACCTTCGGTCGAACGGGGTAGGAATTATTACGTACAATTATAATAGATTTCAAAAAATAAATTCAGAAAATTGTGGACAATTATGTCTACAATTTTTAAAATCCATGGAAGTTAAGTAAGGATTTAGTTGTAGAAGGGCGGGCAACATGGAATCGTCACCGATTTCGTACACATTTACCCTGACGGGTGATGAATCGGTTCTGAGTTGTGATTTTAATCCACCAATATATCTTCGCGAAGATATGGCGTATGAAATGTGCATGTTAAATTTCGAAACGTTTAATGCAATACCTAACATAGACGAAAGCAATAATTTGATACATTATCAAGAAAGTAAAACATCCGCTTTGAAGACCATCGAGATACCTACAGGGACGTATGAACTCGACGATATCAATCAATATTTGCAAGACTATTTACAAAGTAACAATATGACAGACAATATTATTATTCGAGGAAATAACAATAATTTAAAAGCGACCGTTAAGAGCACAGTTAAACTAGATTTTAGTAAACCAAATTCGGTGGGGAGAATGTTGGGCTTTAAACCGAGAATATTACAAGAAGGCGTAAATAATGAGGGCGATTATCCCGTAGATATAAACAAAGTGAATGCTATAAGAATAGAGTGTAATTTGACCAGTGGATCCTACAATAACGGACAACCTGGTCACGTTTTGTATCATTTTTTTTTCGAACGTACCTCCCGGATTTAAAATAATAGAATCCCCTCTCGAAGCTATTTATCTACCAGTGACCGTGAAGGTGATTACAAGAGTAGTCATCCGGCTCTTGGATCAAGAGGATCGTTTTGTTAATTTTAGAAACGAGTTGATCACTATAAGACTTCACTTGAGGAGATTTACATAATGATTATTTATGAAAGCGGTCGTTCAACACAAAAAAATTGGAACAGAGTAAGACGTAATGTATTATTTAAACCACGAAAATACGCAGTGTTGGATCGAAAGAAAAAATTTTACTTGAAGAGAGAAAATCGATTATTTTTACAGAGTCTAGGTTATAAAGTGTTAATATAGAATAATAGAAGGAAGACGTTTTAAAAGTGGCTCTTAGAGAGAATTGCACTGTAGAAGCGAGATAACCGTGAAAGGGTAAGCATCACACTTACACGTAAATCAATTATCATCTATTCGGAACGAAATGGATATTTTGGGAGTGACTGACAAAATTAAAATGGACACTTCAATAACTAGTGTGGAGTATCATTCACACTTACCATTCGGGTCAATGTCTTTCGATAACAACGATGAAGTCCGAATAGCAGTTCCGGAAATTGACAATTACACTTTACCATGTGAAAGTTATTTGTACGTAGAGGGAAGACTTCGTTTGGCGAGCGATAATACCAAGCACAGTCCTACAGCACAGTTGATAAATAATCCAGTGGCTTATATGTTTAGCGAGATTAGATATCTTCTAAACGGAGTACCGGTGGATTCGGTACGAAACGTCGGCGTAACTTCAACCTTGAAAGGGTTTTTCTCGTTCACCCCTAACGATGCAGTGAAACTGGAAAATGCAGGATGGCTTCAGAAAGGAACAAGCAACGTGCTCGATGAGGGTAATTTCACGGCCAGCGTACCTTTGAAGACATTGTTGGGCTTCGCCGAAGATTATAAAAAGATCATGATGAATATGAGACAAGAATTGGTGTTGATTAGAGCGAACGACGACGTGGACTCGATTATCGAAACCAATCCGGCCGAAAAGGTCAAATTAACAATCGATAAAATGGTGTGGAGGATGCCACATGTGTCAGTAGGCTTGCGGGAACAGTTGTCTTTAACGAGGATAACCGACAGGGATATCGCCATACAAATTCCCTTCAGAAACTGGGAATTGCATGGAATTGCATGAATATCCATCGCTTCCAAATACAACAAATCATTCATGGGCGGTAAAAACAGCTCCCCAGTTAGAGACGCCAAGATATATAATCATCGGTTTTCAAACCAAGAGAAAGGGTGTTGCCGATATGAATATGAGCACGTTCGACGACATTAAGTTGAAATCCTTGACAGTATTTCTGAACGGTGAAAGATATCCATACGATAATTTAGATATCGATTTTGAAAATAATAAATATGCCATCGTTTACGATATGTATTCAAGACTCCAAGAACATTATTACCATCACGGAAGCAGTCAACCTTGGTTCACTCCGAAAGAACTGGTCGCATGTCCGATGATTGGGGTTAACTGTACTTTTCAAAAAGACGCTTTACATAAAAGCGCAGTAGAAATAAGAATCGAGTTCACAACTAAAGAAAACGTCAAGGTCGATACTATCGCTTACTGTTTAATTCTGCACGACAAAGCATTTTCTTATTCACCTCTTACAAAAATCGTGCGTCAGTTGATGTAAACGTTGAAGGGTAATATCATCATAAACAGAGAGGATATAAGATAAAAGTAATTTGATTTCACACGAAGCAACATCAACTAAACCATGAAGGAGTTCATTATTATCGATATCCAAGGTTTTAAAGTGGAAGACAATCAGTTTATACCAAAAGAGTTGGCTTCTTACGATAGTGAAAATAGACTGAGTCATTTTATATTTCATCCGCCTACCAGTTTGTCATTAGTGCCCAGGAAATATCAGAACGTTGCAAATTGGTTAATGAGCAACCATCATTGCATTAATTGGAATATCGGATTCGTTCCCTTAGCAGAATTCGATGCAATCATCGCTTCTTTGTGCTGTACAGTCAAAGTTGTTTACGTGAAAGGAATAGAGAAGACATTGTTTCTACGAGGAATTCTCACGCGAGGTAAATGTATGATACCCGTAATGGACTTAAACGAAATTTACGGAAGCATACAAAAGTTGCAAAAATCGGAACCGAGGTGTCCATTTCATTTACAAGGAAATTGCATGTGTGCCCTAACCAACGTGTACGATTTATATAGATTTGTTCAAACAAAGTTACAAGAACGAATTTTTTCAAGAAGCATTTGCGATATATTATGAGGGAACTTCGGTTCCATAATTAGTGTAAGAAAAGCTCATCTTCGCGATGGATTTGTTATGCCGTCTGTTTTGCAAGCAAATTATAAAGCACACTGTAGATAAAGTTGGTGAAGTAATTGATAAATACGAAAAAGATGGTTCGTTTAGTGGTATAGAAGACAAGGACTTGATCTATTTCCCAAAAACGTACCTCTCTCAAAGAGTTAGGGCCGTTAATCTGGAGTTTGTATGGATTAGATTGCCAGATAATTACAAAAAAGATAAGTATTTACAAAACTACAGAATTTGTCAAAAACATTGGAACCATATCGAAGCTGCTGTAGATGAAATAGATGGTCCCCCCCCCCGCGCAATACTAGAAATTCTCCCTTTATAATTAAAACATTCAAGGGAAATCAATGTAAAAATAAAAGTAAATATTCCACTTATGTATTTATTCTTAAGTGTTGTTATTTAATTATGAAACAATAAAATAAATCTGAACGGATACGTTATATTATTTGATATCGGTAATAACGTGCGCTATTCAAGTGTTTGAATGTAATGTCAGAGAACTCGGCGAGCAACGCTCGTGGAGCGGATGCGTTCACGGGTGTGGCCATTTTAAACTTTAACTATTAGACTTTTGTTTAATTGCTTCAAATAAAGTCATTCGTAAAAGGGTTAAAATATATTAAATGAAGAAACTTAAAAACACGCTACGATTGTCACGTAAATTACACTGGAACTGTCCCATATTGAGCCGTAAAAATTGTAAATTTAATGCAATTAGTTTTCTCCCAGTATGATGCGAAATATTTATAATAAAAAGCACTTACCAAATTAAAATCTTGAAGTTACGGTTGTAACGACTGACTATAAATGTAATTTGTCACCAAACAATCTCCGTAAGAACTTATACTCGTGTTAAAGTCTATAACACATCGTATCGTCAAGATTTTAATTTGTTAAGTGCTTTTTCCTTATAAATATTTCGCATTATACACGGAGAAAAATAATTGTATTAAATTAATCATTTTTACGGTTAAATATTATCAACGAGTGCATTTATTTGAATAGAAAATTGTAATTTGGATTCGTGGTCCATGTTGAATTTAAATTATTGTAGTTTAATTCAGCTCCTTAAATTCGTAGGTCATATTTAACCAGATTTTCTCTCCGTGTATGTTCATTCCCAATTTGTTATGTTCATTCCTAATTATTTCTTTTCAGATACTAAACATATCAAAAGTGAGTAAATATAATCATTTACTTTTGAAGTTTTAATAATGTCTTTGTCAATAGAAATGGAGACCAGCAAACAACAATCAGAACAAGTTCCCTCTGGGGCACCTGTTGTGATCGCTTCAACAAGCACATCTACAAATACTAATGTAAATGTGCCTGTCGGAGGGAAGCCGTTTTACTGCTTTGATGCATTCAGGTCGTGTTTAGATAATCCAATCGAAAATGCGGCACTAAATAGAGTGGGTGATATGTGTGAGCGTTTGATTTCTCAAGAGGTGAAGCGTCTTGCAAAATCTCTTGATGAAATTAATCAACCCACTACCACCCAAGTTAAAGCAGGTTGTTCCAACAAAAGACCGTATTTGTCTAGAAAAGAGTATTTGGAAGAGAGGCGTCAACGCTCGACCAAAAGGAGAGCCAATCGGCGGGCTTTTTCTTCACCTACGTGTTCACCTCACAACCAAATACTTTTACCTCGACAACGATCTTTATATTTGACTTCGGGGTTGCCAGGTCAGTCAGGACCTCGAGTTCTTACAGACAATATTCCGCTAAATTCATCCTTTAATTCGGATATAGTTGCAATATCCGATTCGTCGATGAGGGTATCGCAATTATCTCAAATGTCTACGTCCGCTCCTATTAGTAATCAAATGAACATACCATCAAATTTTGCGGTGCCTCCACTTCAATTAGACTCAAGCAAAATTCCAAATTCAGTTTCAAATTTAACGCAATTATCAAATGTTTCACATTCATGTTTAGATTCAGACCCGGAAATTATGTCTGGGCAGGCAATAGAAAATTATATGTTAAAAAGGGAAAATTTTGCACAATCATCTCATAGTGAAGTTACAAAGGAAACTATTCCTGAACAAGCTAACTGTGAGACGGGTGTACAAAATTTACCATTATCTGTAGAGTTGGAAAATTCTTCGCTATCGCATCATAGTGAAATTATTCCTGGTCAAGGTCGCTGTGAAACGGTTCTTCAAAATTTGCCATCTCCTGTAGAGCTGGAAAATTTTGCACTATCATCTCTTAGCGAAACAATTCCAGATCAATTTGGCTGTGAAACGGTTGTGAATAATTTACCTGCTGAATTACTTCAAAGTGGAGCACCCCTATCACCTCACCTGCAAATCCTGACACATCCGATTTAGCGAATATTTTTGTAAAAGCTGGTCAGGACTGTTGGAATAAAATCGTCTTAGAGATCATCAGCCGGTGTTCCGATGGTGCAAAAAATTTGGACGGTGTTGAATTCAGACTGCGGTGGTGTGAGGAAATATTGCTTAAAATTAACTTAAAGTCTGAGGCTGACCAGTCTTTAAAGAAAATTTTTACCAACATTCAAAATTTAATGCGTGATCTTGCTACAGATGTAAATGCATTAATTTGAAGGTATTAATGTGGATGCATTAAAGTAAATACATCTGTAGCAATTTTTTCTGATTGATTGTTCTTCATTATTGTTCCAATTGAAAAAAGGTATATTTATATTTTTAATATTAATTTTGACTTATACACTTTGAATTTACAGATGTTCCGTATTGAACTCGTCAATTTCGAGATTGAAGTAAGTTACAAGTATAATAAGGAAGGGTTTTCTTTAATTATTAGCTTTTAGATTATGACCGGAGTAATAATTAGAGCAGAGCGGGGGACGCTAGTATTGTCTCCACCGGTGCCAGCGTCGTATTCCCCCACCAATGATCCGCCTAATCCACCGTGCACGCCAGAAGCTGCAGTGCCACCGCCGGTAGTTCCGATTGCACCGGTAGTAACAAGAACTCGGCGAGCAGCGCTCGTGGAGCGAATGCGTGCACGGGTGCGTGAGCGTTTAATGGAGGAATCCTGGGACGTATGTTAAATATCAATTATTCTGGATTACTTTTCATAACATTATAATTGTTTGCAGTGAAACGCTCTGGTTAGTTTTAGGTAGTTTTTAGTTTAAGGATTATACATTAGTTTTAGAAATTACTAACCCTAGTTTTAAATTATCATATGTTTTAGAAATAAATATTTTATTAGAAATATTTATTTTTACTTTAAATAACAACTGTTGTTAACAATTGAAACATACTAATAGAATCGTGCAAACGGTAAACACTAAAAGCTTTCTTTCTGAAGCTTTCTGAATTATGCAGTTTAAACAACAGTGTCTACAATTACCTGTACAAAACTTCGATGATGCAATTGTAAATGAAACCTTTACACGGCGTAGCAACCTTTTCGGTGGATCAAGTAAACGTGCAATTATCAGCGGACCTTCGGGAACGGGGAAAAGTAATGCTTTATTGTCATTATTAATGCATCCGAATGGGTTACGTTTCAAAAATTTATACATTTGCTGTAAAACCTTATCTCAAGAAAAGTATAACTTTCTTAGACACTTGCTGCCAACAGTGCCGGAGATAGGTTACTTTGAAATTTCTGATACCGATAAGATGGTATCCCCTACAAATGTAAAAGAATATTCAGTTGTTGTTTTTGATGACGTTCAATGTACTACACAAAATGTAATTAAAGAATACTTCTCTTTTGGACGCCATAAAAATGTCGATTGTTTCTATTTAAGTCAAACTTATAGTGCAATTCCAAAACAAATGATTCGTGATAATTGTAATTTCTTAGTGTTATTTCGGCAAGATTATACAAATGTAAAACATGTATTTGATGACCGTGTGTATAGAGACATGACCTTTGACCAGTTTCGTGATATATGCTACTCTTGTTGGAAGGAACCGTTTGGTTTTTTAGTTATTGATACTGACTGTACTATCAATGGAGGTAGATATCGTAAAGGATTCGACAATTATATAAACCTTTAAAACCACTACATTTTAACATTGTTCTTCAGTGTTGTAAAAGGCGTTAAAGGAAACGGATGCGCTATGAGTAATAAACTTAAAGCTGAATTAGCTACTGCACGTGAAAGTTTGCGTACTAAATTAAAAACACTTAAATCCGATATCGAACGATCAAAACATCATATTGAGCAATCAAGAAAATACCTTCAGGCGACTTATTCACCTATTGTGGAACCACTAAGAGATATTGTCAATAAGCTAGATGTTGTTCGCAGTATTTTACCTACAAAAGAAGAGCAACAATCGTACGAAGCCAGTGAAAAAGGCTTTAAAGGGGACCCGAAAAGTTCTTTCATACGAAAAAGACCTCTTTATAAATTAAAATCTGATCCTTTATCACAAATTACATGGTCAGAAAAGCATGATGTGAGTACTTCAACACCAGTTGGTCGTGAAATTGGAAAGAAACAACCTTCCATCTTAGAAGAAGAAGAAATTCACGACATCTCTCATGGAGAACCTGAATCTCCACCATCAAAATCTGCTTATGAAAAAGCTGAAGAGTTTCATACAGATAGCAGTAGTGTCCCTTTAGATGAATCCGAAGCTCATGCTCGTACTCTTTTACAAGAACGGAAATCACTACTACAATCTAAATTACAATCACCAGAGGTACAGGCTGCTTTACAACAAATTGATCCGTTACCACGTGATTATATTACACGATTTAATGTTGATGTGGAAAGTGAATTTGACACCAAATACGGTATAAGAATACATGATGGGAAATTGTTTATTGGTGCCGCGGAAGTTGCGTTTGATGGTCGTGATCTTGTAATAGGAGACTTAACATATAAAGGTACAAAAGGTTTATATGAACTGATTTTTAAGAAAGCTCCTGAGAAATTTACATTTCATGATGTACGTGACTATAGAGATATATTGAGAAGAACTCATGCATTTAAAGTAAATTATAATCCTTCTGGCAGAATATCTGCAAGTAAAGGATATAAGTATACACATATTATAAAACCAATAATGCAGGGAAAACCACCAAACGTTTGGTGGGCTCGAAGCTGGAAAACAGTTGGAGCTTTAGAAAAAGAACTTACTGGGATAATGCTAATGAATTAGTAGAACGATTACGTTTATTGAAAGCATCAGAATCTGCAGGTCATACAGGACATACCAATGAGATTATAGCTATTATCGAAGAATTGAAAGAAGCCAAAATTATTTCGTAAATTTTAAGTATTTAGCTGGATGATATCGAGGTCATTCTTCAGTTTCACATCTTTGTTGGTCAGTTCACGATGACCATTGATAAGTTTGGAAGGCACATTACTAAACATACAGTTCTCAAGCATATTGTTTCTAGACAATTATTTTACGAAACATTATTAGACTTTCGAAGTGACGAGTTAAATGCCCAAGGCGAATTTATTCTTTCAAATAGAGGTAATCAAACGACGTATATGATTCAAGAAACTTGCGTGGTTAAAAAAGTAATTTTTCATAAACCTAGGAACAGGAAAGTATATATCAACGGTATAGATTGTACTGATACTTTAATTGGAAGAACGTTGAATGTGGGAGATAAACTCTCGTTTTCTTGCACAGCTGTAGTTTGTGCAACTACATTATTTGTTGAATTCATTATAAGGAAACGAGTTCTAACTGAAAATGTCTAATTTATCATCGAGTGTAAAACGTGATGTTGTCGATGAACTGCACAAACCAGCAAGGAAGAACTTTCGCCGTCGTCGAGTTATAATAAAAAGTCTCAGAGATCTCTTCCAAGCAGATTTAATTGAAATGCTTCCTTATTCAAAGATAAACAAAGGATACAAGTACATTCTAGCTGTGATCAACACATTTTCTAAATTTGCTTGGGGAATAGCATTAAAAAACAAGACAGGTAAAGAAGTAACCAAAGCTTTTCAAACAATCTTATCTGAAGGTAGAAATTCTATACCGAGAAATCTGCAAACAGATAACGGAAAGGAGTTTTACAATGCAGACTTTCAAGATTTAATGAAGAAGTATAGAATTAATCACTACAGCACATATTCTAATTTAAAAAGTTCGATAGTTGAACGCTTTAATAGAACATTAAAACAAAAAATGTGGAAAGAATTTAGCATGCAAGGAAATTTCAGCTGGTTCAAGTTATTACCACAGCTAATCGAAGAATACAATAACACAGTTACAACGGGTTACAAACCTAATAAGATAAATCAAAGAAATGCGAAAATTATTTTACAGTCCGTCTACAACAATATTAAAATTGTGGATCCAAGAAGTGTAAAATTTAAAGTTGGAGATCATGTGCGCATCAGCAAATATCGGCAAGCATTTGCGAAAATGTACACTCCAAATTGGTCTAACGAAATATTTACAATTTCATCAGTGCAGAATACTAATCCCCGAACATACCTAATTAAAGACGCTGACGGTGAAGGTATACTTGGTGGGTTTTATGAGTACGAGTTACAAAAAGTGAAACATCCAGATGTATATTTAATTAATGTGCTCAGAAAAAAGGTAATAAAGCATTAGTTAGTTATTAGTTAGTTATTTATTTATTAAGTTCTAAACATAATGCATGGATACCAAAACGCAATGTTTTATGAAACATTTTTATTGACTACATTTGCAAACATACAATAAATACATTTTAGAAATTTTCTTGTACAACATTTTTTATTTCCCATCTTACAATTAGTCTACATAACATTTCAAGCAATTTTCTCCAATTCTTTCTCCAACTCCCGAATTAATTCTTTCAATTTTTTATCTCTCTCTAATTCAGTTATTTTATGGTGTCCCCATGCCAGAGTGTGAATTTTATCGTCTAAAATATACCGTTTGTCATCTTTTGAAGATAATGCAATTTTATTTTTTAACTCAGTGTACACCGTATGAAAATCGGAATGAAATACATACATTTTTTTATAAATGAAACCATCTTGTTGAATGATTTCTTTATAATCATTTACAGTTAAATGTTTATCTATGACACCCGCTCCAAGGACTTATTATACGTGGCGAAACACAACACCAGTAAGTTCGCTAAGACAATCAATGTGTTGTATTAGATATTAGGTATTAAATTATTTAACAAGCTACCTAGTTGTATTGCATCTGAGAAATACGTGTACATCCGTGTATTACATGGCAAGGTATGTAAATAAAGTTGAAGTATGACATATTTCTTAACACCTCTCGCTTTCTTCGTACATTTTGAAATAAGTTTTACACAGTAAGCTTTTGCACCTGTACCTATGAACGATTCTATTATTTGTCCTGCATATTCATCTTTGAAACATCCAATAACTGATTCCGTTTGAGGCATTTCATGCATGTTATTTTTTAGATAATTTGAAGTGTCAAATTTATGTAAATTCTGCTTCATATCTTCGTATACGTTGTTAGTATTAATGGTCAGTATTAAACTATCTGTATCGGTATATAACAAGGCTGCCTGCTTATTATATTTTCGCTTTATGAAATTGTAATAAAAATCGTACATTACTGTTTTTGAAATTTCCAAGACACAAAATCCTACATATAAAGGTTTATTATAATTTACTTGTACTTTGGATAATTCTATTGCAACCAAGTGGTCACTAAAAATTTTGCTCGATTTGTAGTTCGGTTTTGCAATCAATGTATCAGCTCCAGGTCTTCGATTATGAGTTTCCCAGTGAGTTACCAATTTAATATCAACACGATTCTCAACATTTTCCATAGTCTTACCGAAAACGCTGTTGTTTAATAACTTGTAAAAATTCTTTTCAAATTCATTTTTAGCTTCAGCACGTTGCTGCGAATTAAAATCGATATATCTTTTTAACCAACGAGATTGATTAAATTTCATTGCTCTATGAATTCGAACTAATATTAAACCATGTTCCAAACACTGTTTTAGATTTAAATAGTGAACTATGTATTTGGTTTTGTTATACAGATTTGGAATAAGTTTACCGTACTTTGAATTTGGTGGAATTATATTTTCTGGACAAAAAGGGAAATCATTGTGGTTTTCATGTAAATGAGTAGGATATTCTAAATCAACTTCGAATACGTATCCAACATCCGAATCTTCTTCTAACTCTGAAATATTAAGATTATTAATTGCCTCTGGGCTTAACCAAGTAAATCCCCCCCATGGATATCTCCAACACATAGCATGATCATAGAGATTTGTAGCATCGAGATACAGTATAAAATTAGTTGGTTTCCTAGATTCGAAGTTTTGTAAAAATTTATTATTAGCATTCTCAATCCTTTTAGTGCACATACTCACACCTCCTCGAATACCCATTCTGAAAAAATGTAACATATCAACGTCTTGTAGTAATTCCAACTTAATTTTTTTGTCATTCGTAACATTGCATCCCAACTTAATCCTGGAGCGGTAAAAAAATGGCAAGGATCTAGTTTATAATTACTAATACAGAGATCTCTAAAATTTTTAAACACATCTGCTAAAAGTAAGACGTCTGATTTTAAATATATGTCACTGTAATCACCCATAGTTTTACAATTAAATAAGTTCCAAACATGTTGTGCCCTTTCATATTCTTCATCTCGTATGTGTCCATCATTTAACACGTCATAAAAATCTCCTCTAGCAGGTAAATTCGGAAAATCCAATTTCTTGAATGAATCAATAAAGTTGTACGGAAATATTCCTTTTTGACGTACTAATTTGAACATTTCATCATCTTGGAAATGTTTCCTAATTTCTCTACATTGCCAATCTTCCAGTACGAGCTTAATTTTTGCAAAGACGACTGCATAAAACGAAACGAATCAACGAATCTTATTTTGAAATACACTCTACGTCTTTTTCCTTTACAGTCAACCTTATCCCCCACGTGTATTATTTTTGAAAACGATATATATTTTTCTTTATTTTGTGCGATCACATCGACTTCTTCTCCTTCTAATGCCATAGTTTTCACAAATAAGTGACTGTCATAATTAGAAAGATTATGGAAGAAAACGGGAATGAATTTTGGTACCTTAAAATTAACGTTACAAACCGAATGAGCAGCCCCTCTAAACGATCCAGTTAAATGTTCGTGGTCGCGAACTTTTTCCTTAACGTCCAAGATTGGCTTTTCACAAATATGACACAGCGTTGCAAGATCATATGCCTGTTTCTCTTCTTGTGTTAAGTCAGTCATTGGCACAATTTTATCTAAATATTTCTCGTATATGTCTTTAATATCCTTTTCTAATGTCCTCATAAACTCCGTAGCCGCATTCTTTCCGCGATATAAGTTCAATTTCGATAAATTTTCATTAAAACTGCATTTAATATAATATGAAAGAGAATATGGCTCATGTTCGTAACATTTCACTGTAAAAGACGTATTACGATTTGGTTCTACCCTGTCTAAAGGTTTTAGTAAAGCCTCAAAATCAGCGTACACAACAAACGGGAGTTTCAATTGTTTCTCAAAATTTTAAAATTGCAATATATTCTCTGGTATAGAGTCACCATATTTATTCATTTTTAATTCTGTTGATGGTAAAACGGTTCTTATAATTTTACAATCTTCTCTTTCGTGACGCTGTAATTTTTGCAAAGATGAAAAATGTACTAAACATCCTTCGCAAATGTATTTCTCGTGACCATAGTGTGATGTCTGTTTTGATATTAAGCGTGACAAATTTTTGATCCAGCAGTAATGACTGTTTCCATTGTTATCATCAACCAATAATAAATTTACGTGAATGTCTTTTCGGTTTTTAGTGAAATGTAGCGGTCCCACAACTTCATCCACCATAACATCGTTATTATACTGAGAATTTAAACCATACACATTTATAGAAATGTTATTTTTACTTTCAAATTTTTTCACGTCACATACTTTCAAAGGAAATTCTAAGTCTGTAAAATCCGCCACTGTATTATAATGTGGATATGAAGACATCCTTTGAGGACCTGTTGGCTGACATAATGCTGATGTTATTGACCAAGCAAAACAAGCGTTGTCATTATTTTTAACATTTATAACAGCTTTCTTCGCGTTTATTGAAGGTGGTAATATCATGAAGCTGGATGGTTTCAATGGATTATACTTATTAATATTGACTTCCATGTACAGAATTCTGAACAAAGTCCACCCTGTAATAATATTTGCAACATTAGTATTATTTGTAAGAAGAATGTATTTATTACCTCCTTTACCTGAGTCTCGTTCTTGAAATTCGGACATTTTTACTTGGATTTCATTTACGAAGTCTCCATATTTGCTATAGATGTCCGTTCCGAAACAAATTATTTTATTCTTCGTGTTAAAAGACTTTATTTCAGTGCTTTCCTTAGAATCTAAGAAATATAGTCCGAAAATTTCCACATTCCATTTTATTGCTTTATGGATGTCTAATAAGCTTTGAACCAACGTTAATACTTTTTCTCGAACATTATACGCAAAATCGTCAACATCCACATAATTATAGGGTTCGGTGATCCGGTATGTAACAATTTTGTCACCGAATGCACCAGCTATTTTTTCGATACCATTATCAACGATTACAAAAGCATTACCCTTATGTGAATTACTACGTAAATGTGCTGATAAACATTTCTTGCTAATGTATATGTCGCACACATCACACTTTATAACATTTACAGGATCAATGACTTTAGAAGGACCGGCAGACTCACTTAATTTCAAGCGTTTACCTTGACATGCCGTACGCTTATGACGGTTCATATTATCAATTCGAGTAAATTCTTTTCCGCACTGACTACACTCAAACATGTTTCTGTAACTCTAACTCCACACCACGGTCACGAGAATACTACGTTTACAGTAAAATGTTAACTCACCACGAGAGTTGCACATTGTCTGCAACCTTAAGTATACGGACACATTTTTTGAGTAGACTGGTTTTAGAATACGCATTCATATGTAATTATACCATGATTTTATTTTAATATGAAACATTGCTGTTTATATTACTATGGAAACTAATTCCAATTTTTGTCATCTCATGTTCTTTTTAAAAAGGACAGTTTAATTTAAAAATTGTAACTGTTGCTATGGATTCTCATATTCGTACGTAATAGTAATGTTCTCTGTTAAAATAAATTCACGATATAGTCATGAATGCAAGAAAAATACCTTTCACGCACATTTGTCTGTGACCGCGCGAGTCCTTGTAAATAATCACATTATTATACGAAAACACGGTCCTAATTAAATTGCAGGAAACTTTTTAGCATTTATGCGAGACGCCCGCATCGGGTAAGAGAGAGCGAGACTCCCGCTCTGAGATCAGGACGTGCGAGACACCCGCACTCGGTAAGAGAGAGTGAGACACCCACTCTAGGATATGCGAGACACCCGCACGGGATAAGGGAGAGTGAGACACCCACTCTAGGATGTGCAAGACGCCCGCACTAGGTAAGAGAGAGTGAGACTCCCACTCTAGGATCAGGATGTGTGAGACGCTCACACTCGGTAAGAGAGAGCGAGACTCCCGCTCTGGAATCAAGACGTGCGAGACACCCGCACTCGGTAAGAGAGAGTGAGACTCCCACTCTAGGATCAGGATGTGTGAGACGCCCACACTAGGATATGCGAGACACCTGCAATGGATAAGAGAGAGTGAGACTCCCACTCTAGGATCAGGATGTGTGAGACGCCCACACTCGGTAAGAGAAAGGTTAGGATAAAACAGGAGGAGCGATTGCAAGTAACGCGAACGTAGCACAGATGGTTAAACGCATTTTGAGTCAAAACATCGACGGATGAAAGACTCCGCGAGAAAAACTGCATTCCAGCCACGTCCGGTGGCTCAGAATACCCGGCGAGTCACTAACTTCAAGCCACCACGTCCAGTGGCTTGATAGCGCGGCGGCTCAAAGAGCCGGCGGAGGACTCATTAAAACGTGCGCCGAGCGCGCTTATAGAGACTTGCGCGTGGTGGGGCGCCCCACTCTCTTGGAGTTCCCACCTAAATTAAACTGCGCAAGCACATCCTAAAAATACAGGCTAATTAATATATACAAAACTTAACCTAATATGTACAAAAATAGTAACGGAGTGGTCACTTCGTTACAAACTCATCAAGTGAAGATAATATTTCAGCTTCAGTTAAAATCACATTAGAAAGTGTAGACGTATTAAAATATTCGGAGTCAAGAATCGCATCGGATACTTTAACATCGGCGGACTCGTAGATTGAGGCAAAATATTGACTGAAAGCGTCACATACAGCATCTGGTGAAGAAGCATGAAAATCATCAAAGTAAACCGAAGCAGGAATGCTACAAGATGTCTGAGTTGATTTCACATAGGACCAAAAAGATTTCGGATTGTTTTTAATATTGTGCTCAGTATTCCGTATCTATTTCATGTAACATCGCTTACTTAAGATTTTGATATCAGAACGTAATTTAGAAAATTGGATGTAGTCATTCCTGTTTTTAAATCGTTTATAGCGTAGCCTAAGTTTATTCTTACGCTTAATTAAAGCAATGAGTTCAGTGGAGTAAAATGAAGGATAATTATTACTTTTTCTAGTTATTAATGGAACATGTTTCTTGATACAATTATTAAGTATGAAATAAAAATTTTCAACAGCAGAATCAACATCATGACAATTCAATAACAAGGACCAATCAATTGTTGCAAGTTCATTAACTATATCGCAGTAATTCGCTTTTCTGAACTGATAACAACTGTAATTCATATTTTGTATAACTTTAGATAAATTTAGCTCAATATCACAACACAGCGGAGGATGATGAGGATCAACGCGCGAAAGACTTCCATCTAGACAGGCTGCCACATTAATATTTAAAGTTGATAAAACTAGGTCGAGCATTCTGCCATTGACATTGGGGATGCCATTATATTGACTGAGACCGCAAAATGCCATAGAGTCAACTAAAAAATTTGACACAAGTGTTGTATTATTAACACAACAAAGCTTATTTTCATTATCATTATCATTTTCAGAGATCCACTCGAGATCACTAATATTATAATCTCCAAGAATAAAAAATTTATCAGTATTATTAGAGTCTACAAATATATCTCGAATTCTGTCAAAGTGGGATTTGTATATTTCCGTTAAAGAGTTTGGAGGAAAGTAAACAACACAAAGATAAAGGAAACTCTTAACATTATCAACGGAAAACTCCAGCTTTATCCATAATTCCTCTGAACAGAAATCATTACTAAAGAGCAGTTTACCAAAATATTTAGTCTGAAAAGCTATTAGCACACCACCGCCAAGAGTAAGACCAGTCGCATCATAATTTCTGTCAGTACGATAAACAACATAACGAGAATCAAACAATTCATTTGAACTAATAGAAGGTAGCAGCCAGGTCTCGGTCAATATAATGACATCATAATCATTTACGGACACTTGGACCTTGAAATCGTTAGTTTTAGTCCTGAGACCTCTTACATTTTGATAGTATATAGATAAAGCCATTTTAGCAGTTAGTTTATTTAAATATTCAAGAAGCGAGAAATCAACTAAACAATAAGATCAAGATCAGACTTGTTCGCAATTCTGACAATTCTAGAATTATCAGATTTGCGAGTCAAAATTTTCGC
Source organism: Dorcus hopei (assembly GCA_033060865.1). NCBI lineage: Eukaryota > Metazoa > Arthropoda > Insecta > Coleoptera > Lucanidae > Dorcus > Dorcus hopei. Next base: position 60,491,729 of record CM065426.1, on the reverse strand, counting down.
GTCACGCACCCACACAAACTTATACCCCCGCTCGCGGCACTTCATTCTTACCGCATGAAGTAAGTCTTTCTTGGAAGGATACAAATGCTCATTGATAAAAATTCTTCTGTTCTCTCCCGGAAAACTCAGATCTGAGGTACTAACGGTTTTCTTGGAATACACAGCCGACATAATCTTGTTCTTAACTTGCCGAGATGCAAATTTACCAACCACACCCCTGGGACGTGCAGTTTCCTTATTCTGATTCCGAATTCGATGCGCAACATCGATATCAGAAGTAGAGACATCACAGCCTAGTTTCTCACATAGAGTCATCGTAAGAGCGAGAACGTAAATATATTCACTTTTGTATACCACAAATGGAGGAAGCATGTGACCATCGGCTGTTACTGAAAACATTACGGATGTTGCGCTCTTTGAAGAGTCGATTATTCGTTCAGCACGTTTTGCAGACCTCCACACGACCACTTTTCTTCTTCCGGGATCGTCTACAACATTTGTTTCGTCATAATTAAGGATGTTTTCTGGAGGCACACCGTCAAGACTAGTTTCCAAGTTGTCAAAAAATTCATTAATAACTTCAGGAGAAATAGCAGCTCTTGCCCTTTTAATATTTTCTGATAAACGAATAGTGAGGTCTTTGGCACTTCGCTTCAAAAACAACTGAAGCCAATCTTCTCCTGGAAAATTGTTTTTGAATGTACTTTCACGTCTTCCAAGTCTGTCAAGCATGCCCTTGACGAGGCGACGAATGTCTACACCCTCTAAGGGATATCCCCACTCAGCTGCGATTTTTATAACCTTCACTATTAACTCTTCTTCTTTAGGAGAAAGAACAGTTTGCCCGCCTAAGGATTTTAACCCCCCCTTGAGATGCCGATGTAATGTTGTTCTTGGTATACCATAAACATCTTGAGCTTCTCTTAATGTCATTCTTCTGTTCTTGACATGACGTAAAGCTTCGGCGAAAGTGTTTGTTATAATTGCGAGGCATGGTGTCCCGTTTCACCCCGAAATAGACTAGAAAAAATAAAAAAAAATCATCATTTACAAAATCTGTGATTCCCTCGTAAAATTCGTACGTAACCTCAAAGTCAACAGACTGAAGTATCCGAAAAAAAATATTATAATGTTTATAAAAGTTTGCATAGACTTAATATACATCACATTAAAATGGCCATCAAAATCTACGATTTTCAAGTAATTATTTTGATTATAATAAACTTACCTTTAATTGAATGGAACAGTTTTATAAGTTTTGGAAATCGACAACGGTACCATCTGTGAATAACTGTGCACTACACTCATTGATAATAATAATATAATAATAATAATAATAATATTTATTTATTTCCATAGAGTACAGAGACACAATAAGGTACAATGTACAAGAAAAACGTCACAAAAGTATGCTTGCTTAAGTTAAGTTTTTACAATATTCGTAAAATACAGATACAGAATAACAATTTAATATTAACAGAATATCCATTATTTGGTTTTTATATCTTTTGTAATTACACTCATTTTTAATATACTGTGGCAGACTACTAAAGAGTTTACAACCCATATAATGCAGACCTTTTTGAAATAGAGACGATCTATGTACAGGAGGTAAAAGGTAGTTGTAATTACGTGTATTGTAATCATGACTTTGAACAACTCCAAAATTATCTTAAATTTAAATACAAAAAGTAGCACTTCTAGTATATACGAGTATATATCATAAAAAGTTAAAAAAATTTTATCTCTAAAAGTATTCTTGCAAGAATCACGATACGCCAAATTACATATTATCTGTATAACTCTTTTTTGTAGTATGAAAACACGTTGAGCCTCAGAACTCATTCCCCAATGTATCACACCGTATTTCAATTTAGAATAAAAGTTAGAGTAATTAGAAAGTTTTTAAGATATTGAAAGTACATGATTTTCTAAGTTGATATAGGGCAAAACAGACTCTAGAGAGCGAATTACAAAGATAATCAATATGAGAAATCCAGTTTAAGTCTTCATCGATACTTACACCAAGTACCAACGAAGAGTTACAAAGAATACTAACATTACCTGATAATTCAAAATCAGATATTTTGTATTTGGTATTATTCTTAAAAATTATACAATTGGTTTTTTTGTCATTTACGGCTAATTTGTTCGCAGTCATCCATGTTAAAATATGTGTATAAACATATTTTGCTCTTATCATTAAATCATTAACATTGCTACCACTAATTGTAAAATTAATATCATCAGCATAAAGTGCAATATTTGAAATCTTGTTGACCAGGGAGTTTACAAAATCATTGATATATATCAAGAAGAGAGTAGGTCCCAAGATAGAACCTTGAGGTACCCCGATATTAGAAAGGCCTTCTGTCGATAATTTATTATTTATCCGAACTAATTGAGTGCGGTCAGAGAGATAAGATTCGAACCAAAGAAAACCAATACCATTAATCCCGTAACGTTTCAATTTGTGAAGTAACAAATTATGATTGACACAATCAAACGCCTTGGACAAGTCAATGAAGAAACCTAAGCAGACTTTACCACTATCCAAGTCGCAATAGATGTGCTTTAAGAATTGGAATAAGGCAGTCTCAGTTGATTTGTTTTGTGTGAAGCCATGTTGATTGACGGAAAAAAGCGAAAAATGTTTAAAGTAGAGAATGATTTTTTCATTCATGATACTTTCATAAATTTTGCTGAAGGTTGATAAAATACTTATTGGTCGATAATTTTCAAAAAGATTGCTATTGCCTCCTTTATGCAGGGGTTTTATAATGGCAGTCTTTAATTTAGAAGGAAAAACACCTTGCTGAAACGATAAATTAATAAGGTAGGACGTATAATAGGACGTCACTAATAAAGGGTGAAATTTTTTTTATAGTAAAAGACGATACACCATCTATTCCAGTCGTTTCAGAAGTCTTTAATCGGGAGATAACTCGTGTGACATCATAACATGTAACAGGTGTGATAAAGAACGATGCTGAGTTTTGAGGAATGTGTTGATCAGTGAAATCATAATTTAAGTGTTTATCGTATTTAGAAATTAACTTATAAGGTAGAGACAAGAAGTATTCATTAAAGGAGTTACTTAATCGTTCACTGTTTTCAAAATGAGCAGGTAGAGTATCCTTCTTAGAGCAATTAGATCTTTTACTCTTAATTAGGTTCCACATGGCACAAGTTTTATTTTCTGAGTTTAAGATAAAATTATCACAAGCTTCTTTTTGTTTAAGAGCAATAATTTCCTTATCGTTCATAACGTAGAAAATCCTTCTTAAATGCAGGATATTGTCTACTCAAATCTTTTAACAACAGTAAATTATTTTTTAGTTGTTTTATATCTGATGATATCCACTTATTTTCAGAATTATGAAAACTACATTTGTCTAATGGAAAACAGTTGTTTAGATAATATGAAAATATATTTAAGAAATTTTCAAATGCTTTGTTAGGACAGGAGACTTCATATACGTTAAGCCACGTCTCATTCATTAAATAACTATGAAAACGCTGAAGGGAATTAATACAGTATTTCCGTCTATAAATATATGCAACTTCTTTTAAAGGTTTATCGATGATAATATTAATTATCTGTGCTAAATGACCAGAAAGGTTAAATTCGAAACACCCAGGATTTAAATTATTTTGAGGTAAATTTGTAATGAAGTTATCAATGCAGGAGACAGATAAGAAACCTCTTTTACCTACGTAAACGAACGAAATTTAAAATAAATCGTGTTTGTCCCCAATCACCTCCGTGTTCCGAGACACTCCAGTTGACGGTATGTATGTTACGTTATTTAAGCATTGCAGTATAGATCGAGCACTATAATACTCAATTTGTATTTTATATGCTGACAGATGTAAATAAACAAACTTACTTAAACATGTCATACAGTTTTATTAAGAATTTTTATTTAGTTTATTACACAAATGTAACTACATTTACATGAAATATCTATTTACCACATTTTGTCTTACTTGGCGGCCTTCATTTAGGGGGTATCCATTTGCCAGATGTTCATTATTACCATTCTCAAACGCAATTTCTTCAAGTGGTTCATTTGCTTCACCAATTAAAGGTATACCATGTTGTATACATGAATTATGTAAGGTTGCATAAGCTGTTATTAGACTTGAAACAAATTCTGGTGAATATCTAGCAACTCGTTCCTTCAGGAAGCATCTGAACCGCATTTTTAAAACTCCAAAGCATCTTTCAATAACATTTCTGGCTGCAGCATGTGCAGCATTGTATGCAGCCTCTGGAGTATTTGGCAAAGCTCCTATAAATGGTGTCAGCAAATAAGGTTGTAACGGATACCCTGAGTCCCCGATTAACCAATTGTTCCTTTCTCCGTTCATGACCAATTGCTGTAAATGCCTTTGTAGTGCAGAATTTCTCCAAATAAAAGAATCGTGGGTTGAGTCGCCATAATTGGCAAACAAGTTTGTGATTTTCAAAGTGTGGTCACACACAACCTGTACATTTAACGAATGGAAGCCTTTCCTATTAATGAAATTATTTTCATCAATTCTTGGTTTAAGGATTGCTACATGGGTGCAGTCGATTGCAGCTATGATACCTGGAAATCCAAACTGCTCCATGAATACTACTTTAGTTTCTTGACGCTCTTGACGAGTTGTGGGGAATTTGATATTTAAAGGTGACAGTTCTTCCTCAATTAATATTGTTATTAATTTAATACACCGATGCACACTAGTCTGACTTAGACCAAGATTGAAGTCCTCTCCAATACTTCTTTGATAACAACCAGTCACAAAGAATCTCAAAGCCGTTAATACCATTATATCAAGTGATATACCAAATCCTCGGAGGGGTTGCCTTAAATGGGGCTGTAACACACCAATAAGGTTTCTTACCGAATCCTTATCAAGGCGAAAAAGTTCTGTGAATCTTGCATCTGGAAATTCAAAATGAGTACTCTGATTTCGTAAAACACGCCTTTGCCTTATCAAATTAACATTGCGCTCCCGTCTCCTAAGTTCTCTCAACACTCCGGGTAACATTTTATACTAATACAAAGTTTAGGTTCTGACAGCTACAAATGAGAGGTTAACGTAAATGTCAATGCTTCACATTGCGCATTCTGCGCATGCATTTAAGCTTATTAGTTCAAATAGCTATCGAGTTCCGTAAATTGCCGACGATTTGGTTTCGGAATCATTTCTATCGTCGTGTCTTGTTGTGTATCGTCTAGAACGATACCTTAACGACACGATCGAATCGTCAAACAAGAATCTCACTGCTGTTCTGGAATTAAACGCTCCAGCGCAACAAGTTCTGCGCAGTTCGAAAATTGTTGTGAAATAATAACCAAAACAAAGCTACTGTGTAGAAACAAAGCTCACTCATGGGGGGTAGTGGCGATGCCTTTAAAAAGACGAGGATAGCTCAGCGCTATTAGGCGCCGTCTTAGTTGTCCGGACTGAAGAGCCGGTCCAGTAAAAGAAGGGGTGAATTTACTGTGTCAGCCTTACTCGGGAAAGCCGAATGGACTTCAGGAAAACACCGTCTTCTTTACCAACACTTTATTAGGCACACCTTTCAGGAACCGGCCAGGGACACCTTCCTCAGTTGACCCCACGTCGCTAATTATTTCCGCGATCGAACATCGATTTTGTCAACTCAGCAAAGTGCCCCGCCAATAATTACAATAAATCATATACCGGTATCCCCTTAAGAGACCTTTTAGAAAGCGCTAATTTTTTTAAAAGTTTTTCCGAGTAACCATTGTGAATTATAACCTTAAATTTTCAGTACGTATTCATGAGGTAATTATCTAGGTCTCGTTGACATTTTTTTCAAAAAAAAATTTGTTTTGAAAGATCAAATCGATATCTCCAAAACTATAGGAAATTTTGAGAAAAACATAAACGTGAGACCTAGATATGATGTTCTACAGCATATTTAAAAAAAAAATAAGTTCTGTGAATTTAATAATAGCTGAGAAAAACAGCTTCAAAATTTTCGGGAAATCTCGTCGTTGTAATACAGCGCCTCTAACGGAGAGCCGTCTAAACTACAAATTTCGGATTCGGGGCACATTAGCTACGAAATTTGTAGTTTAGACAGCTCTCCGTTAGAGGCGCTGTAATACAACGAAGAGATTTCCGTATTCGGGTCACATTAGCTACGACGGGGCTCATTAGCTAGTTGGATTTAACTGAAAATCCCGGCAGTATGCCATACAATAGCTACTATTAAAATTATGGTTACTTATTTGTTTACGCTTATCGTCATTTGTTTGTCTATGTGGAAATATTTATTTACCGTAAGAGAGGTATAATTTTTTGTTTAGCAACTGTTTATTACGTCATTTCATGTTAATGATTTATTAATTTATTTATTTTTATTTTCTTCTATTATTTTGAAAAATAAATGTTTATGGCAGCACATTATTGAATGCAGAAAAAAGTTCTTTCGAAATTTATTACAATAATTAACATTTTTTTAAGGCCCGGTTTATTCATTTCGTTATTCATTTCGTTCAAATAAGAGCAAATCAGATCACAAATGATCTAATCAAGTATAAAATAACTCCACAAAATAATTAGACAAGTTATGTTATGATGATAGGTCATATCAATTCTTCACAACGATAGATAACAGTTACACAGATAACAGCGCTGTTATCCTTAACACCACTAGTACATCATAGGTCTGAAAATATGTTTTGTAACAAAAATAATGTTTGCTTATATTGTGTCATAAAAATTAACATGTTTCCAGCTGGAAAACGATATGGAAAATTATATAGAATATAAATTTTCATTTCAGTCAAAAGAATCCTCATGAATCTAAACTACTTACCAATCCAATTTGATTGCCAAAAACAACTAAAATATATGTCGACTGCACGAATATTTACATATATTAATGTTTTAACATTCCCGAACTCAGCAACATAGAAATTTGATTTAACGTACAGAAATTTGCCACCATTAAAACGTTTATCCGGGGCAAATTTGTACTTTCGGCTTTTATGTAACCATCTTCCATTATTGCAAAAATATTTTGCACTTTATGGCATGGAAAAGGAAAAATTTTCTCTGCGTAAGCTACCGTATTAACAAATATAGAGTTTGCGCAAACGCACCGTTACGATATAAGTGCATCGTTATAAATTAGAAAGGGTAGTTCATACACAGTTGGTCTGACCAAGACTAGGTATACGGTTTCTTGTGAGTAAATGAAGGAGAGGCTCATTGAAACTTGTGTGGAAATGAAATAGAGATATTTCAATGTTGCGTGCGAAGGTAGGAATGCTGCGGCCGGAGCGTGGTCCGCGTTATCAATCGGCAACGTCGATTGATGTAGCTATTTCGTTTACTCATGCGCTTTCTACTATTCTATCCTTCATTTACTCATGATAAATGCATAGCCAGTGGTGGCCAGACCAATACGATATATCTAAACCGAAGGAAACGGTATGTGATAAGTGATAAATATAAATTTCGACAACTTTTCAATATCGTGCTTCTCCTATTCGTTTTCAAGCAGCGGATTTATAAGCACAAAGAGCGGATTTATAAGCACAATAAAAGTAAAAATAAGCGCTTAAAAAAGCTAAATATTTTATGGAAAAAAGCTTTATTTTAACTCAAAAAGCTTAAAAAACAAAACAAAAAACATGTAGAAGAAAATAGCAAAAATTCTTAAATCCAACTGACTCAACGTTGACAAAGCAATATTTTTATTTCAATCAAACTAATTTACATATTTTGAATAACATGATTTAAGTATAATAAAGTAATTATCATGTTATACATGCCGACTGCCGGGACTTCTGGCAGAATTGTAAAGATCCCGGCTGCCGGTATTTTAATTATCATGTTATACATCCCGGCTGCCGAAACTTCTGGCAGAATTGCAAAAATCCCGGTTGCCGGTATTTTAGTTATCATTTTATACGTCCCGACTGCCGGGACCTGATCCCTGCCTAAATTAAAATATATTGAGAATAAAGACATTCGGTGTAAAAGTTTTTTTCTGATTATCAAGTGCACACGAACTTTGCAGTGGATTCAACAAGGCTGATAAACATTGATTTACTGCAAGGAAAGTCGAACTGAAGTACATGGAAATACAAAGCGTATGGAGGGTACTCCTGGAGTATTTGATGTAGCCGAATGCAGGTTAGTCGAAACTAAAGCACTCTCAAAAGATGCTACTGCTGAACAAAGAGTGACATATAATAGTATATTATTTTACGAGTTTCACAAGAGGGCTTATTGTAACACGAGTGGGGTTGGGGTACGACGAGCGAAGCGTAGCAAGCTCGGAGTGCCCCAACGGAACGAGTGTTACAATGCCTCTTGTGAAACGTGTAAAATATAGTATTTTTTCTACTTTGCGTCACTTATTGAACAAAAAAAAAGAAAAATATTGTCAAAAATTTGATCTCCTTGGTATATGGGGAATTTTAGTTGTAATGCGTGGCAACACTGAAAACCTTTCGTTTTAATCAAAAGTCACTTTAACAAGTTATTAATTTTTCTTATCCAGCTTCATTGTGAGTATTCTGTTAAGTAACAAATAAATAATAAGTTATTTTGTAGAATCTAATAAATATTTTCAATTAAAAATTGACTAAAATTTCCCCAAAAACAGTTTCACAATGAGCTTCATTGTGAAACTGTTTTTGGTGTCACAATGAGTTCATTGTGAACGCAAAGTAGAAAAAATGCATTAGACACATTTCTCAAGGCTATCAGCTATGCTATAATTGTTTTAACAACAAATATGTCAGAAGAAACTTTACCAAACTAATGCGTCTCGGGAAGTATGGATAGATTATGATCTTTGTTTACAGTTTTTCCGTTTCAAGAAATATCCTTGTGATGACGTTGCTGTTTACATATCTAAATTGAAAAATTTATCGAATGATTTAAAACAGAAGATGAGTAAAAGATGGTGAGAATAATCCAGAATTGCTTGATTTACTTTTAATCTGCAAAATACATTTTTTCGCATGTTCACGTATGTTCCTTACTTGGGCTGTGTCATTGCCATCTTGACATTTACTCCAGGCCTTTAGGCAGAAATTGTGACGTCACGCTAAAGGTGTTTGACGTTTCTCAAAATGCGTTATTTTATCATTTTTATTAGTGTTTGTAAAGAAAAAGTAAACAAAATTGTCCCGTAAGGAATGAGGTGAGTCCATTTAATAATTATTTACACAGAACGTCGTAAAAGATTAATAATTAACCGAATATAAAATAACTACCAAAATTGATATTTGAATTTTAAAATCTTATGCGGTCTCATATTGTTCAAATTATATTATAAAACATCACTAAACTTATTATTGAAACGTTTTAAAGCGCAAATCAGCAAAACAATGTAAAGCTCGTTGGTTTAAGTAGTTGGATCCAAGCATTAAGAAGAAGGAATGGTCCCGTGAAAATAATGAGAAATGGTTACATTAGGACAAATTAATACCAACACAAAGTATCACACAGATCTGTAATGATTTCCCTCGGAAGTTTTTAACGCTTAACCTTATTTTTAAAAGTCATATAAACACATTTTCTTAACATTAACGCAAGGATATGTGTAAACTACAGACGCGTAGTGTTAAGAAAATAATATAAATTAAAGAAAACTTACATTTTTATTAAATAAGCTTGAAATTTTTAAGTGAAATAAATTTATGAGCTTGACAGTTACCCCTTTACTGTGACGTCACAGCTGAAAACATTTGCTGCCTAAAGGCCTGGACTAGTATTAAGATGGCAATGGCTGTGTTCATAAAAGACACTCTAGAGTTACTCTTGGCTGATATTGCAGTCTCTCTCGTATAAATGAATTTATGTATTTTGTTTCTCATCTATGAATCATAAAAAACTAAGTCAGGCCTGGTTTCCATTGCAACAAACACATTTTCTACACCCTACTTAAAGTGCGACGTAAAAAGTACGCCCGTTGTCATGGTAATAATATAAACACAAGACTTCTTGAAACAGATAAGCGAGACGCAAAATAAGCAAATAATCATGATTAAGAGAGATACGATTACACGCCCAAGGTGCACTCGAAGGTAAATTTTATGAACACAACCCTAATCAGTAAACGCCAAATTGACATTTAACCCTGACATAACGTCAACAGAAAATCAAGACCAATAATAAGTACGATTTATTACGTATTTGAAACCAAACAAAATAAGACATTGATAATAACGTTGAACGTGAATTCACAACAGATGTTGAAAATGGCCTCCGTCTTCTTAAAAGCATTTTCTAACTCTTCTGCGACATCCACAAATAACATTTTGCAAAATATGGGGAGAATTGTTTATTTCTTCACACTTTTCGATGATTTCTTGGGTAAGTAAAAAATCCAAAGGAGTTAGATCGCAAGATCGCGGAAGCCAAATGTTTACTACATTTCTGCTAATTATCCGATCTCCAAAAAACTCTTGAAGGAAATTTAAAGTATCTCCAGCAGCATGGGCCGTTGCACCACCCTGCTGGAAATATCCAAATTGCAACTCGTCATCATGCAGTTGATTAATAAATGGATCCAAAATCTCTTCCCGATATCTAAGTGCTGTTAGTATGCCATTAAAAAATATAGGACCTATCAATCTTCTCCAACTTAAACCTATCCAAACACCAATATTTTTGTGGGGCTTCAATGAAAATATGAGGATTTTCTGTACTCCAGATCCTCATATTTTGGGAATTAATGTATCCTGTTAAATGGAACAAGGCCTCATCGGAAAAGAAAGTTTTGTTCAACAAATCATCATTGTCAATATTGTTTAAAAACCAATGACAGTATTTTCGCCTTGGTTTAAAATCTACTGGAAGCAATTCATGCACGGCAGTCAAACGATAAGGGAACATTTGCAAGTCCTTTCTTAGAATAGGTCCCGACAGAAAGATCAACTTGTTGTGGCAGGTGTCGGATGGAAATGCAAGTAGCATCACTCATAATTTGTCTCACATTTTCAACTATCTCATCTGTTGTTACTTTAGGCCTAAGGTGAAGTGGGGTAAATATGATAAAAGGGCAATTGTGATAATGTGTCATAATTTTAACGCAAATTTTTTACTCCTGGTGCCATATACCTTACAACTCGTTAAGCTTGAATACGAATAAGCACAACACTATTGGAATTACCTGCTAGTGTAGCTGCAAGCGGCGAGACAATCGCTGGTCATAGCACAGGTCATAGGGTAAGTACGGGGTAGTTGGCCATAGTTTTTTTTTAAACGCTGTTAAAACAAAAACTTACTCATTACTATAAAAATCTTTATTTGTAATTAAACTTTAAACAATCAACTTTAGGGTATTAAAAAAAAGTAACAATTTCTAATGAAATCGTCCTTGAAAAGTTGTTTTTTTTTAAATCACAATTGGCCATCTCTCCCGAGGTGTCCGGGTGTGATGGCCATAAGTTAATTCTAGCTTTAACATAATTTTTTGGTCTTATTTTCTATTATTTAACTCTCTTTTTTTTTCTTGACCACATTTGGAACATATATCATCAAATTCAGTGCAATTTTCATGTACCCAAAATTGGCACACTGTGCATTGAAGCCAGGTCTCCCTGAGAAATGTTTCGTAGTAATTTTCTCCACAACCGCGACAGTTGTCCTTTTCGTTTGTCTTTTTTTTTTCTTATTTTTATCCAATAACATTATTAACGGGACATCGTCACTACTATCAGATAGTCTTCGGGTAGCTTTTATTTTGTTTGCACATCGAACAGTGCTTTTTTTGGTTCTTCTTCTTCTTTCTTCTTCGTTTTTTCGGCTTTTTTATGTTTTCCTTTTTACACTTTTTCCTGTAACACATTTCTGTAAAAACCGCGAGGGGGTGTAATCTGGAACGTTATTGGATGGAAGTTTTTTCGGAGTGCTTGGCTCTAAAACATTAGACACAATGGCAGTGATCAATGAGGTTTTCGATTTTTTGGGAACGATTTCAAGGCTGTAACGCGCCTGCCCTTAATTACTGCTAATTACGGTTATTAATTAATACTGACAAGTAAACAGACAAATAATTTATATAAGTAAATACTAATTACGGACCTCTGCAACTTCTAAACTAAATTTATGACGAGAAAGGTTCGGTCGTATACCTACTGACGGCTGGGCGCCTCTAATCATTCAAACCCCAGATGCTATTATTGGGTGGGTGACCCGAAGGAATGCTCCCGAGGTCGGAATTACTTTCTATGACCTAATTATGATCCAATTATCAATTGTAAATAGCCCTATGTTATGCTTTACCCCAGACTCTTTGTTTGGTGCGACTGTACAGTTAGCTGTAGTAGGAAATAGGCAGGTTGATAATGAAAACGCAACAATTAAAAATTAATTAATTATTTATTGTAATAAAATTGATAGGGAAAAAACTCCGCTTCTCCTCTTCTATAGAATCAGAGAAATTGAGCGTAAAAACCCTGGTTGTTTGAAATAAATACAATTAATCAAAAAATTACGATTTCAGGAAATACAGTGTGACTTTCGTAATAGTTTTTGACTTCGGGTATCGGCGCGATCTCTTTACTTCCGATTCACACCGTTGGTAGTATAATGTTACACAGATGTTTTATTGGAGAGTTCCACCCCTGATCTATCGGTAATTAATTGAGATTTAAAGTTAGAGTCTTAGTACAGCGTCTGTAACTCTGCCGTATTCAACGACTTGTTCGATTCAATAGACCAACGCCCAAAGTGTCTTGGTGGGACGACAGTGTACTTAATTAATGGAGTTAATTAATGAATTAGTCAGATGTTTTGGCAAGGATGTGATTCCTGCCGCCTTAGCGCTCAATCTGCAGGTAAACCAACAGCAATCACCCGGTTTTTCAAGGATTCCCCCTTGGGGAAATGTTGGAGTAACCCCTTCTCTAATTAACCTAATTAATGAAGGTCGATGGATAGGGGACTTTCCCAGCTACTTCCGATCGCCTTGAGAGAGTAGCCCTTGGAACCTTTTTTCAAATCTCTCTCCTCGTCGTTTTCCGTCGGCTAAACCTATCTAACCCTTAATTGCGCAAGGTCCCTTCGACTGTTTTTCCTGGTACTACACTATGGGTGTTCTTGACCTTACAGTCTCGAGGCAGTCGCTTATCATTTACCTGCAAATCTCACAGCCAAGACAACAGGTTGACCCTCCCACATATACAGGGTGTGAAAAGCTTGGTCAAGAAAATTGTCAGGAATATATGACGAATTGTCTGGATTATAATTTGGTTGAGAGAAATCCCCTTAGAGTTTGATGGTTTCTAACGTACACTGTATGGAAAGTCCCAAGTAGATGTAGGGAATGACAAATTGCCGTTGATTAATTAAATTAACGAACTCGGCTACAAACGCTGACCAATCAAAACTTTTAAATATGAAAATCACTAATGCGTTTAATACTCGCAGTCAGTAAATAAAATAGTTTGATTAAAGTTCTCTAAATGTAATGATAATAAAATAAGGAATTTTACTGAATCCTTCGAGAACTAATTAATACAATTTAATTTATCCTCGCTCTATTTATGCCACCAAGGATGCGATACATGCAAATTTACCAATACGCGTTAATCCGTGACAGTCGCGCACTTATCAAAACTCCTTTTTAATCACTCGCGGCGCGCCGTGTGTTATTTTAATTGCTCTGTTTCACTAAACTTCACCGTGCCCGAATAAATGGTTTAACAAACAACCGAGCTATATAAAGATACAAATTTGACTAAGGACTACAAGCGCCTAAGAAAACTGCGGAATCAAACTCAAGAAAATTCAATTCGACCGCTTCCGTCTAAGCGTAAAAATTATCTGCCTTCTACGCGTCTTTTTACTTAACATGAAAACAATTAAGCGTCGCCCTCGGACTTGCAGCGAAGATTCAAAAATCATCTTAGCCAATCCCGTTCGTGGCCTTTCGGTTCACATGCTGCCCTTGCGGATGTTAGAAAAATTAAGAGCCTTCTACTACTCCATGGGGGTGTTTTGTTCCTGTCTCACAAACTCTATAAATTATACTTATCCAAGTATATAAGTGGACGTTTAAAAGGCCTGTTTCCTGGCTGAGACAAAACAGGTCACAATTACGACGAAACTCACAAATGTAATGTGATATCCCCGCACATTTGCTCGCACGTTTGCAGTTTTGACAAAGCAATCTATACATAAGAGTTTAGAAAAACAATTTGAAATGTCAAGATAGATTGGTTTATGTTGTTTGCATGACTCTATTGCTGTGAACGTCGCCAGTTTCAACACGGCACCAACAGCGAGGCATGTTTTTCAAATGACTGGAATTTAATCTTCGCGAATCCGGGTTAGTACTTAAGGTTTAGGAAACACTAAAACACATGTGCCGAGGAAACATTTAGCGTGCCCTTGGGTGGGCAGAAACATGCAGCCCGTCTGCCTACGGTGGCGCCTACGGTCAACCAACCAATGCTGCAAGTCCGAGAAAGAACATGTGTTTTATTGCAATTAAACATGCAGTAATCGCTTTTTATTTTTTAAACAAATTATCGAAACATTTCAGGGCTATAATTTGTATCTCTTCTTGGCTCATTAGAATAGCCTGGAATAGATGCGTCATCATTATCCATTGCAGACGTAATATGTGGAATCGCTCGTGCAATAGGAGTATTAGACGAGATACCTACGGATTCTTGAATAAACGCATAGTCTGGGACCGCTTCTGGATTGAAAGGATACACTCCTGTTGCTTCCAAGCCAGAAATTGCGTTTTCTGCCGACGCTGCTTTTCCTCAAGCCTTATTAAGCAGATCCGAAAGAAAGTCTCGTTATACGACGATTGCAGAAGAACTTCCTCAGGGCTGCTGCTGCTGGTGGTGTTGCTGCTGCTTCTCGTGGGTCGTTGAGACTGAGTGGGTATGTCTGTTGTCGTGGTACTTATAGTGATCGGTGGGGGTAGTGGGTCGGAACGGTGACCGGGGATTGGTCTATTGGGGCGTGACGGATCGTTAATGAGATGTTTCCAGGCATTGTGGAGGTAAAAGCCAGTGTCACGGTTCAGATTATTGGGATGTTTGAGAATTTCTATGGATTCACGGATTTTACGATTGAAAAAATGAGATGAGCGGGCTAGAAGTTTTGTGTCGGAGAATAGGATTTGGTGACCGGTTTCTAGTTTGTGTTCAGCTAGGGCCGAGCCAGTTGTTTGTAGTAGTCTCGTACAGCGTTCGTGTTCAGAAACACGAGTACTAACAGACCGTTTTGTTTCACCGATGTATACACGCCCACAAGAACAAGGAATTCGGTACACACCTTCGGATTGTAAGGGGATGTGATCTTTTGTGGAGGGTAGACAGTCTGAAAGTTTCGTCATGGGTAAGTAAATTGATTTGATGTTTTGTTGTTTGAGTATTTTGCCGATTCGATCTGTTATGGTGTGAATGTAAAGTAGGTAAGCTGTAGCGACTGGAGGTGTATCAGGTTCAGAACGTGGAAGAATTGGTGTGAGATGACGAGAAATGGATCTTTGGATGTCGTGCCTTTTGTAGTTGTTATTGAGTAGGACTTTTGTTACGTGGTTTAGTTCAGTTTGAAGTGAAGAGGGTTCTGATAGGGAAAAGGCACGGCTGACTAGCGAGTTAATGACTGACTGTTTTTGAGACGGATGATGGTGTGAATGTGCATTCAGATAGCGATCAGTATGGGTTGGTTTGCGATACACAGAGTGACCTAATCTACCGTTAGGGAGGCGGCTTACTAAGATATCAAGGAAAGGTAAGTGGCCGTCAGTTTCATATTCCAAAGTGAAGCGGATGTCAGGATGTTGAGAGTTTAGGTGTTCAAAGAAGTTGTCTAGGGATTCCTTACCGTGTGGCCAAATAGCAAAAACATCATCTACATATCTGAACCAACACTTGGGTTTAAGTGGGAAAGAAGTAAGGGCTTGTTGTTCGAATGCTTCCATAAAAATATTGGCTACTATTGGGGAGAGAGGAGAGCCCATGGCTGTGCCTGAGACTTGTTCGTAATATTGATCACGGAACATGAAATAGGTTGAAGTTAAACAACATTCTATTAAGGGAATTAAGTCTTCGGGTTGATTATGGGCTGTGAACAGTTGTTGGATAATTGTGATGGTGTCGGGAATTGGGACTTTGGTGAAAAGAGATTCTACATCGAAGCTGACCAGAATGTCCTGAGGGTCTAGGGAAATCTCGTGAATTTTTTGGACGAAGTGCTGAGAGTTGAGGATGAAGGTTTCGCTTTTACCACGGAGAATCTACTTCGGTATGAGGTTTGAGAAAGCAGCTGAATGTAAGTCTGATTCTTTTTCATCTTATGCTAGTTACGCGAGAACTAAATTGGCTTATTTACACCGCTTAAACAAAAATTTTACTGACGTCGAGCTCATAAGTATTATCTGTAGTATTGATTGAAAGTAAACGAACGCGTGATGATGTTAAACAAGCTCAAAGACAAACGGTAACGGAACTAATTTCCTTTTTGTGTGACCTTGGTGCATCGGGGAAATCTATTATCACTGAACGTAAATTTAAAAATCATCGCACCTCTTCTAATGATGCAAGTGGTTATTTACACGCAACGAAGCCGGCGGTGGCGACGACGGACCGGTGATGTTTTGGCTGCGGCCGACGGGGCCATTTAAAACATCAGTGCTTATTTAATACACAGTTTACAAAAACAATGCCGCAAAGCAGCCTCGAAAAATAAATAAGCTGGATGTTTGCACATTTTGTTCGAAACCGGGTCATATTGAAGATAACTGCTTTGCAAAGCAACGTAGTCAGGGTCGTACTGAGAAATCAATTAAATTCTTTTCTTCTACAAATTGTTCTGATTGCATTACTGCTATCGTCAGGGGAATACCAGTTCATGTTCTTGTGGATACAGGTTCCCAGTTGTCACTCATTAATGATGAACTCGTGCGCAAATTGCAGTTGCAGTCGCGTGTTTGTCCTATGCCAGCAAGGACTGTAAATTCCGAGGTAAAAATTGCCGAAAAGCTCACGTTAATGATCGAGTTTCCTGGACTTACTATCGAATCAGACTTTTATATTGTGCCCGAAATGAGAGACCCTCCAATGTTAATTGGTACCGATATTTTAGGTAAGGGATTTATTCCTTTTCATCGCGAACCCAAGGGAGAGATTACCCTGTCCCAAAAGAAATCACCCGCGGTAATGAAACTGACTTCATGTGATGCCATCAAACAGTATTTACCTGAAAATTGCCCGGAGAAACTCATACAGATACTTTCTGAATTTCGTGCAATTTTTATCACTGGTGTTGCTTCCTCAACGGTCTCAACTGCTAAACTTAAGATTCGTTTAACGACCGACGTTCCTGTAAGGTATCGTCCTTATCGTCTTTCACATTTTGAAAGGCAAAAGGTCCGAGATATTACTGCAGATTTGCTTGAAAAGGGTATAATACGACCCTCTTGTTCTCCTTATGCAAGTCCGATATTACTGGTTACTAAAAGAGATGGGTCGTATAGGATGTGTGTTGATTATCGAGCATTAAATCGCATCACGATAAAGGACAGGTATCCCTTGCCTCGCGTAGAGGACCAGATTGATAGGTTGCAGGGTCACAGGTATTTTACTTCTTTAGACATGGCAAGCGGGTTTCATCAGATCCCGGTAGAGAAAGAGTCAATTGAGAGGACTGCTTTCGTCACCCCGGATGCACAGTTTGAGTGCCTAAAAATGCCCTTCGGCTTGGCCAATGCACCTTCAATGTATCAAAGGGCCATAAATCAAGCTCTCCACCCTCTCCTTACCTCAGGCCAAGTACTTGTGTATCTCGATGACATACTGATTCCCTCGAAAATATCGAACTATTCCGACAAACCCTTCAGTTACTTCAAAATAGTGGGTTTCAAATCAGTTAAAAGAAATGGTCCACGGAATGGTTTCCAGAGCTCTGCGAGGCTATGATCAATGGCGATGACGAAACTGATCAACAACTGTCGCTTGAAAACACTCAATAGTTTGTACAGTATAGTAAATTATTCTATTACTCCTTTAAAGTCGTTTTCTGATTAAACTGATGTCACATTGGCTATGTGTAATAAGTCAAAGTTGGCACGGTTTATTAACCCTCCCGTGACCGTGCTAGTGGAGTATACTTTGTAGGCCATGTGGGGTAACTCAATTACCCCAAGTTTTTTCTCAGTTTTTGGTATGTTACTGGTTACTATATTTATTTAAAAGATATTTCTTACCAAAATAAATACAGTAAAACATTTTTGATAAATACTAAATACAAAATTTAAATTTGTGCTTAGCGAAAATCTGTAAACTAAAATATGTATTTAGTTAGGCAACAGGTGTGTTCTAACAGTATATTATATTACTGATAACATAATTGATAATCTGCGACTGAGAAATTTTTCACCCGACGCAAGCAAAAGTCACAAGCAGTCGATCGACACTTTCCAACGACGTTTGTACGCACGATCAAAAAAATGTTTGAGATTTTATTTATCAAATTATTTCAGGATTGTCTACAAATTCTCTAAGAGAGTTGAGAAAAGAGTAAAGAAATTTTCAGATCTACCTAATTGTACATAAACTGTCACTTTTGTATGCGGTATACATTTTTTGCATGACCGCAAACAAAATTCTCTGTACAATTAGGTAGTTTTGGTATGTTACTGGTTACTATATTTATTTAAAAGATATTTCTTACCAAAATAAATACAGTAAAACATTTTTGATAAATACTAAATACAAAATTTAAATTTGTGCTTAGCGAAAATCTGTAAACTAAAATATGTATTTAGTTAGGCAACAGGTGTGTTCTAACAGTATATTATATTACTGATAACATAATTGATAATCTGCGACTGAGAAATTTTTCACCCGACGCAAGCAAAAGTCACAAGCAGTCGATCGACACTTTCCAACGACGTTTGTACGCACGATCAAAAAAATGTTTGAGATTTTATTTATCAAATTATTTCAGGATTGTCTACAAATTCTCTAAGAGAGTTGAGAAAAGAGTAAAGAAATTTTCAGATCTACCTAATTGTACATAAACTGTCACTTTTGTATGCGGTATACATTTTTTGCATGACCGCAAACAAAATTCTCTGTACAATTAGGTAGCCATGAAAATTTCTTTGCATCTTTTCTTATTCTCTCTTGAATTCTCTCTAAAATTTGTAGACGATATTGAAATAAATAAAATTTGAAAAAGTTTTTTCATTGTGCGAAAAGCAGTGTACAAAAGTTATTGGAGAGTGTCTATCAATGCTCAAGAATTTTCTCTGCCTTGGGCGAAAAATTTCTCACTCGACAATATCCATCAATAACTTTCCAAGCTCGTTATGTAATATACATATACATTTACACAAATGAACAGTACGTAAATTATCTACCTAGAATTTTGCAAATCAAATCTTCCGTTCACAATATTGTGTGCCAAACGTCTCGTACTTGCAGGTGGTATAGATTTCCACTCAAATTCAGATTTTGATTTATAAACAATTTCAGCTATGTTAGGCAACTCTTTATTTTCATCGCCCTCTTCAGCTTCAACTTCATCAGGAATATGATTTTCTTCTTCTACATGATCCTCTACGTCACTTTCTTCATCATCTTCATTTTCTATAAACTCGTCTTCACTATCACTAGCTTCCAAAATTTTACGTAATTCATCGTCTGTCAAATATTTGCGTCGTGCCATTATGAAGAGCAAAATGAGATTGAAGTGACTAAACATGACTGATATAATAAAATAAATGCATTTTATGCAAGATTCATCTTGTTTGAAAAACGGAATTCAATTACGCATATCAGAATCAGTTAGATAATAAAATAAAAGCATTTTATGCAAGATTCAACATGTTCAAGAAATGCAATTCGGTACAGCAAGACAGACCGTGCGGGGTAATTTTGTTACCCGATTAGGAAATTGTAAAAAGAAATAGATTTCTAAGAATCAAAATTAAACAAATTTACTATATTAACACACGTTAATGTGTATTGAAGGCTTGTGTAAGAGCTCATTGTTGTAAATAAATTATTTTAAAAAATATTATAAAATATTCACTCTTGGGGTAACTGAAATACCCCGCATGGTCACGGAAGGGTTAATAAAGCAGTTCAAACTGATGTCACATAGGCTATGTGAAATAAGTCAAAGTTGGCACGGTTCATTAATAAAGTAGTTCAAACTGATGTCACATTGGCTATGTGTAATAAGTCAAAGTTGGCACGGTTTATTAATAAAGTAGTTCAAACTGATGTCACATTGGCTATGTGTAATAAGTCAAAGTTGGCACGGTTTATTAATAAAGTCGCCCGATCAGATGTCACATTGGTACTTAGATATCAAAGTTGGCACTTTACGAGTGAATTAACCTGATGTCACATTGCTACGAGATGATATCAAAGTAGGCACAGGAGGTAATGGTTACTTCGTCGTGAAATACTATGACAAACCGATAAAATTTATTTTTGTGTCATTGCCGCTTGAGAAGGCAAGACACTTTATGGCTTTTAGCCAGTATAAGTACGATGTATCGACTAGCAATTGATACTTGGTGTTGGTGTTATTACAGATTTTCTCTTTGATGTGCCCCAGGAGACCTCGAGGACGAGATCTGGTCAGGATCGGCCGTATCAGAAATATTTTATGTACAAGCTTAAGTACACGAAACGTCCACCAGATTAGCGCCACCTTCGTATCCTACGCAGTTGGAGGAGTGGGGGAACATCTCGGGGCATTAGCTATTAAGACGTAAAATAAATAGCACGAGCACTAATTATATTTTGATAAAAATAAAATAAGGCGTTCTAGTTTGAGTGTGTTGTTTATCATCCCCTTTATCGCCAATATCAGAACTGGGATAGGGAGAGGATTGTGAGTGAAAGCAAGAAAATAAGAAAAATGAAGAAAACCACGCGAAAACGGGATTCCCCGGTTATAGAGCAGGCGCCAGAATTGTCAACCGCTACAAGTACGTTAGATGAAGTTTTGGGTTCAATGCGATGTTACATGGATTCAGTGGAAAATGTTGCGTCCTTTGTTATTCATGGTCTACGAGCTGCCAGCGAAAGTCGAAGAGACATAACACTTCGTGGTTTTGGAGCCGAAGATATAAATCTCTCCGTATTCGACCCTAAAGGAGATGACGTTAGAGATTGGATTACCGATGTGGAACGAGCCAGGGAAATGTACGATTTTCCACATGAATAACAGATAATCTGTGTAGGACTTCGTGTTGTATTCACATTCGTTTCAGTCAGTTTTTGACTTTGCTTCAATTTGCGACATTCGTCCCTGACGTGTCCTAAATTCTTGCAAAACGAACATTTGACAGTTTTTCGTTCCGATTTCTTGTCTTCGTTTGTTCTATGAGGTTTTCCAATGAAAACTTCTTCAGCTAAGCGAGCTTCTTTCAAAAGATCGGTAAAGGTTGAGATTTTGTCTCGTGGAACTTTTTCTCGTATGTACCTGTTCAGCAGAACATATACCATGTCAACCTGTACTGCTTTTGTGAGTGTACCACTAGGTAATTCAGCTAATAATGAACGGGCCTTGCATACAAATACGTCCGTAGGGATTATTGTTCAGTAGCAAACAGTTCACGGTAAATACGATGTGGAGGTTTTCGCGGTCCAAATGTACTTCGCAGTAAACTAATTGCATCAAACCACGTGTATACTGTAGATTTTACGCCACTCCACCAAGTTGCGGCAAATCCATCAAGGAGCATTGGCAAACCTCGTAAAGCATTATCATCAGTTACATTCGAGCAATCTTTGTAAATCTCAATCGCATCAATAAATGCATTTACATCATTACTAGGATTAGCATCAAAACGAGACTTACATCGAGTAAAATTTCCGTTTGACGAAACCGTAGGTGAAGACATCGAATTTATCGCAAATTGTTGCATGCTTGCTAGCATTTGCTTAAATTGGTCATCCGTTAGTGTAATTGGTTTTGCCATTTTCACTGTATTTCTTTAACAATATGGCCCCACGTTGGGCGCCAGTTTATAATACTCAGGGTTTATGGAACTTTTTTTTATCCTTTAAAATAACAACTAACTAAACACGTTACTACAACTACGCATTTGGGGAATGACCAGCATGCCAAATCTAGGGCGGCCGTTACATTTGATATACTTTTTTTAAATGTCGATTCCATTAAAATTCTTAGTTTTAGCCTTTTCTTCGTGAACTATTAAAAAACTATATCACATTTACCCCACTTCACCTTACCTGATACCTGTTTTCTAGCCACACTGCCAGTTTCTCTGAATAGTCCTATAGACTATTGAAGTTGAACTGAAGTTGATTCGCAAATTTGTAGTACAGAAATACAGTTTCTGGAAATTTTTCCTGAAATTCTGCAATACAATCAGGAATAGAATAGGGCCATTCGCCATTGATTTTTTGAGCACTTCGAAAGTAGGATTCAACCATAAAAGATTTTTCGTCCAATGTGAAAACCATTGTAAAATCAAATCGGATCAAGTAAGGAAAATACGTGAACATGCGAAAAAATGAAAGCAACACACTAGATTGGAAAACTTTTTGTACACTTGTTATTAGTTACATTACCAGAGGGATATTTTTCTTTTAAATCTAGTTGGATGCTTGTGTCTAAAAATGACAAAACTGTTGACAATTGAACAAATCAACTGTGCGCTTATGAAGAAGCTTTATCGAATAAAGGATCTGCACCTCAGGAAGTACTTGCATTTGATTCTTTAAAGCAAAATTCAAATGAATCGAAGCTGACAAAGAAAATTGTTCGAAACTATTGCAAAAAGCCTAACCATGTGATCAAGAAGTGCTTAAACTAAATTAACGGATTTCATTGAGTAACAATTTAGTTGAGCAAATTCCAAACATCTTTGCAGTCCGACAAACCGCGTAATTTTGGTCACTTGGTAAACAAGTTTGATTATGGATGTCAAATAACCAGTCAATATAAGCTCTGTTCCAACCACGCTTTCTGACCGTTTAAGAAACCGTCATAATCAGTTGCCCACCGAAATAATGATCGACGTTGACAACTTTGTCGAGTGTAAAACTTTGATGAGTGCATGCTTGTGACGGTCTCGAAACGGTCACAAAGCGTGCTTGGAACATACCTATAATCACGTAACTCCCCAAATTTTGCAACAGATAAATACTTAGAAATAAAAAATGTTAAAAAATATATTTCAATTACTTCCTTATTAAACATAATACAAAACAAATTTTCTAAATCAAATGTATTTATTCACATATGTTGGGGCTTTCACACGTTTATTGATGTAAAAGAAAAGTTTTTGTTGATTTAACTTAGTTTATTTTAATTTACACTAATACACATTTAAATGACATGTATGCTGTTGCACATTATTAAAAAATACGACTTGTGTCGTCGTTATGAATACTTGTTGGCTTGAATGAATTGAAACGAATGAGTCGAACAAAAATGAATGAATAAAAATGCCGAAAGTGCCCTTTTAAAACCGAACCATTGACCGTGGGTGGCGTAGTGACGGCTTTCTACTGCGACTTCCTGGAAAATAATCGGAAACGCTGTACAATGCCTTGCCGACAACATCTGGGGTAACTTTCTAAGAAGTTCGGATTTTAGCACTTGTACTTTCGCTTGAGGATAAAATTAAATATTACATTAAATTCCTTAAATCTAAAGTCTTATTAACTAGAGTCAGTACATTGCCGCCCGTCTTGAAAGGTCCCTTTCAAAAGAATTGCTTGTAACGCGACTTAAATTTAAATTTTAGTTTATCGGTAACGCACAATTTTTGGATACTGCACGTTTGTAAACTACGGTAGCAGTCTTTACGGACACAATTCTCACTACACCGTCTTTACCGGGATGTACCTCCGTTACACGACCAAGGATCCATTAAAGAGGCGGTTTATTTTCTTGCTTCAGGATGACCATGGTCCCGACTTGGAGTTGTTCCGACGCGGTGGTTTTCCAGCGACGACGTTGTTGTAATTCGGAGACATATTCTTTAGACCATCGCTCTCAGAAATGTTGCTGGAGCTGTTGAATTCTTTGAAATATGTTTAGGCGAGATTCTGTTATTTGTCGTAATTGTACATCCGGAATTGCGGTTAATTTTTCGCCAATCGAGAAGTGCGCAGGAGTGAGTGGATTTATGTAAGGTACTAAATCAACATACTTCGTATAGAGGTAACGCATTTAGTGATTTTTTTTATATCTATCCTTGTCGCACATTCCTCTCATCTAGGGATAAAAAACAGTTGGAAATATTATTTGAAGTGACGTTTGTCAAAGTTACTGTCAGTGGTTAAGAAAATTGAGTTTAAATATCGCATCCCAAACTTTTATCGCATGACATTTAATGATTCCGCCTTTTTCGTAAAAGAAAAATTCTGCACTACTTAAAATAACAACTTTTTGATTGTAAATAACTTAACTAGACATAACCTAATACACTTTTAAATTGAAACCAGTGACATTGCGGTAAACAGAATTCCCTAAAACTGTTGTCTTCCTTATTGCACTTGCGACAATTGTATTTGTTATCTTTGTTTCTCAATCCTCTTACGAGAGGAATGGGATTGCGTTACCTGTACGGGAGTGTTGATTTAGTACCTTAGATTTATGTCATTAGGATCGCTTGATAACGGGGATAAAGGACGAGAATTAAAACAGGCTTCTATTTGCACTACAACAGTGTTAAGTTCTTCAAACGTTAATTTAGCATTACCTAAAACCCGCCTCAAGTGATATTTGGTACTTTTAATTCCCGCTTCCCACAGGCCACCAAAATTAGGCGATTTCGGGAATGAAATGCCACGAAATTCCTTCTGCACTTAATGAGTCAGTTATTGCATTAGAATTATTGATTAGAAACCGATAAATTTCCTGTAATTCACGATTTGCTCCGATGAAATTAGTCGCGTTATCAGAATAAATATCTGTACTCTTTCCTCGTCTAGAGAAAAATCTGCGTAATGCGCAGTCAGTGCTCAAATCACTGACCAATTCTAGGTGAGCGGCTTTTATTACGAAACAAATAGAAATACATATATAGGCTTTGATTAGCTTCGCTCCTCGACCTTTGCGATTTTTTATGAAAAATGGACCCGCATAATCAGTTCCGCATTTTATAAATGGCCTACTCGGAAGCAATCTAGCGCTAGACAAGTCACCCATAACTTGAACGTCAATTACTGGGTTTGTTCTAAAGCAAGTGACGCCATTTCGGGTGATTTTTCTAGCTAAGTTTTTGCCCGAAATTGGCCAATAATTATCTCTCAAAGATGCTAAAAGTGCTTGAGGCCCACATTGAAGTAAGCGTATGTGCTCGTTTCGAGCAATTAAATTTGTGATTGAATGACTTGCTGGCAATATTGCGGGATGTTTCTTTTGATATGGATATGATGAAAGGTTTAATCTTCCACCCACGCGAATAATGTCTTCTTCATCCAGGAATGGATGTAAAGATAGCAAAGTACTTTTGTTTCCGACACAGTTATTTTTTTGCAAATTCATATAATCTTTAGTGAAACAATGCAATGTGAGTTTTATAATTTTGTTTATGGCGATATTTAATTCTTCTACTGACAAACTATCATCTTTACGCTCTGATTTAAGAGATTTGCAATTGTGGATAAATCGAAGTGCGTACGCAACTCCACGCTTTAGTTTGTCAAGAGACGAGTATCGTTCTAGAAAATCTGGCAGATTGCTTACTGAGCAGGTCAAGGTAATTGTTCGACTTTCGTTCGTGACATCGAGAGTTTCATTACAAAGATTTTCTTGAGATGGCCACGATAACTCTGATTGCTGAAGCCATGAACGTCCAGACCACCAAAGTTCTGAATGTTCTAGCGCACCAGGTGTTACGCCACGGGAAACAAGGTCCGCTGGATTTTGATTAGAACGTACATGATGCCATTGATTGATTTCGGTCAGTTCTTGAATCATTGCAGTTCTATTTGCTACAAATGTCTTCTAGCGATGTGATGGAGCCCTGATCCATCCTAATGCTATTGTTGAGTCGCACCAATAATAGCAGTCGCAAACAATAGGGATACATGTTTTAAGTTTACTAACCAGTTGTGCCAACAATAACGCTCCATATAACTCTAATCGTGGAAGAGAAATATTTTTGACTGGACTTACCTTAGACTTTGAACATAATAGCTTGATGCAAACCTTATCGTCATGGTTTAGAGACCTGAGATGTATACAAACACCGTAAGCAGATTCTGATGAATCACAGAAACCGTGTAGCTGAATTGTTTTAACATTGTTGCATAAGACATGCCTAGGTATACGAATATTATTAAGTTTAGGGAGTTCATATAGACACATTTTCCACTTAGTTACAAGTTCAAGCGGAATCGATTCATCCCAGTTTAGGTTTAATTTCCATAGCTGCTAATGAGAATTTTTGCTAAGATTGTAACTGGACTTAATAGGCCTAATGGGTCATATATCTGGGCAACGATGGGCAAAATATTTCTTTTAGTAACACGATTTAATTTTTGATCTTTTATTTGGTATTGTAAAATGTCTGAAGTTGGAATCCACATTATTCCTAAAGTTTTGGAGTCTTCCGTTAATTTAATTTTGTGTTCTTGTGAAGTAATGCTTGAATCAGAAATTGTTTTCAAGATTTGGATGGTGTCATGGCGCGTACTGAGTAGGTGAACGCGTGCTGTTGCTCCGCTTAAATTCAAATCTAGCCTGTTATATTTAACATTGTGAACTCAGAGTACTTGCAAATAATAGTTATTGTGAGTGACTTTCTCGAAACAATAGTTTCTAGTTTGGTTAAATTTACGGCGCGTATAAAAACTGCGAATATGGGTTTCACGCGTGGAGAAATGACGGAAATGCGTGATTTAATCCGCGAAATATTAACATCTTTACTGAATGATAAGACTATTATAAATAACATCAGTGATGCCTATATACCAGCAGCTAAATAAAAAATTTGATGTTTTATTTGGAAAAAACGAAAGTGATATAAGTGAGTTAAAAACTCAAAATAAGCAACTGTCTGAAAAAGTGGATGCTCTAGAGCAATATTCGCGACGCAATTCCGTGAGAATAATAGGACTCAAAGAGTGTGATTCCGAAGATATAAACAAGCGAATTATTTGTTAAAATGGACGTGCACCTAGCAACAGGTGAAATTGATCGCATACATCGCCTGGGCGGAGATGCGGACAAAACCGGCCAAACTAAAAAACCAAGGCCAATATTAGTTAAATTTGCAAATTATCAATCAAAACAAACAATTCTTCAATGTCGAGGACGTCTTAAAGGCTTGAATGTGTTCATCGTGGAGGACCTAACCAAAGAAAGAATGAAAATTTTGAATTCAGCGAAGGAGAAATTTGGTAGGAGGAACGTTTGATGGACGCATTCGAATGAAGCTTCCGGACGGCCGTCGTTTGTCCGTAACTTCTGCAGAAGCGTTGAATAAAATTGATACATAAGCGGCAACATTGGTAACGCAATTCACAATTTTTTACATATTATATAATTACATATATTTTTTCTTTTTTAAAATTAAACATTAATCACGGTACTTTTGGTACTTAAAGACTACCATTTCTTTTTATTTTGCCTGGATTAAAATTTATATTACAACATAGATTGCTAGTGTTGCAAATAAACTGTGCAATTAAAGTAACGGGTTTAAACTCTTAAAGCGTATCTGATCTTACAATATTTTGTAATATTTTTTATTTGTCTAAAGAATAATTTATTTATTTTGCTTAATTTGTTTATACAGCAATATAGAGTTATATTTATTTTTTTACAAAAACTGCAGTAGCTTGTTTTTACATTACTTTGTTTTTACATTGTTTGTAGCTAGTTTTTACGTTAGCTTTGGAATAACTTATTATTATTAACTGAGAGGGGAAGAGGAACTAAAAATAGAAGATAATGAAATGTAGATATCGACGTTTGTATGGCAATTTTGATTCTTTTCGTTAATTTGTTGGTTTTTCCTTAAGTTCGCATTATTATGTTTCGAATTTCGAAGTTATTACTGTGTAATATTATTTTACATTTCTTGTTCTTCTACAGTTAGTCGCTATGATAAACCTTAAAATCGCTCATTTAAATGTTCGGTCTTTAGTCGCAAATTTTGTAAACTTTAAGCAACATGTTCTTGTTGGAGATTATGATATAATAGGGGTTAGTGAAACTTGGCTGAATTCTGATATCAACTCAAATGCTGTTGCGATTGATAACTATAACTTCGAAAGACATGATCGTCCTAGCCGAGGAGGCGGGGTAGCTCTTTATGTAAAAAAAGGCATCAAGTACAGCATACTTAATTATGATGAAAATTTAGAACAACTTTGGATACTTGTCTCTCTTTCAATGGAAAACATAGCTATAGGCGTCATATACAGAGCTCCAAATATAAGTTATAAATATTTTTTAGAAAACTTTGAAAATTCCTTGTCGGATTTCATTTCAATTTCCGATAAATTGTTTTGCATTGGCGACTTCAATATAGGTTTTTTAAAATTAGACGATCCGGCTACATTGGCAATGCAGACAACATTAGAAAATTTTGAACTGACTCAAGTTATTAATAGTCCTACTCGTAGTACAGGTACAAGCCTCTCTCTTATAGATTTGCTAATTATATCTGACATAAACGTTGTTTCTCATGCACGCGTTATTGATGTTCATATTTCTGACCACGATTTAATTTGTTGTAATGTATTGATTGAACGAGAAGAAAAAAATTGTATATACAGAACGTACCGTGATTTTAATTCTATTGATGCAGAAACATTTTGTAATGATTTAAGCTCTCTCCCATTACATTACATATTTCATTTTGACGATATTAATCGGAAAGTTGACTTTTTAAATCAGTGTCTTATTAATTTGTTTGATTTACGCGCACCTTACAAAACCTCTCGTTTTACTAAATCCACTGCTCCATGGTTAACTCCAAACTTAAAGCTCATGATGAAGTTAAGAGATAATGCTTTATCCAGATTCAAACGTACTAAAACTCCAGAACACCGGAATTATTATAAATGCATACGTAATTATACAACAAATTCAATACGAAACGAAAAGAAAATATATTACAAACGCGTTTTGACTACGACAAATACAGCAACCCTCTGGAAAAATCTGTAACATTTAAATATATCTAACAAAACAAAACAAAATAAGAT
Source organism: Dorcus hopei (assembly GCA_033060865.1). Classification (NCBI taxonomy): domain Eukaryota; kingdom Metazoa; phylum Arthropoda; class Insecta; order Coleoptera; family Lucanidae; genus Dorcus; species Dorcus hopei. The sequence goes on along the minus strand of CM065426.1, from coordinate 60,462,549 downwards.
ACCTGTGGCCTTATGTGATCCTGAAGCTATTAGTGATTATTTCATTCATAGTATTCCTACTATTAATGTCGATAACGTTGATACTGTCAATTTTTATTACGATAGAGCGAAAACCACTGGCAATCCATTACAATTCGAATTTGTTGACACTGAAACCGTGTGCAAAATTATCTGTAATATTAAATCGAAAGCGTTTGGTTCAGACGGAATTAACATAACAATGCTGAAATTATGTTGCCCCTATATTATTCCATTTATCACGCATGTAATTAACTGTTGCTTGCAGCATAATTTTTTTCCTTCTGCTTGGAAACAAGCAATTATCACACCTTTGCCAAAAGTCAAAAATCCCACTGAATTAATGCACTTACGTCCGATTAGTATATTGCCAGCAATGTCGAAAATATTTGAAAAAGTTCTTGAAATGCAACTCCGTGAATATGTTACATTAAACAATATTTTGCCTTCCATACAGTCTGGATTCAGACCGTTGCACAGTTGTACAACAGCTTTACTTAATATTACGGATGATATTTTAAGAGCTGCGGATATAGGTTTAGAGACGGTTTTAGTTTTATTGGACTACAGTAAGGCCTTTGATTGCATTAATCATGAAGTACTACTGTCAATTTTACATTTTATAGGTCTGTCTGACAATTCGTGTGCCTTGCTTAAGAATTATCTTATTAATCGCACGCATCGTGATGGTTGAAGGTCAAGAATCTCAAGAAATTATAATTTCTAGCGGCGTGCCACAAGGTTCAATATTAGGACCGCTTCTGTTTACAATATATACAGCCAATTTTGCGTCACAATTAAGATATTGCTCTTTACATATGTATGCTGACGACACGCAATTATACTTTTCTTTTAAACACACAGAGCGGGAAATAGCTTGTAAATTAATAAACGAAGATTTGCAATCTCTAGTAAATGCTTCACGCGAACATTCACTAATTATAAACCCCCTTAAATCTGCTTGCATGTTGTTCAGTAAGAAAGGTACTTCAGAAGGCCTCACTATAAAAATCAACAATTTTACACTTACATTTGTGAATGCAGTAAAAAACCTAGGGCTTATGATTGACACTAATTTGCGATTTAAAGAACATATATCAAGTTGTTTAAGGAAGTCATATGCGGCGCTTAAATTAATATATGCAAATAGAAATTTATTATCCAGGAAAGTTAAAACGTTACTCTGTGATTCTTTAGTTTTATCCAATTTTAATTTTGCTGATGTGGTATACGGTCCCTGCATTGACAGCGATACAACCAGAAGAATACAAGTAGTACAAAACTCATGCTTAAGGCTCATTTTCGGTGTTCGTAGAAGACAAAGAATTACACATAAATTGCTAGATGCGAATTGGTTAAACATGAAGGACAGGAGAACTCTGCATTCTGGTTGTCTGTTCCACAAAATTGTACAGAATGGGTATCCAAAATATCTGTATAACAAAATTTCATTTAGAACTGACGTGCATCACATAAATATTAGGAATAAAGGGCTTTTAACGCCTCCACTGCATAGGACGATCATGTTTGAAAGATCTTATAGTTACAACATTGTGCTAATTTATAACTCTCTACCTCAAAGTATAAAAGCCTTGTCAGTTAAGAATTTTCGTACGCAATTTTTCAAAATACTTTTCAATAACTAAATTTTACTAGAAATTTAAAATTATTTTCAGAACTGTTAAAGTTATTCTATAAATAGATATCTGTGTCCTCTCAGACGAATTAAATTTAGGATTCAAAAATTCCAGGATTCAAAATTTTTTTATCATAGTGAATAGTCTAGTATAATAATTTATTAGGTATGTGCCATGTAACGTAATACATATTTATATCATTATTATTACACACTTGTTAGGTTGAGTGTAAGAGCAGAGAATTATTATATAATTCATCTGAACTCCGCCTTTTTTCAAATATTTTCAAATATTTCTAATATATTATGATGTTTGTACTTACTTGATATGATTTGAAAATAAAGACATTATTATTATTATTATTATTATTTCCTTATCATTTGATGTCTATTTGCGCAAATCAAATGAAGCTTGTTCTAATATGGATGTAATGGTTCTGTAGATTTGTAATATTTCCTCTTTTGAATTAGCGCCTGTTAGTAGATCGTCGACATAGAAATCGTTTAGAATAATGTCGCAAACCAAGCCAGCTGCTTTAAACATCTCATAGCTAGAAGGGGTGCCGATGCTGTACCATATGTCACCGTGTTTAATGTAAAACTTTGAATAGGTTCGTTTGTACTGTTGCGCCATACAATTCTTTGCAAATTGCGATGTGAATTATGAACAAGGATTTGACGGTACATCTTGGTAATATCTGCTGAGGTAACGTATTGATGCATGCGGAAACGGATTAAAATGAAAACTAGATCTTGTTGCAAAGGTGGACCTACAGCTTGAATATCATTGAGAGAGATTCCTGAGGAATACTTTGAGGATCCATTAAAAACAACTCTGACCTTGGTTGTGATACTAGTGTCCTTGACTACCGCATGATGGGGTAAGTAGAAAAGAATATCATCGGAAGAATCTGGGGACAGGACTTTGACATGTGACCTAGACCCTGATATTCTTTCATGAAATTTTTATATTCAATATTTAACTCTGGATTGTTTTCTAACTTCCGTTCCATGCTAATTAACCATCTGATAGCTGTCTGCTTTGAGTCACCAAGTTCACAAGGATCCTTAATTTCACAACACATTTACCATCGTTATTTCTTTGAGTTGTGGTTTTGAAGATATCCTCACAAAATTGATTCTCTTTAGTAATTGAAGATGAGCTAAAATTCTCAATGTCCCAAAATTTGTTGATTTGTTCCTCAAGATGGGTGAAACTGCATAATGTGCTAGGATTGTTTGATATCGGAAGAGATGGGATATTTCCTGAGACAACCCAGCCCAATTGAGATTTTTGAAGAATTGGTTTCTGCTTGCCCAGTTTGATTTGCCAAAAGATCTCTGCGCCAAGTAGCATATCGATTTTTCCACATCTATAGAATTCTGGATCAGCTAAGTGAATGTTCTTAGGAATGTTGAGGACTGATGGGTCAAACGATAATGTCGGTAGGGAATCAGTAATTTGATTCAATATTAAGCAAGATACATTTACTTTAAATGCGTTGGAGTTAGATGAAATATTGACCGTCGTCTTGTACTTAATTGACAATGGTACTTGTTGAATACCTGCTATGGAAGAATTAATCGGAAATTTCTTGCAGTGTAAAACTTCAGCCATCTCCTGGGTGATAAAATTTGATTGAGAACCGGAATCTAGAAGGACTCTACGATTATAATCTTGACCTTGATTATCGTACACCTTGACTAGTGCCGTGGATAATAAAATTTGCATTACACTGTTTGATGTGGCATGGTGTGACAGTGCTGGTGGAGTAGATACTCCAGAAGGTGCTCCAGGCATATCGATGTTCCGCTCAATATGAAGAAGAGAGTTATGACGCTGATGACACTTTTTACAAGAACCCGCTTTGCAATCTTTATTGGCGTGACCTTTTCTGAGGCAATTGTTACATAAATTGAGAGTTTTGATTCGAGCGATTCGATCATTGACAGACAAGTTTAGAAAATTCTTGCAATTATAAATGGAATGTGATTTCTTACATATGGGGCAGTTGAGACTATTGCTGAGAAGTCAGTTTGAATTAGATTTATTTTATCAACGGCTCGATGTGATTTAGGATCAAGTGATAATGTCTCTAAAAATTCGCATCTTTCGCGCAAAAATGTCATCAATTCGTTAAAAGTTGGTAATTCGTTTTCTATTTTTAATAACTCCCAGTCGCGTCTTGTAACTGCATCTAATTTATTACTAATGATATGAATAAGCAAGGTGTCCCAGTAATCAGTGGGCTACTCAAGTGCCTTCAAATACCTTAAACATTTTAAGGTATTGTCGTGAAGCTGGCGTAATGCACGATATGATTCTGATGTAACCTGTTGTAGATCTAGGCCCAGAAACTTTAATTGCAATTAAATTTTAATGACATTGTTAATTTGACATTTTGCAATGTAATTCTTATGGCAACTTAATCGTAATTAGTTTAATTCGCAATTAAATATTTGATTTGCTTTCTGTAAACCCACCCTAAATATTTCTTTCACGTGATTATGAATAATTAGACGTTTATTTTGAAAACGCTCGCGCAATAACTGCCATGAAACTGAATAATTTACCGCTGATACTTCTAATGATTTGATAACCAGACTGCGGAAGTTTAGGCATTTGCCTTTTCTATTTTATAGACACTACTTTGATAGGACCTAGTTATAAATATGTTTCACGTAGTTACTGTTCAAATGGTAAAGTTTTATAATGCCTATTTTTGCCTATTCATGCATAAATGCCTATTTCAGATAAAAATGCCTATAATGTGCCTTTTTTTACTAAAAATTCTCAGGATCAATTTTGAAGTTGCAGAAAATTAGAATTAAAATTATTAACGGCTGAATCTAACCGTAATTGGAGTATAAAAATGACTGCAACAATTTTTTAGAACTTTGTACATATATACTCCTGTGGATACCCACCTGAAGAGAATTGCGGCTTTTTGTTGAAAATACCGAAACAACTAGCGAACATTGTTACATTGGTACATTTCTTTCTACAAATATTTTCTTTGATGTAAGCCGTGGCGTCGGTCATTTGATTTTTATTTAATCAGTCGGCTTTAATAAAAAAATATATATTAAAACCGAATGCCTCTTCTTTCACCCCTGAATTGTACATTTTCCCACGCATTAAATTTATGCGTCATACTTATTATTTAATTCTGTAAACGATTCTAAACAGATAACTTTTCTGGTTACAAGCTAGTATTAAGGTATTAATGATAAAAGGATGAATTTAGAAATTAAGAATTTAGAAATGATTTTAGTTATTTATTGTGAATCAAATTACCAATAAATAAGAAACATTAAATTTAACGTTCTACTAGTATTATACGTATGTACGCATATTAAAAATTCAAATTAATAAAATATGTTTATAATTTACTTGATTTTTTTATTGTAATCAATTCTATTGTATAAATATTTTGGAGACTATTTATACTTTATTTGTGCCTATTTTGCATTTATATGAGCCTTTTTTAGGCGCCTAAAATTGAATTTTTTAGTGCCTAAACTTCCGCAGTCTATTGATAACTATAGCGGCTTCTTGTTTTAAACAAGATCGTAAATAGTGAAATTTTTGAATATCCGAGATAGAATTATTCATATGAATTAAACTATTAAAGGTATCATAGAACTCGGTTCAATTTTCATAATTTCCGGCAAAGGTGGGTAGTTCAATTCTAGGTAATTTAACTCCGAGTGATTTTTGACCACAACTAACCTGCGGATGTTCAGACAACGAATTTTTAATACCTGAATTAATTGCTTCGCTATGTTTATCGATTAACATTTTAGCTGAAGAAACTACTGTATAATACTCTTCTTCAAAATGATTTCTTTCAGTGTCATGCAATTCAACGTTAATTTCTTCGTTATTAATTTCAATTTGACTCTGAATGTTATTAAACTCGTCTAAAATTCCCTCGATTTTTTCTAGCCGAAATTTCAACTGAACAAATAGTGATTCGTCTTTGATGCAACATTCAAATTATTTAAATAATTTACAAATCTATGATTGCTAAAATTACTAAATGTGATAATAATTTGACACGTTAGAAAAACACTGTTTCGTGCAAAACCTGCCTTAATGACTAAGAATGGATAATTAGGAACGCACTTATGGGAATTGTCGTAGTTCTGTTCGATTCTGAATACTCGCTTGATAGCTCCCTTTCTTGATTGTTGATGAGCTTTCCGAAATTGTTTTCGAATCGTAGACTAGTATTGAATATAGCTGCGATGAAACTACTTCCGGATCCGGCTCGCTCGAAGGACCAATGTTGGGGCTTTCACACGTTTATTGATGTAAAAGAAAAGTTTTTGTTGATTTAACTTAGTTTATTTTAATTTACACTAATACACATTTAAATAACATACACTGCGTTCATAAAGTATGGAATAAATTCATTTTCTACGAAATAAACGATTTTTATGTAAAATCCTGTAACAGGTCGATTTTTAATTAATAAATGACACTATTTTAGTGGAATTTTGTATCTCCCCCTCCAACTCCCTCCGAGTGACAGTTGCCCCTTTAAAATTTTTAAATAGAATGGGGGGTCATGTGATACCTCATTTGGAAGAGCTTTTCATTCTCTATTCAGTAGTATAAGATTTTTTTTTTAATTCCTATTTTTTCTAAAAAGAATAATACATTTTAAAATCAACACAGAAAATTTTAAAATGAAATAATTTAAATGAAATGTTTGAACTGGGAACCGTTTGATTAATGACAATAGTACAAACGTTGCTGACGTTCATCTAAAACATTTCATTTCCAGGGTAATTTGATCAATTCCAATTTTTTTTAAATTCTTTATGAAAACGAATAGAAACTGTAGATACTAATGTATGTAATCAACGTAGAAGTAAAAGTAATAACACCAATATCTAAGAAACTGTTCAAAATGTCCTCCTCCTACCTCTTAACAATAACCAAGACGAAATTCAAACTCATGCAAAACATTGTCGATTATTTCCGGACCGATTCCTCGTATTTCATTTCTTATTCTTTTAGTTTTTCATTAATTGAAATTAACCTCCGCCCACAATAATTTTATATCCGTAGATACGTATTTCGGCAGCTAAGCTGCCATCTTCAGTACAATTTAAAAAACACTACATGAAATCTAACAGCTACCTACCTAGCTACCTACCTACCTGATCATACTATCTATACTACTAATACTATCTAAAAAACCCAAAAATTAACACTAAAAGAGCGACTGTGGTTTAAGAAATAATTTCCGCCCACAATAATAACAGTCGAAACCTACCAAAAAAGCAAATCAAATAAAACGGAAACGAGTATTGGTCTAATATCCGAAAAAGGTTCTTATTCTCCCGAATAAAGAACTTTTGTAAGCATTTAATTCCCTGTTATTTGATCCCGCTTGAATTTATCCCTGAAAAGAAATTATATACCTATATATGTATATGTATACAATACACCTATATATACATGCACAAATCGCCAAAAAACAACCTACAGATAAGAGCAGATCACACCCACACACTACAAGTTAAGAGCACTTTACGATATTTATCTTGGAGAATCCTCTCCTTATCACATATCCAGTGCAAATGTTAGAGACAGTTAAGCGCATTTGCACTGGATATGTGATAAGGAGAGGATTCTCCAAGATAAATATCGTAAAGTGCTCTTAACTTGTAGTGTGTGGGTGTGATCTGCTCTTATCTGTAGGTTGTTTTTTGGCGATTTGTGCATGTATATATAGGTGTATTGTATACATATACATATATAGGTATATAATTTCTTTTCAGGGATAAATTCAAGCGGGATCAAATAACAGGGAATTAACAAAAGTTCTTTATTCGGGAGAATAAGAACCTTTTTCGGATATTAGACCAATACTCGTTTCCGTTTTATTTGATTTGCTTTTTTGGTAGGTTTCGACTGTTATTATTGTGGGCGGAAATTATTTCTTAAACCACAGTCGCTCTTTTAGTGTTAATTTTTGGGTTTTTTAGATAGTATTAGTAGTATAGATAGTATGATCAGGTAGGTAGCTAGGTAGGTAGCTGTTAGATTTCATGTAGTGTTTTTTAAATTGTACTGAAGATGGCAGCTTAGCTGCCGAAATTCGTATCTACGGATATAAAATTATTGTGGGCGGAGGTTAATTTCAATTATTCCTTAAACCACAGTCTCCTTTACTAATTTTTAGTTTTTCAAGACTGTTTGGTTTAGTTCTGGAGACTTTATTTTTTAGAAATCCCCATAAAAAGAAATCGAGAGGTGTTAGATCAGGAGTTCTAGTCGGCTACTCAATTGCCCCCCTTCGACCAATCCATCTATTGGGGAAAACGTCATCCAAATAATCCATTTTAAAATTTTATGTGTTGATTTTAAAATGTTTTATTCTTTTTAGAAAAAATAGGAATTAAAAAAAAATTCTTATATTACTGAATAGAGAATGAAAAGCCCTTTTAAATGAGATATCACATGTCCCCCCATTCCATTTAAAAATTTTAAAGGGGCAACTGTCACTCGGAGGGGGTTGGAGGAGGAAATGCAAAATTCCACTAAAATAGTGTCATTTTTTAATTAAAAATCGACCCGTTTCAGGATTTTACATAAAAATCGTTTATTTCGTAGAAAATGAATTTATTCCATACTTTACAAACGCAGTGTATATGCTGTTGCACATTATTGAAAAATACGACTTGTGTCGTCGTTATGAATACTTGTTGGCTTGAATGAATTAAACGAATGAGTTGAATGAAAATTAATGAATAAAAATGCCGAAAGTGCGCTTTTAAAACCGAACCCTTGACCGTGAGTGGCGTAGTGACGGCTTTCTACTGCGACTTCCTGGAAAATAATCGGAAACGTTGTACAATGCCTTGCCGTCAACATCTGGGGTAACTTTCTAAAGGCGGCTTCCAACGACCCGTGATATTGCAGGCCGGGCCGCACCAGCTCGCCCCGACACGCCATAGAAAGGGTGCCGCCCGAGGTTGCCCGAGAAGATCCGTGATGGCGCGCCCGATCCAAAGGAAGTCAGTAACTTCAAAGACGCGACGCGATCGTATCCGGAGCGGCCCGTGGCGGCGCGAGCAAGTTGTCACTTTTGCTTTGTGTTCATTTTTCAACCACGTTTCCAAATATACGTAAATATGGAGTGGACGAACGACGCTATTGTTGAGTTTTTAAGTTTATACGAAAACGAACCCGATTTGTGGAATACAAAAATTGCAAACCATAAAAATAGAAACGACCAACAAGATGCTGGAGTAGAATTCAAAGTAAATTAAAGGACGGTATTGTCGGTAACATCCCGATTAAACAAATAAAAAAGAGAAGGGACAACTTAATGTCAACCTATAGGAAGTTACGAAGCAAAATTAAAGAATCTATGAAGACGGGCAGTGGTGGAGACAGTTATTTAAAGCCTCGGACGCTTCGTGGGAAGAGTACAACCCGAGGTGGTCCAGGCTCGCCTGAAACGCGGGCTTGTCCGCACAAATCAGCACTGCGCGGCCCGGCCTGCAATATCACGAGTCGTGGGAAGTCGCCTTAAGAAGTTCAGATTTTAGCACTTGTACTTTCGCTTGAGGATAAAATTAAATATTACATTAAATTCCTTAAATCTAAAGTCTTATTAACTAGAGTCTGTACAACATATTTACTTTTTTATTATAATGTATTTCGTAGCCATGGCAACGCAACACACGAGACATCCGAAGTACGGTCATGGCCATCAAATTGGTTACGCGTGCATGCTAATCTCGCTCTTACCTACAACTTTTAAACCTTAATTACTCGAAAACGGTGCTGTTTGTCGAAATATAATAAGACAGCCTATTTATGCTAAATAATCTAAAGAATATTATCTTCGTGAATGTTTGAAGAAATATGTATATAAAAAATAAAAAATTAGGGATCAAATACTGAAAAATCACCCCTCAAACTACCATTTAAAAAGGAGGGAGGACAAATAACTTAAAGAATCCAGAAGATATTGCCGAAAAACAATATTTTCCACCCCTTTTTCAGGGCTAATAACTCCCTTATTATTATTCACTTTCGAAAATTTCTTTTTATAAAAACGTGACCTTATTTTTTGATGTCCATTCATCCTGAAGATATCGGGAGACAATTCTGAATCACCGTGTATTCAAGTTTTGTAGGTATTAAGTAAAACTAACCGGTTAAAGAATCTGTTGGAAATAAGCGGTTTTAACCGAAACCGATAATCGGTTTGACTCCCTAAGTATGATCATAGTCCAATTAATTGATGATTCGACTGGCAGCACAGGTGGGAACCCGAGGTGAAAAAGAATTCAATTTTAAATTTTCATTCAGGCAATCAATGAAGTCAGTCGACTAATTAGAGATTCCATTGGAATCTCGTTTTTACTCATATTTTTGTTAGTGTTAACCCTACAATGCTTAATTTTTTATTTTCAAGTAAAAAAAATGTGACGAGCACATTTTGACTCGTAGATCTATGGAAAAATAATATAACTTGAAGGCTTCCGCGGCCGTCGTTCATGTTTGAATTGGCTTCCAGTTGGAACCGCGTCACGTTGACTTCTTCTACTGCCGACGTTCCGTTATCCATTGCAGAAAAACTTCATCAAGGCTGCTGCTGCTTCTCGTTAGTCGCTGAGACTATTTAAAAATTGTCTGTGTAGCACGCATTATATATGTTACTGTTAATGTGATAAATCGGTTAGTATACATAACAACCAGTTATTTTATAAAATAACTAAAATGCCTGGTTAGTTTAACCAACAATACAAATTTTATCAGTTTAACTGGTTATTTTGTATAATATCCAATTCGAATAGCTACTATAATAAATTTCTTGCAACTTATTACTTTAACTGGGTATTATACATAACATCCAAATCACTTTGGCTAATGTAATGAATTGTTATAAACAACACCCTGAAAATTATTTTGAGGGCTTAAGAGATAAAAAAAAACAAGTCAAGGAAAACAATGTTTAATTTCTATTAGTCATTACATTCAAATAGCAAATAGCACATCCCTAACATTTTTTTAATTTTCTATCTTGTTAAGTTAATTATGTACACAGAACGGACTGATTACTTGTTAGAACAAGACAAACTGTCATGACATTTAGAATTACATAAATTCCACTTTCTTGCAGCTACATTTTGTTGAAAGGCATTTGCCTTTGCAATTGCATCTCTTGAATCCTTCGGCCGCCTGTAATGGATGATTTCCTGGCACATTCACGAAGAGACACACTTACATTAGGGATATTCTCTTTCGATATGAAGTTTTCTTCACAAAATGTTAAATTGGTTCCTGGAATATTTTTTGTGCCAAACGTCCTTCTTTGGTGCCAATTTCATACAAGTCTTTTTCCTCATCCACCTCCAAAATTATACCAAGAATGTTTCTTGAATCACTTTTTCCTCTGTCGAACTCAGGAACTCGAATTTTTACGGTGTCTCCCACCTGGCCCTTTGGAAACTTTCTTTCAGACATTTGCTTCATTTTCTTTGCCTGACACTCCAAAGCAGTTTTACTTCTTCTCTCTTTTTTCTTAATAGAACTGATTTTATCACAAATGGCATCCTCCGATGAAGTCCCTTCTGAAGTAGCTAAAGATGGTGCTGTATCTCTACTTGCTCCAACTCTTCATCCTGCTCCGTTCTTTCTGCCTGGTCTTGGTCCACGTTGTCACCGTGTGCTTCTCTTTACTGAATCATTTGTCGTGTCAATTAAAGCTTCAAGTTCTTCTTCAGTTTTCAAGCTTACAACAGCATCCATTGAAAGTGATGAAGTCGCAAGACCAACTTTTGCTGTAACACCAAACATGGCCTCGTACGGACTACATTTAATGCCTTCATGGTGAGCTCTGTTCTTCATAAATTGGACAAACCTCAGACCTTCAGACCAATGTGAAGTTTGGTTTGCCTCTGTCCAAGTTGTTAGCATGTTTTCTATGTCCTGATTTGCGCGTTCCACGGAACCCTGTGACTGACTGTGCCTCGGCTTGCCATGAACCATCTTCAAATCGTTCCACATTGTACAAAGTTCTTCAAGAATCCGGTTACAGAACTCACGGCCATTGTCGCTCTGAAGAATGCTTGGTGCTCCTAAAATGGTAAAATATCCAGAAGTGTATGAGCCACTTCTTCTGCTCGTTTGCTTTTCAAAGGGCGCAACTGTACGAACTTGTTAAGATGGTCCTGGTACACAAGAATGAATTTATAATCAGATCTGGTTGACTCTGCATGTCAATTAAATCCACTTGGCATCTAAAGTTCATCTCCTTAAAAATCAGTGGCCGAAGTCCCTTTTTTGACATTTTCGATTTTTTCTCGCAGGGTTCATTTAATGTTAAGTATAGTGTCACTTGTTCTTGAGTGATGTTTTGTATTTCCTATGTAGATCTTTCAAAATTCTTGTTCTTCCCCATGTCCAGTAGCTACGTGCGTCTGATCAATTATTTTAAAAAATTTCCTCTATGTGTACGTAATATAGGATTGATGATGACATCACTCACCGGATATATTAACTTTTCACAGTCACCCAACTTAAAAAATCATATCTCTTTAGTCGTTGATAGTCCTCAGGTTTCTTCCCACTAGTTTTGGATTTTGACTCACGAACCTTATCAAGCAAAAGTTGGTACCGTTCTTTATTCAGCATTCCGCAATTCTCACCCTTCTTCTCCAGAGCACTCAACAGTTTTTCATTAAAACGAGCTTCCATTTTATTTCAAAGTGAAATCAAACCACCTCAAAAATATGATAAAACACGAACTGACTGACTGAATGAACATTGAATTATAATGAGAAATTGGCGTAGTGTACACCACGGGTACACGTATGTGCGCACAAATTTTTTCTAAAAGAAATAAGTCTTGCAGGAAACTAACCTATCTTCTCGTAAAATCTACGTTATGCTGTAAAAAATTAATTACGAGTGGATAACAGATTTCACGAGTAGTAGTTTCCTGTAGGACTATTATTTTTTAAGATAAAATGAGTACACATGCACATATACTCCATTGCGCATACTTACCACAATTTCCCTTAATTACACAAAACACGTGCTTAGAACTATACAGAGAACAGTTCGTAATATTAACCAGAGAGTACTGACAATTATACATAATAGCTGGTTAGAATGATTAATTTTAGAAAAATATGACGAATTTATCATATTAACCAGACAAACCGGTTATTATGCATAACAACCAGTTAGTATAGCAAATTTTAGGAAAATGTAAACTATTTATCATATTAGCTAGCCATCTTGGTTATTATGTAAAATAACTGGTTATTATACATATTAACAGATTTTATCAAATTAACAGTAACATATAGACATGTAAGATGTTCGAGACACGTAAATTTATCGCAATTTTTGCATGAGACTCTGGCAGGGCGATTTTTTATTCTGATGCAATAGAAACAGCGATCTCGTCTATTTACAGAATTATTGGCAGGTGTTTCAGGAGTTGGTATATCAAGTATTTCTTTAAATCTTGATCTTATAGTACGAGGAATGTTTGTCAACATTGCACGAGTTCGAAGATGATTTTCAGTCAATTGAAAAGAAAGCTCATGGAGGAATTTTCTTCGCGTCATTTTTGCTTCAGGATTGTTTAGATGATATATTACTTTAGAATTATTGCCAGCAATATTTAGTAGTGAGTAAAAAATGATCATTGGTCATCTTCGGGTATTTCTGGCGCAATCAAATGAAGCACACATCTTATCCACTGTGTCAACTCCTCCCTTGGTCTAATTATAATCGAGTATGATTTCTGGTTTCCCTATTTCGGCATCAATGCTATCGTCATGGTGGAGACTTGATACTAGGAGGACATTTTTCTTTTTCTTCGGCATATACGACACAAGTGTGATTTTCTTACTGAAACCAAACATACTTGATCCAGTTGGCCTTTTCACGGGTTTGAAAAATTCAAGCGAAAGTTCTCTTCTGTTTTTTCCATATTGTCCCTATGAAAGTTAGTTTATAATCTGTGTATAAGGTATCAACTAATTCTACGCTGGTAAACCAGCTATCGCAAGTTAAATTGCGATTTGTACCTTTAATGGATTCAGGTAGTTGTTAGCCGAGTTGCTTGAGTCCGCTGGCAACGGACTTGACGCTCGGCCGGGTAATTATTAGGGGCGGGTTCGAATCCCGTCCTGGTGCATATGGATTCTATGTGAAAGATAGAGTACTTATGTGTAGGATTGTGTTTCGGATTCATGCCGGCTCCTTCGAACTGGGTTTTCTGCGTTTCCCCAATTTGTAAGGCGAATGTCGAAGGGGAAATTAACATCGAAGACGATCGCAGCCGCCAACACCCTTTCCCGACAAGCTCTGTGAGCTTGGGGAATTAATTGGGAAAAAAAACTGGTCTTGGTACAAGGGCTAATGGAGAATTGTCAACTTTGTAAGGACCTTTTGGTTGGCTACCGATATACTTCTAAATTACATGTAAAGAAAGTCTTGGAAGCACAAAAATTCTAATGCCATATTTATCAGGCTTACTCGGTATGTACTGTCGGAAAGCGCACTTGCCTCTGAAAACCTCTAACTTGTCATCTATAGTTAGACAATCGAAGGGCGTATAAGCAGGTTTACAGTTTTCAACAAATGAATCAAGATAGTCACTAATTGGGGATAATTTGTCTTGTTGCTTCTTGTCAGCGCGTGTAGTCATATCATCAAATCTAATATATTGTAATAAAAATTGATATCTACAATGAGACATGCATAAACGAAATTGTTCTATACCAGTTCCTTTACTGTTCCACATTTCTTCAACATTTAGGCGACTGCATTTCAAAACACCTGCTAAATATAAATTTCCGATTAAAGCAAATATTTCTACGACGTCTGTTTCTTTTGCATCTCTTTCTCGGGTATAATTTTCTTGCGTAGACCTTATGTGTTGATTTGTGAACTGTACAATCATTCCTATCATATCCACGTTGATAAAATGTCTCCATATGTCCAATGGAGTTTTAAAATTTTTGGTGTTCACTTTAGCACCAGGCAAATGGGTTACTATGTTTTCTGCTCTAGTTCTTACTGTACTTACTGTTACTTACAATTCTTGCTCGGTATCAGAATTGGAAACTTGATTTTCTACTTCATCAAATTCACCTTCTCCTGGTTCATCATTAAATTCCACAGCTCCTTCATCATCTTCTTCTAAACATTCCAACATTAGTTTTTGTAACCTTTCTTGCTCTTTTTCATATGAATAAGCCATTCTAAAATAATTTCTATTATAAATAACAACAATACATCAAACATTGTGGTTTTTACCTGATACAATAGCCAGAAACACTGCTTTAAAAATTTCACACAAATGCTCGCATCGGACTCTCACTCCGCAGTTGCTTGTAAAACAATTACTAGTAGAATAACCTAACTGCAACTTGACACTTACGATACTGACATATATTTAGGATGGTACCGGGAGTCATAAGAACTAAGAGTGTAGCGTGCATCTGGAATGTGCAAATAAAGGTAGCTGTGAAGTGACAGTCCGCGCGTGAGTTGCGGATGGTTAACAATGTTCCTTTACTTCCACTGCTGTAGACCTAAAGATGGTTTATTGACCGAAACCTGTCGTCAAATATATCGAGAGAAAATTCGGATGTATTATTTTTCATATATCATCATGTTACCCAATGTTATGTTTTATTCTTGTTAAAAACTAATGATGTTACAAAACGTATTATATAAAACAACTGATATTTCCAAACTTGCTTCTTATCAACCAAAACAGATTCTAAGCGGTTTGTGATTACACCGTACTAGATTATTTATTAGTCGACATATCATTCCTCCTCAAATGTTTATCTTCCGGGAACATATCGAACTGGTGGACGCCGATAGCGACGTGAACGTCGTATATTCTGTTCTGATGACGAAACAGGAGGTTCAGTTACAACTGTGAGAATAGCTTCAGTGGTTTCTTGTTGTGATGCATAACTTCTGCAATCGGTATCAAATTTCTTCTTTTGTTTAACGTCGGATGCTTCTCGTAAAATGGTTGCAAGATTGTAAGAATCCTCGTCGTTGTTCTCCGAGTTCGAAACAGTACCATCATTTGTGCCTTTGCGCAACTGATTTTGATGTCGTCGATGTGTTCCGTTTCTGGTGGTGCTGACGAGGTATATCATCTCACCAATTTTTTTTAATGATGCGACCTTTAACCCATGTATGTGAATTGTTTGTATACAGTCTCACATAAATTGGATCATTGATTTTAAATTTTGTAGTCCAAATACCAGGAATAATGTTTCCTCAACTATGGCTTTAAAAAATCACATTTTGATAAATTACAGCGTAGACCATTTGTTTCCAATCGGGTGAACAATTCATTCAGTGTATCAAGATGTTCCGCTTTGGTTGCACCAGTGACGATAATATCATCAAGGTGGGTTGCACAGCCGCGTAATTCAATTATTAACCGAAATCGGTCGTCAAATATATCGAGAGAAAATTGAGATCTATTATTTTTCATATATCATCATATTACCCAATTTTTAGATATGACAAAACTCTAGAAATTGGTTATAATCAATAACAATTTCTAGAAACTGGGCACGGAATTCCTCCAAACAATCTTGAATTGAGTAGAACCAGACACCGTTAATTTTGCGACCGTTGCGAAAGTAACTTTCAATCGTAAATGTCTTTTCTTCAATTGAAAAGAGCATTTTTTAGTAGTTTGTAAAAAAACTATTTTTAATGCAAAATCACTTTTAAGAAGGAAATGATAATTCAATATCAATTTTGTCCTTACACTTGAAAGCTTAGCCGTTGAACTTAGAAGCGACATGCATGTAGTGGGCAAATTCTCGACCACAACCTACTTGACCAGATTTTTTTTAGACACTCGTTACATTTCACATGAGTGCCTTCCAAAATATGGTATCATTTGTTCATGTATGGACAAGTTAAAAGCAAACACACCCCATTGTACATTTTTCTCATTTAGGCTATTTAGAAAAGGTCGAAAATTTATCAGGTTTATCCAAAGTAGGTACTATTATTTGACAAATGAAAATTCCGTTTGATATTTTGGAATTTGTTGCGACTCATGCGTCTTTTTATAACGTCAAGACCTTTATCCTCTTCATTTGACCAGTACATTGGAATTTGAAGTCACGTGTGATATTCAGAAAATAATATTACTCTCAAAAATTTCAAGAGAGCTACTTGTGCATTGCATAACTGGCTTCGAAAAACAACAACAACTACATACATATATTCTTCCGGGATATGTGGGATGAAGAAGATACCGTCACTGGAATAATAGTACCTGGTTCGTGGCGGCAAGAAATACACGGTGGAGGAGGAATAATGTACATATCTTTGACTAACGATAGTCGAAATTACTCTAAAAAAGCAGCGGAAATCAGAAATCATCTAACTGATTGGTTCTTGGGTGAAGATGCCGTGCCTTGGCAAATGAATATGATCAATTTATAGTTATGATAGCTTTGTTCGCGGAATACATTTCGAACCGATTCAGAACGAGTACGGAACTAATTCAGGATTGTCGTAGAGCGCATGCTCGATTATGAACCGGTTCAGGATGTTTATTTACCGCGAACGATTTCGGAACCAAGAAGGAGAACTCTGAATTGTTAACTCTATAAATGACGATAAATGATTTGACATTATGGCCGTACTCTAAAAATATATTTTTTATTAAGTGAAAAGTAAAAACATTTTTTAATTTACTTAACTTAACAATTGCAATTCTAATTAATATCAAATTAAACTATCACAAAAAAACTACAAGAGAAACCCAGAACAAAAACAAAAACAATGGTGAATATAACCCCGCAAGCTGCGAATATAGCCGCAGAATGCCCACTGTCGCTATACATAAAATTGCGCATGTCTCGAACTTACGGTTCTTGTTGAATCCCTAGAACCAATAGAGCTAGTTAAGAATCGATCTCGAACCGAATCTGACTGACCCGCGAACACAGAACTGTAACTAGAAGTTCGGAATTTTGTGATCCGCGAACGTCATTACTTCAACTGCGCATGCGAATAGTCCCGAATCAGTTCTGAATCCTTACCGCGAACAAACCTAATGTTATCTTCAATACTCCTACTACTTATTTTACATATTGTTATATTGCTACTATAAATAAATTTTAAAAGATACGTACTTACAATTTCTGTTGCATGTGACTCCCTAATTTGTACAATTCGATTCAAGATACGATCCGCAGTTGCAAACCACTGAACTTTCAGTGTATAAATATCGTTCAGATTTTTTGCTTTTCGCAATTTTAGTTAATTGGAGCGTATATGCGTTTCGAATTGAACGTATTTTGTCTTTCATTTCGCTCATTCCAAAATTTTCCTAATTCATAATTGTAGCAATTCGTTCATATGCGTTTTTCCACGCCTCTTTGTTTTTATATGATTGTGAATAGCATCCCATAAACAGGGAAACTGCTCGTACGCCTCTAAAAACGCAATTGTTTTTTCGGCATTCCACTTTTTGCTCATTTTTCTACAAAATTTAACGGGAGAACGAATTTAAAACGATAACCACACTGCAACTTAATAGATGCAACAGGCAAGCTGGCCCTTCATGTGAAGGTTTACCCGTGCATGTCTTCGTTTTCATCTGGAATTCCTGGAAATTTTTCGGCACTGGCGCCACTAAAGTTAGAAGGTTGCTAACTTTTTATATTTCTGCAGCTTGGTTTCAGCTTTCGCTCCAGTAGCTGTTTACACGTGCATTTTTACAGTACCATTACTTAATTTTGCTTTTTTATTTAGATTTTCTTCAGTTACCCTTTTTGTAAACCTGGGTTCTATTTTATTTCTTTCTTTCGTAGGATTTTCTGCAAAGATGGTTTCATTTTCAGAATAATTAGGTGGTTCTATTAAATTTTGATTTCTTTTATTAATTACTTGTTCTTTATAATTTTTATCATTTTCTTTAATCTTCTCATACAGTGTTATTTCTATAATTCGCAATATATTAACTTAAAATTTATTCTTCCGACTCGGACATAGGATCATTTTTATTAATATGCCCATGTATTACTTCAAAAGCAGTTAATTTTGTTACACCATGTATAGAATTATTATAACCTACTATTGCATGTAACATTAAACTGTTAATTTTGTCCTTTTTATTCTTTAATCTTAAACATCTAAGCATATCTACCAAAGTTGATTGTAATCTTTCTACTGGACTGTTGCTATTTGAATTTCTAGGAGTTGTAAAGAGAATTCCTATGTTATGTAATTTAATAAAATCTTTTTATCACTGAATTATTAAATTCTGTACCATTATCTAAAGTTATTTTTGATGGTATCCGGTGATATGAAATGAATTTTAAAAGAGCACCTAAAATGCTTGTAGAAAAATGACCTGGTAACTCATACGCTTGAGCATATCTTGAAAGTGTATCTGTTATAGTTAAAAATAATTGTTTGTGAGTTAATTTAATTGAATTTTGTTTGGATGTCTCTCATATTAGCTTATTGACAAATTTCACAATTATTTATATATATACTTAGTTACATCATTCGTAATGTTACGCTAATTAATGCAAGTTCTGTTTCGTTAATTCCTCTATGACAGGTTTTTCATGATGATAGTTTAATTGCAATTCTTGTTCTTGTTCTGTCAGATCTTTAAGAAAAGAATTAGTTCTAATTACTTTAAAAGAATTATTTTTAAAAGTATTTTGCACTATGTTACATAAAGTAGTAAGAATTTCAGGGTTTCTTACATACAGGGTTAGTTAAAAGTATGGAAACGGCCATTTATTGCCGTTAGTATTCATTTTAAGAAATATGTGCGTTATGAAAGTTTTTTTAGGAAATTTTTACCTACAATTGAGGATACTTGAATTTTTTTCTTCTTCAATTGTTTCTGAGTTACGCCTATCTGCGTAATTTTTTTAAATGGAAACATGTTAATTTTTCTCTACCATTCGGTAGAGTATTTTTTTCTCTTTATAATAGTGTTCTTGTTTTTTTTTTTTAGAATTGAGGAGTTTCTGAAAAAAAAACATTTGTCACTTTTTTGTGAAATTGAAAACACTGGTTCAAATATTTATTTTAGGGCCAGTTTCGTAATGGAATTTAAAGGAGGCTATAAATCTAAGGTCACCTTCAGTTGTCAAAACAAATATGAAAACACATTTGTTTACACATCAGAATGTGACTTTAATTTTAAAGGTTCCTTTAAGTTCCATTATGAAGCTGAAGTTAGGTAGATCTAAGGCAAAAGTATTATCATTAAAAACAAAAAAAAAAACAAAAAAAGAAAACTAATAAATAACTAAGTAAATTAAATTAAGTGTTCAAATTGTCCTCCATTTGTAATTTGACAATGACTCAATCGATTTACAAAACTCCGAAGAGAATTTTCTAAAAATTCACGGGGAATTTCTTGTATCGTTCTGGTAATTCGAATTTTTAAATTTTCGATATCATCGGGCTTTCTTTATAAACTTTGTTTTTTACATATCCCCAGAGGAAAAAATCTAAAGGGTTTAAATCAGGGGAACGGGCTGCCACTCAATTTCACCTCGTCTCCCAATCCATCTATTTGGAAAAAACGTTATCAAGATACTGACGAATATTTAAACCATAAACTGGTGGGGCGCCATGTTGCTAAAAGCAGATACTGTTATTGGGAAGGTTTTCGTTGTTTTCATGTGGATAGAGCGTAGCACAAGCAGGTATAATTTCATTTTGCAATAACTGCAAATACAGAGCCGATTTTAAATTTCCATCGATGAAAAAGGGACCTATAATATGACCCCCTAGAATGGCAACCCAAACATTAATTTTTTGGGGATACTGTGTATGGTGCTCTAAAAACCAAAACGGATTGACAGATGACCAATATCTGCAGTTATGTCTGTTTACTTCACCGGTAAGGCAAAAAGTAGCTTCGTCAGAGAAAATAATATTATTGACAAAATTTTCGTTATTATTGCAAATATTTAACATTTCTTCACAAAATTGAAGTCTCCTATCAAAATCATCTTCCGTCAATTCCTGTACAAGTTGTACTTTATAAGGTTTATACTTTTCACTTTTTAACATTTTAATGACTGATGACTGTGAAATATTGAGATTGACCGCCGATTGGTTGGTTGATAAATGGGGATCTTCAGATACAGCCAATAAAACATCCAGTTTTTTATCATCGCTGGTCGAAGTTCTCGGTCTACCACTCTTTGGCAAATCTTTAACGCTGCCGGTTTGTTCAAAACGTTTCAAAGTTTTACTAACAACGGATTTAGAAATTGGATTTCTATCAGGATGCGTATTATTAAATAAATTACAAACGTCTTGTAAACTTCTACGAGTATCTCTATAACCCAGCATCATAAGTATTTCAATTCTTTCATGTTCATTTAAATTCGCCATTGTTAATATTAACAGCAGTAATTACACACAATTGAATTTGACGTAAACAATAACCACTGATAAAGTTACTCGCTCGAGTTTGTTTATCGCTTACTTAGATGTATCTGACTTGGCGCTAATAAGCATGCACGACGGGAAATGAATACTTGAACCATTGTTTTTCTTTTTCAGAAACCCCTCAGTTCTAAAAAAAAAAACAAGAATACTATTGTAACGAGAAAGAAATGCTCTACCGAACGGTAGAGTAAAATTAACATGTTTCCATTTAAAAAAATTACGCAGATAGGCGTAACTCAAAAACAATTGAAGAAGAAAAAAATTCAATTATTCTCAATTGTAGATAAAAATTCCTTAAAAAACTTTCATAAAGCACAAATTTCTTAAAATGAATATTAACGGCAATAAATGGCCGTTTCCATACTTTTAACTGACCCTGTATATGCAATAAGCATTTTTGGGTTTTAAATATTGTTGGAAATTGTAATGAACCATTCATTCTAGTTTTATTTTTAAAGGGTTTAGTAATTTGAATATATTTTTCAATATTATGAAGGCTTGCAGATAAAACTATTTGAGTATTAAAACAGTTTAAACTTTTTTTCGGTATTGGTATATAAGACTGCAGTATGTTTACTGTTATAATCCTCATCATTGTTGTCGTTTTCATTTTCATTATTTTCATTGTCATTTAAGAAATCTTCTATGTCATCTATGTATTCATTTAAATTTTGCAATGGTACTTCTGGAGTATTACTTAAATAATTGTCTATTTCTTTATCCAAGTCGTCTAAATTTACTAACATGGATTCATTTTCTAATGCATTAATTTCAATTCTAGATAAAGCGTCAGCATTTGTGTTATTTTTTTCTTTTTTATATATAACTTCTTAGTCAAATTCCTCTAATTTTAATCTCCAACGAACTAAACGAGAATTTGGGTCTTTTAATGAAAATAGCCACTGTAGAGGTTTGTGATCAGTGATTATTTTGAATTTTCTACCAAAGAGATAAGGACGAAAGTACTTGGTACCCCATATGATAGGAAGTAGTTCTTTTTCAATTGTGGAATAGTTACATTCTGCGGGATTTAATATTTTAGATGCATAGGCAATAAGTAGATCACTTCCTATTGGACCCTGTGAAAAGATAGCTCCTATAACGATTTTTGAGGCATGTGGTTAGATTAAAAGTTTTGGAAAAATCAGGATATTATAGAATTGGTTCGTAAGTGAGAATATCTTTACAAAGTTGAAAGGCTTCTAAAAATTCTTTATTATGAATTTATTTTTTCTCTCTTTAAACATTTGGTAAAAGGTTTAGTTAATTTTGCGAATTTTTTTAATAAAGTAAGTAAGTATTTATTATTAACCCACCATAAGACGGTACAGTATACATAGTAATAAGTAACGAGTGGTTTTTTAAATCCGACGTCAAGTTGGCTGTGAAACATTCGTTGTTCTATTCATTGTGAATGAATGTTTCACAGCCAACTTGACGTCGGATTTAAAAAAACCACTCTATATAATAAGTGATTAAACTTAAGGTTAAAAATTTAATTATTAAATATACACAAAGTATAGGTCTAACAATAAGACAATATTCTTAACATCGGGCACGGAAGTCATTAGAAAGGAACTCCTCAATAGAGCAAAACGCACGACTCATAAGAAAAAGTTTGACTTTTTGTTTAAAAGCTTTTAAGTTATCCACGTTCTTTAGTTGATTAGGTAGTTTATTAAATAAAACTCTACCAAGATAATACGGAGAGTTTTTACATAAGGATGAATTAAATAGCGGCAATGCCAAGTCGTTGCCTGCTCGTGTGCAATGATTATGTATTTCTTCACGTCTGGGAATGAAACGTAAGTGTTTAAAAATCGTTGAAAGGACCTCCAATATAAAAAGAGAAAAAAGTGTTAGTATTTGTTTTTCAATGAAAAGAGGTCTGCAGTGAGCTCTAAATTCTGACCCAGTGATAATTCGAATCGCTTTCTTTTGAATTTTAAATAAAGTATTTTAAGTTTTCCTTCGAGGAGAAGTAACAGATACCATATCTCAGTCGCGATTCAAGCAATGAATGATATACAGCCCTTGCCTCATCAAACCCGATCTCCGCCGTCACAACTCTCAGGGCATGACATGTTTTTGCTAACTGATTTGCTAATGGTGAAATATGGTGTTTCCATTTTAGAGAAGGATCAATTAGGATACCTAAAAATTTTATACATTTTTCTTGTTCAGTTTTAATATCGTTAATATCTATGTCCAACTGACTATGGCTATTGTACAAAATAACTAGTTTTATTTAAGTTGAGCGATAATCTATTGCAATCAAACCAAGATTTAAAACAGATAAATCTTTAATCATTGTAGTTTTTAAGCATTCAATACTCGGAGCATGCCAAGTGAAGGACGTGTCGGCCGCAAACAAGGTTGTCCTCGCATTTATGTCTAGCTTAGCCAAATCATTTAACAAAAATATATTTTATTTACAATAGCCGTTAATCCCCGTTAATAAAAATAATTTAAGAATTGGTTTACCTAACAAGTACGGCATTACTTCGGCCGCAAACAAGGTTGTCCTCGCATTTATGTCTAGCTTAGCCAAATCATTTAACAAAAATATATTTTATTTACAATAGCCGTTAATCCCCGTTAATAAAAATAATTTAAGAATTGGTTTACCTAACAAGTACGGCATTACTTCCCTACGAATTATATATATATACAGCCTGTCCATTTTTCGAGTGCCACTATGGGGATCTCGCTTATCTTAAGAGATACGAAGTTGGTTAAATTAGGGCAAAGTTGAGCATTTTCGTGCTGAATAATAGTCTGAAAAGAAATTTGAAATATCTTCAATAGTTTTGAAAATATTGCAAAAAAACCAAAACTTCTGGTTTTCGTTTTTAATTTTTTCACGATAAACTAATCGTACTAGACATTTCTAACCAAGACATTACTCAGACACTTTTTTATGGAGAATTCGAATATGGCATCCCCTTTTCAATAATTTTCAAGATGACGGAGAAACACCTGGCAACTTCATTTTTTCTTATGGGCGCCATTTTGGATTTTAACATTTTGAGATAACGTTTTTTTTTTTTCTTTACAACGATGTATCGCACATGGTGGTCCAATATCATATTTTTGCCAAAAATCCAATTTTTCATTTTTTGCGAAGAGTGCTTTGGAAAAACAAAACGTTTTTTTGTTGTGAACAAAAGTTTGACAGTTTGATCCTATTTCAAGTCTTGTCATTTACGTTTGTGCTGGTTTTATCGCGAAAATGCCTTTTTCAAGTGAAGAACAAAGAGATATGATACAAATTTACTACACTTCGCATCGAAATGCCCACATGACTGCGGCAAAATATTCGCAGCTGTTGATGGCAGAGGCAAGAAAATGGGCAAAACTAAACACTTAGAAAAATACGTCAGTCTTTATTTTACTCTGTTTTTTACATAACAACATACGTAGCCAACTACAATTATGTTAATGTTAAATTGTATTATTAACACTCCGCCTCAATTTAACAGTTCAAGATTAACAAAGTCCAATACTATCGCATAAAAATTTAAATTGAGTAGTTCCTAAACTTTTAGTTAAAATGTCTGCGAGTTGTGATTTACTTTGTATGTATTCAACTTTAATAATTTTATTTTTCACTAAATCACGTACAAAGTTGTATTTCACGTCCATATGTTTTAAACGTTTGTGTTCCCATTTTTCAATACACTTAATAGTGGACTGGTTGTCTTCATAAATGGTAGGAACACCGGGATCGATTTCCAATTCTTGTAGAAGACGATGCATCCAAAGAACATCAGTACATACATTTGCAAGAGAAATAAATTCTGCTTCACAGGTACTTAAAGCAATAGTTGGTTGTTTTTTAGTAGACCATGACACTGTAGATCCATACACTTTAAGCAAATTTCCCGATGTTGACTTGCGGTCAGAATCATTTGCCCAATCTGCATCAGCGTAGGCCACCAAAGGAATATTATTATTTTTCGGATAATGTAAAGTTAATTTTGATGTTCCCTGAAGATAACGAAGTATACGCTTCAGTGACATCCAATGGGCATTGGTTGCACAACTCTGGAACCGACTGAAATAATTTACAGCGTAACTAAGATCAGGACGGGTACAAAGCATTAGGTGCATCAAACTCCCTATAAGTTCCCGATATGGTTTAACACCCATTATAGATGTTCCTTCTTCTTTCTCTTCAGGAGGTTTGAGTTCCATCGGCGTCTTAATAACCTTACAATTTTCCATATTAAATTTCTTCAAAAGTTTTTTGATATAAGGATGTTGGCTGAGATAAATTCCATTTTCATTAACTTCAATTTTTATCCCTAAGAAACAGTGTAACTTTCCCAAATCTTTCATCTCAAATTCAGACTGAAGAGCTGTTTTAATGTTTTCCACAGATAGTTTGTTTGTACTACATAGTATTACATCATCAACAAAAATCAGCAAATATACTTTTATATTGCCAATAGATTGATAATACAAACATGGATCGTTTTTTGAAGGAATGAAATCAAGAGATTTCAGAAAAATATCTAAGCGCTGGTTCCACGCCCTTGGTGCTTGTTTAAGTCCATACAGAGATTTTTTTAAGCCTACAAACGGAATCACCATCTGAAAAACCAGGAGGTTGTTGCATATAAACTTCTTCATTCAGACTACCATGCAAAAATGCGTTTTTAACATCCATTTGACAAGCATACAAATTTCTTTTATTAATTATGGCCAATAATATTCTTACCGTAGTCAGACGAGCTACAGGGGCGTATGTTTCTTGATAATCGAAACCTTTCTTTTGCTGACACCCTTTTATCACCAACCTAGCTTTGTAGCGATCCTTTTTTCCGTCTTGATCTCTTTTTATGGTAAACACCCAACGACAAGATAAAGCTCGTTTTCCTGTTGGTAATGTTGTAAGATCCCACGTATCATTTTTCTTAAGAGAACTCATTTCTTCATTCAACGCCTGCAACCATTCCTTTTCATCAGGTCTTCCCTGGATATCTTCAAAAGTTTCCGGTAAGTCTTCAAGATAACTTTCGGTATTCATAGCTAAGGCTATATAATCTTCGAGATAACTAGGCTTCTTACGAATACGTGAACTGCGACGAAATCTAGCATCGTCAATTTGCAGTAAATCAGAACTTGAAATTTCTTCATTTGAAAATATATTATCAGCTCCGCCTGAAATTGAATTCTCTTCTGGTGAATTCTCATCCTGTTTAATAAATAGTTGATCTTCATTATTCAGTGAATCACTTTGTTGACAAGCAGTCAAACCATTACTCCATAATGACTTTTCATCAAAACGCACATCACATGCAAGAACAATCTTTTTAGTAACAGGGTTCCACATTCTGTAACCATTGGGACAATAGCCAACCATGATACACTTTTCGGTACGACTATCCAGTTTCCTTTGATCAACTGACCTGGTAAATGTACATGTCCGATACATCCAAAAATATGCATTTTGATAAATTTGGCCGTCGTTTGAACCAAACTTCTGCAGGAGTTGTCTTTTCTAAAAGCAACTGTGGGACATCTATTTATAATATACACAGCTGCAATTACGGCTTCTGACCAAAGATTTTTAGAAACTCCAGCACTCAACAGCATACATCTCACACGTTCTATAATCGTACGATTCATACGTTCACTCACTCCATTCTGAGAAGGGGTATACCTTATTGTACATTCAAATTGAATTCCTTTCGATTCAAAATATTTTTTCATGGATGTCGATAGGTATTCACATCCCCTATCACATCTAAAGCGGCTAATTTTTGTGTTAAAATGTGCTGTTGCTAAAGCTGCATATTTTTTAAAACATTCAAACACTTCAGATTTTTCTTTTAATACAAATGTATAAGTAAAGTGGCTAAAATCATCTATAAAAGTTAAAATATATCTTTTACCATCATAAGACATTGGACTAATTGGTCCCATTAAGTCACTGTGAATCAACTCTAAAGGACGTTTGGCTCTTTCCCGATTTTTAAGATGAGGTAGCCTTGTCATCTTACCTTGTATACAAAATTCACATTGCAATTCAGTAGTGGTTAGTTTTTGTTTATCAACATCTGAAATTCCGTCTACCAAATCACACAGACTCTTCAAACCAGCATTTCCAATGTGACCTAATCTTTTATGCCATAAAGTAGTTTTATCCACTCTAGCAACACTGGCCTGAAGATTTAAAACAGAAAACAGTACAAGATACATCTTTTCAGCTTTAGAAGTAACTGCAACAATATTTCCATTCTTCAGTATTTTCGCAACTCCTTCTTCAAAATTATTTTACAACCATTTGCATCTAGACGCCTAACAGACAATAGATTGTGCTGAAGACCTGGAACAATTAGAATGCCCTCTAATTTTATTTTATTAACTTTGCCACTTAGTTTAAAAGAAGCACAAAGATCACCAATTTCCGTTGCCTTTAACGTTTCACCCAATTTGGCTAGTTTAATATCCACAGCATGCGTGAGAGGACGAATATTCGTTAATAACTTGCGATAGGTATCACAAATCATATGTTCTGTAGCACCCGAATCGAGATACCAGGATATAATTAATGTCATATTTTGATCTTCTGACGTAGTTGCAACCAAGCTGAATTCGGATTCTTCAGTTTCAGCAGTTTGAGCTTTGTTTCCATTTCTATTCAACTTCTTTTTCAGTTTTCGACATTCTGATTTCATATGACCAAATTTCTTGCAAAAATGACATTGAATTAGACTTCGCGAATTTTGTTGACAAGAAGTGTCAGTACTAGGTTTTTTTGAATATCGTACTTGAGTTTTGGAAAACATAGAATGGGAATTCGAAGATTCAGGAACAATACCTTCTGAATGACGTTTTCTTTCTTCATCCATCAAACGATTCTTTACAAAACTCAATGTCAATTTTTCATTTAGCGTTTCGAGAGCAGTAACTACAACACTGTATTCATTTGGCATAGTTATTAGAAGATGACACACAACATCCATTTCTTCCAATGTCGCACCCGTTGATCGCAGTTCTCTAATTAATTTGTCAAATCGATTGAAGTGTACGTCAAGAGTTTCACTAGAAGGCTCAAACTTCATTAACAAAAGGCTTTTGCGAATTAACAATTGGTTTGCCATACCTTTTCTAGCGTAGGTATTCATTAGGGCACACCAGATTTCATAGGCAGATTCTTTGTCTTGAGCACATTCCAAAATATTGTCAGAAAGCTTTTGTACAATTTGGGATCTACACTTCAAATCTTTTTTCTTCCATTCGTTATATTCCTTCAGCTTTTGGGTTTTTACACTTGCAGCGTCATCATCCTTAGTGATTACCATAGTTCTATAATCAGCTACCACAAGATCTATCAAACCAAGTTCTGCTAACAGTGTTTCCATTCTAAACTTCCAACTTGCAAAATTTGATCCATCAAACAACGGAATACGGTATTTTTCTTCTTCAGTCATCGTAAAATGTATCTTGGTATGGAGGGACCGTCTTCTAAGATAACTTTTAGAAGTTAAATTCCAATACCAGCAAACAACTTTTACGGATTAGTATCTTCAAAAAATGTTTAGTTAATATGCTGGGCCCGTAACCTGTTGATGGCAGAGGCAAGAAAATGGGCAAAACTAAACACTTAGAAAAATACGTCAGTCTTTATTT
This sequence comes from Dorcus hopei, assembly GCA_033060865.1. Classification (NCBI taxonomy): domain Eukaryota; kingdom Metazoa; phylum Arthropoda; class Insecta; order Coleoptera; family Lucanidae; genus Dorcus; species Dorcus hopei. Next base: position 60,433,771 of record CM065426.1, on the reverse strand, counting down.
TACTCTGTTTTTTACATAACAACATACGTAGCCAACTACAATTATGTTAATGTTAAATTGTATTATCCAGAGCGGCAACAACCTAGTTTGAGGTATTTTTCTTTGCTGCAGAGAAACTTGGGCGAATATGGTTCGTTTAAAAGACGTAGACGAAAATATGGCGATAGACCCAATGAATATGAGCAGGAAATTTTGCAAGCGGTAAAAATTTTACATGATTACAAATACTAAAATACGTATTCATCATTTAATTCTTAATTAGGTGCAAGACAATCCATCTGTTTCCTCAAGAGAAGTTGCAGCCCAGCTGAATTTGCCGTCACATGGAGTTGTTTGGAGAACACTTAAAAAACACAAATATCGGCCTTGGGCAATTCATATTTCTCAAACGCTTCATCCTGGAGATCATGAACGACGGATAGCTTTTTGCACGTTTGTAAATAATCAGATTCAGGAAAACCCAAATTTCCTTAATAATGTCATATGGTCTGATGAATGGAAATTCACCAATGCAGCAATGTTTAATCGCCACAATGAACATTACTGGTCAGTTGAAAATCCAAATCAATTTCAAGAACGGCGACCACAAATACGTTTTAGCCTTAACGTTTGGGTCGGTTTATTGGGCGATATAATAATAGGCCCTTACATCTACGAAGAGACTTTAAATGCTGATCGATACCTCAATTTCCTGAGGACATTTCTAACAGATTTTATTGACGACAACGTTCCTCTTCATCGTTTGAACGCCATCTGGTTCCAGCAAGATGGCGCACCGCCCCATAATGCTAGGAGGGTTAGGGAATGCTTGTCGGAAATGTTCCCCAACCATGTTATTTCTAATAATGGCGACGTACCCTGGCCGGCGCGGTCACCTGACATGTCTCCCTTGAACTATTTTTTGTGGGGGACAATGAAAAATGATATTTACAAAACATTGCCAGCCGATCTTGATAAACTTCGTCAAAGAATTGTCACCACTCTCAGGCACAAGATTAGAAGAAGGGATGTGTCAAGAGCTATAGCAAATCTTAGGAAGAGAGTGGCACTGTGCTTAGAATTAGGAGGTGGGCAATTTGAACACATGTTGTGATGTTACATTCGTTAATTATTATCTATTCTTATTATGTATTTCGGGGATGCCATATTCGAATTCTTAATAAAAAAGTTTCTGAATAATATCTTGGTTAGAAACGTCTAGTACAATTAAGACGTTTTCGAAAATTCGCTCCGAGCAGAAATGTGAGAAAGAACATTTAGAGACTTACAATTAGTGCACGTAAGAGTGAGAAAAATGGCGCTCCGATCGAATTAACGAAATCGCCTTTAGTTTAGCACAAACGTAAATGACAAGACTTGAAATAGGATCAAATTGTCAAACTTTTGTTCACAACAAAAGAACGTTTTGTTTTTCCAAAGCACTCTTCGCAAAAAATGAAAAATTGGATTTTTGGCAAAAATGTGATATTGGACCACCATGTGTGATACATCGTTCTAAAGAGAAAAAAAAACGTTATCTCGAAATGTTAAAATCCAAAATGGCGCCCATAAGAAAAAATGAAGTTGCCAGGTGTTTCTCCGTCATCTTGAAAATTATTGAAAAGGGGATGCCATATTCGAATTCTTCATAAAAAAGTGTCTGAATAATGTCTTGGTTAGAAATGTCTAGTACGATTAGTTTATCGTGAAAAAATTAAAAACGAAAACCAGAAGTTTTGGTTTTTTGCAATATTTTCAAAACTATTGAAGATATTTCAAATTTCTTTTCAGATTATTATTCAGCACGAAAATGCACAACTTTGCCCTAATTTAACCAACTTCGTATCTCTTAAGATAAGCGAGATCCCCATAGTGGCACTCGAAAAATAGACAGGCTGTATATATATATAATATATTTATTAATTCAGCAGGAATATTGAGTACCTGGACAGGAAGCCGACAAGTAATTTTTTAAGGTATTCCATCGATTCCAGTAGAATGTTTGTTTTTTAGTTTTAATAAAATGGAACATATTTCGTGTACATCAGTAGGAGTGAGGAAAAAGCTATTACAAAGAAAATTATATTATATAGGGCAAGAGAGATTGGATTAGTGAGGGATTTAATATTAGATGTAATTTCAGAAGCAGTAGAGCAGAAGAATTTATTGAGGTGATCCGCTACTTTACAGGGTTCACTTATGTTTAGGGTGTTGACACTAATTTCAATGTTTTTTTCAGTTGAAACTTTGGCTGCCCCTGAGATTTCATTAACAATTTTCTATAATTCTTGTTTAAGGATTGCTTAATGTGCATGGAATTTGTAAGTTGTTTTGAGAGTTTTAGTTTTTTTCAGGCAATTTTTATACTTTTTAAAATAAGCAAGAAACCACCGGTCAGTGACCCACTTCTTAAGATACGATAATGCCTGTTTATTTTTAATTGATGTTTTGGTTCCACGTGTTAATCAATGTTTTCTAGTTTTATTTTTTTGCCGTCTAATTGGAAAGTGTTTGCTTACCAATTTGGTTAAAACCTCAATATAGTTGCCAAATTTTTCATCCAAGGTTCCTGTTATGATATCATTCCAATTGATGAATTCACTTGCATTTTCGAAGTTTTTATAATTTCCCGGAGTAAACGCGCAATATGTTTTAATATGAGGAGTATCTTTCATTTTAGAGCCACCAAAAGAGAGTAATAGAGCTTCGTGATCGGACAATCCGGAATGAAAAATATCAACTAAAATATTAGATGTATGTAAATTTGTGCATATGTAATCAATTGTAGATTCAGAAGTGTCGGTAATTCTTGTATAACCATTGACCTGCTTTTTTAAATTATAAAACTCAAAAGTACGTACGAGTTCTTCTCTATCGGAGGAGCTTCCGTTATAGTCAACGTTAAAGTCACCTACCAAGATAATTTGTTCCTTTACATTAAATTTTGATAATAGTTCATCCAACTTAAAAAGAAATGCATCAAAACAACCTGTGTGAGACCGATATACGCATACAACAAATAATTTCAGTTTAATAAAATATGCGCAGCACAATTCAAAATTTAAGTCTGATGACAAATAGTCAAAGCGAGTGATATTCGAGAATTCAGTGTTATCCAAGGCCAATATAGCTGATCCACCATGTTTGTAATGATTTCTTTTATAAATTGACGCAACACTGTAACGTTCCACTGTTAATAGTTCAAAGGAGTCTAGCCAGTGCTCCGTGAGGCATACAATATTAGGTAAATTATTGTCACTAAGGCCCGTACCTATAGTCAATCCTCGGCCTCGTGCTTGAGATCTACTTGGCGGAGAACGACTCCAGCAGAGAATACTTGAGCCAACCTATAGTGCAGCCTTCGTGAATGCTCGGTCAAGTAGTAAACGGCATATGAATGGAGGTGAATTTGATAGTTGTTATACTTGATCATAGGAAATTTTAAGCGGGTTGCTAGGTTTTGCGGTTGATTATTTATATAACCCCAACAAATTGTGTCATCCATTTGAAAAATATTTAAAAGTCAGACGTTTGAAAGAGATTCATACTCGTGTTGACAGATAGCTGCCGTTGTTGTTATTAATTATTCTTCTTATTAGTTTATTACTGTTGCTATTATCAATGGAGAACAGGTGAGCACAATGTATTCCGATTATACAAGTGGTCCAAAAGTAATGGGACATAGAGCAACAGTGGATTCCTGATATCAAAATTATCTGATATTAAAAGTTAGTCAAAAAGTTGATAATAAAGAAGATATAGAGCGTTAAAACAGAAATTTTTATTTCAATTTTCTTCAATAATTCTTAAAGTTTATGATATATTGCCTTAAAAATTTACGTATGGGGATTTCTTTGAATGAGAAATAACAATTGGCCCTAATCCTTATTTTAACGCCCCGTATGTCTTTTATTATCAACTTTTGGAAGTGAATTTAGTTAAATTGCAATATTTTGATATCAGGAATCCATTGTTGCCCTACATTCCATTACTTTCGGACCAGCTTGTATATGTATACGCAAGACCTATCAAATTGTAGTACGCAAAGTTCAAAAATTGTGCCATATACTGAAAGAGAGAAAATATTACTAGCAAATTTAGTGGATAAGTATAACGTAGTAGAAACTAAAAAAACAGATGCGGCCACAATTAAAGCAAAAAATGAAACATGGGAGGTAATTACCAATAATTACAAATCTCAAGGGAGCATAATTATGACGAAAAGAGGTAGTGTGCAATTGAAGAAGTTGTGGAACAATTTAAAACAAAGGTACCTAACTGAATGCAAAGTATTATGGCAGCTATTTATTGTAGATACATTTTTTAGGAAGCGCAAAGCCACAACAGAGTTAAAATATAGTAGGCTGCTTACAGGAGGTGGCCCGTCTGTAGAAATTGAGGACGATCCTGTAATGAAGGCTGTAGATGTGGCTGCACCCCACGCAGACATTACAATCCGGTTTCCATAGGACAGCACGGCTGTGTACAAAGAGAGTACATTTACAGGTATTTTGTTAGCACATTTATCTCGTACTGAATGAATATTAATAATGGTATTGTAATGATCCTCCGACACCAGCTGGCGTCAGACTGTCTCTTGCGTCACAGCCGTCTAGTCGACGCACCTTAGGCGACAGTCGAGAAAGTGCTGCCAGCAGAATAAACTAGACCAGACAGCCCGTCGCATTCCAGGCCATTCTCGAAGAGAGAGCCGGTTTATAAATGCACGCGGTCGGGGGTGGACGAGAGTTCGAATTGAATTCAGCGTTGGATAGTTCGGCATGAAAGTTCGGTAGACGTTCGCTCGGTTGTTAAAATAAATCAGACAGAAGCTTGTAAATAAATTATTGTAAGTTATAAATAAATTAGTGTTACTTCTAAATAAATTAGTTTATTAACTATTTCGTGCTTTGTTTTAAAATAAAAATTAATAGAACCTTTAAAATCGTTACATTGGTAACGATTTTACTTTAGAATTGCATTCAGGGTTATTAAGATATAATAAAACATGGATATTAAATTACGCTCCGACAGACTTAGTTCACAAGAACTGCTTGTCAATGGAATTACTGACGGAGGTAACGTTCCGCAGAAGGCCGAACTGTTAAAAAACGTGTTGCACGCTGAAAGCGAGTCTCGTCTCACCGCCGTAGAATATTCTGTGCCCTTCGTCGATGATTTCACGGCCTTGCAATCAAAAGTAATAGAAATACGTGCGCTTGTCGAGTCATTAACCCGGACTACGACCAATTACTATTACGAAAAGTCATCTTCAAAGCTCGCACATGCTTCGCTCGAGTAAATCGGTGTCTAGTTATCTTGGACTAGGAAATAAATGCGAGTACGCAAATTAAAATGGAACTAGATAATTTAAATGCGCAATTCAAACGAAAGCTAGTGCGCTGCGACTAAATCCATTTTCGTCAAACTTAAGTCCAAGTCATAGTGACGTAACGGCATTAAGTAATATGTAATATAAGTAACATAGTAATGATGATGTTAGAGACATTGACATGGAAAATGATGACGACCGGCGACCTTAGGCCTGTGCCTGCGCCTGTAATTCAAGCGCCTCCACCAATTTCGTCTGGTGCATGTAATACTCTTTTTCTTCCGTCAACTCAAATTAGTGGGAATCCTAGAGGCAGTTTGAATCTCGATCATGCGCATTCCAAGCCTTGCGATTTAAAATTGGTACTGGTTTCCAAATGGAACCTAGTCTACTCCGGCGACAACAAACACGTGTCGCTTAACGCTTTCCTAGAGCGAGTTGAGGAACTTTGCGTTTCACGTAATGTCTCGGAGGCAGCTTTGCTGACCTCAGCTTCTGATTTATTCTGTGGCAAAGCTCTCATTTGGTTTCGTGCGAATCGACATGGCAACCAACATGTCAGACTTGGCAAGATTTGGTGCGTCTTATGCGTGAGGAGTTTGTCCCCTGATTTTGATGATCGTCTTTTTGAAGAGATTAAGCGTCGAAGGCAAGGTCATGACGAATCCATAGCTATTTACGTCTCGATTATGACCAACTTATTTAATCGTTTGAATACTCATGTTATAGTATGGCCCATTTTTTTTTAAACATATTTATTTATTTATTTTATAAACATCCAATATGGGTTATACAGATGCGATCGGTACTCAGCCTTTTTAGGGAGAGCAAGGGTTGTGGATTCAATAGAATAAATATTTCAAAATTAAGCTGAATAGAACTTGTGTTATATTTTAACATGAAAATTGATATCTGAGCGCCACCAAATTTTTTATTATTCTAAAGGGATTAACATAAGGGCAAAAAATGAAAATTTGGAAACCCACAAAAAAATGCATAAATGTTAAATTGAAATGAATTAAATAGAAATAGAAGAACGTCCAAAAATATAGAGATATATTTAATTAAAGTTGTTGAACAATAATAATAAATAATAAAAGTGCAATTTAAATTATCAAGGTAAATATTATTTGACTGCCTTAAATTTTAATTTAAATATAACTGAATATGTTATCATAAAATGACATTTTGATAGTTTGCACGATATTGAATTCAACATTGTTCACATTGATAATACATAGATAGAAATTTTCTTTCAATTATAGCCCTAAAGGCAATTTGAATTCTCAACAGAATATTTAAAAATTAAATGACAAAATATTAATAATTATGTAATAACGCCTGAACGGTCCAGTAGTAAGAGGACCGGCCTTGCAATCGCATGGTCGTTGGTTCGAACCGCACTCGGGATTTTTCTCGGGGGTGGTCGGTATCGACTTCAGGCAACTTTCAGTGTTGGGGATAAAATACGACACTGCTTCCCCTTAAACAGCGAGAAGGTTGGAAGTAACAAAGCCATGGAACACTTTACACACGCTCAAATACACTCCCGCTCCTGAGGTCCTGACAAGTCTTTGACTTAGGACCCCGTTGGGCAATCACCACAGATAAAAATATACAGGGTGTCCCAACAGTGTGTTCTCGGGCCATATCTCCATAACTACTGAAGATACAAAAAATTTTCAACACAATTTCTTTTTTAATTTAAGAGATCTACAACACAAAATTATTTTCATCTATACAGAATGAATCAAAACAGTGGTACCGGATACAACTTTTTTAGTTCAAATGGCATGCCCTATATATGAAACCAAATTTGGATTGCCCATAAAATTCTACACATTTTCTGTATACCATTGCCTATACCTAAACCTAATCGTTCTTGAGATATTTAACATTTTGTCTAAAAACTGCCATATGCAGCCACTACTTTATTTATTCATATTTTATTTATTTTTAACTCTAAGAAAAAGATTTTTGGTACAGATGTAGTTGATACATAAGCTTATCATAAGCCAGTATTAAATGTACTTTTATCGCTACAGGGTGGTCATGGTAATAAACAAAATCTCAGAAATTTCAAAATGACAAAACTCAATTTTCTTAAATAGCATGCCCTATATTTTTCTATCCTAAATTCTTCGTTTAATAAAGTACTTTCATTTTTGTTAAGTATGTCTTATACCTATCTGAGATATTTTCTGAGATTTTTAGATTTATTTGAATTATTTCTTTTAAAACGAGTTATTGTCTAAGGTGGCCGTGGAAAACGGCAAACAAATGAAGCTGTTGACTTTAATAATTAATTTTCAAAGTGTTAGACTGTTGGGAACTTGTTAAGACATGAATTATTAGATTTATTGAATTATTTCTTTACTAAATGGTTGCATAGCCAAAGTTGGTTCGATCCGCTGGCAACGGGCTTGACGCTTGGTCGGGCAATTATAGGTGTGTGTTCGAATCCCCTCCTGGTACATATGGGTCCTATGTGAGAAATGGAAAACTTATGTGTCGGATTGTGTTCAGGATTCATTTCGGCCCCTTCGAACTAGGTTTTCTGCGTTTTCCCGGTTTGTAAATAGATTGATCGTATTATTTAAGAAATTACATTTATAGTTTATAATGAAGAAGGATACGTAAGAAACATGTAATAAATATTACAATATAATTTAAAAAGGTAATTCAAACAATTTTGACGTCAGATTTCACATTGCACTGCTTTTACCACTGCACGTTTTACTGATTCCTTTCCAAAGATTGTGTGTAACGTTTATACTGTAAAATGTTATTCTGAAAATTGCATGTAATATGTAAAATACCTAGCTGTTTATTATCGTTTCCTATTTGTAATAATTTGGATTAATTGATGAAGTTTGATAACTTTAAATGAAAAATTATTAACATTTTCAGAAATTTAGTCTTTAAGGAGATTATTTTCATTATCACTGCAAATAGTGTTGGAATTACGTCTTGTTTAAGAGTTCTTCGTTTAAATCGGACAATATTACATACTGAAAATGTCAAATACACAATTGACATCCTCCATTATACTTACAAAATTTTATCGTTTCGTGTTCCAAATACCTTTTAATTTTGAATGTTTTTGAAAATGTACGAAACGAAAAGCCCCAATTTGTTCTTTTCTTACAATTAAATGCTGAAATACTTAAGCGTAATGCCAAAACTAAATTGTCAAATTATATAAAATCATATACTCCTTGAAACTGGTTCCAACCAATTAAAATGTGCATCATACATGACCCAACTCTAACTTATATACAGGAACTCTAGCCTAAACATGTGCAGATTAAGATTTTTCTGAAAAATCTTGCCCCCTACTACCAAAACCAATAATTAGGATTAATTGAAATTAGTTCAATTGAACAATTATTTATTAAAGCTGGGTAGGCAATTAGAAGCACGTAAGGTTGCCGTTGAATCATATGTACCTCCTTCACGTAAAGGGCACTCTTTGGAACCGAATTTAGCTTACGTCACCACGGTACCTTCTGACCCTACTCAATGTAATGCGGTTGACTCTAGTCCAAAACCATCCCGGCAACACCAAAAGGTGTTGGAATTATAAGAAAGAAGGCCATTTTTCGGCCAATTGTACTACACCTGTTCAGAAACATTGTTTTCGTTGTGGCAAGCCTAATGAGACAACCAGAACTTGCTCAAAGTGTTCAAAAAACTTGTCCAACACGCATTAGGAGGTCGTCTAGTGCGATGCTTTCGATTATTGAAACCGACCATTCCTCCTCATATCTTGACATGCCTTGACTACGTCTTATCTAACGCAGTAGGCGATGAAAGACCCTATTTGGAAGTAACGATTTTCGATATAAAGTTCTCGGACTTATTAGGCTCTTGTATTACTTGCACAACGATCGGTGCTCCTGGTTAAGAGATTCTTAAAAATTTCGGTTTGCAATTGATCAGGCATCAAACATCTTGCATGGTTGCTAATGGTCAAACATGTTTGAGTCCTGGAAATATAACTACTCCGATTAGGCTAAGGGATCGTGTCAAGATCATTGATATTCTTGTTGTACCTGACCTGCTACATAAATTAATATTGGGTGCAGACTTTTGGAGATTGATGGGTATAATCCCCGATTTAAGATCTGGTGAATGGACCTTTCGTAAAGAGGACATCTGCTCCATTGAGCATATTACATCTTGCTCTGATCTCGACCCTCATCAACAGTGCCAGCTTGACGAAATGGTTTCAAAGCTTTTCCATAACGTCGATGAAAAGAAATTAGGTTGCACTGATCTGGACGAACATGTATCAAGACGGAAAGCGCTCCCATCAAGCAGCGATATTATCCGATCTCACCTGCTAGACAAGCGATGGTCAATCAAGAACTTGACAAAATAATCGAACTGGGAATCGTGGAACGGTCACACTCCGCTTGGTCATCTCCAATACTCTTGATCTCCAAAAAGAATGGTTCAGTGCGATTTTGCGTGGACTTTCGAAAGCTCAATCAAGTTATGACTAAAGACGCGATTTGCCTATCTCGATGATATCATTGTAATGCAGACTATTGAAAAACATCTGGAAGTATTAGCCGAGGTTCACAAGAGATTAGTCACTGCAAGTGTAACCCGTGGTGAAGATATGTGTCATTTTTGTCGTAATGAACTAAAATATTTGGGGTATGTCGTTGATCATACTGGACTTCGAGTAGATCCTGAAAAGGTTGGGACTATCCTCAAAATTTCTAAGTCTAATACCGTCACGGAAGTTCGCCGACTCATTGGTATAGCAAGTTGGTACCGACGTTTTATCCCAAATTTTTCGCAATTATTACAAATCTTACGAATCTGCTTCGTAAAAATTGCAAATACCGCTGAGATGCAACTTGTGATGAGGCTTGGGAGAAAATTCGTGAACATTTGGTTTCTGTTCTTTCATGCCCGGATTACACGAAAGAGTTTGTCATCCAAACTGATGCTTCAGATTATGGTGTTGGTGCGGTACTTACGCAACAGCAATCGGATGGTGAGAAGGTCATCTGCTATTTGAGTCGTTCGCTCTCTAGGGCTGAGCGTAAATATTTTATCTGCGAGAAGGAATTGTTGGCCATGCTTTGGGCCATTGAAAAGCTTCGTCCATACGTTGAAGGCAGTCACTTTCAAGTGATAACAAACCATCACTCTTTGCTGTGGTTAAATAAGCTACAAAACCATTCTTTACGTTTATGCAGGTGGAGTGTCCGACTCCAGCAATATGATTTCACTGTTATCCATCGTGAAGGTAAGGAATATGTCGTTCCGGATGCTCTTTCTCGCGCTGTGCCGATCATCGACTCCATAGAATGTAGTAATGTGAAAGATGCCAGGTATTTGAATTTGCTCGGTAAGGTTTTAAGGTTAATCCATTGAATTTTCCGGACTATCGGGTTGAGGGAAACAAATTGTACAAATTTGTCCGTTGTACTTATTATCATCTTATTGAGGCTGATCGTCAGTGGAAGCAAGTCCGTAACCCCTATAGTTCTTACTCCTAAAACGGCGGCTAAGGTGAATATAATGATAAACAGAAATTCACAAAATGTCTCTCAAATCAAAGACGAACTTGCTAAAATGAACACATAAATTACACGACCGTGGTTAATCAGATCTGGTTGCACAGAAGATGCCCTAAAGGCAACAACGATAAACCGTTATTTTAATTTTTAAATTTACTTAAATTCAGGCTCCAATCGGCCTCGTATTCAGTGTTCAAAATATAACTCAAATAGTAAAGAAAACATATCAATACGTCACGTGTATTGTCTGTCAGCTGACGTCAGGTTCGTGCCGTTTCAATAAAGGTGGCGGTAGCTGTCGGCACCAACGTCAGCTGGAGTGCAATTACATTGTACGATGTTTCTTAATTATTGCATCATCCTACGCAAGCATCTCAACGGGTCCGAAATCAAAGCATCCGTGGATGAACGATAATGTCACGCCAAAAGGGGGTATTTAAAATATCAAGGGTCGAGGATCCCCTATGCCCACAAGCAAAATTAAAACGACCCTAATAAGAAAAGAGAGGCGGCCATTAATCACTGCGACGCAACAAAGATAAAAGTTAAACATTACCTGCAATTAACGTTTGATTAAAACGCAGCAAGCGTTTTACGGGGCAGCGCAAGGAACTTATATCATTCCGGTAGAACCGTGTTTAAGCCGAATTTTGCACTATTCTTGCAACAATTCACGGGAGCAAGCGTTACGTGTGGTCACTCGACGCTGCCGAAAACGAGAATGGCCGGCAAGCAAAAGTGGCCTGCTAGATGAAGACTTCCGGGATTTTACGAGAAACAATGCCATAGCCAATAGAATAATTATGACGCAAAGAGCATCGAATAAAAGAGCCAATGTGAAAGCGAGAATTCAAAGAAATGTTTCCGGCAAGAATTACGGTGGTGCCAGATGACCAAAACAAGATATATATACAAACGGTGTTGCAAGCTCGCTACAAGTTTGCTGAAATTAAATTGTAATAACGTTAAATAAGCAACTTGAAGATAATCAGGTTACACATACTTAAAAATTCCTAAATTCAAAATATAAAACTGATGAATAAAACTTCTAATGAAATCAATAAAAATATTTTAGAATTGGCTAATACTCAAAAAGAATTAACTAAAGTTACTAATGACCTTCAGTTACTTATGGCGAATCAAAAATTAATAAATAATTTGCATCTAATTAACGAACAATTCTCAGACTTAATAAACATAATATCTTTAGTGAAAAGTAATATATTGCACCAAAGTTTAATAAAACCTGGTCAGCTCTTGGATAGAATAAAATCTATTCATTTCGATAATTTTCATAAATTCCCCTTTGGACCTTTATTGCAGGACAATTATCTTATTTAATCATTAATAACAATACGTTCCTCTCAATCTCAGTATACTTATGTTTTTATTTTTCAAATTCCAATAATAGAAAATTTGGATTACCAATATTACCAACTTTATTCCTTGCCAATTCGATCTAATAATACCTTTGTTGAGATAATTCCACAAACTAATTATTTGGCCTTGTCTCAAAAAGACTACTTACAATCGAGTGATTTGTATCAATCAATTGACAGCTGTCACTTTGATAATTCCCATGAGCCTTGTGAAGTAAATTTAATAATGCATAATTTTCCTAAAAACTGTTTTGTACTTATTGAAGACTATGAAATCAGAGAATTTCCGGATTTAACTATTGTCGTACTAAAGACAGAAAGTAAAATTATTGAAAATTGTAATAAAATAGTAAGGTTATTTTTAGTAATAGGAAGATATTGCTGTGTATTAGAGGAGTTCGGGAGTTTTCGATCCGGGTTGTTTTTTTTTTTGTTTTTCTTACGAGCAATCCAACGATTATCTTTACCTGTGCTAGCTCAATTATCTTTAATTTTGCTCTTCTTAACAAGGCTTGGGTTCGTATATTTGAAAAATCAATAGTTAACGAATTTTTCGTTTTTGTTTTAAAACCCGGTAAATTTTTCTTTTCTTATTTTCAAATTTTTCATCTAATTTTATTAATTAAATTTTTCTGTGATCGCCTTTGATCTGTTTCCAAACTTCAAATTGATTTCCTGTGCTTGCGCAACTAGATATCAATTTCTCCTTTGGTTGAAACAAACCAATACTCTCCTTTAGTGGAAAGTCGATCTTGTTTGCTCTCTTTTGTTTTCCGTTTGGGTACTGGGTACTATCTTCTTCTGCTTGCACCTGAACTGATGTATGCTTCTTATCAGAATTAGTTCGTTCTGGGATGACTTCCGATAAAGAAGAAGTTGAAGGCTGCTGGGGATCAATAGCTGCAATTCCTAGGTCAGAATTCTTGATAACCATTCCAATAACAAAATTGTCATCACTTATATTTGTAGTATTAGTATTGCATTGCAACTGATCTGGTTTTCCTAATATAATTAGTCTGAGACGATATAATGCAGCAAGAGGTGTTGGATGATCATTTAATCCACCTCTTGTTCTTAACTGAGAAAATAAGTTTTCTATACAGTCTTGATTTACACGATGTGTAGTATGTATTCAATATTATGATCTCTTGTCTTCATATCTTGATACAATGACTTTATAGAATTTATAGAAATCAATATGCCTTCTTGAAATATTTGTAATGTGGTTTTGTTTTTACATTTCGTTTATATAATAGTTTTATACATTGAATTCAACACCTCATTTTGTTTATCCAAGTGAATTCCGTATGCTGCTTTAATGTTAACAGAATTGTGCGGGACATGCGAGTTCATGACATCAAATCAATTTCTGTTGGAGACTGAACGTCTTTCCTGTAATTTCCAAAAAGTTTAACATTGTTGCTAGAATTCCTTGTCGCATGTCTACTTTTGTTGCCCATGACTGAAGAGTGGATAAACCTGCAATAACAAATACAATTTTTATAACACCAATACTTTTAACTGTCATACCTGGTGACGGATAGTTCAAATGTCCTCTTAAATAATTATAACAACGTTTACTGAAGTAACGAATGGTGAATGCAATTGTGATATCTTTATCCTCCCAGTGAACTTGTTTTTTGTAGTTATTTTTTTCTAATTGTTTCCTAGTAAAAATTTGTTCAAAATTCTTTGCAATTTATTGCTTCTTTGTAGGAGTCGTGGTTGCATCCATTCTACTACATTTTTTACTCAAATCTTTAATTTCTTTCTGGTACTTTTGAATTAAAGAATTTTGTAAAGCAATTTTTTCTTTAAACGTAAATTTTCCTCTTTTAATTTAAAAACTGTCATATCATCTCCGTTGCAAATACCTAGAATACTGCAGGGTCTAGTAATAACAGCTTCAACATTTGTGTCTTCTGTATTTACGGAATTTAAAGAAACAGCGGGTATTTCTTTGCTATTACTTTCTTCACTGGCAATTATTGCTGATGAACACTTTATGGAAGGAACTGCAGTCCTCCTCCTTGAAATGCAGAGAACATACTCTTGCAGTTGTCACGTTGAATTGTTGACCTCGATTACATTTCACTAGCCATGCTTCACATAATTCAGGGTTTTTCGGAAATGTAAAAAATGAAATTTTCAAACCTTAGACAACTTCTTTGAACACCTAAACTCTCAACATCCTGACATCCGCTTCACTTTGGAATATGAAACTGACGGCCACTTACCTTTCCTTGATATCTTAGTAAGCCGCCTCCCTAACGGTAGATTAGGTCACTCTGTGTATCGCAAACCAACCCATACTGATCGCTATCTGAATGCACATTCACACCATCATCCGTCTCAAAAACAGTCAGTCATTAACTCGCTAGTCAGCCGTGCCTTTTCCCTATCAGAACCCTCTTCACTTCAAACTGAACTAAACCACGTAACAAAAGTCCTACTCAATAACAACTACAAAAGGCACGACATCCAAAGATCCATTTCTCGTCATCTCACACCAATTCCTCCACGTTCTGAACCTGATACACCTCCAGTCGCTACAGCTTACCTACCTTACATTTACACCATAACAGATCGAATCGGCAAAATACTCAAACAACAAGACATCAAATCAATTTACTTACCCATGACGAAACTTTCAGACTGCCTACCCTCCACAAAAGATCACATCCCCTTACAATCCGAAGGTGTGTACCGAATTCCTTGTTCTTGTGGGCGTGTATACATATCGGTGAAACAAAACGGTCTGTTAGTACTCGTGTTTCTGAACATGAACGCTGTACGAGACTACTACAAACAACTGGCTCGGCCCTAGCTGAACACAAACTAGAAACCGGTCACCAAATCCTATTCTCCGACACAAAACTTCTAGCCCGCTCATCTCATTTTTTCAATCGTAAAATCCGTGAATCCATAGAAATTCTCAAACATCCCAATAATCTGAACCGTGACACTGGCTTTTACCTCCACAATGCCTGGAAACATCTCATTAACGATCCGTCACGCCCCAACAGACCAATCCCCGGTCACCGTTCGGACCCACTACCCCCACCTGTTGTCGAGGTACTATAAGTACCACGACAACAGACATACCCACTCAGTCTCAACGACCCACGAGAAGCAGCAGCAACACCACCAGCAGCAGCAGCCCTGAGGAAGTTCTTCTGCAATGGAGAACGAAACGTCGGCAGTAGAAGAAGTCAACGTGACGCGATTCCAACCGGAAGCCAATTCAAACATGGACGACTGCCGCGGAAGCCTTCAAGTTAAATGCTACAAAGCTACTGACAGTAACGTCTGACATTTTTGAATTTTGAAAACTGCCTTGTTTATAACTGATTCGATTTGAAACTTAAAAATGGGAAAAACGTGCTTAATATGTAAAAATAAAAATCCACCTTTTTTCCAAATTCCATCAAATCCCACGATTAGACATGAATGGCTTAATTTCTTAGAAAACTTTGGTAATTTAGTATCTATGAGAACTACACATATACGTATGCCCAAAAACTTACAAAATCTTAATTTGCAGGTATTTAATAATAATAATAATAAAACGTCTTTATTTGCTTGGCGGGGTTCAGCTAAGCTGCTCTACCACCCAACCAAGTTAACTAACTATTATTACATAATACATTATACAGGGTGGGCCAACAGTGCGTGGGCGGAAGATTGTGGCTTTATTGTTGAATATTTTTAAAATCTGTGTACGCACTAACATACATATGGGTTAGATGCACAATCTAAAATTATTTAGACAAATACAGGGTGTCCCGTAAGAGTGTGGCAACCCTAACTTGTGTTTTTTTAACACCCTATATATTATTGCACAATTCGATAGCTCTTCATTAGTGGATGAAAATAATATAGGGTTTTTTTGATCTAAAGTTTATGGTTCTCGAGATATTGATGATTTATCGTTAAAAAATGGCAACATTTGTGACTCTGTAAATTATTTATTTTTAAATATTTGACTTTGAAATTTGGTAAATACATTATCTAACTACTGGGAAATAGAAAGGCATGCACAATCGGAAATTTCTTTTAAAACTTTATACAGGATGATGCATTACGCAAGAGACCATTTTTCTAAAAAAAATTAAATGGAACGCCCTATATGTAATCACACTATTTTAAACACCTTTTGTTGAAGTTTCTCACGGCATAAGTTTTTTTATGATTGGCTATTAAACTTTAGATGTAGGAATTTTTTAAAATTATAAATTTAAAAAACGAAGCTATGATTGTAATTTAATAACGAAAACCTAAAGTTTCTTTGATTCATATTCGTATATGACAGCAACAATAACAACAAACTAAAACTTAACTAACAAAAAAAACTTAATTAAAACACTTTCTTGAAAATTATTACAGGATTTGTAAATATCAAACTTGCTGCACTTATTTAGAAAGTACTGTCAGTGTACAGCAAAACGTCGACATTTTTCTAATTGTGTAAATGAAAAAAAAAAAACTAATTTAAAAGATGTTCAAAATGACGCCCATCTTGCTCTATGCATTTTTGAACTCGGCGACGCAAAGAGTTCCTTACATTTGATAACATTACAGGAGTTATCGATGCAAATGCATTTCTTATTCTAATTTTCATATCCTCTACATTAATAGGACACTCTCTATAAACTTTTTCTTTAATGTGGCCCCAGAAAAAGAAGTCAAGGGGAGTAATATCGGGAGACCTAGCTGGCCAATTCACAGGTCTACCGCGCCCTATCCATTTATTTGGAAATTGTTGGTTCAGCCACTCTCTAACGTTACGATTGTAATGTGGTGGCGCTCCATCTTGTTGAAGCCACATTGTTTCAATTCCGTTATAAGGGATGTTCACCAATAATTGCATGAATTCATTTTCAAGAAAGTGTAGATATAACGGACCAGTGAGAGTGTCTTCAAAAAAATAGGGACCAACAATATGTGAATCTATTATTCCTGCCCAAACATTAACGGACCATCTATGTTGGTTATGTACAATTCGTAAAAAATGCGGATTTTCGTTTGAATAATAGTGTAAATTATGTTTGTTTACAGTTCCGTTATTATGGAAAGTCGCTTCGTCAGTAAATAAAATTTTACTTGCAAAATTATTCTCTGCATTAATTTTCTCATTAAACCATTGGCAAAATGTCCTGCGTCTTTGAAAATCTTCTTGAACTAATTCTTGATGTAATTGAATATGGTACGGATGAAACTTATGTTTTTTTATTATTCTTCTTATTGTTGTCTTACTTAAATCTAAGTCATTACTCAACTGCCGTGTACTACATTGAGGATTTTCTACTAGGGAATATATCACATGAAGTTCATTATCTTCTGTCAAATGAGTCTTTTCTCTTTCATGTTTTTCGTAATTAACACTGCCCGTTCGTTCAAATCTTTCAGCAAGATTCATAAAAGTTTCTTCACGCGGATGACGTCTCTCTGGATACCGTTCTTTATACACTCGACTTGCTAGTAAGGCATTTCTTCGACATTCGCCCAGAATGTAAATCATATCAATCAATTCTTCTTTATTAAAATTCATTTTGAAATTTAAGTTTATAATAGGGTAATATTTATGCTGAACGTTCAAACCGAAGCTTGTCAAACATAATTTGTTTCCATGGACTACTATTTTTACAAGAATTGATATTTCTAAATGTTAAGTTAAATAGGAAATATTTACAAATCCTGTAATAATTTTCAAGAAAGTGTTTTAATTAAGTTTTTTTTGTTAGTTAAGTTTTAGTTTGTTGTTATTGTTGCTGTCATATACGAATATGAATCAAAGAAACTTTAGGTTTTCGTTATTAAATTACAATCTAGCTTCGTTTTTTAAATTTATAATTTTAAAAAATTCCTACATCTAAAGTTTAATAGCCAATCATAAAAAAACTTATGCCGTGAGAAACTTCAACAAAAGGTGTTTAAAATAGTGTGATTACATACAGGGCGTTCCATTTAATTTTTTTTAGAAAAATGGTCTCTTGCGTAATGCATCATCCTGTATAAAGTTTTAAAAGAAATTTCCGATTGTGCATGCCTTTCTATTTCCCAATAGTTAGATAATGTATTTACCAAATTTCAAAGTCAAATATTTAAAAATAAATAATTTACAGAGTCACAAATGTTGCCATTTTTTAACGATAAATCATCAATATCTCGAGAACCATAAACTTTAGATCAAAAAAACCCTATATTATTTTCATCCACTAATGACGAGCTATCGAATCGTGCAATAATATATAGGGTGTTCCGTTTAAAAAAAAACACAAGTTAGGGTTGCCACACTCTTACGGGACACCCTGTATCTGTCTAAATAATTTTAGATTGTGCATCTAACCCATATGTATGTTAGTGCGGACACAGATTTTAAAAATATTCAACAATAAAGCCACAATCTTCCGCCCACGCACTGTTGGCCCAACCTGTATATGTACACATATACCTACAAAGAGATAATTTAATTAAATTCGGTACAATCAAAGTTGAACAATTAGTCATCGTTGCAAGGAAAAGAGGTATTCCCGATATTTTCTCTTAAACGAAGCGAGTGGCAGTGACCTGGCCTCACGAGGCACTGAATTATAGAGTTTAACGGCAGCATAAGAAAAAGATCTTTCAAACAGTGAGGTTTTGTGAAATGGAATATGTAAACCACTCTTACGACGGAAGTGTCTATCATGAAACATGGACCTTGGAGTTAAAAGTGAGCTAAGATAAGGAGGAGACGAAGTGATACATTCCTTGTGAACCAAATTAGCCATAGGAAGAAGTCTTCTGTTAGCCATATTCAGCCAGTTAGCATCATGATACATGTTTCGTGATACATGGTCACTTCTCCTCAAACCGTAGATAAGGCGAAGGCAAGAGTTCTGCATTCTCTGTATCCTCTGACTAGTTATGAAATCTATGCAAGGGCCATAGAGAGAATCACAGTAATTGAAAAGGGATAAAATAAGTGAATCACATAGTTGAATTCTCAAGAATGTAGGAAGAAACTGCCTATTCATATATAGATGCTTTAGTGAAGAGTAAGATTTTTGTATTAATTTACTAATATGGCAAGTGAATCTGAGATTATAATAATAATAATAATAACTTCTTTATTTCCCCGTAAAGTGCAATACAGTAAGTTTAGTACAATGTAGGCAATACAAATGAATAGGGAAACCCTAAGGCGGGGTTCACAAAATGTGGTCTTCCACCCAAACCTTACACAAAGGAATTTAAAGGTCTTGATTTAGACATAAATACTAATCTAACTTAACTTAAAATTCTATGATAGTGCAAGCATGCAAAAAAAAAACAGAAAAAACCAATAACTTTCTAATGTAACATTAGAAAAAGAGAAAAAAGACAAAAAAAAACAGCAGCTATGAACTTGCGAGATTACAATTACCATCTGACTGTTGCAAAAATAATAGATCCCTTAGATGACTTTTAAATCGAGCAACATTGAGTTCTTTTATAGACGCAGGTAGACTGTTGTAAATTTTTGTGACATTATAACTAAACGAACGTTCAAAAAATACAGTACGATGAAGAGGTGGTGTTAATGTTCCTTTATTCCGGACATTAATGTTATGGACATCAGTTCGAAAAGTTAGTTTCCTATGTAAATAACTGGGTTCTTTTAACAAAATGACTTTGTGATAGAGGCAAGCAGTTTGTAAAAATAGTCGATTCTTCATGTTAAGCCATCTCAAGTTTGTAAGTTTGTGGGATATATGTTCATATTTGCGAATTCCAAAAATATATCTCATACAAGCGTTCTGCACTTTTTGAATGCGATATTCAGTAATAGCATCAAGACAGCTGTCAAACAGTGGAGAACAATAACAAAAATGTGAAAGAACAAGTGACTCACAGAGAATCATCGAGAGTAACTCCTAAACATTTAACCGTTTTGGAAAACGGAATTCTAATGTTATCAATATTAATGTTCATACTGTCTATGGCCCTCTGACGATCTTTAACATTGCCAAATATTATAGCTGAGGATTTGCTAGGGTTAATATGGAGTGAATGATTATTAGAGATATTTATTAAACGCTGAATATCCTCATTAACTAAAACAGCAGCAGTATTTAAATCAGCTAACTTGAAACTAAAATATAATTGAGTGTCGTCTGCATAGCAATGAGTAGAACAAAATTTTATCTGAGAAGAAAAGTCACAGGTATACAGAGAATACAGAAGCGGCCCAAATATCGAACCTTGAGGAGCTCCTGATGCTACAGGTCGGAAAGAAGATTTTAAGTTATTTACGAGAACAGCCGGTGTCCTATTGTTTATGTACGAATTTATGAAACCCACAGCAAGATCACTGAAACCGAGAAAATGAAGTTTTTCACACATCAGTGTATGATTGATGGTATCAAAAGCTTTAGAATAGTCAATCAATACAAGGACAGTCAAATCACCATTATCTGAAGCTTTTAAGATATCATCACTAAAGCTGCGGTTTCCTAGGATTGTCCGCTGAGCTGAACAGAACCGAAAGCGTAACGAAAACCGAATCTGTCGAGAACTATTCGGTCGCGAAAGTTGTTTCCTAGAAAACGCTTTAAAATTAAACATTTTCGTACTGAATTGTCATCTGAGATTTTTCGTACTCTTGTCATCTGAGATGGACATAAAAAAGAAAATGTGTGTGGCTTTCTTGTTAGAAGAAGAGGAAGAGGAAGATTTGTTCAATTTAATAAAATCTAGTCAATCTACAAAAAGACGAAAAATTAGCCAACTCTTTTTAAATCGAAGGAAAGAAGGCGCGCTTAAAGTGTTGATCGAGCCAAGATTATATGATGAAGAGAAAAAATTTCGCGAATACTTTAGACTTAATGTAGAACTTTTTACAAGAGTACTCTCTTATGTAGAAGCTGATATTAAGAAGGAGGCGTATAATAGACAAAAATCTCCTATTTCTGCACAGGAAAAATTATTCATTACTTTAAGGTAAGTGCATGTTTAAATTTGCTTTGTGTTAATACTGTACTTCTGGATGCAAAAATTAACTTTTAAGACGCAACTTAAAACAAGATTAAAAAACAAACGTTTATTAAATACTAGAATGTAATTTACTTGTAATATTTGAAAACTGAGATTCCAAAGCAGTATAGAAAACTATGAGAAATTGGCTGGGAATAGTGGAATTATGATTAAGAAATAGGTTGTTCAGAAATATTTTCCAGTTCCATTTGCGACACAATATTCATTATCGCCAATTTTGCTTTAGCCTGCAACTGTGGTGTAAATTTAGATACAGTTACTGCGATGCTTTGGAAAAACATGGTAAAGGCTGAATCCTGCTGGGACTGAGAGGTTTGTAGCAGTTCTTTGAGAAGAGCTGTCCGTTCCACACGACTTTTGTAGAATTCTTGTAACAAACTATGTTCAGTGGATGTAGTAAAATTATATCAACCGTTGTTATGGATATGTATATAATATTAGATAATCAAAGCACAATCAAAGCTTTTGAAAAATAAAGTGCTTCTTCAAGTTACAACAAATTGGCGACGAGGTGAACAGAAGTATCCATCTGTATTGAACAGAATTATCGACTGCCAAGAAAAGGAAGAGGAGAAAATAAATGGCGATAAGCCTAATGTTGAATCAAGAAACACGAATGGAATTTCAATGAATCTGGTATGACGTTCACGTAATCTGTCAGAATCAAAACCATATTACTAGATCAACCTTTAACTCTTCATCCACATAATTAACTACGATGGACACAAAACAATTCGCACAGTTCATGCAATTTCAACAAACAATGCTTGAGAAAATATTGAATCAACAATCAAAAATTAACACCGAACAACCTACGACTGGAAATCCAACGGGAGTGACTGTTAACACGGCACTTTTATCTAGCTTTGAAATTTTTGATCCAGCTAAAGAATCATTCCGTAATTATAAATCTCGCTTCGAAAATTACTTAGAAATGAAAAACATAATTAATAACAAAGAATACTGTGGCAAACTACTTCTTAATTCGATTGGCGCAAAATATTTTAACATTATTGCTGCACTTTCAGCACCGAAATCACCTAGAGAACAAACATACGATGAACTTATGAATCTTCTAGAGAAGCATCTTGCTCCGAAAAAGAACATACTTGTGGCTCAACATCAATTTTTATCAAAATACCAGAAGGAACAACAATCAGTCGCTGATTTTGTAGCCACACTTAGAACAGATATTACCGATTGTGATTTTATTTCAAACTGCGAGTGCAAAGCGTCGATTGCAGATGTTTTTCTCCGAGCACAGTTCATTCGGGGGATTCGTGATAATGCGATCAGAGAAAATTTATTACAATCCGAACCAGGAAACTTCAATGAAATTGTATCAAAGGCTGTCGCTCTTGAAACTTCGAAAATCAATTCCCAGGAATTAGCGCAAAAGACAGCGTTTACAACTTCGAGCCCGGATATCAACAAGATAAACAATAACTCGAAGAGGAAGAACAAAAATGACAAAAAAAGAACTTCAGTCATTATCAAAACAACCCTTCACGGAATCAACTCAATTCAAGAAAATGGAGATCAAAAATCGACTACAAAGAACTAGGTATCGATGGGTTATGCTTGAGATGCGGTAGAAATAACCATAGAGCAAGAGATTGTCAGTCAGACAAATCGAACCTCAAGTGCTCCGGATGCCAGAAAAATGGTCACGTTATTAAGGTATGCATTCGATCGTTACTTGACCGAAAATTAAAATCGAAGCAAAACTCGACCAATTATGTTCAAAACGAGGAAGCTGTCAATGAATATGGCGTTCTTCATCTCATCGACATTTACCAGAACAAACCTGCAGAAACAGATCTCGAACGGTATCATATTCAAGTTAACATAGAAGGAAAGTCTGTTACGTTCGAAATTGACTCAGGTTCAGGATATACATTCTTACCTCGCGACAAATTTGCGAAACTGCATTTTGATGCCCCATTACAACCCTCGAACACAGGATTCCGATCATACACACGAGATGTGTTTATTCCAGATGGAAAAATCAAAGCCCAAGTCAATTACAATGGACAATCGATACAAGATGATATATACATCGTTCCGGAAGAATATGATGCAATTCTAGGCCGAGCTTGGATTCGACGATTGAAAATCAACTTAGACGAAATTGATCAACAGAAACATTTAACATTAGCACGATCACGTTCCATTCATAGCATCAACGAAATTGACGAGATTATCACAACATATCCGAACATTTTCGAAGAAAAGATAGGGTGTGTTCTAAACTTCAAGGTAACTCTGAAACTTCGAAAGGAAGCGAAACCAATTTTTCATCGGGAGAGAGAAATTCCTTATGCGCTTTTCAATCGAGTCGAAAAAGAACTGGAGTCTCTCGAAAAGACTGGAATTATTACAAAAACGGAAACAAGTGATTGGGGATCTCCCCTCGTTGTTCTACCGAAAGCGGATGGAGGAGTACGATTGTGCGTCGATTACAAAATTGGTGTAAATGAGCGACTTATGGATGCTCATTACCCAATCCGGAAAATGGAAGACATACTCAACAGCCTTCATGGTTCTCGTTACTTTTGCCGACTGGATTTATATAAAGCATATCTACATATTCCGGTTGACGAACAGTCAAGCGAAATTCAAACAATATCAACACATCGAGGAACTTATCGTATGAATCGACTTTCTTTTGGCATAAAAACGGCACCATCGGAATTCAACAGAATCATCGACCAAATCCTCAGAGAAATACCGAAAACAGAAAAATATTTTGACGACATCATCGTACACGGAGCTACAAAGGAGGAGTGTAAGGTAAATTTGTTTGCTTGCCTTAAGCAATTACAAAAATTTGACTTACATTTGAATCGTCGGAAGTGTTCGTTTTTTCAACAACGTATTGAATTTTTGGGATATGTCATCGAATACAACAAAATTTTAAAATCGCCTGAGAAAATTAAAGCGGTCATCGAAATCCCAAGGCCAAAATCATCGAGAGAAGTAAAAACATTTCTCGGATTGGTAACATTCTACTCCCGCTTCATACCAAATGCATCAACAATCACCGCTCCATTACGTCATCTGCTGAAAGATAACGTCATTTTCAAATGGTCAACGGAATGTGAAGTAGCTTTCAAGCGGTTAAAACAAGAAATCGTGAATGAGAGAGTGCCATTTAATCCGGAACTACCTGTTCAGTTGGCATATGATGCAAGTCCCACCGGTGTTGCTGCTATTTTATCACACATCATCGACGACCAGGAGCAACCAATTGCATTTGCATCTCGTTCATTAACCCAAGCAGAACAGAATTATTCACAGCTTGATAGAGAAGCGGTAGCAATTGTCTTTGGGGCCGACCGTTTTTTTCAATACTTATATGGAAGACGTTTTCAACTTGTCACAAACAATCAACCATTATCAAAAATTTTCCATCAATATGCAAAACTTCCTCGAATGACGTCAGCACGATTACAGCGATACGCAGCTTTTCTATCAGGATTCGATTACAAAGTAGTATTCAGGAAAGGTTCCGAAAATACGAACGCAGATTGTTTATCACGAACACCATTAAACGAAACTAGAGCATTACACATCGATGCTATCATTAACGAAGAAGTTCATCTGCTCTATGAAGAAACAATCAACATGATATATACTCCACAAATCACGTTCGAATCTATTCGAAACGAAACGCACAAGGATCAACATCTTTCAAAAATTCTACAGGAACTCCAGGAAAACAGCACAGCAGAATCAGAATTCTCCACTGACAACGGCATAATTTACAGAGGACAACGCATTGTGATTCCTTCAACTTTACAGGCTTCGATATTGGACGAACTCCATCGTACGCACGTCGGGATTTCAAAAATGAAGCAACTTGCTCGCCGCTATGTATATTGGAAAATGATCGACAAGGACATTGAACGGCTTGTTCGCTCATGTTCCGCATGTGCAAGTATCAAAAATAGTCCACCAAAGGCGCCTCTACACCCTTGGGACGAACCAGAGAGTAATTGGCAACGCATCCATAGTGATTATGCGGGACCTTTTCAAGGTTACTATTTCTTAGTCATCATAGATGCAAAATCAAAATGGGCAGAAATAGAACCATGCTCTTCAGCACCATCATCAACATCCACTATCGAATTACTACAAGGCGTGTTTTCTTGTCATGGTTTTCCAGAAGTAATGGTTTCAGATAACGCCACGATCTTTACCAGTGAAGAGTTTCAACAATTTTGCAAAGAAGCAGGCATCTTCCCCAAATTTATTGCTCCAGGCCATCCTGCCACAAACGGGTTAGCAGAGAGGAACATACAGACACTTAAAAGGAAACTGGCAGCAATGATTAACGAACCTTTGTCAATGCGCAAAAAGATAAGAGAAATTCTTTTTCGATACAGAGCAACGCCTCTGAACAACGGAAAAACACCTGCAGAACAATATTTACAACGACACATTCGTATTCAACTTGATGCATTGAAACCCACCAAATTTCAATCAACTAATGTTCCAGCCCGCTCAGCGCGTCAATTAAGCGTGGGAGAATGCGTACAAGCGCGCTATTATGCCAATAATAAAAATCACTGGAAACTGGGGACAATAATAAAAAAATTTGGACGTCTTCACTACTTGGTCAAGCTCGACGACGGGTACACTTTCAAACGTCATATTGATCAATTACGATCGTCCGGAATCCAACTACCAATGTCAAAGAAATTAAAAGACAAAACTATAACGCCTGCACCAGAAACCTATGAAGGTAAGCAAGAGCCTGATTTGGGAGACATGGTCAGTGTTCCTATAAATCAACCCAATATCAACGAGGAACTCAGAGGAAATGATGTGGCAGAACCAGTAGCAGAACCAGAACACTCTCAGAATCCAGAGATACCTGTACGACGATCCAATAGACACAGGCATGCACCAAGTTACCTTCGCGATTATACATGCAAAAGTTAAAATTAAATTAAAAATAAATAAATAAATAAGTAATTAATAAGCGCGGGAGAATTGTAGTAAAATTATATCAACCGTTGTTATGGATATGTATATAATATTAGATAACCAAAGCACAATCAAAGCTTTTGAAAAATAAAGTGCTTCTTCAAGTTACAACAGTGGAATGTCGCTTTTTTTTTACTTTTGGTTCTTGCATTTCCTGACTGTTATCTTTCACAATATCACGCGCCCGGTTCGTGTCTTTTGGAGTTGCTATCGATTGCGTGGTCGCTTCTGACGTTTCCGGTAACATGGTTTCGAAAAGTAAAGGTTTCTGAGTGTTATATAATGATTCCTGAGTGTTGTCGGCTGTTTTAGATATATTCTCCGCGTCCTCAGCTTCTGCCTCGGAAAATTCAGCAATATCAGTAACACTACACACAGTTCTGCAGCAAAAACATATGACAAATTATTTTAGTAGTATATTTTGTTCTTACTTTCTCTCCACAAGTGCAGTATTTTCAAGAAACGCTAAATGCTGATTCTTTTCAAAAAAATCGTCATCCATTCGTTGGGATCCGGTGCCCATCTTTTTGACTGCTTCGTTTCGTTTTCTCTTATAATAATCGCGTATATTTTTCCATCTAGTTTTACAATCCGTTTCTAAAACAGAGCTTAATAACAAAAATACACAGTAATAACAAAAAAGATATTTTAAATAATACTGTCTTAATATTTGTTTCAGGTATATGGCTACGGGTGAATCTTTTAGATCTCTCGCTTTTCAGTTCCGCATACATCACAGCTGGATCAGTAAAATTGTAAAACAGGTATTACGCAGTATAGCACATCGAATGCTGAATATATACATACCAAAACCAACAATGGAACATATGAAAGCAAATGCACAAGACTACTATGATATGTGGAATTATCCTAATTGTTGTGCCTCAATTGATGGTAAACATATAAGAATTCGATGTCCAGACAATGCCGGTTCACTCTTCTTTAATTACAAAAATTTTCATTCGATTATCCTTTTAGCAGTTGTTGATGCAAAATATCGGTTTGTGGCAATAGATGTGGGTGCCTACGGCCGCGAAGGAGATGCAGGGGTCTTTATGAAATCAACAATGGGAAAGCAAATCAATGAGGATCATTTTAATATACCGCTTCCTAATACTTTGCCTGGTACAAATATTGTCCAACCGTTCGTAATTTTAGGAGATGAAGCATTTGCTTTAACAACATCTATAATGAAACCATATCCGCAGGAGCAAGCAAAAGTTGATAGAACAAAATCTGTATATAATTACCGGCATTGTAGAGCTAGAAGAACATCTGAGAATGCGTTTGGAATACTGAGCCAATATTTTCGAGTTTTTTATACTCCTATTGCTGTCAATCCAGAAACTGCTAATGATCTTATAATTACCGCGTGTATACTTCACAACATGTTGATCAACTCCCGAATACCGCATCCGGGAGAAACAACTGAAAAAGTTGGTAGTAAATTGCCAACAGACAATATGATACCTTTAACTCCTTCAGTACACACAGAGAACGATATTGTTGAACCAAAAATAATTTTGGTTGACTTAACAACGATGTATGTTTGAATACAGTCAACGCAGTTTTGTGCTTAAATTAAACGAAATTAAAGCTTATGAAATATATTTTGAAACAATAAAATATTCTCCTTGTTTTAACCATTTATTTTGCTTGAATAAAGAAATAAATTTTGTTAAAAAGTAATAAAAATTGATGTTCAGTGGAATCAAATGAATGAATGCTTGAAAATGAATATTTGTTTATGTGAAACAAAAATTGATGTTAACTGTACAAAAGGCATTTGTTATTTTAATATTTTTATTGATTTCCTCCAAACAGAAATATTTGTTGTATTAAACCTTTTTTGTATTTGGAAATTTAAAATAATGTTTTTGAATTAACAGTATTATAACATTAATTTAATAAAATGAAATTGTTTACCGTAACTCATATATTCACCTGTAAATTTTTATCTTATCTGTTCAAATTGTATTTAAATCACACTCAACCGAATAATATTATTTTAATGGTTTTGAGTATGATTTTAAATATACAATTTGAACGAATAAGATAAGAATTTACAAGTAAATATATATGATTTACAGTTAACAATTTCATTTCATTAAATTAATGTTTATAGTAATTATGAACCAAGGTAGGGAAGGTATTTTTTTCAGTTGAGCAGTCATTACCCGAGATCAGCAAAGCTGATTAAAATCTTCCTTACCGTGATTTATATAATATTTCTTTCACTACTAGCACCTTAATTAATAAGTCATTTTTCCATAAATAAAAAGTCAAATATCAAAACTAATAAATCTATTTCTAATATTTCATTAATATAATAAGTGTAATAGTACAAAAAAGCGTCATCATAAAAATAAAACTAAATTCTTCTTAATTCTAATTTTTCATTAATATAATAAGTGTAATAGTACAAAAAAGCGTCATCATAAAAATAAAACTAAATTCTTCTTAAATAATATATAAATAAAACATCACAATTTTTTTCAGATATTTGCACAAAATTTAATTGAATATATTGAAGAAAGAATTAACAAAAAATAAGTTTAACAGAAGCAAATGTTGACATACAGTTTACCAGTTGGGGGAAGATATGCAAGGTGTCTGAATTATTTCTGAATGATTTATGTAATATTTGATTTATTAAATTTACTTCGTAATTTTGAAAATGTTCTTCATGTAAGTACTACAGCGTTTATCAGAAGCTAATGTTGACATACAGTTTACCAGTTGTGAGGACATGCAAAGTGCATTCATAATCTGAAAGTATTTCTGAATGTGATATACATAATATTTCATTTGTTAAAGTTACTTCATAAGTTTGAAAATGTTCTTCATATATTATAGTGTTTAGTGCTTTAACTACGTATATATAAAACAATTTGCTGTGTGAATATAAAATATTTTCTATTACACCAAAAACTGGAAAAAAATTGTTATAATTTATAATAATAACCGTTCCTACTTTGTAAGTATTGCCATGTAACGTTACCCATGAAAGTACAGTACAGTCATCAATATTCAACATTGTATTAATGTTTTTGACATTTTTGTAGTCATCTGCCTTTGGTAGAGTTTGAGAACCAAGTTCAAAATTTATCTGTAATCCTTTTTTAGATAAAATTCTGTAACAAAAGGATAATTGATTTTTTATTGCTAAAGATAGTGTTATATTCACTCTTGAACGAACCGCATTAGCTACAGCTTTAAAATTTTTATGTTTACTTTCAAATCGTATACTGGAAACATTAATCAATGGTCCAATTCTTTGCAATAACCAAGGGTAATGTATCATAAAATGATGTTTCGGTTTTAACTCTCCAAAAATTTCTATATAAAGAGAATGATGTTCTGATATTAATGTACTTAATAATTCACTATCTTTCTTGCAAACTGTTCTTAATGACGTCAGAGCACAAATCTGTCTCAATAATAAATACAATTCCCATACAGGATCATCTACAGGTATAAGATCTCCAATCATAACAGAATAAATTGTTATAAAAAATTTCATTTCTGATGCTGAATAAACAATGTACTTTTTTTTTACCTGGGACAATGAAATTTGTGGAGGTCTACTATCAGTAACGTGAAGATTTAGTAGTCTTAATCTCGAATTTAATGTGTCTATATTAAAATACTTTTTCTCAATAATGAAATTATAAAGAAAATGTCCTAAATCATATCTGCACACCCCTTCATATAAATCATGCATGATATCACATGAAAAGTTATTAGCTACGTGGAAACTTGTAAGTTTGTTAAAAATACTTTCTTGTTTGATTCCAAAAGATCCTAAATTTATATCAGATTTATAGTTTTCAATTGTACGTAGAGAATTTTGATCTTCATGTATTTGACCACGTGTAATGTTCTTGTGACATCTACAAAATCTGCAAAAATAATTTGCATTAAAACTTTCAGTGAGTCCTAACAGCGAATGAATGCCTAAATTATCGCCTAAAACTAAAACTACAGAAAAATAAACTTGTATCGTTTTAGAGCGTACACATATTTCAACACCTTGTGCTTCCAATGATATTAATTCGCTGACTAATTTTTGAAAAACTGCATTACTTCCAAACGTTTTTTGGTCATTTGTATGATGTAATTGCGCCAGAAAAATATTTTCAAGTTTAGACGAATACATAGGAGGTAAACAAGCAATACTATAATAAACTGCACCAATTTTATGAATACCCGCGTGAGTACCTAATGGATTACTAATTTCAAAGTCATCAAAATATAAATAAAGTGGTATTACTGTTTTTTCGCCAAATAGCTGTTTAATATCTTGCCAAAATGTTGTTTGTATTATATTTGATATAGCATGCTTATTAGATAATAGATTAATGTATTCTTGAATCTCAGTAAACACATCGGGTAATTCAAGAAATACCTTCATTGTTTTAGCAATAGGAATGTAATGAGCTGAACTATTTTTCAAAGAAGAAACCGTCTTTAATATGTGTGGCTCATTAACAATTGTTTCACCTATAGAAAAAGAAATAGGTGGAATGAAACCACCCGAATTCTCAAAATAGTTCAGCCTCATACGTTCACTTTCAAAATTTTTAAATGGTTCCTTCACTACATTTATTACATCAATTACATTTTGCAAGTTCGTAAAATCACTTTTCTCTAACATATCTTTTAACTCACTTTGCAAACTTGTCAACGGGTCTAGTATTATGTTTGAAATATCATCTATAGTTTGTTGCACAATATTTCTTGGTAGTGCGAAATTATTATATAACTTTCCAATAAATAAAACCGATTGTGATTTAACGTAATCAGGAATGTCACTAACTAATAATTGATTTGGAACTTTGAGAGATAAGTTGAAATCATTACTTTCTTTAGAATTTACATCGTGATCGTCAATTGCAACAGAATATATGCAAGAGCTGTTTGCATTATTAAAATCACAGGGTAATATTGAATTACGTTGACG
Organism: Dorcus hopei; assembly: GCA_033060865.1. NCBI lineage: Eukaryota > Metazoa > Arthropoda > Insecta > Coleoptera > Lucanidae > Dorcus > Dorcus hopei. The sequence continues at coordinate 60,402,568 of CM065426.1, read as the reverse complement.
TGTGGACGTGTCTTTTGAATGTTTAAGGTATAAATGTCGCTGCAAAGAATATATATTTTGAAATACACGAAAACATTTTGTTTGGGCACAACGATAAGTAGAAATATTTACGTGTGCTTTTTTTAAATGCAATATTAACGTTTTTATTGCTTTATACGTAATTTCGCACACTGGGCAACTGTACATTTTTTACGTATTTAATATAAATAATTCTTTCTTTAATTTACTCAACTATTTGTGCTAGCAATTTAACTCCAACAAATTGAGTATTCTTTTTCAACTTTAATTTTAAACACTAGTATATTATCAAGTTAAACGTTTTCAACAGACTTTAATTCAGATATGATCGTATTAACTACAGGAACTTTTTCTTCATTTTTTGTTTGAAACTGATATAATACATTCTGAATGATCAAATATATATGAGCACTTTCTTTTGGATACGCTACATTCAAAACGTGGAAAATTTTAAAACATAAATCAAAAGCATGTAGCATTGATTTAGCCTTATATAAAATATCTTCAACTGCTATATAAAATTCTTTTACTTCAGTGATTGAAGGTCCTTCAATTATTACATACGGTTGTGCAGGTATGCCTATATGATCCAATGTGGCTTTTCTCTTTTGCATTACATCTTGTATGTCATCTGATGTCTAAATAGAACAATGGAAATCACATAAATTAAAAGAAACAAATAGTTACGTCCAAATAAGTACCTTTGCATGCATCAAAATACTATTGCGGAATTCGGCTATGGTTGGCTTCCAATGCCGGTTTGTTCTAATTCGACATGTGGGAGGCAGTAACGATGGCAGTAGACTTAACTGAATAGCTACACGAGCATCTAGAAAAAGGAAAACAAAATTACCTAAATAAAGTATACAAAAATTAAACTGACCTTGTGTTAAGTTTATATTGCATAAACTTAATAATTCTACTCCTTCTTTATCTGCTGGTTTCCGTAAAGTTAATATTCTCTCAGAAAAATTCTCCCATTCCTGGTAAATTCTTGCACCAGAAGTATATAAAGTATTAAATTCAATTTCAATCTGTAACAGGAAGAATTATAGGCTTGGTATTATGAAGCAGATAACTACATCAGTTAGTTATTTTGTCAGACATTTTTTTTTAAATAAAGGCGGATCCAAGGCTAAATTTCATAATTGATATTAAAAGCGACATTTAATTCAAGTTGCTTTTAATCTATACAAATACTATGGAGGTATCAAAAATTATTTTGGTTAAGGGTAGTCGTGGATTTTAAAATTATTGTCGAATCTAATATTGGCAATTTGTAACATTTGTATTAAATAATATTTTGATTGTCGAAAGTATAATCTAAGATAAAATGATCATGATTATGCTGGATTAAAATAATTTTATATCTTATTTAATAATTTATCTTATAGGATAGATTAAAAAATTCATACCAAACTCAATGCATTAGCATTTTTTAAGATTGGCCACGTAATAATGATTTCCGAAAGACACTTTCTATCATCAATTCTGCGTAACTGGAGTGTATTTTTCCAGTGTTTTACTACGTCTTCCCAAGGGTCGTCATTGATTTTTAACCATTCAGCGCTTTGCAAAGCATCAACTAAAATCATAATTATAAATGATTTAGAACTATTTCAATAGACTTTTTAATGAATAATAACATACCCGGTATTACAGAACTGGAGTCTGATGGATTATCCTTTTTATCAATAATCTTAAATAATCTCTTTAGATTTCTGTATTTATCCACCAATTTGCCTTTAGCATTAATAGGCTTATGAGAACTAGATTCTTGAGCACTTATGTAAGGGATGTAATATGTTCCAGGATCCTCCGTAGGAAATGTTAAGCAAATTTTCTCAGATAATATTAGAAAATCTTCATGAATAAGTCTGAAATACAGTGATTTTGATATATTCTAAATTTCTAATAAATATGACAATAAATATAAACTTACTTGTAAGATTCTCCGAAGAGGTCATTTATTATTAATTCCACCAAAAGATTTCTTAATTTTTATTTAGCTTTCTTTCTTTTTCGTAATATGCTAAAATATATTTTCCTGAACAGCTACCCTCTAAAAATGTATTCAATTCAAAACTGTACGTTTTGCGGCATGCTCTTTTTATCATATGCTCTCCATAGAAAGCATGCATACGACTTGTTGCTTGTTTTAATGGAGATATACTTGTAGAAGGTAAGTTGATTGTTAAAGGGTTACAAGTTTCAAGTTCACTTGGTGGTAAATATACGAAATCGTCTATATTATTTATGTCCAATTGAGTATTTTCCGGTGTTGATACTGATGTATCTGACTCGTTTAGCTGTACACAAAAAAATTGATTTACTTGAAAAATGTAAATGTTGTGCCTAATTTACAAACCATGTGTTGATTCCATTTCCTTAAAAATTTTATTCTTGTTCCTAAGAGTGGAATTATCTCTTTAATGTTTTGTTCTGATAAATTTGAAAATGCTTCCTGATCAATTAATTGTTCTAGAAAAAAAAATAGATATTTATATTAAATATTGAAACAGTAGTGTGCCCTAACGAATAGTCTGTATTGGGCCCAATGAACTTTGCTACGCTACTGACTAGAAAGCAATATTTTTTTGTTGAGCCTAAATTATAACCTACGCAATTAGCCGAGGCAAATAAGCTGGGACAAACGAAGATCTCAATTTAGCAAAAAGGTTAAGTTTTATACTAATTATTTTCATGCAAATTGTAGCATACTGCATGCATAAAACGCATATACGACAATACGAAGAAGTAATAAAGTAATTAACTTACCTTCGAACGTAGGAATTAAATCATCAAAATTCCACTCACGTAAAACATTTTTTACAAATTCATCACCCATTTTTTAGCAGGATACACACAAGTTGAGTAGAGCAAGGAAAGCGCGGGATAAAACACCCTGGAAGCGTACATGTAACAAGTTGTTCTGTACTGCGACGCAATAAGACAATGAATCATCGAAAATTTTGTTTCACTGAACATCGTAAAAGCTCCGTTCAACACGAATTTGTGTTATTTTAACGTGTTCGTATTTTATCGAACCTAAAACTTAACATTGGATAAAATAAAAAATGTTTTCAATAATAACACACTTGATTGAATATTTTAAGAAAAAAATTTGTTAAATTGACAATTTTTCTGTTGTTGAATTAATATTATTTTATGTTAAGAAATTCAAAAAATATTTAATTTTAAATTAAAAATATTTTTATGTTTGATTTCCTGGCAACGAAAATTTCTTATTGGATGAATATATATAATTCAAACAAAAAATATTCTACAGAGAAACAGAATTTTAGTTTTCAATAATATAAAATATGTTCAATTCAATAAGAAATACCTGACATTTATTTTTTTGTTGTCATAACAAAATCCTTTTCTGTGTGTAGTAAGATCAACATTTCCAGCGTTTGAAGTAACGGAGAGATTTAAGAACTGTTTTACTAGTGAGCAAGGCTCTATACCTTGGCAAGATATAATTGTAAATCGGCTAAAGTAATTTGCAATAAATATTTGTAACATATACTATACAGCGTGCATCATTGGTATGGATTTCTTCAATAGCTTCTTAACAAAATAGAAAATGAAGTATCTTGTATAAAAGTTATCGACTATAATCAGTTCTGTATTGTACATTATTTTTACATACATAAAACCAACAAATGCTAAAATATAAAGAAAATCCTTCAAATTGTAATTTTAACCTTACGAAGATTCATATCAGCAATTTTATTTATTGAGTCTTTAGTCGTTAATTGGAGTCTACATAGAAGGTATATTACACGTCATTACAGTAAATAATTTAAGGTTCTTAAAAACTTGGAACTTTAAAGAATTAAAGCCCATAGAAGGGGCCCAATAAACAAACATTTCATTCAAGTATTGATTCGCAAATCGATGATAATGAATCAATGCACTTGCTGTTGTCACTAACCTTTAGTATTACTTATTTTTTTATTTAAAATTCAACCCAATACGACATAGGCCCAGTGTTTAACTTTATTCATTCAGTGTTTAACTTTAAGCTTCGTTTTATTCCCATAGTAATAATTGTAAAGACAATTGTTTCCGAATGAAATACTGGGCCTTAATATTAAAAAATAAAATGGACAAGCATTTGCAAAAATCAGCTAGAAAACTTTAGCAAATATTCAACAGTCTCCAAGACAATTAAAATGTCAATATTTCGTTTAAATTTAATAGATAAATATATCCTTTTCATTTTGTTTATTTTCTTGAAATATGATTCTTATTAGAAGTTGTAACTGTAACTGCAGATATCTCGAAAACTATGAGCTTTAGACTAACACATTTAACGTATGTTAGAAATAACATGTGTCCAACAATTATTGTAGTCCTTGGTAGCTGTGGTATCAAACATAAATGTCGATTTTTACTTCGTATCGTTGAATTGACGTCTCAAATATTGACTGTTAAACAACAAATAAATGTTTCTTTAGGTATTCAATGTTTTATTGCCATTTGAACCAATAATTAGTTAAAAATGTTTGACTCCATAGCCACCCAGGACTACAATAATTGTTGGACACATGTTAGAATTTGATGAGCTACTCAAATGTGTCAAAATGTACACAGCGTCCCATTCAAATTTTTTAAGAAAATTTAATTTTTAAGTTTCAATTGTTTCTGTGTAAATGCACATGAAAAATGTTACTATCACACGAAGAGATTATTGTACTAGATATTTATAATTAGTTATGCACAGTAAAAATAATTTTTTTGATCGTTAATTATGAATGAAACACTTCCACATTTCAGATCTTTCATCCAATTGAACAGCTATAGATGCGAATGCTTTGATTTAGAGCTTTTGAAGAAATCCATACCAATAATGCACGCTGTATAAATTGTTTGCAGTATACATCCGATTTTTTTTTAACTACCTGTTTTCCCAAGTTTTTCTGCAATTTTCTTCCAAATATTTGTTTTTACTACCATGTCTTTGTAACTTTTAAGTTTACATTTATACAAGGTAGGATGCTGTTTTACTAAATTAATTAATATTTCATCTTCACTAAATGTAAATTTGGTATTCATTTTGTATCACTTCGTTCCAATCTACCACCGATTGATTGGAACTGACAACGAAAACTGACACAAATTATGAAATTTTTTGCTATAGAAACGAGTGCAGTCTAGGTCGCGGTGGGTCTCGGTCGCATGATTTCCTAGGAAACCGTAGCTGAAACTAAACCGACGACGAAAACTGACACAAATCAAGATATTTTTCGCTATAGAAATAAGCGAAGTCTAGGAAACCATCATTTAATTTTGCGCATTTGGTCAGAGCGAATGTCGGTCGCAGTCCGTTTCGGCCGGCCGAATGTCCTAGGAAACCGTACCTTAACTTTAAGTAAAGCTGTACTCGTGCTGTAGCCCGTCCTGAAACCCGACTGTACAGGAGATAAGAGCTTGTATGTATCTAAATAAGACTTAATCTGGCTAACAGCAAGCTTTTCAAGAATTTTTGACAAAACTGGTAATAAGGAAATTGGTCTTAAACCATTAAAAGAAGTAACATGTTTAACTTTAGCAATGGGTTTAACTAGAGATTGCTTCCAAGCCTCCGGGAACTCACCATGCGTAAAACAATAATTTATAATATGAGCTACATATTTGCTCAAGAAGGGAAGACATAGTTTTATCATACCTATAGAAATACTGTCATTCCCACAAGCTTTCGATTTAATAGTATAAATTATTTTTTCAACAGAGCTTACAGGTACCACATTAAATTTAAATAATATATGATCATTATCAAAACAATTATTTAGGTAGTAAGATTAGTAGTAAAATTAGTAGTAAAATTTGCATTAACGGGATTGCTCATTTGATTTACTGTATCAAGGAAAAAATTCTTAATGTCTTCAGGATCACTGAAAGCGTCAGGCAGAAATTCGTGAGACTGTGTTTTAGTGACTCCCAATGTTCTTAAAGTATGCCAAGTTCGCTTTAAATTTTTTTGTCTGCAAATATGTTCTAGGTATGCTTTTTTCTCTTGCCGTATAGCAGTGGTGACAGTATTTCGTAAAAGTTTATAGTAATTCCAATCCGTATCTCTTTTAGAATGCTTAAATTTGTTAAGGGCATTATTACGCAGTTTAATCATTTTACGCACTAAGTCCGTGAGCCAGGGAGCAGGTGCCTTAGTCACTCTTATAGTCTTTAAAGGAGCGTAAATGTTAAATAGTGCTAAAATATTATTACTTAAAAACTCAACTTTACCATAAAGGTCTTCAATATGAAAAATGTTGTCCCAAGGAATCGAACGTAGACCGTCATAGAAACTCTGTTGATTAAAATTCTTAAAGTCTCTACAAGTAAATGTACGTGAACTCGGAGCTGGAGTATTACAATTTAAATCACAAGAAACCAGTCTATGATCAGTGAAGTGCATGTCGATCACATCCTTATTGACAACAAAATCAAGGTTGCTAACGCAAATAACATACAGCAAGGTACTACTGTAGTTAGTAACTCTCGTTGGTTCATCGACAATTTGGACAAGACCATAGGAATCTAACAGAGTTAAAAAGTTATTGACATTAGTGTTAGTTAGATTAAAAAGATTAATATTTAGGTCACCCAGGCATATCACTTCGTCAACTGTACCTAGTATGGAAGAGAATGACGATTCAAGGTCTTGAAGAGATAAATTGACATTGGTATTAGGAGGACGATATAATACTCCAAGAGCTATAGTTTTACCAGAGATTTTTAGACTAATCCAGTATTGTTCAATGAGGTTGCTAGGTGCCACATGAATTATATTATACGGTAAATGGTTTCTAACATAGAAAGCTACTCCTCCGCCCCTCCCTATTCTATCTTTACGTAACAAATTATATCCAGGCACATGGATGATATCTGAATCAATGCCCTCATGTAACCAGGTCTCAGTCACTGCAATCACATCATGACTATAATTTGAAACTATATCAGAAAATTCCTCAAATCCCGTGCACAATGACCGCACATTCAACGACGCTAACTTAAGTAGCATATTTGATGTCCAGCTCGAATAGAAATATGAAATTATAACAGTGATTTAATACTAAAAAAAAAGAAAAAAAAAGTAATAATAATAATAAAGTAATAATGAAGGTAATATATACTCGTATAATGAAAGTAAACATGATGCATATCATAAATGAAGCAGTATGTCATTAAGTAATTAATTTCCGATTAAAAGGTATCACCAATTCGAATACCTAAATACGCTATTGGATCTTATTTGAGAAAATAAAATATTTTTCTTGCATAATCCTATTTAGAAATACTTTAAAAGCAAATTAAAGAAAGTGAAGTAAAACGTATGTATTTACATGTGCAATATGAAATTGAAGTTCATTTTACAGACAAAGGATGCGTGATGTTAAAAGGTGAAAAAAAAATGCAACAATCCTGTTACAGACAAATTAAAGAATGTACTTTATAAATTGCATGCATGACAAAAGAATGAAATCAAAATAAGCTGGATGTACAACTCCGCAATTTAATTTGAAAAGGTGAAGATATCTTCAGGAGTAGCTTTGTGGATTTTTCCATCAACATTCCAAAAGATTGATCCATCATGACTCCACACATGGGTAGTTCCAAATTTCTTAATCATGTTAAGTAAGGCTTTGTGACGACGATTAGTAACATCTTCTCTTAGAATCAAACCACTACCCTTTAATTTCTTCTTTAAGCTGAAAACTTCTGCTCGTAGGCGATATGAGCAAAATTTTATTATTATTGCACGCGGTTTTATATTGGAATGATTGACTTGACCGACTCTGTGACTTCTCTCGAAGTCGTTTAAAGAAATGTTGACACCAAGATTGCCAATGACTTTTAATACTAAATCATCCGTGTTTTCATGCTTTTCTTCTTTTATATTGAGCAATCTTAAGTTATTACGACGTGTGTACTGCTCTAGGCCATCCATTCGATAACAAGTTTCTTTAATGTCGGAAGCATTGCGAGTGTTGGAATCATTCAAATTAGTTAATTTGAGATTGATAGCGTTAAATTTTAGATCAATGTCTGCCAAGATTGATTTAGTTACTGATGAAGAAATTTGCGTAATTAACGACTGCAAAGTAGCATCATCGAGAGATACACTTGCCGACCGTAAGTTTTTAGCCATATTTTCATAGATAGTGAGTTCACAACAATGTTTATTTGTAATTAACTTCTGAGCAAACATGCTGAGGTAAAAGTTCACGATTTCACCACAGGCAAATTTTATTTATGTGTTAGGGTTCAAAGTTCACGCACAAGCAGGCTTGACAGTTTATTTTAGTCAATTTTAGTATTAGAAACTATTTGTCCGTATAATAACAACTTACTACGATTAGTTGATTCTTGATGCGATGCACCAACACATAAAATATAATTAGAATGAGAAATAAACCACTATATTATTGAATAAACAGCGAGCCGACAGACAACGTGCTACACGCTTGTACCGCACATCAGTTTGAATACAAATATTAAAGATTATTCGGTTGTTTGTGCAAATCATTTTGAAAATCAATGTTTTGTTCACTCTAAGAAAATTATATGTTTGCAAAACTACGCTGCACCTTCTCTTGGTGTAAGTTTTAAAAATTAATTAGTTATGAATTACTCATGTTTTCCTTTTAGCTGGATAATGTAACTTCAGAGGTCCCCCTTAAAACTGTCCCACTCCCCAATTTATTGCCTTCTGATAATATAAATTACAATTACGCACCAAGGAGTTTTTGACCGTTGGGAATTAAACTGTTTTGAAAATTATCGGGCTAGCGGTCAATAAAAGACTTTTTTTATTTTTATGCTGAGCTTTCGGCAACCTTTATTGCCTTCATCAGAGCGAAAACTACAAGAGGAAGGTTATAATGATTGAATTGATTCAAATTAAATAACTTACATATTCTTTTAGTTTAAATTACATTCCAAATTAAAATGTTCAAGATTTCAAAGTATATGTCTAAAACGAAGTTTATTAATTTTCAAGGATAGTCTAGATTTAGAAAATTGTTTGAAAATATCATTACCTTTGGATTCTGTTATTCCAAATTACGATTGAAATCAAATTTTATTAAATATTGTAACACGCCGATGTGCTACGCTTGTTTGTTGACTTTTACCGACAACTAAATAGTAATAAAAAATGTCCAAAGAAATAAACAAATTTAATTTATGGACGAATTAACTGACTGGTAACTGAAAATTGGCTGTCTGCCAGAATTTAACGCGTATTTACCGTAAGGGGTACGGCTCGCTCAGAATTTCTGAAAGAGGTCAGGTTTTATTGCCTCATGCCCTACGTCTAGACTGCGCCTCTACCTGCAATACTAAGGAAATCCTATTGACCTACAATACTACTACGCTCTGCCTATTCTCAGAAATACCCCGATGTATCCCTTTCAATATTTCAACACAACTTTCAATAATTACTTCCTCGTGATCGCTAATTAGTGAAGGACTCTACTTATGTCTGTGTACCCTGATTCGAATCCTGGTGAGACGGTAATGACTCTGAGATGCGGGAATTGGTTACGTGTAAATAAAATACGGACTTATATTTAATTAATTATTTATTGCAAAGAGCAAGGTAAAAAACTCCGATTTCTAGCCGCACTGCAGTCTAGAAAAATGAGCGGAAAAACCTTGTCGTTTTAAAAATCCAATACAGCGGAACACTAGAAAAAATTACGATCTTGTAAGAAATACAGTAGAATTCGTTTAATGGCTTTCTCGTTCGAATATCGTGACGAACTAACTGTTTAGATTACACAGCTGGTGGTTTTATGCTTGTCCCAAACAATAGTTGTGGACCTTGTTATTCAATTTACATTAACAATTAAGTTGTTTTCAAAATTAGATTGGTCTTGGTACTCGTGCTTAATCACTTTCAATAGTACTCGAAGACGCTCTGTGTGATCAACCAGCATACAGTGTGGCCGTGTGCCTATAGTGTACTTACTTAATGAACGTAATTAATTAATTAATCACATATTTGGGGAAGTACGTGATACAAAATGTCGCCCAGGCGATCAATTTGCGAGAGGATTAATAGTAATCGCAGGGTTTTTCAAGGACAGCCCTCCTGTGGAGGCGCGGGAGCCGATTTGTTTCTAACCTAATAACTCGGCGAAGGGGGAGATTCTCAACCGCGACTATCGCCAAGAGGTGGAGGTTCAGTGACTCTCACTTCATTTGTTAACCTCTGATTGCGTTGTTTTCGACGATGATCTAGCCCTATGCGCAATGGTAAGAATTGATCGTTTTATTTGATACTCTACTATGGGTAGTTATGATCTTTCGGTCTCTCAGCGAATTACTTCTAATTAACCCGCAAATCTCTTGACAAGGACTACACTTCGGTCCACACACAGAGTGTGAGGGAAGCTCGGTTAAGAAGATGGCTATGAATGTGATTCAGAATTGTTTGGCCTCGTAATTTTACGAGGCTCGTAACGGCAACTAATTGGCCTTGATTTCGGGAATTAACTTGTGCTGGTCACACTTGATTTTAGCGGCAGATCTAGACTTGCCTTAGACCAGTGGTACAAAACAGTCGACTTCACCGCGCAAATCGAAAACCCCTTGCTTGAGTGTTTCCAACTTGCCAGAGAATATCGCCAAAGGGATTAACTAATTTTACAAGAGTACACTGTATATGGATCGCACTATAGCTTGAAAGCGTCGGTTGACTGTCTCTGATCGATTTAGCAAACTAGTCTAATAATTTATACAACCATGGTCAGCTAACTCCACTAAGGTGGATGCAACTTATTTACCTTTAAGCTCGGTTAGAATGCAAATGAAAACACTCTAGTAAAAAACAATGGCACAAGCCAAGCAAGTACTGAAATTTACAGATTATCTGGCCACAAATGGATGAGGAAATTAAAATGATTTTTAATCAATTTATACCACCAAGTATGTAATGAATAAATACAAATTAAGTCAGATTACCTAAATCCACGCCCTCGAAGTTAACATCCGATACACTCACTGCACGAAGTTTTAAATACACCCCGCGATTAATTTGCCGTGCGACTTGTTTAGTTTTTATTTAATTGCCTCTCAAACACCAGAATTTTAGGCGTACCGATATAAAATGATTTAACTCTACTGTGAAAACTAAATCAGAGAAACAAGTACACAAAGCAATTTCGCCAAGCCCAAATAATACGACTGATCGTTTTAAAAGCTCGGAGCTATCTGTCTGTAATTTTAATTTTCATTTTTCGGCTGAACAAAATTAATTCCCCTTCCTCCTATCAGAAAACCAAATTCAAACACCCCTTGACTAATAGAGCTGTGTTTTGCGTTCAGAAAGATAACCGCCCCCCGATTCCTGGAATGTCTTGTTTTCTAAGCTTTCACAACGACCCCCCGGGCAGACCACGTGTGCTGTCTTTTCAAAGTTCACAACAAACTTCTTAACTACAAGTACCCTCTGACATCTTTATGTTTTCCGATTACTGAAGAAACTCGGCGCCTGCAGCTTTTTTGTTTAGAAGCAATTAGAAACCAGCATGTTATTGCCCGTTACGCCCTGCAACCGATAGTTTTCAATAGCAGTATTCTTTTACAGAAATTTAAACGTGTCAAATTGTACAATTTCTAAAGAACACCAGATGACCATTAGAAACTCGCATGACAGATTTATATGATATTCAACTCAAGAAAAATTTTGAAGTCCCTCAGTGTTACAAGAATTTATGGTTCACCCTGTTATATTGCCCATTGACAAACCGCCGTAAGGACTGCCGAGGTCGTGGCGATATTGCTTCCGCTTATTTGTTATTTTTAAAATTAAAATTACAACAAGAACATGCTTTTTGTTTTATAAACAAATTCGCGACCGTTTCAATATTCATACGCTAAATTAAAATTTTGAATATCTGATCGAAAATTCATAGAATTACTGTTTTTTTTAATATGAAATAATTCTAAGAATAATCTTGTACGATAATTGGTTTCTTTTTCTAAAATTTTAGTGTTATTGAAATCTAATAAATGATTTTTCTCTTTAAAATGTGCTAAAGCACTAGAATTTTTTTCTTTTGTGGTAATCAATCTACAATCAGATTTATGTTGTTATAATCGTGTTTTAAGCCAATTGGAAGTTTGTCCTATATAAACCTGATCACATTCTGTACAAGGAATACAATAAACAATACCGTATTGATTGGACGGCGGAATTTTATCTTTAGTTTTACTAAAAGACTATTAATAGTTTTTAAATTATATTTTGCAATTTTAGCATTAATATTTTTTAATTCTTTAATAACACTATCCTGCGAAAAAAATATTTTTTTTTGCGGATGAAATAAAATTGGGTGTTTTTGAATGATTTTGGCATTGTAAAAAAGAATCTGTTATTAGTTTTTTTCTATCACGTCAGGTTTTTTAAAAAAAAAAATGAAATTACTGTGAAGGTCGGCTATATTGAACCCATTTGAAATGAACTCTTGGTTATAACGTACTACATTTCGAGCAATTAAAAAACCTATTAAATACATGCTTCGTATTTATTTACCGGATATAGCAAACTTTGGATATAACGAACCTGTTTTGGTGCATTTTTTGGATTCGTTATAATATAACCAGACTTTACTGTATACAATTCTCCCCGGAATGAGTTGACAAGATGAAAAACTTTTTAATATCAATTTTACGTAAAAAAGTTATTCTTTACAAAAAGTTCTGCTTCTCAAGAAACTTCAGAAATAATGGTTAAATTTATATTTTTAACTACAGTCTGTCTATAAAATTCAAATTTCTTAGTTTCATATTGCACATATCAAAGTAACGTTTTTAATTTTCAAATTTCAAATTTATTTTATTGTACGTAAGCCATTGTAACAAAGGATGTACACGTCAATTTAAGTATAATAAAATTAAATAAGTAAACAAACACAAAACATATTAAAAACATTTAGTTCTAAGTCATGGTGTCAAAAAAATTCGGCGACGAAGTGATTAGAGAATAATATAATATAAATTTTATTATTGACTTTACGCAAAAAATGTATTCTTTACAAAAAATTCTACTGTTCGAGTACCTTCAGAAACCACACATAAATTTAAGTTTTTTAACTACATGTACATTCTGTATAAAAAGATTCATTTTCTCGGCAAATCTCAGAAACCATACTCAAATTGGAGTCACGAAATACAGAGTGATTCGGCTAAATTCTAGTGGGGTTGGCCATATGACCTTAGTAGTTAGAGCCTAAGTTACAAGGAGTATTCCGCAAGCCGATACCTTGCCCATAAAATGGGAAACAACAGTCAGTTTCTCGAAAATTATGTTTGAAAAACGTACTTTGAAATATTGTATTAAAAAAATGGGACGTGATGAAAAAATTATTACATTTTTTTCGAATCCAGGAACACCAAATCTACTACATAAACTTAGTTTTATGTTATCCGCCAAACCTTCGCAGGCTAGTGTAATCGAATTTGTATAACCAGTTATTTGTGAAAATTTTTTATAAAATAAAATGTTTTGATTTTGATTATTTTGAGAATTATTATTGTGAATCTTATGAAAATTTTGATTTTCATTTTGATTATATTGAAGCAAAATTTTATTAACTAAATTTAAAGGATATCCATTATTATAAAAAAGATTTCTTAGTTTAATTAAATTCTTTCCTAAAAAAGTAGGATGACATAAATTTTTAATTCTGTTTTTAAAAGAAATTAAAACATTTAATTTCTGATTTAAAGGATTAACTGAATAAAAATTAATGAATCTACCAGAATGTGTCGGTTTTTGATACCAATCTAATATGATTGTATTATTTTCTAATCTGATTAATTTAATATCAAGAAAAGGAACTGAATTATTAGATTCTTCTTCTAATGTAAACTGAATTTGTGGATGAAAGTTATTAAAAACATCTAATGTAGTAACAATCATATTTCTTGGTAAAGAACAAATAATGTCATCTACATATTTTTTTATAAAACCAAATTGAAAGGGTAATTGAGGTATGACATTATCCATCACAATCTGGGCTAAAATAGGACTAAGGGGAGATCCCATTGGAACACCATAAATCTGTTTATAAAAGACATCATTATAAGAGAAATAACTGTTATTAAATAAAAAAATTTAAATTGTTAAGAATTTTTCTTTACTTAAATTACAATGTGGTTCAATTTTATTCAACCAATCTTCGTTAACAATTTCTATGATTAAATTTGTAGGTATATTAGTAAATAAGGAAACAACATCTAAAGAGATTGAGACAAAATCCTCAGGTAATTGAAAGTTTTGAAATTGTTCTGCAAAAACAAAAGAATTACTACATTATATTCATTTTGATTTTTATAAGCTAATGTTAGTATATTAGATGTAAATTTGCACAATTGATAAAAAGGAGCATTAATGCAAGATACAATTGGCCGTAAAGGAACATTTTCTTTGTGGATTTTTGGCAAACCATAAAATTTAGGTGATGTAGAATTATATTTTATTAATTATTTGTATTTATTAGCGTCTATGTAGTTCAATCTTTTTAGATCTTTTATGATCTCACTATTTGTTGATTGTATAGAACCGGTAAGGTCCTTATTTATTAATGAATAGGTACCCACATCACTTAATAAATTCATTCCCTTGTTATGGTAGTCTTCTTTTAACATAGCCACTGTAGTTGAACCTTTATCGGCTTTTAATATGTAAATATTTGAATGATCTTTAAGAAATTTTTTACATCTTTCATACATAACATTAATTGATGACACTTTAGAAGGTTTACTTAAATAGTTGGTAGTAACATTAATGAATTTTAATCTAATTAAATTCCTCTGTTCCTCAGGAAATGCATCAACTAAATTTTCTAAATCGGATAATAATTTTACTATGTTGATTTCATTAGTTCTAATTGGTAAACTAAATTTTGGACCTAATGATAAAAAATTCTTAATTTCAGAAGGAAATCCTATATTAGTTAAATTCACAAACCATTTTTCATTATTATTAAAAAATTTAATTTCTTTAAGTTTTTTTAAGTCACTAAACTTTTTAATGTTACAATCTTTTATTTTATTAAAAAAAAATATTGAAAGAGTTTTCAAGTCGTAAAGAAAATTCATTAATAATATTTTGTGGAATTAAATTTGTAATATTTTGTTTAACCCTTTCGTCCCTGAATATAAATGTTAACCCAAGAATAAGAAATATGTAACAAAATTGTTAATTTACTTAAGAATGACAGTTTTCTACCCTTAGATTTTTTTTTACCATTGGGAAAAGGGCAGATGGGTGGTATACATATTGCTGTGTTATTTCCTCCCTTAGGATTTAATAAATTTAAAAAGAAAAGGATACACACGATGAATTTGTTTTATTTTGTTAAATGATTTTTCTTTCGGCTTTTGGTGCCACATTTCTATCATGTTTATATAACAGGGTCCTTTAGAGTTCTAAAAATTAATCTTTCATTAAGATTTTTCTTGTACTTATATTTTTAATTTGTTAAATGCAGAGTATACATAACCTGGAAGACGATCATTTGAGTCTCGACTCACCAAGTACTACCAGTTGGTTAAAGGGCAAGTTCCGACAGCTCTTCGGGGATGACTCGGACACCGAGGCCATGCCTGATTTCGTCACAACACCCGAGAGGCCTGTCTTGTCGATGCCTGAGCTCCAGAGCACTTCGGTCAGGGAGGTTGGGTTGCCGGATTTTCAAACGCCTGCCCCGCTGCAGATGGAGGCTGCTGAGTTCGAGGAAGCCGTCAAAAAGCTTCCTCGTGAGTTCCTCAAGGACCGACGAGGGAACAAGCGCCGATATCTGCTCCACCTTCCTGATGGGGGCAAAGTGAAGATGCTCAAGGTGGAGGCACTTTGTTTGGGACTGGTGGCATGGCCTACAAGGAGCTGAATTAGTTGGTAGTGCTTTGGATTGTATAGAATTATGATTTTTTTAGTTAATTGTGTTGAATTTTTGATTTTAATTTCTAATTTTGAGGTTATGTTTTCTTTTGAGTTAGTTTTTGTGGGCCAATTTTAGTATATAAGTGGGGAAATTTTACCTGTAATTTAAGTCTTCCTTGGGCAGTGTTTGTGTGAACATCTTCTAGAATGGTAAAAGTTTTTAAATTTATTAATATTATTATTGTTGATTTTTGGTCATTTACACTTGTAATTAACGTGTCGTATACAGGACAGACGAATTGTCATTTCTGATACGTCAAAAGATTCGTTTGAGGAAACACAACACGGAATAACTACGTGCTGGTTGTCTCATACGGAGTTAATGCCCGACACAAAACCATACTCTTATTATTATTAACGTGTCGTATACAGGACAGACGAATTGTCATTTCTGATACGTCAAAGATTCGTTTGAGGAAACACAACACGGAATAACTACGTGCTGGTTGTCTCATACGGAGTTAATGCCCGACACAAAACCATACTCTTATTATTATTAACGTGTCGTATACAGGACAGACGTTTTGTCATTTCTGATACGTCAAAGACTCGTTCTGAGGAAACACAACACGGAATAACTACGTGCTGGTTATCTCATACGAGGTTAATGTCGGACACAAACACAACATCTTTGTTTTATTCGGCACTTGATAATTCAACAAACCATTGTATACATGCCACATAGTCAATTTACACAACGACACTACAACGCTTCATTGCATTCAATAATTTCTAGAATTCTGGGGGACTCGAATGAGGGTTATTACCTTAACGGTCTCTGAGGATAATATCACTGTTTGTTCTTGATGAATGTGGGATTAAGTTGTATCAATCTCTATTCATCATCACAAAGCAATTTGTAATTTTATGTACGTGTCGCAACCCATGATTATTTTTGGTTATGTTTGTATTTTACTTGACGTTTGCCATACAATATTGCCAATACCACAATTAAATAAATTTGTTATTAAAGATATATTTTTGTTTACTTACCCATTTCACCACGTTGCTCATAAACTTGCACAACATCAATTTAATAAATGCCCTTCAGAGTTTCATTGCTATTTTAAAATTACTTCATTGCCTAGGAACCCCGAGCAGTGTTGTAACGTGTCTAATAATTAAAACAATAGGCCCTGAGATTAATTTATTTCAAAAAGGTATATGCTCAATACCACAGCAATATGTACCAGCAGGTTTTTTACATGGTACAACTGTGTACCATCAGATGTAAAATAATTCCGTAAGAATTTCGAAAAATTATTATTTTCACTAGTACAGCGAACTAATTACCTATTTTACATGGTACATCATAAATTTGTCAGGAACATTACATTCCTGGCAAATTGTCTTTGTCCGTTTCTGACGTTTTTTCTCGCTACACCTTGAACATCTTCTTCTTGTCTCCCCTTCCACAGGAAGATGCAAAGGAATTGCGCCATACATTTTCCTCTTCTTACTTGGTGGTCCTCTTTTTGGAGGAGGTAACGAAGTATTTTGTATGCCCTCAGCTATCAATTCTTCGGCAAGAGTTACGAGAAAAGACAGAAATGATGTTTTTTTATTTTCGCGCCTCAAGTCATTGTACATTATCCAAGCATTTACTGCACACATATTCAGGCATGTATAAAATACTTTTTTCCACCATTTATTTGACTTTCTATCGTGATCATACAACGCTACAAATTGATCTGCCCTGTGAACTCCTCCCATTTTTTGACGATAAAATGAGATAACTTGTGGACATTCAATAGATTGCCGTTCCCCAGTTTTTGTTCTTTTAGAAACTGTAGTCAAATTGGGCTTATGACAATTACTCATAACTATAACTTCCTTTGTATCTTGCCATTTTGTACATAATAATCCATTGTTAGCACATCGAAATGTTGATTGTCCCCGTTGCAGTTTTTCCTTCATCGCTGGTACATTTTTTCGGTTAGGCAAGCAGGTTCCCAAAGCAGCAAAATTCAATGTTTCTAATAAATGGACACTTGTAAAGAATCGATCGAAACAGAGTACAACATCTTTCTCTTTGATTGTAGATGCAAGTGATTTTACTACTCTTTCGCCAAGGGTAAGCGACTCTTTATTTTCTTGTGCAGACGAGTCTTTGCCACAATATACATTCATATCGTATATATAGCCTGAATCGGAATCACATCGAAGCCATAACTTTATTCCTCTTTTCGTCGGCTTGAGCGGCATGTATTGTTTTAGTGAGCAATGCCCTTTGAATTTGGTCATACTCTCATCGATACTTTGATATACACTATCTTGGCGACATTTTGAAAATGTGTATTTCAGACACGATAAAAGGTCATGAATATAATAATAAGATTTCGATGAATTAGGTGGTTTTTCCGGTGAAGCAAAATAGAGTTTCGAAACTATAATCATAATCTATCTCGGGACATTGCTTTTTCGATTGCACTATTACCTAGCGACTATTTCCCACTCCGATAGTGCTTGATACCAGGCAGCTTATTGAATGACATTATAAATATACACCCTATCAATTTTTGAATTTCTCCTTTATCTGTGAGTTTCTCTTTATGCTTTTTGCCTCTATTCAATATATCCAGGCGTTGGTTAGTACATTCTACAATTTGCAAGTAAAGTGAATGTGGAAAAATTTGATGAAAAATTTGCAGTGGACTCAAATGTGTCGTAATATTCTCACTTAGTTTACAATTTCTATCTGATGAAAGAGTTTTCGCAGGAATAAAATTATCAATTGGAAGAACCCAGTGTAAAATAAGATTTGCTTCACTTGAATTCGTTTGGTTTGCTTGAGATTCATTTACCAAATTTTCTTCCGCGTCGCCCATCTCATTGTCCGTTACACTAATCAAAGATTCTTGAATTGGCAAAACATTTTGTTCTAGGTCACTATCACTGTATGGTCCGCTGTCACTACTAGGCACATAATCATCACTGGACCCAGCCGAATATGGCTCTTCTCCCTCATCTGAGCAATCAAAATCTGACATATGCTCAGCAGCATATTTTAGTTCTTTTTGAGTCAGTGGTCGTTTTCGATCCATAATAATCCTAAAAACACATTCAGCTATAAACCTGATGGTATATATACGTACCGCCAAAAATCACGGCTGGTACATATATGTACTACGTCTCCACAAAGCGCGCTGATATGAAAATAAAAACAAAATGTACGTACCTTACAGATGATTGTTCTTTAGTGAGGTAATATGCAATTACTGACGACTATACTGGCGATGAACTAATGTGTTTCCACTACTATCACTCGACACGTATCCAAGTAAACGAAGAAAACTAACCTTAGTATCAGAATGAGCGGTAAATATGCGCTGCATTGTATGTGCTAGATACAAGACACCGGTCTGGTACATTTATCATATCCTGATAATGTTTAGTTGAACTTTCAGGAGTTTTCAAATATAGGTGGTACATATGTATACCGATCGGGACGAAAGGGTTAACTAAATTAATATTTTTTTCCAAATCTTTAATATCATGGTTTGTGATTTTAATTTCTAAATTAATTTTTAAATTCAAAGAAAGGTTGGGAATTACAACTTTAAATTTAGAAATTAAAATCACAAACCATGACATTAAAGATTTGGAAAAAAATATTAATTAAGTTAAACAAAACATTACAAATTTAATTCCACAAAATTTTATTAATGAATTTTCTTTACGACTTGAAAACTCTTTCAATGTTTTTTTTTTAATAAAATAAAAGATTGTAACATTAAAAAGTTTAGTGACTTAAAAAAACTTAAAGAAATTAAATTTTTTAATAATAATGAAAAATGGTTTGTGAATTTAACTAATAAAGAATTTCCTTCTGAAATTAAGAATTTTTTATCATTAGGTCCAAAATTTAGCTTACCAATTAGAACTAATGAAATCAACATAGCAAAATTATTATCCGATTTAGAAAATTTAGTTGATGCATTTCCTGAGGAACAGAGGAATTTAATTAGATTAAAATTCATTAATGTTACTACCAACTATTTAAGTAAACCTTCTAAAGTGTCATCAATTAATGTTATGTATGAAAGATGTAAAAAATTTCTTAAAGATCATTCAAATATTTACATATTAAAAGCCGATAAAGGTTCAACTACAGTGGCTATGTTAAAAGAAGACTACCATAACAAGGGAATGAATTTATTAAGTGATGTGGGTACCTATTCATTAATAAATAAGGACCTTACCGGTTCTATACAATCAACAAATAGTGAGATCATAAAAGATCTAAAAAGATTGAACTACATAGACGCTAATAAATACAAATAATTAATAAAATATAATTCTACATCACCTAAATTTTATGGTTTGCCAAAAATCCACAAAGAAAATGTTCCTTTACGGCCAATTGTATCTTGCATTAATGCTCCTTTTTATCAATTGTGCAAATTTACATCTAATATACTAACATTAGCTTATAAAAATCAAAATGAATATAATGTAGTAATTCTTTTGTTTTTGCAGAACAATTTCAAAACTTTCAATTACCTGAGGATTTTGTCTTAGTCTCTTTAGATGTTGTTTCCTTATTTACTAATATAGCTACAAATTTAATCATAGAAATTGTTAACGAAGATTGGTTGAATAAAATTGAACCACATTGTAATTTAAGTAAAGAAAAATTCTTAACAATTTTAAATTTTTTATTTAATAACAGTTATTTCTCTTATAATGATGTCTTTTATAAACAGATTTATGGTGTTCCAATGGGATCTCCCCTTAGTCCTATTTTAGCCCAGATTGTGATGGATAATGTCATACCTCAATTACCCTTTCAATTTGGTTTTATAAAAAAATATGTAGATGACATTATTTGTTCTTTACCAAGAAATATGATTGTTACTACATTAGATGTTTTTAATAACTTTCATCCACAAATTCAGTTTACATTAGAAGAAGAATCTAATAATTCAGTTCCTTTTCTTGATATTAAATTAATCAGATTAGAAAATAATACAATCATATTAGATTGGTATCAAAAACCGACACATTCTGGTAGATTCATTAATTTTTATTCAGTTAATCCTTTAAATCAGAAATTAAATGTTTTAATTTCTTTTAAAAACAGAATTAAAAATTTATGTCATCCTACTTTTTTAGGAAAGAATTTAATTAAACCAAGAAATCTTTTTTATAATAATGGATATCCTTTAAATTTAGTTAATAAAATTTTATTTCAATATAATCAAAATGAAAATCAAAATTTTCATAAGATTCACAATAATAATTCTCAAAATAATCAAAATCAAAACATTTTATTTTATAAAAAATTTTCACAAATAACTGGTTATACAAATTCGATTATTAAAGAATTAAAAAATATTAATGTTAAAATTGCAAAATATAATTTAAAAACTATTAATAGTCTTGTAGTAAAACTAAAGATAAAATTCCGCCGTCTAATCAATACGGTATTGTTTATTGTATTCCTTGTACAGAATGTGATCAGGTTTATATAGGACAAACTTCCAATTGGCTTAAAACACGATTATAACAACATAAATCTGATTGTAGATTGATTACCACAAAAGAAAAAAATTCTAGTGCTTTAGCACATTTTAAAGAGAAAAATCATTTATTAGATTTCAATAACACTAAAATTTTAGAAAAAGAAACCAATTATCGTACAAGATTATTCTTAGAATTATTTTATATTAAAAAAAAACAGTAATTCTATGAATTTTCGATCAGATATTCAAAATCTTAATTTAGCGTATGAATATTTAATAAAATTTTATTTCAATCGTAATTTGGAATAACAGAATCCAAAGGTAATGATATTTTCAAACAATTTTCTAAATCTAGACTATCCTTGAAAATAAATAAACTTCGTTTTAGACATATACTTTGAAATCTTGAACATTTTAATTTGGAATGTAATTTAAACTAAAAGAATATGTGTTATTTAATTTGAATCAATTCAATCATTGTAACCTTCCTCTTGTAGTTTTTGCTCTGATGAAGGCAATAAAGGTTGCTGAAAGCTCAGCATAAAAATAAAAAAAGTCTTTTATTGACCGCTAGCCCGATAATTTTCAAAATTACAATGAATTACAATGAAAACCTAGTAGAGAAGTGTAAGTCTTTGTCTCTGCAATTGAAAAAATTAGATCGTAAATATAATTCATGTTTATCCCAATTACGAGAAGTGAAAGACCAATTGAATAAAAATTCTAAAATTTTAGAAAATGTAAACAAAATTTGTGAGGATGCAGAAAACTCTGATGAAAAGGCAGTATTTTTGTTAAATTTAATTCAAAATTACAATAAAAAGATTCCTCGATGGTGTGAACCAACAATACGTCTTTGCACTGTTTGGAGGTTTTGTTCTCCAAGAGGATACGAATTTTGTTCCAAAAATTTGATTATCTACCATCCAAGTCAACAATTTCTAGATTTCTTGGTAACTGCAATGGTCAAAACCAATTGATTATGGAGCGGCTTCAAACTGAAATTGCCCAGTTCAAACATCCACCAGAAAGGTTGTGCTCATTGATTATTGATGACATGTCCATTAAGAAAAAAATGCATTATAGCCGATGAGAAGATCACATTTATGGCTTAGATACTTGCAGTCCCATTGGACAAAAGCCTAAAATTGCAAATAAAGTGCTATGTTTTGTTGTGCATGGACTTTCTACAAAATTCACTATACCAGTCGGGTACTTTTTTTCATGCACAACTAACACTAGCAGATTTCTTTGTGTTAAATTTACAAGTGTTGAAACTTGTAACAGATTGTGGATTGATTGTCCTGCGACTTGTAACAGACAATATCTCGTCCAATGTGGCTCTATTTAAAAAGTTAAGTGGAGGATCATTAAAAAATTACATTGGCCATCCTTACCTTAAACAGTTACCTTTGTTTTTATCATTTGATTATTGTCATGCTCTGAAAAATGCAAGATATCAATTTTTGGACCAGGATATGTGTTCTCCAAATGGTATTATTACTTCTTCCCATCTTAAACTTTTGTATGACCTACAAGGATTACCCATAAAACCTGTAAGATTTTTAACAAAGAAGCATTTGTACCCATCAAATTTTGAAAAATGAATGTACTGCGAGCTATTCAAATATTTTCACCAACAGTAACTGCTACGTTGAAATTCCTAAAACAGACTGAAAATGATGCATTCGCTGATGTTGATAGTACTGTGTTTTACATGGAAACTATGTACAATTTTTACCAAATTCGCAATGTTTCACATAGATCACAATATATTCGTGCTATGGATGACAGTATAGCACCTTATGTAGATATATCTGATGAGAGCTTGCATTGGTTAGGCACAATTTTCCCGAACTATATAGATGCAATACAACAGACATCTGCTGATAATGGTGCACGCGGGCTAACAAAGGAAACTGCACATGCCCTAAAGTTTACAGCACAAAGTACCTGTCTTTGTGTTAAATTCCTTTTACAGCAGGCTGGATTTTATTACGTTTTAACCCGATCTTTCAGTTCCGATGCGGTAGAAGCAACATTTTCCCATATTCGTTTGAAAGGTGGATCAAATGATGCCACAGACGCTAGATCTGCAGAATATGCTTTACGACAAATTTTACGTTGTGGTATTATAAAAAACTCCACTTCTGCCAATACAGTAAGTAATATTAACTTTGTAAGTTCAGCTCAACTTACCAGCTGTGCTTCTGCAAGTTCTACTATAACTGAAGAAACCATAATGTTGCCAAGAGATATACAAATTCAAGTTAAATCTCTTGAAATTAATGCGGCATGTGACACTAATATTTATTCGGCATCTGTGGCTTTCCTAGCTGGATATATTATTATGAAACTGCAACAGAAAATGAACTGTAATATTTGTAAAACTCCTCTTGTTTCCAGTACAATCCCCGGACCTTTATTGGAGTTAATAACTCTTCAAAATCGTGGAAGTTTAATATATACAAATGAATTATTTGTTGAGCTTGTCAAGAGAATAGCTAACATATCACAAGCAGTTATGCCTTTCTTAACTGTTAAAAACACTCGTGTCAATTAATAGATCTTATGCAACCTTGTTTACTTAAGAATTGTTTAATTGTATGTCCTACACATAAGATGAAAGTGTGTGAGTTAATTCCTACAATGGCATTAAAACCAGTACTAGATAATATATGCCTAGAAAAAGCTGATTCATTAAAAAGGAAATTAGTTAATAATAAGCCCATTAGTAGAAAAATTTTAAAATTATAAAAATTGGTAATCTTTTACAAAAACAGCATTTGTTCTATAATGCAAGTAATTCGTTAATTTTTGTTTCATTTCAATATAAGTAAATTGGTAAATATACAGCTTACGATGATCATTCTTGAACCGAAGATGCAATAAGTGTGAGATTGACTTTAGTGTGATTTTTTACAATAGGCAATGAAGTGCAAAGGATGTTAAAGAAAAACCAGTAACATTTACAGCAAGTTGCTTTTATCTGTCTTTTTGCAACATTCTTATAAATATTTACAGTTGGTTCTTGTCCGATGAAATTTGTATCACAAAATCTTTTAAGCGGACACTAAATCGCGCACTATACACTTAACGTTTCGCAGTCGTTCGACGAAGCTGTCGAAAACTGATGCATTAAAAAGGAAATTAGTTAATAATAAGCCCATTAGTAGAAAAATTTTAAAATTATAAAAATTGGTAATCTTTTACAAAAACAGCATTTGTTCTATAATGCAAGTAATTCGTTAATTTTTGTTTCATTTCAATATAAGTAAATTGGTAAATATACAGCTTACGATGATCATTCTTGAACCGAAGATGCAATAAGTGTGAGATTGACTTTAGTGTGATTTTTTACAATAGGCAATGAAGTGCAAAGGATGTTAAAGAAAAACAAGTAACATTTACAGCAAGTTGCTTTTATTTGTCTTTTTGCAACATTCTTATAAATATTTACAGTTGGTTCTTGTCCGATGAAATTTGTATCACAAAATCTTTTAAGCGGACACTAAATCGCGCACTATACACTTAACGTTTCGCAGTCGTTCGACAGCTTCGTCGAACGACTGCGAAACGTTAAGTGTATAGTGCGCGATTTAGTGTCCGCTTAAAAGATTTTGTGATACAAATTCTTATAAATGTTTATCAGAACTGCACCTACAAAATATTATGTATGAGGATCATAAAGGCAAAGGATTTCAATAAATAGTTGTGGTTTGTAAAAGGATTGCAAGGATTTGTAAAATTATCCATGGTCACATAGAACTCGAGGTTTGGTTGTGCCGTTAGTGTAAGTATAAACGAATATTGTAAACTGCACATTTACCATAAAATTTATTTAGCACTAATTTTCTCTATTAATAAATGATGGGAAATATGCTTTAATTCTAAGTTGCTTTCCTGTTACTCATTTTGTGCATCTAAACGAGCCCAAATTGGACAAAAATCAACTGCGGTATATGTGGTAAGTGACTGTGCTTCATGCGCAAAATTCAGAGCTATCTGGAAAACACCTGTAGAGTATATTTGAAGCATTGTAAAACTATAATATGATGTACCGTTTATATACACGGATACTGTCTGAAGTAATTACTAACCCTGCGTTTAGTTCATGGACAACGTTGTCGATTTCTTTAGTCCGTAGTTCTTTTACGTTGTCTGACTAACCTGCAGAGTGGTCACGGTGGTCGTGATTTGAGATGCGACCATTAGGCAACCGCGATGGGTATGAGTTCGTTTAGAATACAGTTCGCCTATAAGCTCCTTAAATTTTGATGATTCGCCCATCAACTAAACGTAGGCTAAAATATTGTTATACTTACTTTTACAGTTTCATTTATGTGTTTATATAAAAGAATTCGTATTTCAATAAGTTAATATAAATTGTTTGCTAAAATTCTAATACCTTTAAGAGATATTTATGTATTTTTTTTAAATTTCATTCTTCTGGGGATTTTTCCATAGAAGTCTTGCTCCTTTATTATTAAATCCAGATTAAATCGTTATTGTGTTTGTACTTAAATAACCTAAATAAACGTCAGATTATAATGACAACTGCTTAAAAACTCACAAGAGGCGCTGAGAGGAGTACCCGTCAAAATTTCTTAAAAGTCGAATTGAAACGGCCATACATACACGTCAGTGAATGTTAATGTAGCTGGCCATGTTAGCCATAGGTACATAGACCCTTTTGCATGACATTGGGCTTTGCCCATAGACCCATTTGCTGTCAAAATATCAATTTTTTATTTTTTGGCACTTAGACCCTTTTGAAGTTATGGTCTTCAATTAGAAACTTTAAATAATGTAAAGGGCATACACTTCGTAAATTATACTGTAGTTTATACCCTAATCGTTGTGATTGTATCAATAATTGTAATTATAATAATTCAAAAATGTACGCAAGGAAAAGGGAAGATTTCGAGGACGAAAAATGGCCTTAATTATATTTATAGAAAACGGGGATTAACGGCTTCAATAAAACTTCTATTATAATGGTCGATATTTCGTAATATTTTATTACTTCGGCAGTACCAACATTAAATTATTACAATTAGAAAAACTAATTATTAGCTAATACAATATTATATAGAATACTTACTATAATAATAATAAATTAATACATTTTGAAAATATTAACTTAAATTTTGAGGTATTCATTTATAACAAAAATTGTATATAAATAAATGAATTCTAGGTGGCGTGACTTATTAGATTGAAATATGTATATGTCGTAGCCGCTTGCCGTAAATTAGCACTTCATGTAAAGTCTAGACACTTTGCGAAATGCAGACAGATAGCGTAATGCCCACCTCTAAACGATTTTTTACTGCAACTGTCTAAAATATTTAGCCTCTTCATGAACTGCTACCAGCCATTAGGTTTATGCTGTAACGCCGAACAATTACGCTATCGGTCTAATAATTTTAGACGTTTCATGAAGTGACTACAGTTGAATATGCGGATAGCGTAATTAAATAGTGAGTGGATCGTGCATGTACTTGTAGAAACGTATTTCTCCTGGCTCTCTCTGCTTTTCCTCATTCGTAATGTGTAAATAGCAAATAACGCTCGTTGGAAAAATAGCGCATGAGCCGCGCAGCGGCGAATGCAAGTAATTCCACAAGTGCGTAATTGCTTTACAACTCGAGTTTTGTACTATACTTTATCTACGACCACAAAAATTACCTTCAAAGTAATCAGCAATGACACTTGCAATTTCGACGACTGTCAATCTAATGAGATGCGGCTACGTAGATCTAACTGCA
This sequence comes from Dorcus hopei, assembly GCA_033060865.1. Classification (NCBI taxonomy): domain Eukaryota; kingdom Metazoa; phylum Arthropoda; class Insecta; order Coleoptera; family Lucanidae; genus Dorcus; species Dorcus hopei. The sequence goes on along the minus strand of CM065426.1, from coordinate 60,375,350 downwards.
AATGTGCGTAAAGTAGGTGCGTTGTGCGTTTTTCTTACTTTACGCACGACGCACAGTGGGGTATTTGTGCGATCTAGCTGGCTAAAATTCAATTTCATCAACTTTGTTCCAAATAAAAACAAATGACCATTTGTCAGTCTTGAATGTCTGTCAAACAACAGGCCGTAATTTGTTTGCCTCTTACTTTATAATTTATTAATTAGAACCTGATCATTTACAAAATTCCCTTGATTTTTGTCAGCGCATTTTGCGGTACTAAATTGTAGAAATTAATTATATTTTTATGAATAAATTGTAAGAGCGATTAATAATGCATTGTCCTGAAGCAGGTAAGTGTAAATGTGTTTCAATCATTTTATTTATAATTGCATTCATTTTTATGTACTTAAATCGTTTTGAAAAAATACTTTTTTAATACATTTGAAAACCGATATTAACGTATTTGTTATAAACAATTTAAGTAGCGACATCTTGCAATCGCTTTTTGACCTAACATCGCAGTAGGATTGACAAATTGAAGCTAGTTCGCCACATAATAAGTCATCCCATGCGAGGCGGCCATGCTTGCTGTCAAAGCATATGAGAATTTTAGAAAAATTGTGTGCAAATCGGTTTTGATTACAGCAGATTCCCCGAGCAGGCTCTGTACAGCTGTTTCAGGCCTAGTTGGGCCTTCGTCAGCAGAACCGTAGCTCGAGAAATCCACTGCAAACCAAACCGATATGTCCGAGTTATTCGCCCATGCGATGTGAAAGTAATAAAAAATTTAAGTAGCGACATCTTGCAATCGCTTTTTGACCTAACATCGCAGTAGGATTGACAAATTGAAGCTAGTTCGCCACATAATAAGTATTTGTTATAGTTCAGGGTGCGTCCCGGTTTTTATTTATACGTCAGTATAAATAAAAAGGTTCTAACTTCTTAATTATTAAAAAAGTGGTCGCAGAATCACGCAACTTTTTGTTTATTAGCTTAATTGCAGTGGGCCCCTCCAGCATACTCTGTACACCTATTTCAGTCCTAATTGAGGCCTCTTCAGCAAAAGAGTAGCTCAAGAAACTCAACCGCAATCCGTCCGACTCGCCTGATTTACGAACGGCAAGTCCGTAATAGCAGACTGCAGTTTAGGGCGCGCCATTCCGCGGCCGGCAATTTGACCTTAACTGTGCGAAATATAGCGAATAACAGCCATGCTGCTGTCTCATAACACAAAACAAAATATGCGGACACAATAGCATTTTTTTAAGACTGGTGCAAGTCGGCTTGATTGCGGTGGGGCTCCCAAACATCTTCTGGATAAATATGTCGGCCCTAATTGGAGTCTCATCAGTGGAAGAGTAGCTCGAGAAACTCCACCACAATCTGGACAACCGGCTTGATTTACGAACGGCAAGCTCTATGGTGTGCCTTTAGCTGTAGACTGCTATTACGGGCTTGCCGTTTAAATCAGGCGAATCGGATGGATTGCGGTAGAGTTTTTCGAGCTACTCTTCTACTGATAAGGCCCCAGTAAGAGCTGAAATAGCTATAGAGGATGCTGGAGAGCCCCACTGGAATCAAGCCGACTTGCAACAATCTTAAAATTATGCGATCACACGTGTTCGCATTGACCGCCTTGTGCGTGATAACTTATGAGACAGCAGCATGGCTGTTATTCGCTTTATTTCGCACAGTTTAAGGGCAAATTCCCGGCCTTAAGCTACAAAGTCTAGATAGATATCGTAAATTTAAACAGTAGAGGTATTCCACTGAGATCTTTCTAAATAAAGTAAAATTAGTTCTATTCACTTCCAGTTAAATCGGAAATCATTATCAATTTGTTTATTTTAAGGTTCTTAAAAATTGTTGAGAGAACCTCTCGTGTATTCTAATATTTAAATTTCGATTTCTACTGAAATTAGATACTTTCTTAAAACTTTAGTGAAGGTTATGTGAATATTTCCATATAGACATGTCTTTCACCACAGACCATTCTTGCACTGACTATTTTATTTTAAAAGTTTTTATTATTTTTAGGATCGTCAAGAGTCAGAATAATGACTCGACGAGAAATTTTCGATATAATGCAACAGCAGAACAATTCTAATATTAACAATAAATTGGAATTTGTTCAAAATTATGTGCTGAGCCGGGAAGATTACTCGGACGAGCAAACCAAAGAAATCAGGCATAAATTTTCATATATTAAATCCGAAATTAAACGTAGATGGCACATAGCACGAAAGAGAGAAGATATTTTCTTGAAAAAAAATCATACTTGGCTTAAAGGAACATTTGATATTCCAAAAATATCAACACGATCGGGACGACCGCCGAAGATATTTCGGTGAGTCGAGTCAACGAACCAAGAGGCGAAAGACAGAAGAGCTACGTAGTATTGCAAATACGGACGAATTAGTATTCGCTACTCAAATGTCTTTACGAGCTACAGGAATGAGAGATGCTTCCAAAGTACTAAAAGAGATCACTAGTTCTCCGAAACGCGCAAATAAATACAAGAGAGCATACTCTAGTAATTCGCCAGACCCTGTGCAATTGTCACTATTGGAAGCACTGTCAATGTATGTTGAAGCGGGTCTTTCTAGAAGACAATATGAAATTATTAGATGTAGTAACAAAAAATTATATCCTTGCTGCACCATGTTACAGAAAGCAAAAATGGACTGTTACCTAAATAAAGATGCATATCACGTAACTGCTACCTGTGCTGAAATAAATCTACAGGATCTATTGAATCATACCACCGAATGACTGTTATTATATTTACAAGAAATTATACTAACTTTAAGTGAAGAAGACTATAAAACCATGACATTAATTTGCAAGTGGGGTTGTGACGGATCCCATCAATCGCAATTCAAACAGAAGTTTGAAAATAACTCTGATGAAGATACAAATATTTTTCAAACTTCTTTTGTACCACTGCAACTAATTTATGGGGCAAACAATCAAAAAGTAATACGGCAGAATCCAACACCTTCTTCGCCACGGTATTGCCGACCCAACCGGATTAGATTTGTTAAGGAATCTATTGACATCACTAATGAAGAAGTCCATAGCATACAAAATGCAATAAATTGTTTGCAAATAACGAAAGTGACAATAGCAGATAGAATAATATCTGTCAAACATACAATGATATTTACTGTGATTGATTCTAAGGTATGCAATGCAAACTACATCTTTTTCAATTATTTTGGACAGTATTCGATAATTTTGTAATCGCTGATAGCCTAATTTTACATCACATACTTTTCTTATTATACAACACTGTGTTTTCACCATGTTTCCCCTTTGTTTTGAAAGTTTATGTCAATAACAACCGACGTTTTTTAAAATAAACATTCTAACGTCAAAATGGAACGCCTTACTCGAAATTTAACTCGAGATGAATGCGTCCAAGCTGTAACTTTATCTTCGGAAGGGCTAACTTATCGCGAGATCGGAAGGAGGCTAGGTGTGTCTCACACAACAATATCTAGAGTAATTCAACGTTTTACTGAAACAAACGATTATGCTAGAAGACCCGAACAAGAAAGACGACGAATAACTAATGCTGTAGAGGATCGTTTTATCAAGCTTAGAGCTGTTCGAGAACGGTTGACTACAGCAAGGAGCCTCCAACTACAGCTTGCAGATGTCCATGGTATCTTAGTAAGCACGAATACCGTTAGACAAAGACTTACTGAACAAGATTTGCGCCCTAGAATACCAGCAACAGGTCCTAAACTGACGGTGGCGCATCGCAGGGCCCGACTGGTATTTGCAAGGGAACATTTGCAATTGAATTGGCAATTGAATTGGCAAATGGATGACTGGGAGGACTATTCACAGACGAATCCAGATTTTGTTTATACAGTTCTGATCGTCGTCCTAGAGTGTATAGATGGTTAAATGAGAGATATGCCCAATGTAACATTCGCCAAACTATCCTATATGGAGGAGGTTCAATAATGGTTTGGGGTGGCATATCTTTGACCGCACGCACAGAGTTTTGCGTTGTTGATGGCGGTCGTTTAACTTCAGAACGGTACATTACTGAAGTCCTAGAACCCTACGTAGTGCCTTTTGCACCTTATATTGGAGATGGGTTCATTTTGATGCACGATAATGTCCGACCGCATGCAGCTCGACGAGTAAGTCAATACTTAAATGGAGTTGCCATTCAAGCTTTGAACTGGCCAGCGTGTAGTCCAGACCTCAGTCCCATCGAACATGTATGGGACATGATAGGAAAGAGGATTAGAAGTCAGCTTCCGCCACCACTCAACCTAAATGAACTTCGGCAAGTTCTTGTTCGTGTTTGGGAAGAAATTCCTCAAGAAGACATAAGGTCGTTAATTCTCAGTATGGGAAGACGTTATCAAGCCACAATTAACAGCAGAGGTGGAAACACCCGATATTAAACGTTGTTTGCATATTTTTAATTTTTCCTTATTTCTTTTTTTCTTGTTTCTCTTTGTGTTAACTAATTTTACTCTTTTTATAACTTTTAAAACATTTGTATTACATCCTTAATTTTTCATTTGGTTTACCAAAATACAAATTATATTCATTTTATCGAAAATTTTGAGACTTTTATAAGTGGTGCGTTAATTTTGCTGTTTAGTGTATAATTTTCATTTTTGAATTGCGTTTATTTAAAAAAAAATCTTACGTGATACTACAAAATTTTTATGCAGATATACGTAAAAAAGATGCCCTTTTGGAATTAGTAATAAAAAATGGAGGTTTCCATTAAAAAAAAATAAAATTATTTTTGTACCCCAACGGTACGCCACTGCATAAAGAAATGAACCACTCCAAAATGTGGCGAATTTATGGTAATAATGATATGTCCGAGCGTTTCTGAAAAAAGTAAATACTTTAGGAAATATTTAAGGTGTTCCAGACTCTTATTCGCACCATACGTTTCACTGAAAAAAGTAATGAAATAATTAAAACAGCATAATGTTTTTTTCTGTAAGAATTGTTCCTGCTGCCTTCAAATACTTCATATAAGTTATTAAGCGCGTTATGTATGAAGTATATAATAAAAATAATTTTGGCCAGCTAAATCGGACAAATACCCCACTGTGCGACGTTTGTAAACACCGGCTTACTTAGTTTATGTGCTGTACGTAATTCGTCATTTACAGTAGTGGTCGTAGATAAAGTAAATTTATTTGCTAATTTAATCTTTTATTATTTTACATTACTTATTTTGAGAAAGAAATTTAAGAAAATGTCTGGAATTGATCAAGAATGTTGGGTTCTTTAGTGTTACGAAATGACGAACACACTTTACAATTAAAGGTTTTATTCGTAATCGAATGGATTCAGAATGCCATTACATTCAAGTATATCAAACTCACATAAATAAACAACATTCACTTTTTTTATCAGCACGCTCAAAGCACACGCTTTATTTTAAAAGCTTTCCTACTGCGCAGGACCCAACATTTCCTCCTCTGCCGAAGTTTCTTTGTTGTGGCGATACGAACGGTATCCGGCGAGTGAATGGTAATTGACACTTGTCATGCTCTGGCGACGCGGTCTATCTCTCTGCGGTGCCGAAACTGGAAGATGTGCCTTTTGATCGTCATCAGTACTTCGACTGTAATCATTAAAGACAGGTAGATTTTCAGTAGGTGGGTGTTCCGCGGCTTCGTGATCTTGGTTGGAAACTATTTTCACCGGTCCTTCCTCATCTAAATCTATGTTTGGGCGATGGGCTACCTCACGATAGCGTTTCCAAATTTGATTGAAATGACGAACAATATTCTTGTCTCCTATTTTTATTTCAGCCATTGTGTTACCAACAAGTTTGACGACGATGCCATTGACACGGGAGCCATCCCACAATTCAACCATAACTTCCTCCCCTTCTTCGAAGTTGCGTCGACGGGCACCATGACGATGGTCAAATTGAGCCTTCATTTCGACCTGTGCTGGACTCAATTCACAGATTGAAGTTGGACTAGGCTTAAAAATGTCAAGCGGTGTTCGGGTTTGGCGTCCAAAGAAGACTTGAGCAGGAGTGTGATCATCTAGTTCACTATGCGGTGTGTAATTGTATGTGGCTACTGCTACATCTAGGGTATTCACGGAGTTGTCTAAAGATTTTTTTAAGGTTTGTACCATCCGTTCAGCTAGGCCATTTGATTGAGGCATGCGTGGTGGTGACCTAAGGTGGACAACGTCAAACTCTGAACAGAGTTGAGCAAATTCTGTTGCTGTGAACTGAGTTCCATTGTCGGAGACAATTGTGCTTGGTGCACCCAGATGTCGGAAAAGGATACGGAGATATTTGACTGTAGCAGAAGCTGTTGCTGGAGTAACCCAAGTTGCATCAATGTAGCGGGAAAAACTGTCGACCACTACGAGAAAAGATTTTCCTTTTGTTGGCTCACCAAAGTCCATATGGATGCGATTCCAAGGCTTCTTTGTATCAGGCCACGGATGTAGAGGTTCCTTAATAGGGTTGGCTGCGGTAAGACCACACTGGAAGCAGGACTTTACCCTATCTTCAATCTCGTTGGACATTCTGGGCCAATAGAAGTGATGGCGAGCCAGATTCTTCATGCGTCGGATTCCTGGATGACCACGATGCAAGCGTCTCAGCACAAAATTGCGAAGCTTGTTTGGAATGATGACTCGTTCACCATCAAGCAATATACCGTCACTGTTGGTGATGCTATCTGACTTTTTGTAGTAGGGTGCCAATTCTGGATCAGACTTATCTTCATTGTGCCATCCATTTTTAACTCGGTCTATGACTTTTTTTAGAGACAAATCTTGTTTGGTGATTTCACGAAGCATTTTACGAGCTTTTGTTGATCCAATAGCTTCAAAAGTAATATCGTTGAGTTCTTGATCAATGTGAATGGAAGCAATGACATTTTCAATGTCGTTTTCCTGAGCTTCTCGGCGGGTTTGTTGAATTAGTCGAGAGAGGGCATCAGCATGTCCAAAATCTTCTGTTCGGATGTATTCAATGCTGAAATCATAGCCAATCAAGCGAAGTGCCCAACGCCTTAGACGAGCAGCAGTTCGTTCGCTCAATCCTTTGGTGTTGGAAGTCTTGAACAGCGCAAGTAGTGGGCGGTGGTCAGTTTGGAGAATGAAGTGTCGCCCCCATACAAACTTGTGAAATCGCTCGACAGCGGTGACCAAGGCGAGGGCTTCTTTCTCGATTTGACTGTAGTTTTGCTGCGATTTAGTCAATGCCTTGCTCATATGGAACACTGCTTTTTCATTACCGTCAGCATATCGTTGGAGTAAAACACCACCAATGCCAGTTTGACATGCATCGGCTGAAATGAGGACTGTCTGACGTGGATCATAGTGTGCAAGTAAGAGAGGTCCTGTGAGAGTGCGTTTAATTGCACTGAAGGCTTCCTCTTCTCGATGGGTCCATTTGAATGGTATGTGCTTTCGTAGCAGTTCCTCCAATGGTGCTTTGAGTAGATGGACATGTTGGACGAATTTTCCGTAGTAATTGATCATTCCAAGAAGTGATCGTACCTCCTTCTGATTGGATGGTTGGCGAAGTTCCTTTATAGCTTGTATTCGAACTGGATCTGTAGAGACACCTTTGTCCGTAACGACAAAACCAAGGTATTTGACTGAAGGCATGTAGAATTGGCATTTATTTTGCTGTAAACGGAGTCCCCAGTCTTGAAGACGTTGCAATACTTGATGTAGACGACGATCGTGTGTTACCTGATCAGGTGCCATAATGAGGATGTCATCCAAGTATATGATTACTCCATCGATTCCAGAGAGACAAGACTCTATCGTACGCTGGAAAATGGCCGGAGCAGTTGATGATATGCATCTGAGAAATCAAGTTGACTAAAAACTTTGCTTCCACTAAATTTGGTCATAATTTCTTCTATGTTTGGAATAGGATAATCGTCCGAAAGTAAAGCGTCGTTGAGCCCAGTTGAAAAGTCAGCACAGAGTCGGATTTTGCCATTAACTCGACGGGCAACCACAATTGGAGCGGTCCATTCAGACGATTCCACTGGAGTCAAGGTACCATTCTTGACGAGCCGATCCAATTCAGCATTCAGTGTTTCTTGGATAGCTAGTGCGACAGGACGGTAAGCACAGTGTACAGGTCGTGCTTCTGGTTTAAGAGGAAGATGTACTTGAGTCTTTGTGCAGGAACCAGCATCTTGTCCAAATAATTTCGGATACTGTGATTGTAGCGAATTAACAGTGACACCAGTCAATGTGACAGTGTTGACATTAGTCCATTTGATGATGTCAAGACCGGAAAGAACTTTTTCACTAAGCAGACATGCATTACTATTTATTACCAGAATAGGGGCTGTGATAGAATTTCCGTTGAAAGTGAAAGTAACCTCACAGGTACCTAGGGTTTTGATTTTACTTCCGTCAGCATTGAGAACTTTTGCAGGACACTCGTCAAGGATTGGTGTGCCAATTTGTTTCCAAGTTGTCGCGCCAATGGTAGAAATGTCAGCACCAGTGTCGGCTTGCATTCTGACATTGATTCCATTGATGTTGACGTTGAAAAATTTTCGGTAATGCTCATCCGTAAAGTGAATGTCCTGAAGGTAGATAGTCTTGACTGAAGTATTTTGTTTTCGTGCTCCCTTCATCATTCCGTCCTCACGTATTTCTTCTTTTTGCGACAAACTTTGGCCAAGTGGCCAACAATTTCGCAATAATTACATGTAGTATGCATGTGTGGACAATCGATGCGCCGGTGTGATGTTGATCCACAGCCTCGGCATGATGATGTTGAATGTGATTCAGACTTTTCCATCTGGTTGTATGCCTTCGGTTTATTTTTACTTGATTTAAAGTTGACAGCGTTGACTTCCACAGTATTATTTATTGTTCTACACTCATTTGTGTCGACGACTCGGTTGTAATAAGAACGACACTTGTCCCTGATCTCAGCAAACGTTGATGACTGACTGTCTTTGAGTATAATGGCTCTAAATGGTTGATAATACGGATCATTCATTCGAAGTGCGGCCAAGAGAAGTTTGAATTTGTCAATATCTAATTTGTCAAATTGAAATATGTCTCCCTCCAGGTTGACTTCATCCAAAACAGTGTCAATGTTGCGGTTTGTTGCCTTTGCAGTAAGAGTATCGTAACGACGCTGAAATAGCGTGCGTGTATCGGAAAACAGGTCTTCCAGAATTTTAACAAGGCCATCAAATTTCATTTCCGTTGGTTTATTTGGTGAAATGCGACCACAAAGTTGACGGTATTCTTGATCTCCAAGAGCATTGAGTAGGAGTGACACCTGCAGTTCTACCGAAAGGGTTGAGGATGCTTCTGAGAAGGTAATCTTGTGGCGTTGATACCAATGAGAGAATGTAGAATCGATCGACAAATCAAAGGTAAACGTTCCAATCCGAGCAGCTAAGTTGTCCAATGTTGGTTTACTTGAGGTTGAAACCTTTTGTTGCTCTTTTAGAAGACGCAATTCTTCTTGTTGAACTTGTAAAAGCGTGATCATACTTTGCAGAATACTTTCCATTTTTGAATCCATTTCAATACTGACTGCGCCAATTGTTGGGTTCTTTAGTGTTACGAAATGACGAACACACTTTACAATTAAAGGTTTTATTCGTAATCGAGTGGATTCAGAATGCCATTACATTCAAGTATATCAAACTCACATAAATAAACAACATTCACTTTTTTTATCAGCACGCTCAAAGCACACGCTTTATTTTAAAAGCTTTCCTACTGCGCAGGACCCAACAAAGAACATGGTTATACGCTAGTTATAACTGACTTTTATGAGAAACTTGATCGATATTATTTGCAAAAACTGAATAAAAAGCCTTATGTAAAAGAAAAGATGGCAAACATTGTGCAGGAAATTAAGATTGCCAAAAATAAATTGTAAGTACACTTTAATTTTAATGAAAAATTACGGAGTCGCCTCCTAAACATTTAACAAAATATTCAATGGTCGCGTTCAGCTAACCACAGCCCTGCAACGCTTTATTAAAGCATAAGCCTCCAGGAGACGCATGCGACGTCTTTTTTTGTGGTACTCTCTTTGAGTGTCTGTCTCTGAAAGAATTCAAAGAGAAAAGTAGTTGTAATACTACAGAACAACGCTAATTTGCGTTACGCTTCATTAAAGCGCTGCACTTACCTGAACCACGGCCATTGTAATGTTCAAAATGTATTCGTGCAAAATGATTTGTGCAATACAAGTTAGTGACAATTCTACTAAAAGAAGGGGTAGCAGGTAATTTTTAATTTTTATTTCAAACAAAAAAAAGAACGACGCAAATATCATTTTCTTGAGAACTACGACGTGTTAACTATTGGGAATACGTCGTACTTGATTCACAAAACTGCAGAAGCGACAAATATTATCTATGTTGTACCGTATGAGGATTTGTATGATACTATACCGGCTGTTTCAAATTGGGTGTGCACTGAAGGGATCTCCTAAACCATGAGAGTTACAGATTCGGTTAAATGGAAGAAAAGTTGCACCACTCATTGCTTAATTCGTATCCATTAACAGAATCAATTTTCTCTTAATTGTTCTTGAAGTATTGGTGAAAATGTAAAAATATCGATTTTCTTTTTCCTCTGTAACTCCCTTTATTAAAAATAATTTAGAAATTCTGTTTTAACTTTCTACAGGTACTTTTGGATTCTGCTTCAAATAGGGGCAGTAGAATTGTGGTCACACGTTTCGTCTCTCCGCGACCATCCTCAGTTTACATTTTTAAATATAACGTATACCTTTTATTATCGTATTTGTTGCCATTTTTTCTCCTGATTGTAATGGTATCTCACACTTAATTGTTGATATTAATTTGAAGCTTAAATAATACAGATTTTTATATGAAAATTTTATTTAATACATAATTTCAAATATTTAGTTCATTTTCTTGGGTATAGTGTAAATTTCAATGAATTATTTAATATCTGTCTCTTTAGTTATTGTATAATAAATTCTTTTAACGGACACTGATAGTGCACATTTGTAGTATCCGTAAAAAGAATTTGTTATACGAGATAGTTGTTGACGAGGCTAATTTTACAAACAAGGGAATATTTAATAGAAATGTACATAGATATTGGGCCAGGGAGAATCAAAAAAGATTTCAACAAGTGTGACCACAGATACAATTCAGCTTAAATGTTTGGTGTGCTATTTGGCATAATAGAATTAATGGTCCGATCATTTACGAAAATCATGTAACAGCTGAACGTTACATCGATTTTTTAAGGACAGCATTGGAAAACATTTTAAATTACATTCCTCTAAATCATATTAGGGAATTGTAATTTCAAAATGATGGAGCACCAGCACATAATGCTGAAATAACAACAAATTATTCGAATCAAACTTTTCCTGGTAGGTACAAATGGACCTGTCGCGTGGCCTCTAAAATCACCAAATATTAGCCCTTTGATTTTTTATTGATTGATTGATTGATTTTATTGATTTTTCCTCTTCCAACATTTGAATGTTAGTTATTAATATTTAGTAAGCAAAAAAAGTACTAAAGAATAAATTTACTTATTAAATAAATCATGACGAAACTGTATCAAGTTTTTTTTTTTAAATCATATTTTAACTTGAAAAAAAATATCAAGTGTTATACATCACTGCAATCAGCAGAAAAAATGCTATCGAATAGAATAAGTAAAAGACGTACGTTATATTTAAAAAATCGAAACTGATGATGGTCGTGGAGAGACGAAACGTTTGACTTCAATTCTGCCACCTCTATTCGAAGCAGAATAAGAAAGTGCCTGTAGAAAGTTAAATCAGATTTTCAAAATTATTTATAATACGAGAGATACAGAGGAAAAAAGAAAATCGACATTTTTACATTTTGATCAATATCTCAAGAAGAAATAAGAAAAAATTTATTCTGTGAATGAATACGAATTAGGCATTGATTTGTGCAACTTTTCTTCCATTTAACCAAATTTGTATCTCTTACGGTTTAGAAGATCCCTTCAGTGCACACTCAATTTGAAACAGCCGGTATATGATTATCATGTAAATAAAACAAGTCATGGAGAACGCTGTAAAATGGAACATGCGTTGAATGGCAAAGATCAAGTTCCGCGACCATGTATTGAAATATTTTTAACTTGTTGTAAACCCTGTAGTGAAAAAAGGCTTCGAGCAAAAAAATTGTCGTGAAACCAATATTGTCGAATGATTTTTCCGAGCGGGGACAGGTTGATCTTATTGACTTCCAGTCTCTTCCCGACGGTGATTTTAATTGTATTTTAAATTATCAAGATCATTCAACAAAATTTGTTATTCTACGTGCTTTGACTTCTAAACGTGCACAAGAAATATTACATGCGTTATAACTGATCAAAAGAATGATGTCAATCAGCTGGGATGCAAAGATGGTACCATAAAAGGTTGGTTTTAGAGAAAACTTAATAAAAGCTGGTTCGGCATTTTTGACTAAAGAAGAAATTGAAATAGATTATAATAAAAATTTGTCACTGAGAGAAGCTGTAAAATTAAGTAGTGGAAGGTAAGGCTATTGGAAATGATTATGTAAAGTTTCTGCTATACAATGTACCACCAAGAGGTGCGCATGTAAATCCGGAATCAGACGACTGGTGTACTTGGCCAATATTTGTTAATGTCGTATACTTGCCATGCCGTGTGAGTGGTTTACTCGTACAATTATTTGTCACTGGTGAGTACTGGTCAATTTCCCATCGTCTGTCGGTAAAAATGGCACAAATCAAAGGGATCACAATTATTGGTCGACTTGACAAGTTCATACTTGTGGTTGCGCTCACACGAGTTGTTAATATAATTGTGTATTGCTTTGCAAATACTATTCATTCTGTATTGATAAGCGGATACAAAAGGTAAAGTGTTTATTAATAATTATAAAAAAATTAAATGGAGTGGTCTAATGATACTTGAATTTCTTGTTTCTTTTACTTTTAAATAATATCCACAAATTACTACTAAAAAGCTGCACAAGGGACAACATTTTCAGAATGACCGCTATCCATGATGACCAGCACTCTTCTATCTATTCCGCCAACATTGTATAAATCCGCTAAATTGTGCACGTCGTGTGAGCGCCTTTGCGTAAATGGCCTTTATGAGCTGGTACATTTGTCAAGTATACCAATATTGGTATATTGGCCAAGTACACCAGTCGTCTGAGTCCGGCTTAAAAAAATGAAAGTATTGTGCAATAGTAGATGTCATAACAGTTTTCCATGTGTTAATAAATAAATAAATGCATAATCTATTTATATTTTTATTATTCATTAACTTGTCTTATTCAGTGTTCAGTTTAATTATCTCTCGGTATAATAAGAATAAATAGGAGTACTACTTTCTCCAGTACAATGCCAATCTGTAGCTTTTTCACGTAAATAGCTTTAGTCACTTCATGAAGCGTCTAAAATTATTAGTCCGGTAGCGTAATTGTTCGGCGTTACAGCATAAACCTAATGGCTGGTATTTTAGACAGTTGCTGTAAAAAATTGTTTAAAGATGGCCATTACGTTATCTGTCTGCATTTCCTGAAGTGTCTAGACTACACAAGAAATGCTAATTTACGGCAAGCGGCTACGACATATTGCTGTGTTGTGCTCGGTCCAGGTTATTTCTTGGTTTTATTCGTACGAGCAGTTCAACAATTATCTGTACCTGTACTAGCTCAATTCTCCTTAATTTTGCTCTTCTTTACAAGGCTTGAGTGCTTATATTTGAAAAACCAATAGTTAATGAATTTTTGTTTTGTTTTAAAAACCGGTAAAATTTTCCTTTTCTTAATTTCAAAATTTTTGATCTAATTTATTAATTAATTTTTGTGATCGCCTTTGATCTGTTTCCAAACTTAAATTGATTTCCCTGAGCTTAGCCCTTGAAATCAATTTCTCCTTTAGTTGAAACAAACCAATTCTCTCGTTTAATGGAAAAGTCAATCTTGTTTGCACTCTTTTGCTTTTCCTTTGATTTAAAATATTTCTATTTATCCTCTTGCTTGCTTTGATTAAATAATTTGGCTATTGGCAAAATTGCATTCAAGCCAAAGCAAATTGTTTTGTCGATTTAAATTGTTTCTTTATTTTTATATTTTTGTTAAATAATTAAGAATTTTATAAATTAAAATGATCTTCTATTGATTTAAATAGAAGAAAATAGAATTTACAGTAAAATGAAACATTTTAATATAGTTTAAATGAAATTTTCCAAAAATTTAAATAAAATTTGCTCTCAGAATTTACGTCTTGTCTCGACCGTGTTCAAGCAATAATTAGAATGAATGGAAAGAGCACAGGACCTTTTTCCAATCCTACAGTCACTTTTGTGTTGGGAAACTCTGTTCTTTAACCATTAACTAGTTTGGCCTATGTAACATTTATTTCAAGAATCACAATTTGTTTTGACCGTCACCTAGGATCTTGATTATCCGGAGGAGCAGTCAGGATTTTCTCATTAATATACACACACAACACTATTTACAGTTTATTTACAGTTTTACAGTGATTTACAAAATGATTTAAATTGAAACACTTGTAATGCGTAATCGTGACTCAAAAACTATTTCATGAAGCTCGCGTTATATTGTATGTATTTGTCTTGATGTATGCATTTACGAACTTGACTTAAAATTGTCGCGTCTCGGGTTTTTAAAACATAATTCATGCTCTTAATTAAGGTAAAAATTTGGGGGTATGAGACATGATTGGAAGGTTACAATGAGGCTAAAAAGACGATTAGCTATGCTGATGTCACAGAAATTCTCAGAGATTTCGAACTGGAAAAGCTTATCATCTACCTGGAATCAAGGAATCGATCTGTGAAAGTATTTTAAGGGTTTGTGAGTGTTAAAAATTATTGGAACTACCGAAATACCGCGATAAATTGAAAGGAATTTTACTAAGTGCCTTCGAATGTGAATTACCGCGAAAGGCAGATTACTAACGTCGGGCGTCGGCTGCCTTCCTCGAAGTTCGGTTGTGCATGCCTTAAAATAAATTTACAAGATACAAGAAAACTAAAAACTAAACAAAATTGCAGATTTCTTATATACTATACTTAACACAATTGATTATATATACAACATTAGAGTTAAATAAAAGAGGAGTTGGATTTTTTCAGTTACTATATATTTGTCTAATGGTTTTAGGATTATAATAGGCTATTTTAATTGGAGTGTTCTTAAATAATAAATATCACAAAATCTTTTAAGCGGACACTAAATCGTGCACTATACACTTTACGTTTCGCAGTCGTTCGACAGCTTCGTCAGAAGTGAAAAATATGTTGTCAAAATAAACAAGGTTGTCAACGGAAACTGAAAAAGTAACTTGATTTCTTTTTTACATTTATAGTTTTTTTTTTTTTTAATTTTTCATATTGCCTTTGTATCAATAAAAATAAACATGTTGATATTTCTGAAGATAGATTTTTATTCTGCATCCGAAAATGTAAAAATATACATAGTGTCTCATTTAAAAAAAAGAAAGTAGGAAGCATTTCCTGTCAAACCGGAACCGAAAAAAAAGTAAAAATTGTCACAATAAATTCGTTATTTTTAACTATATATCCGTACCAAATTTTAAAAAAAATACTTCTCAAGTAACAAAGTTATTCGACCGTTCCGGGACTTTGTACTAACTCTGTATAATGGACTTGATAGAGTCTCTATGTAGGAATAAGATATAGAAATTGCCAAATTTTCTAGGAATTAGTATTGAGAATTTAGGTTTAAGTATTATTCAGTTAAATTTTATTTTGTTACTTGTACTTCAACTTCCAGTAATGCTGAAATGCCCAAATTGCAATGACAAGTTTAGTCTTGTAAAAAGTTTAACATTACATTTAAAATATAAACATGTCAATATAGACGTTTATAAATGTTGTGAACAAAATTGTAACAGAATTTTCCAAAATATATCCCTGTGTAAAAAACATATAATGAATAAATATATGACCACTCTAGAAAATTTTGTTCCAGACAATGATAAAATTTTACTTGAACGAGAGAATGAACATGAAAATGATTCATAGAATATTTTTGATGCATCTAATCTTTCTACAGATAATGAATTTATGGATTGTGAATCAAATGATTATGATTTTTCTGATAATGAAAATGTAGAAACAAAATTTCGTGAAATTTTAAACTCGGCAGTTATTTCTTTTTTATCAAAATTATACAGTCATTGTACATTATCTCGAAAAATTATACTAGACATAGTGGATTATGTAGATCAATTTTTAAATGGAGGTATGTTAAACTTCATGAAAATGTTTTTACATAATGCTAGTGTAGGTCAAACTAATGCATTAGACGCAATGTTATGCATTTTAGAAAATCCGTTTAAAAATTTAAATATTGAGAAACGCAGGTTCGACTATTTAAAAAAAAAAGAATTGCTTTTTTCCTCCACAAACTATTATTTTGGAGCCCTGTGGTACAAGTCAAAACTCAAAAGAAAAACACCTACATGTAAACGAACATGTAACGTATTGTAATGATTGCCGACAGCAGCCAGCGTCCGTCTGTCTCTCGCGTCAACGCTGTCTAGTCGGCGCGCCTTGGGCCAGAGAATTCTGCCGGCAGAATAAACTAGAATAGAGAGTTCGGGCATTCCAGGCGATTCCCGAGAAGAAAAGAGCCAGTTTATAAAATGTGTACGCGACCGGGGGTGAAGGTCCAGTTCGATTAGAATGCAGCGTTAGAGTTCGACACAAAAGTCCGCGTAATAAACTTTCGCTCGGCTGTTATAAATGAAAATTAGATTTTGGGTTGTAAATAAATTATTGTTAAATGTTAGTATTAAATTAGTTTTGCTTGTAAATAAATTAGTTGACAACTATTTCGTGTTTTGTTTTAAAATAAAATTAATGAACCTTTAAAAATCGTTACATTGGTGCGGGTGTTTGGGGTTCGTGAAAATAAATAAACAAATTGCAAAATTAAATTAAACAAATTATTAAAACAAAGTGCAGTGTCGAAGAAGAAACAATGGCTTCAAAGGAAGTGCCTTTATTAAAAAGATTTAAAGTGACCAAACTTGAAATGGCCAATTAGAGAACATGAATTAGAAATTTCCGGAAAGAAATCGATTTTGCAACAAAGACTTCACCAAGCGCTACTAGAAGCAGGGAGAGGACCCGGAAAACTTTCTTTACGTCTCCCAGAGCGGACCTGCAGATTTAACTAAAATATTAGACAAGAAATTAAAAGAACAATCTGGAAATTTCAAAGATGAATTGCTGGAACAATCCAGAAGTTTGGACGAGAAATTTCGAGAACAATCTGGAAATTTCAAAGACGAACAATCCAGAAGTTTCAAAGATGAATTGCAAAATAAATTGCTGGAACAATCCGGAAATTTGAAAGGCAATCTAGATAAATTAATGGAATATTCTAGAAACACGGAAGAAAATGTGAAAATTTTAGAAGAAAAACTTGAAAATAAATTGATACAACAGTCGACAAATCTGGAAATTAAATTGCTGGAACAATCTAGAAATTTAGACGAGAAACTTCTAGAACAATCTGGAAGTTTGAAGGATGAATTTCTAGAGCAATCAAAGGGGCTCGAAGATAAACTAGTTGTAAAAATATCCGAAGAGACAAGGAATCTGCAAGAAAATGTCGAAGAAATACTATTCCAGCAGGATAATAAAATTAAGAATCTCGAGCAAATCATGGCAGGATTGCGAATATTCGGGGATCCGTTACCAGCAGAAAATAATGAGGACCGAAGTGTGGCGGGACCAGCGGAAACTTCGAAATTGAAAATAAAACCACCGACGTTCGATGGGAAGTCTTCTTGGCCTAACTACTTCAAACAGTTTGAAGCTGCAGCAAAAGCGAATGGATGGACGGCCAGGGAAAAGGCCACTTCGTTAATTGTGGCCTTGAGGGGGGACGCTATCGATGTGCTACAAATGATGCCGCCAGAGGAACAAGAGGACTACAACAAGCTGGTGAACAGGCTGGAGATGCGTTACGGCCAGGCGCATCTGACCGAGGTGTACCGTGCGCACCTGAGAAACCGTTACCAGAAATCTGGAGAAGGTCTTCAGGAATTCGAGGCTGACGTAGTGCGACTGGCCCGGTTGGCATATCCTGCAGCTCCTGAAGAATTCCTGCAACGTTTGACGGTGCAGACCTTCGTGGATGGAATCCGTGATCCAGACAACCAGCAGGCATTGATAATGGCCCACCCCAAGACACCCCAGAACGCATTGGCCTACGCCTTGGAATATGAGGTGGCGAAGCAAGTTTCAAGAGGACATGTCAAGATACGAGCTGCCATGGACTCCCAAGAAGAGGAACCCACCAGCGTCAAGGTGCGATCTGTTGCAGAAGAGCGGCCCAAGGAGTGTGCCACCGCCGAGGATGTTCGCCACATTGTAGAACAAGTCTTGAGGCAGAGGAATCCTCTGGTGTGTTGGAATTGCCAGGAAGAGGGACATGATCGCAGGCGGTGTCCCAAGGCTAGGCAGGATCCTCCACGAAGGAAGCCCCAAGGGAAACTAAGCCTAGTCGCTGCAAATGGACAAACGTCGACGCGTATTCAAAGGCCTCCAAAGACAAAAGCCACGAAAGTGATAGCCCTGCGGCGATTAACCAGCAGTGTCTTCGTGGATGCCACCATTGATGACATCCCTCACATCATGCTACTGGATACGGGTGCGACGAAGACTATCTTGAGGCCCGACGTTATCAAGTCATCAAGACGCACCGAGCCGACTAAATGGAAACTGAGGACAGCAACCGGAACATCAGCGACTGTCCATGGTGAAGTAGAGGTGACCATTACCATTGGAGCGACTCCCATCAAACACCGTGCGCTGGTAGCAGAAATAGAGGATGAGGCAATTCTGGGCATGGACATCATGTGTGCTCGTGGGTTCCAATTGGATCTGAAGCGTGGCGTGATGGCGGTTAATAACGAGGAGTTGGTTCTACATCAACGAGAGGACGTGGCCGCTCGAGTTGTTCTCGCAGAAGATGTTGTATTGCCTAGCAGAACCGAGGTTATAGTCGACGGAAACCTGAATGGCGCTTTCCAAGATGGGCAAGTCATTATGATCGAACCTAATACCGACGATCAGAAGATTGGAAAAGGAGTTCTAGTTGGAAAAATGTTGTTGACAGCAAGGAAGGAGATACCAGTCCGCCTAATGAATGTGAACTGTTTCCCCGTCAACATCAAGAAAGGTACGACCTTGGGAAGCTGCGCCATGGTGTCCTCCATTTCCCGCCAAATAGAAGCAAACGTACAACAAACGAAGGTCCCGAAGAAGTTGTTGGAAATGGTCATGTCGACGGCACAGGAATTGACTCCAGAGCAAAAGTCAAAAGCAAAGAATCTGATCTGTCGCTATCAAGATGTGTTCGAGGTGGAAAATGGACCTAAGGGAAGAACCGACGTCGTCAAACACAAGATAGAGACCGGGGAAGAAAGACCCATCCGTCAAGCTCCAAGGAGGTTACCATTAGCGAAGCGGGAGGAAGCAGAACGCATTATTCGTGAGATGGAAAAAGATAATGAAATTGAGCCATCGAGCAGCCCATGGGCGTCACCGGTGGTGCTTGTGAAGAAGAAGGATGGATCCACACGGTTCTGCGTAGACTATCGACTGCTCAACAACGTCACCAAAAAGGATAGCTATCCTCTGCCACGGATTGATGACACCCTGGACACTCTGGCTGGTTCAAAGATCTTCTCGACCTTGGATCTAAAGAGTGGTTATTGGCAAGTGGAACTAGCGCCCGAAGGTCGAGAAAAGACGGCGTTTTCCCTTGGTATGGGTCTATGGCAATTCACGGTGATGCCGTTCGGCTTATGTAATGCCCCAGCGACATTCGAGAGGCTGATGGAGACGGTTCTGAAGGGTCTGTCTTGGACAACATGCATGGTATACCTGGACGACATAATTGTGGTGGGGAAAACTTTCGACGACCATCTGAAGAACCTGGAAGGAGTGTTCCAGCGGCTTCACGGAGCTGGACTAAAGCTTAAGTCTCAAGAAGTGCCACCTGTTCCGGAAGGAAGTGAATTATCTAGGCCATATTGTTAATGGGAATGGAATCGCCGTGGACCAAGTGAAGATTCAGGTCGTGAAGGACTGGCCAACTCCCAAGAATAAACACCAGATAAGGAGTTTCCTAGGCCTATGCACTTACTATCGTCGCTATGTTCCCGGATTTGCGGACATCGCTAAGCCGTTGACAAAACTCACCGAAGAAGGTCGTCCGTTTGAATGGGACCAACATTGCCAAATTAGTTTTGAACAACTAAAACAGTACTTGATAAGTGCTCCTATTCTAAGTTACCCTCTCCCAGAAGGCAAGTTCATCGTGGACACTTGTCACCCAAGTTTAAATTAAATCTACTTGTCTCTACTTACCACGGTTCCAGGTGACAAGTCTGCCGATACTTAGATCAGCTGTGCCCCAGCTAGCAACAGTGGAAATGGGAGCAGGTTATCTAAACGATGGTAACTTATAACGGGCGCCAGAAGACGATTTAAAACAACTAATCGAAATTCCGACTGGCCGACGTCTTCAATCGACCACGTCGTGCAGAAAGGAAACTACTAATAGAGACGAGACTATTACCCACTGTGTGTGAACGTAGAAAAATTAAAATCGTACTTAAGTTAACACAATTTATTGCACAAATAAAATAAAATAAATAATGCATACACAAATCGGCGTGAAAAGGCCTTAATCCGCTAGTAAGAATGCATACGCAACAAATGTCAAAAGTTTACCTCGCAACTGATATGTCTTTTACCGTCTGAAGTTGGCTGTCACTACGCCATCTAGTGGTCCTGTCCGAGTCGATGACCGGTAGACTTCAAAATGGCGTACCCACACGACGGGGAACGGCAGACGGACAAGAATTGTCGGGGCACCAACACTCGATAAACTGGGAAATCCCTCGCGTATGAGCTTGCGGGGATTACCTGGGCCTGCGCCGTAACTGGCACCCAAACGCAAAACCAAGTAGGAAAAGGGAAAAGCCAAAACTAAAAGCCTACATAGAAGAAACGATATGCGTTAGCGGCCATTTTTGTCGGTTGATATGCGTCGTTACATGTTACCTGAGAAAACTGGAGCCTCAGGCTTGGTACGGGGATTAAAACTATCCCCAATCGGTGCTCGGCAGTGTCGAATGATTTTCCAGCCAAGCTGCGATTGATTTCTTCTCCAAATGAGCAAGGAATCCGTTAATTTTCTCACACGCGAAAGATACGTCTTTACGGCACACTACCTGAACCACGAAAGAGAACGACCAAGCTGCTAAAGAACGCAGATCGCCTTGACGCAAGGAAATTACCAATGGTAGGCGGCCTGAGAGTCACATGGACCTTCAGAACCTATCAGAAATCAACGATCGCAGCACGCAGGCTTTCCCCCATAGCGCTCTAAAGGAGGGGTACCAGGGTTGCCACGGCGCGAAAACGAAATTACTAAACAGTAAATCGCCGCTACATTTTAGCGCCAAATTTAAAATGTAACACACTGACGCTAGCAATGTTGGTATCGGTGGCGTACTGTCCCAGATACAAGAAGGGCAAGAGAAGGTGATTGGCTACTTCAGTAAAGTCCTGTCAAAGCCGGAACGAAATTATTGCGTCACTAGAAGGGAATTGCTGGCCGTGGTAAAGTCCATAGAACATTTCTACAAGTACTTATATGGCAGACACTTTCTCCTGAGGACGGACCATGCCGCTTTAAAATGGCTCCTCCGATTCAAGAATCCTGAAGGACAAGTCGCACGATGGATTGAACGGCTTCAGGAATACGATTTTGAAATCCAGCATCGGGCCGGAACTAGCCATAGAAATGCCGATGCTCTGTCGAGAAGACCTTGTGCTGAAGAGTGTAAGCATTGTAGTCGTCTGGAGGAGAAAGTAGCCACGACTGCGAGGACGGCCGTTATAGACGACAAATGGCAAGGTGAAGAATTGCGACGAGACCAGGAGAACGATCAGGATTTGAAATTGGTGCTGGAATGGAAAAGTAGGGAGGCGAGGCCTACTTGGGAAGAGATAGCACCGTGTGCACAATCCGTGAAATCGTACTGGGCGCAGTGGGACTCCATAGTGCTGGATCATGGTCTTCTGAAACGAACCATCGAGAACCAGGAAGGCACGGAACAGAAGACACAATTACTGATCCCAAAGAATAGGGTGCCGGAAGTTCTGAGGGAACTTCACGATGGAACTTCGGGAGGGCATCTGGGAATCAAGAAGACTACGGAAAAGGTGCGCGAGCGATTCTACTGGGTGAACTGCAAGGAAGACGTAAAGGACTGGTGTAGGAAGTGCATAGTCTGCGCAGCTAGTAACGGCCCCCCACAGACGAGGCAAAGCTCCTATGAAACAGTACAATGTGGGAAGTCCTTTTGAGAGAGTTGCCATAGATGTAGCCGGCCCATTTCCACAAACGAATAGTGGAAATAAGTACATTGTCGTGGTGATGGACTACTTTAGCAAGTGGGTTGAAGCATACGCCCTACCAAACCAAGAGGCGATAACTATTGCTGAAGTCCTTGTCCGAGAATGGATCAGTCGGTATGGCGCGCCCATGGAGCTGCACTCAGATCAAGGAAGGAACTTTGAATCGGCTTTATTCAAGAACGTGTGTACTCTGCTCGGCGTCCGGAAAACTAGAACCACTGCACTTCACCCGCAGTCAGACGGAATGGTGGAAAGATTCAACAGAACCATCAACCGACATTTGTCGAAGGTAGTCTCCGATCATCAGAGAGACTGGGACACGTACATTCCCCTTTTTCTACTGGCATACCGTTCGTCCGTTCATGAGACAACAGGAGAGACACCAGCAAAAGTGGTATTTGGGCGAGAGCCAAGACTGCCCTGCGATCTGAAATTTGGCGTGAAGCCTGGCGAAATCCCTCCCGCGAAGACTACGTGAGCGGTCTACGCAGAAAAATGGACGACATTCACAATCAAGTGCGTCACAACATACAGACAGCCAGCGACCGAATGAAGGAGCATTATGACATCAACGCTCAGAATGGGGGATACCAACCTGGAGCGCTGGTCTGGCTTTATAATCCTCAAAGACGTCGAGGTCTATCGCCAAAACTGCAGACATCTTGGGAAGGTCCTTACAAAGTGATGAAACGGATCAACGATGTCATCTACCGCATCAGGAAGATTCCACATGGCAAACCCAAAGTTATCCACTTCAACCGAATGGCTCCTTACAACGGAGAAGAAAATGAAGGGACAGTACAACGGACGCAAGGTTCCGAAGTGAACTTCGAAACCTTCATGTTTCATCACGCCACAGGAAGTAAGGCGCGATTCGGAGTGACCACAGAGAGACAGCAAGACCTTTTCAAGTGTCACCAGAGTACATTCAGGCCCACTATGTGGCAGAAGACCTAAAGATGTCCAAGGGGATAGCCCAAGTATTTCGGAAGAAATTTGGTCAGGTCGAGGAACTCCTAAGACAGCACCCCATGGTGGGCAAGAGCCTGCAGATCATCCACACGGAGGCGGAACAAAGACGACACGTGTACTACTTAATCACCAAGAAGACATCAAGCGGTAAGCCTGACTATCGCAGTATTTGGAAAGCTTTATGGAGCCTGAGGAGACAGCTACTAGAAGGCAAGGAGACGAAATTAGCCATTCCTAAATTGGGCTGCGGACTAGACGGACTGGACTGGAGGGTCATTCAAAGCATGATAGAAGTCATCTTCAACGGAACAGGAATTGAAGTCCTAGTCTGCAGTCACCACCCACAGGCAGCTGACGGCAGTAAGAAAACCGTGGACTGCTATTTCTTCCAGACCGGAAGTTGTAGAAAGGGTCCAGCATGCCGCTTTCGACATCCTCCTTCAAGGTTATCGCGAGGAACGTTCCGAGACGAAACGTTTTTAAGAGGGGGGCAGTGTAATGATTGCCGACAGCAGCCAGCGTCCGTCTGTCTCTCGCGTCAACGCTGTCTAGTCGGCGCGCCTTGGGCCAGAGAATTCTGCCGGCAGAATAAACTAGAATAGAGAGTTCGGGCATTCCAGGCGATTCCCGAAGAAAGAGCCGGTTTATAAAATGTACGCAGCCGGGGGGTGGAGTCAGTTCGATTAGAATGCAGCGTTAGAGTTCGACACAAAAGTCCGCGTAATAAACTTTCGCTCGGCTGTTATAAATAAATTAGATTTAAGGTTGTAAATAAATTATTGTTAAATGTTAGTGTTAAATTAGTTTGCTTGTAAATAAATTAGTCATTAACTATTTCGTGTTTTGTTTTAAAATAAAAATTAATGAACCTTTAAAAATCGTTACAGTATGATATGTCATTTATCCCAATGAGAGACACTTTAAAATCATTTCTGGAATTACCAAATACTTTAAACAATATTTTGAAATTTAAGTCTTGTATTTCAAAAATACCAAGTAATGAATTTGGCCACATAATGCCAAGTAGTTTATGGAAAAAAATAGAAAGGGATTATGAAGGAAAAATTAATTTACCATTAATTGTTTACTATGACGATTTCGAAACAACAAACCCTTTAGGTTCACATGTTCGACTTCACAAAATTGGTGCAGTTTATTATTCTATAGCAAGTCTTCCTCCTGAACACTCCTCAAAGCTTGAAAATATTTTTGTAGCTTTACTTCTACGTGCGCATAATAGAACTCTGTTCGGTAATAAACCGGTGTTTAATATATTAATAAAAGAACTTACATATTTAGAGAAAGAAGGTATATTTGTGAACACTGATTTTGGAACACAGCAAATATTTTTTACAATGGTGGTATTAACTGGTGATAATTTAGGTATGAATTCAGTATGTGGTTTCACAGAAAGTTTTTCTGGAAATTATTTTTGTCGTTTCTGTCTTTGTAATAAAATGATAACAGAAAAACAAACTACTGAAAATACTAATGAGTTACGAACTAAAGAAAACTACATTCAAGATGCTTTGAATGTTTCTCACGGAGTTAAAGAACAATGTGTATTTAACGATTTGCCTAATTTTCATTTTCTTCAAAATACAACATGTGATATTATGCACGGTATGCAGGTATGATATGGCGCAAATAATTAGTAGTTTAGTAAAAGACAAATATTTAACGCTGCAATTATTAAACCATAGGATTGTTACCTTTAATTGTGGTACCAAGATAAGGAACAAAACCCCCAGCGATAAAGAAGCAGCAGATAAGAAAAGGTTATCTTATTATGACATCTTCAGAAATGTTACATTTAGTAGTCAATTTCACGTCGAAATATTGTCCGCACGTTATCTATTAAAAACCAATTACAATTTTGTCATCGGCTTGTAAGTAAATATAGTCTAGCTACTTCTTGTGAAAGGGATCTGAAAGGTATATTAGTGTAGAAAACCTTAAAAATTATTCTCTATTTCGACATTTACTTCCGAAACATTTTTCTAATATGATTACCGTATTGTCATGGTATAAAATAGATGGTCAACATTATAGAAAGAATAATTTGGTTATTTTAGATATTGAAAATAAAATGAACACATATGGACAAATTATTTTGATCTTGTTTGATAATGACAATTTATACTTTGTTGGAAATAAAGTAACAACACTTGGTCTAAATTCGCATTTGCGAGGCTATGAAGTTGAAGTACAGGCGAAAGATAATTTTTTTTGTTCACTTCAATCATTATCCTCTTGTAAACCTGTGACTATCCATGCAGTAAGTGATAAGTTTTATGTTAATGTGTCTGATGACTGTTTATTTTGTTAAATAAGTTAACATTTACATTTTTGATTAATTAATTAAACAAAATGTGTTTAGATTTTCACAGTTTATTACTTTCACATAACAATTGTTTCGGTACACAGTACCTTCATCAGATGTGAGCTGAAACTAACTAACATAAATGTAAAACAACATGCCTATGTGGACTACCTGCTTCGAAAATAACCGACTAAATTCTGTGAAATGTGTGAATGAGAAAAAACAGATGTTTACTAGTAGAATAAATTTAATAAGAGTGAACTATTCGTTTCCGTTTGATCATTTAGCAAAAAGTTAGAATTTTTAAGTTTATTGATTTCCAATGATTCGAGCAAATTTAATCTTTTACCTTTATTTTCTATATGCATTATTTTGAATTCAAAATTAGAGTGGTGGTTATTGTCTATTAAACGGTTTGCAAGGGACGAGTCTATTTTATTGTTAATGAATGAATTTCTGTGTTCTGTTATACGCTTTATAAATGATCTTCCTGTTTGACCTATATATACCTTTGGGCACGTGTTGCAGAATAACTTATATACTCCTGATTTATTACTGGTTGCCACTTTGTTTTTATTATTTTTGATATATCTTGATACATTATTATTAGTCTTGAACGCTACTTGAATGCTTTGTTTCTTAAGAAATTTGTTAATTTTAAGTGTAGGCTGTCCAATATATGTGATAGGTTTAAATTTATTAGAAATGTTGCATTTTATAATTGGGTAGACATTCGAAATAACTCTCTGGAATAACTTTTGGATAAAATATTATGGATAAGTAATGGGTTGTAGTTATTGTTGTATGCTATTTGCTTTATCACATTTAGTTCTATCTATTTCATTGGAATGTTAATTAATCAATGGATCATACTATTATATGCTGCTATTTTATGTTGGTAGGGATGGGTAGAACTGTTGTGTATCGTAATATCTCTGTATGTTTCTTTGCGGTAAATTGAAAAGCCAAATTTATTATTGATTCTTTTTATAGTTAAATCTAAGAAGTTAATGCTATTGTTAGTTTCTCTTCCGATTGTAAATTTAATCCTGTTATGTAATGAATTAATATAATCTAAGAATGTGTTCTGTTGTCTAATTGTACCTATAAAACTAACTAAAATATAATCAACATATCTATGCCAAAATAAAACATTCTTGCTTAAGGGGTTATTGAAAATAATAGATTCTAAATTGTCCATGAATATTTCTGCAAGTAAAGGGCTTAAAGGATTTTCCATAATTAAACCTTCAGTAGTGGTATAAAATTTATTATTGAATGAGAAATAATTTTGTTTTAGGCAAATATTCAGTGTATCTATAATTTCTTTTTTGATTACTGGATTTGTATTATTTTGTTCCAAAAGGTTATTAATTAAAACTATAGTTTCTGCTGGTGGTATACTCAGGGATAAGTTTTTTACGTCAAATGAAATTATTTTTGCATTATCAGGTAGTTTGATATCTTTAATTTTATCTATTAATTCATATGAATTTTTAATAGTGTATTTTGGTTTATATTTAGTGTAATCGTATATAATGTCAATGAGTTTTCTAGAAAGTTTAGCTGATGGGGCTGTAACATATGAGACTACCGGCCTTATGGGGTAATTATCTTTGTATAATTTTATCAGTGAATATAATTTGGGGATTAGGGTTCATTGTAATTAAATTATGTTTTTCATATTCATTAAATAAAGCATAAGAATTCTGAATTATATTTTTAGTTTCAAGTTGGTATTTATTGGTAGGATCTTTCTTTAATAGATTATATTTTTCTGTCTCTAATTATTAGTTTTTTAATGTAATCAATTTTGTTTATAGCAATGACTGTTTCTCCTTTATCTGCCCTTGTAAAAATAATGTCGTTGTTTTCAGACTTTTTCCTGATATCTTTAATAATGTATTTTTCTTCGTTAATGACTGTCGATTTTTTATTTTGTTTAATTATGTTGCTCATTGTGTATTTTAAATGGTTAGAAACATCAGATAAGGCTATTTCGGTTTCTAGGCCTAAATATTCTAACTTGCTTTGATTTACATTCACTTTTAAATTGTAGTTGAAACCTTTAATTTAATTCTTTCTCAGTGAAGTTAGTATTACTTAAATTAACAAATCTATTAAAAAATGAGTGGCTCGTGTAACAAGGTTGAATAGTACTAGGTTTAGGTTTCTTGGAAATTAATGAATTTAGTTTTTTATTTTGTTGTAAACATTTTTTCTGCATTATATCTTTGACTTGTAATCTAACTTTGTTGTCTAATACATCAAATTCGATGTAATTGAGTCTATAAGTTAATTCTGCATGTTTTACCTTAAGGTTTATGTTATGTATAGTTAAATACGCAAAACAAAGAATTGACTTTTTAAAAAAGTTTATTTTAAAAAGTAGGGTGAATGCGCCTGTTTACGACCATTTAAGAGAAATTGCTAGTTCACTTATTCAGAGAAAATATGTAAAATATGTATATAAATTTCTAATTATTTGTTTGTACTCCATCAGAGTATCACAAATTTGTTACATTTTAAAAGTCCTTTGAAAATGCTTGAGAAGAAATGATAAAAATTTCAAATTAAAAAAAACCATTACGCACTTATTGTCGACCACTAATGTGCCGGTTTTCGACCCATGTTCGAGAATATTGTTTGTACGGATCTCTTTTTCGACCACGGACCGGAAAGATTTCTCAACATAAAACCAGGGGTACCTAAATGCACTTACATAGATCATATAAAAATAATTATTAAACAGAATAAATACGTAACAGAATAAATATACATATATGTAAAATAAAAGTACCTACAATAAGTTAGTGACATAAAATGAAAGATATTGTTCAATTGGTGTAGTTAAGAGCACATAGAGCACACATATTCTTTATTAGCGGCCTCATCGTAAGACATGCCGACAAATTCGGTGCATCTCATATGGAATCAATTGGGACACTTATCGCATCCTATATTCTTTTCGTCCTCATCTTCTGTGTCACTAATCAAAGCGTCGTGACAAGCACAACATTGCAAATTCCCTTTTGTAATAGTTTCGTTCTTCTTCGCAGATTTTTCTTTTTTCTTATTAACTTTTTCCTTCTTCCGATTTGTAGCTTGAGTTCTTTTCTCTTCCCGTTTCCTGCTTGCGTCATTTTCTTTTTGAGCCTTGTCTTCATCCTTTTTTGCTAGTTTCATTCTTCAAGCCTTGGATGAAATTGCACTAGGAAAATTATCTCTTATTCTCTTGCTTTTCGTGGTACACTGGAGTGGTGGGGGGAGAAACAAGTGATTATCTAGAATGGATAGCAGATAGTGACGAATCGAATTTGAGATGGATTCCCATCTGTTTCTTGGACATTGGATTTGATTGCAGGTGATAATGCACGATCATTTGTACGATTCCCAGCTGGCTCTTGGAGGTTGAATGCGATTGCAGCTGATAATACTTCATCATTTGGAGGATTGTCCCCTTTCTCTTGGATACTAGATTCTAACATAGCTGTGAATGGTTCAAGATTTGATGGATTCTCCTCTGTATCTTGGAGCTTGAATTCGATTGCAGCGTCATCATTTGGAGGACTGTCCTCTGTCTCTTGGTTCCCAGATTCTAACGTAGCTGTGAATGGTTCATCATTTGATGGATTCCCCTTTGTATCTTGGATTCATAGTTCTGATGCAGGTGAAAATGGTTGGGTGACATTCAACTGGACGGTTGCTACTGGGATAATGGTGCACTTATTCAATGGAACTGTGGCTCCTACTTCAAGTAGGCTCCGTCGTGTGGTTAGTGACGATGTGTTATTAGCATTTTCATCTATTTCGGTCAATATCACCTCAGAACTGATTCCATATACTCTCAATGCCGGAACAATTGAAGGGCTCGGGGCAAGAAGAGACCTGTGCCACATTTCGTTACTTTAGAGGTAAACCACTTTGTAAATTTTGATCAAATCTTGAAATCACAATAATCATTTGCAGGTATTATTTCTACAATAATACTTTTTCATATAGTTCTTGCTTCCATAGCTGCTGATGAGAAGTCTGAAAGAAACTTTTTTTTATAGAGAAACAAGCGTTTTTATGATAAAAATGTGGCTTAAGTCTTTTTTGTCCAAATATTATTTCTCTTAGACTTGGATTCAAAAAAAGTAAGTAGTAAGTATAAAAACAATTTATTTTTGAAGAAGAAAAGAAAATATTGGACAACATCTGTTTTTATTAAAAAAATCAAAGTTAAGCATCTAGGTCATCTCCAATTTCTTCCACATCAACTTCTGCACTGTCACCGTCAACGTTTTCGATTTCCTCTTCTTGTATTTCACTGGTAGGTTCTTCTATAGGTAATGATCTTTCTCCTATTATTTTGATAAAAAAGTCTTGTCTAACTGGAGGATATATTTCAAAAGTTTCATTAAGTCATTTATTTTCTTTTCGTTAAGTTGTACCGGTTCAGTGTATTTAACTTTAAGCTTTTCAGTTACAAGTTGTTCAGTCAAACGAATTCCCCTTCTTCCAACATTAACTCCTTGAAACTCGCCATTCAAAGTGTGTTTTATGAACATTGTATTAGGGTGTTTACTTTCAAATCTGAAACAACGTATCTTGTTAAATTTTACTGATTGTTTATCAGTGGTGACGGCTTTTTTAGGAAGCGAGATTTCTTCAAAAGAAAAAAACATATTCTGTTGCATAACAGTAACCTCGAAAGGGTTCTTTCGGTTAGACTTTCTGACTATATCGTACCATTCTTCTGGACTATACACTTGGCTAATATATTTTTTATGTTTTTCAATAACCGCGAAGTCTCTATCAGATGGCAAATGGGTATGTCCGGAGATAAGAAACCTATGTTCTATGGATGTATACTTTTTTTCTCTTACCAGTTGCATCCAGAGTCCCATAAATAGCCAGTTTTGATTCTGGCCGGCACAGTTATCTGTGAACACCAGAAGATTTTCCGAAACTGATGGTTTATTTTGGATGTATCTGAAAATAATACTTGCAATTTCTGCATTGCCTCTTTTGGCAACTGTCTCCGGCCACATAAACATGCTTCCCTTTCCACTTACAAAATCATGTACCCCAAGATTATAGGTCCATGCTTTCCTAAGGTAAAATGCTGCCCCGACGGTTAGTGAAGGAGTTGGAAGAGTCTGCTGTAAGTCGAAAGTTATTATATCTTTCGCTTTATTTGTTTTCGCCTTTTCCGTCTCTTCTTTAAATTTGCCTGCATAGCCTCTGCTTGCCTCTGATGAAGTTTAAGTTTAATTTGTAGATTTTTAAACTCATTTGCATTTTCTTTATTAGCTTCCATTTGATTTGTCAGTAAATCACAGGTCTGACACGTGTCACTTTTAGGTAACTTAAAACCTATATTGTATTCCAAGCAAAATATTCTGCGGTAGCGATCTTCAGTGGCAGGTGCTATATTTCGCTCTTTATACCAATCAATATAATAATCCTTATACAGACTTGAAATATTTAGGTCGTGATTTAAGTAGACTTTTTTTGGATTTGAGGCCCTACTATAATGGCTGATGTACTTAGGTATGCTTCGAATATGATTATGTACTGACTGTATTGTATTTGGATCTACTCTGTTAGGTCTATTGTGAAGTTTTCCTCTACCATCTTGTTTTGGCGTTGTTCTGCCTTCTGAAATCTGTCGAGCTATAGTTTTACTCTTTTACTTGAATGCTGAAGTCCATGAACAGATAAAAATTCAGTTTTGCATATTTGTACATCTATTCCGTTAACCTTGACGTAGTATAAGTAGGTAACTTTTCTCGCTGACTCGTGTCTCTTCATTTTTTTCTTATAGGTTCTCTTTTTAGGAATTGCTTTAATCGTCGCAAATAAATAAGTTTTTGTTTCTCTCATAAGTCTCCAAATCCCAAAATGAATTGAAAATAGTCTTTTCAGTCCCCTGCAGTAGTTCCCTACATTTCTTCTTACACGTGCATGGTTCACCCATAGATTTACATTCTTTCTTTTTACCTTTAACATTTTCGTAAGCATAGCCCAAATTGCGCCTTACTTTAGCTTTAACTTTTTTTCTCATTTCTGTGTTTTGCCTTCTCCATCTTGATGGGCCTAGTTTTTCAGGTGTTTTAATGCCACCACTAGTTGATCCAGTCTCAGGAGGTTCTCGTTCCGGCTCTATATCTTGATCCTAAAATAACATAAAAAACAATTTTGCATTAAAGTCTTAAGCCACACTAATCATAAACGCAGTATAACTCTTACATTTCAGAAAAAATAACCTAATATCGTACATTTACAATACACACAAGAGATATACGAATACAATGACCATAAAATTAATAGTAAATGGAAAGTTACTTTTTAAATAAAAAGATTTTTTGAAATTTAATAGACTAATAATCCAAGCCACATTTACTGCACTAAAAAGCCACCAAATTAAATACATACCGAAGTATCTGTAATCTCACTGTTTTCGGAGGAACTATCACTTGGTATAAACGTTTTGTCTTTTCCACTATCATCTGAGTCGAAATCCAAATCATCAAAATCTAACCTTTTATGCTTTGAAGACCCCGGAACGTCCGGAACACATGACGCCATTTTGACAAATGCGTGGCTTATGTACATTCTTGCTGTACAAATCATGCCGAAATGTTAGTTGATCAAGAAGGTCACTTAACTGTTGTGGCGCAATCTCTTGTCCGAAAGCCACAATGTGGCTTAGGTCCCTTTTTGCCCCGACCCCTTCAATTGTTCTTATTACTTTTTTTGCTGCTGGCCACTCGTCAGGGGAAATTACTTCCTCGTCATTTAACAATTTTGTGATCTACTTACTATTTCCTTAACACAAGTCACTGGTAATATCACATATAAATGGCGACACACATCTGTCAGTAGGTGTAATGCCCGTTCTAGATTCAGCAGGAAAATAGCGGGAACTTCAAAGAGCATGCGTGACAGGTGGTCGAAAATAAGACTGCGTTCGACTAAGTATTACGTTCAACAATTTTCTTATTTTACAGCAATTTAGGCATAAATGGTCGACAACTAGCGCCGGTCAGCTAACTGGCGCATTCACCCTAATTACAATTTGCGCGTAATAACGAATTGCATGAGCTCTCTAACACGATGGCAAATAAGAACTGAGAAAAGTTTCCTCAAAGTCGAATATAAAGCTTAGCCTAAATAAACATAAACAACGATAAGAATTGATATTTTGGTTAAGGGTGGCTTTACTCAGATAAGATAAGGCGTCCTCGCTAGGGATGGCAAAATGAGTCTCATCACCGATGTATCGAACCATCGATGTATCGAAAGTCAAACATCGATGTCTTCGATATATCGAAAAGAAGAACATCGGTTTTTTTAAATTCAAATACGAAAGTTTTTATTTAAAAAATGTATGAATATTTAGATGACTTTTTAAATTCGAAGTGTTTCCGTTGGTTTTAATGTTTTTTCCACAAAACTTACATTTGGCTGTGCTATTTCCGTCTTTGGAAAAGTATTTCCAAACGTCACTTTTCACTTTTGGAGACATTTGAATTACGTCGCTAATAAAAAGCACAATCTGCAAATCATAAACTGCAAACTAAAAAATTATACACGAACTGAAAGTATAAAACAGAAAACTGCATAATCAATATTAATATTCTTTAAAATGCAAATCATGCTATTTATCGCAAGGAGGCAGCACAAGAAAAAATTTGAATTTTCTGCAATCATTAAAAAAAGCGATACATCGACCATTATTCGATATGTCGATACATCGTGAGCATTGAAACATCGATGTATCGATGTATGTATGTCCATGTGTTTTAAAAACATCGATACATCGTTGCCATCCCTAGTCCTCGCCTTTTGCAGTTGTTGAATTAATATTTAAGCGTTCCCGAAGCGGAATATCGAGTCCTTCCTTTTTTTCCAAAAACTTTGATGATCTTATTCCTAAATACATAAAGTGGTATATATAGTGAACAGGAAATTGCTATAAACAAGGAAGTTACAGATAAATGTATTAAATTTACTATTGGATGCAATTCTATTTTATTATCGAGTTCCTTTGTTTCTTGTTTTAATCTTGTAAAATCGTCCAGGTGTTTTTGTTTTAGAATACTGTGCTTTGTAATCTTAAAGTTATTTCTATAAATTTTAGGCGTCTCGTATGTGAAGTTACTGTACGTGTTTTCAAATGTTAAGATCGTTAATCATTACTTTACAATTAGTTTCTGAGGATATCAATACATTCTTTACAACGTATTCGTGAGTTAACTTATTGTTACATTCTTCAGCAATTTTAATTAGGTCTTTAGTGGAGACTAAAACTTTGTTGTAGTTTAATTGTCTTATGAGTTTGTAATCATTAGTTACTGTTATATTCTCGAGTCGGAATATGAGAAATAATGCAGCAGACAATTAACATACATTTATTTTCTAATTCTTTTATGACAGATAACAATTATTCATTTTTTTTTTCAACGACAACTTACTACAAAATAATACTAATATCAAAATCCTGTTATCTTAGATAAATACATTACAAGTTACGACACTGAAATCGTACAGAGAGTTTTTATTTAGCGAGCACTTATTTTCACTAGCTCTGTTTAGGCACAGCACTTGTTCGTCGATTTTCGAGCATTCTTCTTCTGTCCATAATTCTTCATTTACGCTCAGGAGGCGGTACTTCATCGGTGGTAATAGAATTTTCTTCTGTTCGTCAAGGATACGATAAACTCTTTGGTAGGTTTACGGGTGCGGGTTTAAAATTGGAACGTGTAGAATGCATATTATAGTATCATTAATTGAGGCAATTCCGAATTTTGAAAATTCTAGTATTTTAATTAAATGTGATCGGTCCAGCTTGAGGAGCTCTTCCTTTTTGTAAATAAATTTTAAATAATTTCCACGATGGAATTAGCCGAAATAATAATTTCAGCTAATTCCATCGTGGAAATTATTTCTAAATTCGTAATCCCGTTAAAAGCTAAGGTAATAGTTCTTTAAATATTATGGAGCATTCCTAGCAATTTTTGCGAAAGGTAAATGTTATATTGAATTAATATTTGACTATTTATGTCGTTCTCTAATTTGTTCAAAACGGTGAAAGACGTATTAATGTTTTGTTGCAAAATTTCTAGGTCTTTCGAATAGCGTTCCGTTATGTGATTAGCGAAAGAATTGTATCTATCTATCTGCTTTGCTATTTTATTTTGGTTTAGGTTTTTGTTAATATCATTTAAATCGTTATTGTCTAAGTTACCTGATAATGATTGTTCCAAGAACGTTTATAAGTGCGCGTTTGTTTCTATGGTTGAATTTTGACAATTCTAATTCAATTTGTAGACAATTTTCTTTTAATATGTCCAAGAGAGAGACCGAGTGATTGTTTTTATTCATTAATTCTAAAATAAGTACATTATTTAGGAGGTTCTTATAACTAGAGCTTATTTGACTAATATTAAAATAAAAATAAAACTTATGAAAATGATCGATTAACTTCGCAGGACCCAAGTCCTCTAGAAAGTACCCATCGGTGTCAATCTTTTCTACTTGAAGGGCCTGGTTTGTTGCCAGGAGGCTCATCCTGTAATAAAATATTTTTCTTAATTCTTCTTAATTTTCTTTTATTTATATTAGCGTGCAAATTTGTCCTATCTTTAATTCCTTCGATTTTGTCTTTACTTATTGTTGTCACGTGAACTTTGTCATAGCACGGATCGGCTTTTCTTATTCGAGGTCTTTTAAAATAGACTGTAGGTTCGTTTATTTCGATGTTTTCTTTGTTTTCGTTTCGTTTTTCCAACATTTTTGTTCCGCGGTCTAATTGCTTTAGATATATTTGTTCATAAAACGGCATAAGTTCCTTTTTTCTTTTATCATTATACGATTCATAGACGGTTTGGTCTAAATCTATTTCATGCGCGTTGAGGTTTTCATACGGGCCGTATAGCAATGAAAATGGGGTGTAACCTGTAGACGTGTGGACGGACTGATTATACACGAGCACGGCGGTAATTATTATGTTTTAGGGGTAACTCGTTTCTGTTTTGTGTTTTTAGTATGCGTATCTTTTCTAAGAGTGTAGAGTGTACTCTTTCAACGGGTGAATTGGAGCTAGAATTATAGTTAGTTGTAAAGTGCAGGTCGATTTTAAAGAGTTTGCAATACTCTTGAAAGACGTTCTTAAACTCTTTTCCTTCGTCGCATACTATTTTCTTCGGGTAGTTATGATGTGCAAAGTAGTGTCTTAATTTGTTTAATATCGTGATGCCAGATAAATCTTTCACAAAATATGGCCAATAGTACTTTGTCTTCAGGTGATTGCAGGTTTCTATTACGCCATTATGGTTGTTGTCGTGATACTCTTGTATGACGTTATTCTGGTCGTCCTGCTTTTGAAGATTCTTGCAGGCTACATTAGCTTTAATAATTTTTATACTGTTGTCGAATATGTTAGAGCAGGTGTTTGAGAATATCTGTTCGATATTTTCGTCGTAAAAGTAAATTCCGTAGAGGTTTTTCGGATTAATTACCTCTTTTAACAATTTCGTGATGTTTTCTGCTTTCTGTCCTTTTCTGATAGTAGCTGAGTAACATTGTTTATTGAACGGTCTTTCGTAAGAGGTTTTATATTGGTCTTCCAACTTAAGTTTTATTTGATTCGTAAAATAGTTTAAGGGTTTCTCCGAAA